>JARHVA010000799.1:1800000-3000000 GCA_037957365.1 Torreya grandis
TAACTTGTCTACTATTATCTAACACTTCTCCATCTGATCCATTTATTCATCCACTCTCACTTCTTCTAACAACTTCCTTTGAGAAAAATGCTCTTCTCCCCACAAATTTGTTTCTTTCAAAGATTCATTCACTCTTTTTCCATCCACCACATCACTTTTTTCCTAGTTGTAAACTCACGTCTATTAATAAAAAAATTAGTGTTCATAAGAATCTAATTGTTGGTAGATATGAATGTCAGGATGCGAAACACCGGAAGCACACAGTTGATTACCAAACCAAGCAACTTAATATGCAGAAATTAACCAGATTCAACAAGTAACTAGAATTCAGAATAACACAGAATATGAGAGACAATACACAACTTGTATTAATAACTCTTACAGAAAAGAATACAATAAAGAAGATGCCACTTCTTCTCCACCACCTCTTCAGAGGTTTCCCACACCTCAAGTGAACAGTAATTCTCTCCTCAAAGCTCTCTCTACTAGGTCCCAACACCCAACTCAAACATAGAGTTGGTGTTCACCTTACACCTGTGCTCCATGCACTCCACAAGTACTCAAAGTACTTCAAGTAGATCTCCCATGAACCTGCAACAACCTGCAATTCAATAGACCATACTTATGGAAGGAATTGCCTTGCCTTCCTCTTAGCTCTCCATGTACTCCACGTACATACCAATGAGTACACACTGTACTCCAAGTAGATCCTACCTGATCCTGCTCCCTATTGTGTTGTTGTCCTATCTGATCTCCAACCTATAGATCAATACTGGTTCTGCACACCTGTGAACCTTGACCTTGCACACACACACACACACACCTACAGATCAACGATCTTACTTACCATGTAGATCTTCTATAAGGGCCATGCTCACCTGATGACCAAGATCATACATACCTGAAGAATCCAGCTGACTCTCCAATCTAGCACCCACACACCTGGTACTGTGGCACTAGGAGGAACACACCATTGCTCTACCTCACACACCGAAGGAGCTTATAATTATGCTCTCTTACTCCCTAGCACTACTTTACAATACAACCATGAGTCTATTATATAGATCTCATCCAAACAATAATTAGACACCTAGTACAATAATTAGATCCGTAGCTCTCAGTCTATAATTAGCACTAAGCATGCAAACACTTGGTTCGTCAACCAACTGCCCGTAATAAACTCGTAGTCGAACCACACAGGCGACTGACGCCAGTCCTTGTCTGCCTGGGGGTCACCGATGCCGGCTGATCTCTGACCGACGTCGGTTGCTCTCCTGCCTTGTCCTACCGACGTTGGTTGGCCTGACCGACGCCAGTGTTTGTGACACTCAGCAACCCTTCTACACCCTCCTCCATGTCTACATTAGTGAAGCTTTTAGCTCCATAACTTAACAATCTCCCACTTAGAGATAAACAGTTGCACTGTACCTGTACCTGTACTCTGTCTAATCTATTTCCTGGTTTGTATTCCTCTTCAAGCTCACACTTGAAGACTAACCACCACACATCCCGTGGTGCACCACCTGTCATCCGAGTACCCTGCCACATTCGAACCTACAAACACATGTAGTGAAGTCTTAACCTTGCATGTATACCTGCTACTGGTCCCTCTCAAATCCTTGAGAACCCACTTCCCCGAATTAGCTCCTAACTCTCTGACAGCTCCCACTACATGGGAATACTCAGGTCTATACCAGACCTCATGTGATTTTAGACACTGTACTTGTCCAGCCCTTAGTGTGCTTTGGCTCTACATCTTACATAATGAACCTCGCCAACACCTGATTCACATCAGCTCCCACTGGAGACAAAATCAACCTGTGATCTCCATGCCTCCCATGTCAAAGAATTTCGCTGCTCCAAACTCCTCCTGACATGCCACTGAACTAATCTTACCCTTAGCTCAGCAAAACCCTATATGTACAAACCCTGCTAGCAAATATACCATCCACATACAGCAACAAAATGATGTCATGACTCATCATCCACCTGGTAAGACAAACCACAGTAGTTACCCTGACATTGACTAGAGTCATGCTCTGTCATCCCCCTGTCAAAACCTGTACCACTGTCCTGTAGCTTCTCAAGACCATATGCCTGGTCTTCCGTCTCATGTGTCCGTTCACTCTATTCTTCAACTAAGTAATCCATTCATCTCTGTGCTTTCGCACTGGTTGGCAACCCTACCAAAACTCCCGTTTGGTTCTACATCATATCTCTACCATGCTCCCACCTGTTTCTTGGATCCTTCCTGCTCTACAATTAGCAACGAGTATAAAGAAGAGGAACAACAAATTTGAGGGCCTACTTACATCTTCAATCCTCTGTATGGGTGTTTGAGACTCCTTGACAGCATGTTGTCCACCCAAAATCCGTTACAGTGACCGACCTTGGTCACTCCACAGTCTACATCTGACTGACGTCAGTTCCCATGCATCTATCCGTGACTACCAACCTGCCAACGTCAGTGTCCCTGTTGCTGACGTCGGTCCTCTTGACCGACATCAGTCTTACCTACTACTGATGTCAGTCCTTCTATACCTCCTGACTGACATCGGTATCTGTGTTCGCTTGTGAGTGATGACTTTTTACCTGCGAGCTCCTTTGAATCAAAACCCATGTCCGAACTGCTCTGCTCAGAAGTATCCAGCACCATCCACTGGTTTATGTCCACCATCTTCTCAAAGAACACCAAGGCTTTCCAGTTCTTAAGCCTATCAAATATATCTGTCTTCCACTTAAGAACATGCATCTCCTTCCTGCTCATGTGACCAAGCCTATGAAGCCATGTCTCCGCAATAAAAGAAGAATCAGTAATATAAATAAGTAGATAAAGAGTACTTGTTTTCTTACCACCAGCTAATTCAAGTGCACCCACTGTGAGAGTTCTTGTGCATCTCTCATCACCCAATCTTTCTGAAGAAATTAGCCATATCTCCAAACCTGGGACCTGCATGACCTTCATCAACACCTGTGTGTTGGCTGCCTGCAATTTCAGCTTCACTTCCCCTTTGCCAATTCTTTAGCAAGGCTCACCAGCTCCTCTACCTGGGGCTGCATGGAAAGAGGCAACCGAATCTTTTATCCAAGATTCAACTTTATCCAAGAAACCTCCCAGAGCATCCTGTGTAACATCACCTACAACATCTGCTTCTTCAGTTCCTTCTTGTTGATCTTCCACAAACCAACAATATTCTTTTACCTGCTCTATCTTTCCATGGGACCTTAAGTGACCATCTGTGCTTTTCAACTCCTCCATTCTTATTTTACTTTCATCTGCCATTGCTCTACTCCCACTCAATCAGAAACCCCTGAGAGTGACCTGTAACGAAACACAAAACCTGCTTCCTGCAACCTTAGTTCTGATACCACTTGTCAGGATGCGAAACACCGGAAGCACATAGTTGATTACCAAACCAAGCAACTTAATATGTGGAAATTAACCAGATTCAACAAGTAACTAGAATTCAGAATAACATAGAATATGACACAACTTGTATTAATAACTCTTACAGAAAAGAATACAATAAAGAAGATGCCACTTCTTCTCCACCACCTCTTCAGAGGTTTCCCACACCTCAAGTGAACAGTAATTCTCTCCTCAAAGCTCTCTCTACTAGGTCCCAACACCCAACTCAAACACAGAGTTGGTGTTCACCTTACACCTATGCTCCACGCACTCCACAAGTACTCAAAGTACTTCAAGTAGATCTCCCATGAACCTGCAACAACCTGCAATTCAACAGACCATACTTATGGAAGGAATTGCCTTGCCTTCCTCTTAGCTCTCCATGTACTCCACATACATACCAATGAGTACACACCGTACTCCAAGTAGATCCTGCCTGATCCTGCTCCCTATTGTGTTGCTGTCCTATCTGATCTCCAACCTACAGATCAATACTAGTTCTACACACCTGTGAACCTTGACCTTGCACACACACACACACCTGCAGATCAATGATCTTACTTACCATGTAGATCTTCTATAAGGGCCATGCTCACCTGATGACCAAGATCATACATACCTGAAGAATCTAGCTGACTCTCCAATCTAGCACCCACACACCTGGTACTGTGGCACTAGGAGGAACGCACCATTGCTCTACCTCACACACCGAAGGAGCTTATAATTATGCTCTCTTACTCCCTAGCACTACTTTACAATACAACCATGAGTCTATTATATAGATCTCATCCAAACAATAATTAGACACCTAGTACAATAATTAGATCTGCAGCTCTCAGTCTATAATTAGCACTAAGCATGCAAACACTTGGTTTGTCAACCAACTGCCCGTAATAAACTCACAGTCGAACCACACAGGTGACCGACGCCGGTCCCTGTCTGCCTGGGGGTTGCCGACACCGGCCGATTTCTGACCGACGTCGGTTGCTCTCCTGCCTTGTCCTGTTGATGTCGATTGGCCTAACCGACGCCGGTGTCTGTGACACTCAGCAACCCTTCTACACCCTCCTCCATGTCTGCATCAGTGAAGCTTTTAGCTCCACAACTTAACAATGAATTCATGTTTGAAATATTATCAAATTTGCTACCCTATTTTCAAATTCAATGTTCCCCAAGTGAATCTACCTCTACATAAATACAATTTCACATTTGACCTATTTTTGAATCTATTTCACTAGTTAGGAATCCATGTCTACTGATCATAAATCCCACAAATTATCATGAATTTGTAACTTTATGCCATGAAATTACATTTTGTGACTATGAAGTCGCATTTCATGATAGAAAAATAATTATGAGGGACATTACTCCTCATATAAGCTTCACTCTTCTTTTATTTATAACTAACATTAATTACAAAAAATGCAATTAATGCTCAACTTAAACCTACTTACTGGGTCCTCATGGTCCTCAGGTCTCTAGAACTCCTAGACTCTCTCTATTCAATGGTGGTGGTGTGAAATATGATCCATTTTCATGTATTGCCCTCGTATCAATCCAAAACTCAAATTTTCAAAGAGGCATGGTGAAAATAAATAGTTTTCACCCCTCCTCACACCTATTTGAATCCCTATTAATGCATTTTTAACCACTTTTACTATCATTATATCCTTTTTATCTATTTTTCTTTGATGTTTGTCCCATAATTCCTATTTCATTCACATTATTCCTCCATCCCTCATCCTACTCAATTACTAACCCACAACCCATTTCCCATCTATATTTATAACTCTTCTCACTAACCCATTTCTTATCACTATCCATGTAAATCACCCTAGGTAAACTCTACATAATTATCTCACCATCTTATCCCATTTTCCTTCCCATTTTAGGAGGAAAACAATGGATTGAGGTATATACATACTATGTAGGTAGCATTAGGTCACATGGGGTGTCTAAGGATAACTCACTTGCATTAACCCATTCTTTTTATTCATCCTTTGGCCACTTAAATTATTGTCACATCATGTTACTTTATCTTTTTTTATGTTTACTTCACTATTCTTGGGATATAATTAGTCAATTTCATCAACCTATTGCTTAGGAAAAATGAAGCATGCAACTAGCTAGTCAATCATTAATCAATCATTTTGGGACATGTCATCCCCCATAATTTAATCCATTAATCTCATCTAATCTCATAAATATATTTAACATGCATCATTTTCAAAGATAAATCCAATTCCTATGACATCCCACCTAATCCATTTAATCCCTACTAACATATCTCTCTAGCACGTGTCCTTACCAAAGATATCTCCAAAGCTTTTGACACTCATCCATTCACTCTTATCCAATCCCAGAACTCTATTGGCATGTGTCCTTATCTGGGATATGTCTAAATCTTACATCCTTATTTATCAACCTATCCAACATTATAACTTCTCCATTTTATATGTCCTTGACTCGAGCACTCTAGGGTTATAATTATATCATATTTTACTCCCTTACATATGTATTATGTTAAGGCATCATCAAATCAAGTCCTCACATCAAATTTTATCTCATCACCTATGCCCATTACATCACACTCACCACTTCCAATCATATCCAACCACCTATCCCATCTATCATCTCCATCCCAAACCCTCTCTTCTTTTCATACATCCCACCCCTCATTTTATTTTGAGTGGACATCCACCTTGTCCCTCCCCCTATGACCCCTCAAGGGGGCATCAGTCATCCTAACTCTTGCTGACTCACTAACTCAAATGTATTCTCACTTATTTTAAATTCCATTACTTATTCTAGTTTTAATTCCCTTTCAAATGGGTATAATATATACATCTAAAATTAACCCATTATGCCATCCATTACATGATTTCCATTATTAATCACTAGTTAACATCATTACTAACATTATCTACATTATTCTAACATCCCCCTAACATTTTATACATTAAACTAACATTACCCCTCATCCCATATCAATTAATCATCCTATTATCCCCCTCTTATCACATCACTTGGCTTCTAATTAAACATACATGATATCTAGGAATTCAAAATTCCTCCCTAAACTACCACCAACTACTTCCACCATGATTCCAACAAATCCTTTCCCTAATCACCATATAATCTTCATTAACTAACCCTAATGTGATCTAGATATATATAAAATTTATAGATCCCCTCACCCATTCTTCTCTATAAAATTCTATGAATTTTTAATTCATATTTTCACTACCCATCCTCACACCATTTTCTAACCATTGATCTTCTTCCATCATGGATAAATCCTAGCCATTGATTTCCTCCACCACCTTCTATATAACCACCTTCACTCCCATGTAAAATTCAATAAATAATCCAATAACATTATGCTTCCACCTTGTCTCACAATCATCCTTCATCCCATTGCTACAACATCTTGATCTCTTGTCAAGGCAATCCAACATATCAAGCAATTATAAAATTCATCCTTTGATATTTGTGCTCATCTACTACTTGTAAAGGAAGATGAATTTGAGTGCAATTTGAGGTATAATTTGTTATATATTTCATTGTGTATTTGCATTTGAATTACTTCCTTTTCCCAATAAAAGGTATTGTGGAGATTAGGATAGATTAGGGATTTTGGACTTGTCCTCCATTGTTCCTAGCTTTGCTATATGTAATAAACTAGTCCATTTCACCTTTTGGCTTTTCAAAATAGTTTCTTCTATTGAATATCATATAAATATATATTATTATTAGGTATGATTGTAAACATAAATTATTCACATATATTTATGGATTTATTTGGCTAAAAATGCACCCAATATTAATACATTATATTGGGAAGATCAAACTACACTTGTAAATCTAAAAACCTATTTTGACAAATATATGTTAGTGTTGGAATCCACATGATAGATTCCATAGAAAAAATAGGTCATCATTATATTCTTGTCAGCTGAGATAATTTCAAGCAATCCTTTTCTTGACTATGAAGAAATTTTGAATCATGCTCAAAGGAATATAAGGTGCACAAAAAAACATGCATAAGAAAAAAAGGAACAACTCTTAAATTTTGATACAAAGTGCCTTGGGAATTTCATCCAAAATATTCCATAGTCATTGAAAATAATGGAGTCAAAAAATAAATTCCTTCTCATAGACACATTGAATACTCATAATCCATCCATGCTTTCCATTTGGAGAAAAATGTTGATTACTAGATTTTTATTTGACACAAAGTTGCATTGAAATATATTATAAAATATGCTTCAAAATAAGAGAATTGATATAAAATTTATCACCAATTTCTAAAAATAATTCCAGAGAATGAAATCTTACATGAACCATCTTTGAATGCCTTTAAGAAATTTTTAACTAACAATATTATTGATCATGAAATAAATGCAAAGTAAGTTTTCTATATTTTACAAAAACTCATGTTCATTTTGTGTAGTTGAACATTAGTTTAATTAAACTTTGGAAATAATAATTTAGGCCATGTTTTTCAAAGTGAAATCTATGCGCTTGCTAATTCAAACTTCATTGATGCATACATGGATCAACCTCCTTAATTATATCTGCTATTACTTTTATAAGAAGCAATGAATTGGTCATATGACAAAAATCACTATGGTGAAAAATGGGAAAAAGAAAGTGCTAGCTACTACTTGTGTCTTTTCCAAGTTTTTTTTAAATTCCTTCAAAAAAAATTATTGCTTATGCATTAATTTTTTGTAGTGGACTTATTTTGTACAAAACTTTTCAAAACATCATTAGATACATTGGATATTATACTAAAAAAATAGTTGAAACTCTGAAAGCATTAAAAAATACTACCACCCTTGGCATATTCATTGTACAACTTTTGAAAATAAATTATTTTCAACTGTCAAAGTTTTAGATGATAACATTCTTTGTCAAAACTTTGAACAATTTAATGAATGTAATTTCTCTTCATAACTACATTGTAGAAATGATATTCAACTTAATGAAATTGATATGATTGGTCAGAGTGACTTTGATATAGATCATAATTGGAATGATAAAAATATTTTAGATTCCTTGTAAGAAACAAAAAATTCCCTTCTATAACTAAATCAAGCAACTTGCCTAATTTTAGAATCCCATTCTATCGGTCCATACACTTTAGGAATGTTATATATAGAATAAAAACATATTGTTTAAATTATTATGTGCCACTAAAATCAATATGACTTAATGCTTCCATTGAAAATGATAGTTTAGGGCCTTTCTAGTATATGAAAATCATATCATTTTAATAATGTGTCATTGATATTGCTTGAACCAATATGTATTAAAATATAAAATATTATTCCTTCAATAATCCATTCATTCCTTCACATTCCTATAAAATAAATGAAATCGTTGGAAGGGTAAGCACTGAAAAACTTTCCAATAATATTTTCAATATATCCAATACATTTTGATCATTGAAATGAGTTTAATGGAATCAAATTTATTAACACTTATTGATTAACATTTTTAAGAGCCTTTCACACAACATGAAAATGAGTTATTTGGTGAAATATATATTATTCACATTGTTGATTTAGGCCAACTCCTTCAAGTACATGATATACTAAAATATATTAGAGCAGCATATGTTCAAACCTTAGGTATAACTTCAACATTGTTATTACATCACACATAATTTTCCATAAAAAGGGATCTAATCTAGGCCATGTAACTTTATAAAATCTAATGTTGAATATACAAAATGTTGAAACAAAAGTTGATGGATAGAAATTACTAATGTCTCAAATATATAGTTAGTTGTATTCTAAATAAAAAATATCATTTCATTTACCAATTCACGTATATGCAACAAATACTCTAGATTTAACCCATAATAAGGAAATGTTAAAATCATTAAATATGTTGATTTCACAAAACAACATAGAGTATACTTGAAAAATGAACTTTGGAAATCCTAATGATGATCAACTACAAACCAAAACTATTATATGTAAAAGAAAAAATATATGCTTATAGCTAATTTTTGTGTTGAGTCTTGCTTGGTCAATGGTGTTCTTGGTGAAACTCATGTTATAGTTTATAGAAGTGTCACCAAACTATTTGAGTTGCCAATTTTAGTTGTTATACAAATGAAAAAAATATACAAGCCCAACATGGGATGTAAATAATTTTCAATATGTGTTTATCCCTCCCATAACTCAAGGAAACCTTAAATAAATTCCATTGAATATGTCCTAAGGTCTAACAATAAATAAGTCATGAATATTGACATTGCAAAAGGTAAAAATTGATATTGGTACTACTGAACATCACACGGGGCCTAAAGTTTACTACAATGTCAATAGAGAAATCTTTGCAAAACCTTCATATTTCAACTCCTTTACCTTTTAACCAATATTCAAGAATGTAATAAATATAGTACATCCATCAAGAAAAAATAATAGTAATGGATACATTCACTATTAGAACTCCCACTTCATTAAATTAATATTCATTTCTCTTACTCTATCAATATTTTCAATGCACCTCCCTTGTGCAATTGCTAGTTATATAATCTCTTATGGAAATTACACCAATTCATATTATCTTTGAATACTCATAAAGTATCAAAAATATATGGTTAATTTTTTATTGGAACAAAAATAATAGTTACATATAGGGTTACAAAAAAATGTGTTCGGTTGGTATTTATGTCCTGAATTCTACGTATTAAAAATACATGACTTAATTTTTTAATCAAAGCACTAGATAACACAAATATATAATAATATAATTAAAATATCATATGATAACACTAACACAAACATTAAAATCATGCATAGATAGCAAAACCATAAGGCAATGGTGGTATATCATCCTTGGGAGGATGGTTAGGCCAAGAAGAGGGCTCTCCCATAGACAGATCTAACACACCCCTCCCATCCTCATTTTAATTTGAAAGAGCAAAGGAAACCATGATGCACTAACCAAGATATGGAGGCATGATAAAGATTTTTTTCTCACTACCTTGCATTGGTTAAGATCATTGAAACAAACCAAAAAATGTTTTCTAAACAACATCAAACTCCAACACCTCCACTAATGAGGAGGAGAGGAGAAGTGATTGTGCTAGTGTCTAAATTATCAACATAGTTCTAGTGGGGGAGATAATTAGAATGTAAAGTCAAAAGGAACCCAACTCATGGTATAAAGGTCACTCCCCTATTTTTGATTAACTTTTAGAGACATTGAAATTCTAGATCCACTTCCTCTACATGTGCTTTAATATGAAAATAAGTAGAATATATTGTAATAAATTTATCATTAACATAAAAATAAAATGAAACATCTTTATTTGAATTTATATCTTTCCAAAGTTGATAAAAAATGATGGATCTAAAAAAGTTCCACAAATAAGTAATGTAAGCTAGCCATTGAGCATTATCCCCAAACAAAGCCATTCTCCAGTTGATGGGTTAAGTGTGAAAATATTGAAATAGACTATGAATCCATTTATAAACTTTTTGATCACAAATATGTGTCCAAAATAGGTGCTTAAATGTCTCAAATCTAGAGCATGAAAGACACTAAAGATTTGGAATTCCTATGTGTTTGAGTGTTTCCCTTAGAGGAAAACCTTAGTATTCAAGACACCAAATAAAGTGGGAAATTTTTGGATCAATCTTGTAATTTCATATCTAATTGAGTCTAGAAAGTAATTTTCTAGGAGAATAATTCAAACTCCATTTTTCAACTTGCCTAGTGTCAAAGATAAGGGGCTCGTGATCTAGTATAAGAGGCATGGAAAATAGTTATTGAAATTAGTACCATAATTTCACCATTAGTAATTCCACCAAGAAATCAAATGTTACAAACCTAGTTTACAAAGCATTAAATCCAACATAAGCTCCTAAATGTCTATAATGGAAAGTAAGTCATAGGTTAAAATCTTGAACTTCTATTATATATTAGGCCACAAGTTTAATCTATAGAATATACAAGACATATTCTAATAATGATAATGCCTTTTATAAAAATTTGAATGGATTTGATCCATAACATGTCAACAAGATGGATGTTGGTATTGCATGATGAGAGACCATTAAATATTATGGTCATTAAAAGAAAAATTAGTTCTAAATTTATCACCAATCCATTTTCTAGTCAGTCTCAGATCCAAGAACAATCTCCATCTTAGTTTTCTATCCAAGTTTATACTTCTTTTTTGAATTTTCCATATTTAGTATATTTCTAGATTTATCAAGTTTCAAAGCAGGGCATAGCATTTATTGCATATTTTTAGCACTCTAATTTTAAATAATTATTTGTCATATTAGGTAATTTATTTCCCTACGTTTTTAAAATTTGATAAAATAGTTTCATATTGTGTGGATTATTTGGTGACCATAATTAATATATATGCCCATTATAAGAGTAACTAATGCTATTGGAAAAGGTTATTTGGTCTCTTTGTAACAAGATATATCCACAAGAAATTGGAATAGAGAAATGAGAAGTATGGTCTATGAAGGTGAGAGGATACTTGAAGATGGTGAAGAAAGATTCTATAAATTAAAGAGGATGTTGCAAACATCTCTCAATCCATGATGCAACTTGGGAATATTATGAATGATGTCCTAGTAAAGCTTAGAATTTCTTTGGATAATTATAAATCATGTGAGAATTTTAAGGCTTCTGACCATGAGAAAGAGAATCCACATTCTAGTCAAGCCCCACCTCCATTCAAAGCAAAAGAAAAAATAGAAATTCAACCATATTAAGGTGAGGTGAATGTCAAATAATCTTGATAATTGGTTAGCCAATTAGAGGTATATTTCATTTTGCATTGAATTGGTGAAGAGAACCAAAATTATTTTACAATATTGAAGCTATCTAGTCATGTTTTAACTTGGTTTAAGAGTTTTTTTTATTCCTTGGTTGATAACAAGCTACCACCAATTAGTAAAGGGGATGAATTCAATACTCTTATTAATAATTAATTTGTTCCTATTTTTTATGAAGAGGAAAGGCCTATGGATTGGAAAATTTTGAGGCAAGAAGAAGGACAAAGTGTATAGGTATACAAAATTAAGTTTCAAAATAAGGTGATTCAAATGGGAAAATATGCATTTGATCATGAAATCCTTATGAATTATGTTGGAGGGCTTCATAATCACATAAGGAGGGCCCTTTTACTTTCCAAGCCAAAGGACATCGACGACGCTTGTTCTCAATCCCACTATCTTGATATGGATGAAAATAAGGGTACATAATCCTCTTCAAATTATTCTAATGTTTTAAGAATAAAGGTGAGGTTAATGCTACTTATACTATTTCTAAGAAGGATTGTACAAGGCATTGTGGGTACTGTGATATTAAAGGACATACTGATGAGACTTGTTGGAAGTTACATCTAGAATTGCATGCATTTAAGAAAAATAAAAATAATAAGGCCATGATGTCACTTCAAGGAGAAGTGGTTGATTTCATCTCAAATGTGGATGAAATTTTTGTTTTACCTCCCTTAAAAAAGTGTGTTTGGGTAGTAAATTCTCAAAACAAGGTGAACCTTATAAACTTTTCCATAACAAAATTTAAATTTGTTAAGTATGATGCCAACATGGGAACTTGAGTTTTATTTTTAGAATTAGTATATTTTATATTTTTTGATGTTTTTAAAGATTATTTAATTTATTTATGACCTTAATTTTTTGTTTGGTCACTTTTAGAATCTCTCCAATGATTTCTAAAAAAAATAGCTAGAACTGCTAGTTCACTCCAATTCATTGTAATTCACTGTTTGAGTACTTAGTTGAATCTAAAACATTATCTACTAATTCCAAAAGATGTGGGTGCACTTTATTAATTATATAAATTAAATTAAAGTTTATTTTCTATAATTATCTTAGTTGGGGTGCTTAGATTGACTAGTATGTCTTTTTAGTTACATGTTTGACTTTACTATTAAAGATGCTTCTTGCATGATGTCCCAATATTTATAGTAAGTTGAACTCAATTTATTTAGTATATTTTTAGTTGAATTAGTATATTTTTAGTTCACTTAGTGATCTATGATTTATTTATTATATTTCTATTTTTAGAATTTACTTACATTACAAGTTTCCTTGTAAACATCTCAAGATAGATATCTTTATTTAATAGGGTTGGACACAATATAAGTGTGGTGAATTAATTTGAATTGAGAAGATTTTTGTATATTTTATCTCTGATACTATTTTAGGTATATATTAATTTATAAAAAAAAGATATAATTTCAATTTTGAATCTATTCAATATACTTTTTTATCACCAATTTCACTCACAACATAGCTAGATTGACAACTAGTAATTCTAGGACAACTTTGTTGATATATATTTTTAATTTTAGAGTGAAACAAAGCTGATTTTCAATCCAATAATTTATTGAAATCATTCAAAAATATATGGGGTTGACTATGAGAAAACTTATACATGTGTTTCATATAAAGATACTATAATACTAATGCTTACTGTAGATGCTCATAAAGGATGGGAAATCCATCAAATGGTTGTTAAAAGTGCATTCCTTAATGGAGTGATTGAAGAAGAAGTATATGTGGGGAAGAGACAAGGTTTTAAGGTAAAGGGTAAATACTTTTGGGTATGTAAGTTGAATAAATATCTTTATGGGCTGAAGTAAGCACCAATAACTTGGTACTCAAAAATTGATAGTCAGTTATTGGATCAAGGCTTTGTAACAAGTCAAAATAAACCAACTCTTTACATCTAAGCATCTAGTTCTATTATTTTATATGTCTATCTTTATGTGGATGACTTGATCTATACTGGTATATCTATGGAGATATTGAATAGCTTAAAGGAAGCTATGAATTCATAATTTGAGATGATTGATTTTATACTTATGAATTACTTTATTGGCATGGAAGTCCATTAAAAAAAGAGGAAGTATTCATTTACAAGCCAAGTATGCCCAAGACATGTTAAAGAAGCACAATATTCAAGATTCAAAACCCAAAAACACTCTAATTTCAAGGAGATAAAAGCTTATAAGGGAGTATAGAAGTCTTTCAACTAATGAAAGTAATTTTAGAAGCATGGTGGGAGTTTTTATGTATCTCACTATGACAAGACCTGATATCAGTTATGGGGTTTCACTAGTTTTTAAATTTATGGGCAAACTACCATTCAATAATTTTTAAGAAATTAATATGAGTATAGATGCATAAGAGGTAATTATAATCATGGTATTAATTTTATACCAGAAAGGTCTACATGTCTCATTAGATACACAAATTCATATTGGGGAGGATCTCTTGATGATAGGAAGTCAACTTCGGGGTATTATCTCATATTGAGAAGTGAGTTAGTTTCTTGATCTTCAAATAAGTATGTTGTAGTTGCATTATAATCTAATGAATATGAAAATACAACCCTTACATCATTTTTCACACTAGGAATATGGCTGATATTACTAAATAATATTCATGTAATACTCAAGGAAATGATAGGAATCTCACCTCTTTGCATCAAAGGGGGAAATATTGACTATGATGCTAACATGGGGACTTGAATTATATTTTTAGGATTAGTATATTTTCATTTTTTAAGTATTTTGAAAGGTTATTTAATCTAGTTATGACCTTAATTATTTGTTTGGTCACTTTTGGATACTTTCTAATTATTTCTTAAAAAGTAGCTCGAACTACCAATTCACTATAGTTCATTGTTTGAGTACTTAGTTGAGTCTAAAACATTAACTAATAATTCACAAAGAGGTTGGATGTAATTGTTTTATTTGATAACTGAAATTAAAGTTAATTTTTTTTTCTATAATTAACTTAATTGGGGTGCCTAGGTTGACTAAGATGTTATTTTAGTTGCATGTTTGACTTTACTATTAATGAGACCTCTTGAATGATGTACAAATATTTATAGTAAGTTAAACTCAATTTTATTTAGTCTATTTTCAATTTATTTAGTCTATTTTTAGTTCACTTAGTGGTATATGATTTCTTTATTATATCTCTACTTTTAGACTTTACTTACATTACAAGTTTCTTTGTAACTAACTCAAGATAACTTTATTTAATAAAGTTAAACACAATATAATTGTGGTGCATTGATTCAAATTGATAAGATTTTTATATGTTTTATCTCTAATATAATTGCATGTATCTAGTGATTTATAAAAACAAGCATATATTCTCAAATTTGAAGCTATATAATATACTTTTTGATCAACAATTTCACTCACTTGATACTATTTTTTATTTCCTACTCACTAAAATTTGATTAATAAAGATTTCATAGATATTCTTGGGTTGAAAATGTCTAATTGTCATAATCCTTATGTTACAATATGGGTGAAATAAGGATTAGAGATAAGGGTTTCCAAATTTCCAAACAATGTAGAGTCAAGTTTGTAATAAATGAACATTTCTTTGATGAAGTTATGGTAGATGTCACACCTATTTATGTTTATGGTATAGTATTTAGAATCATCTATTTTTACTTAAAATATGTTAATTTTATAAGGATATATAATCTATACCATTTGGTTAAGGATGGGAAACCCTATACCATAAAATCCTATGAAGGCAAATGTAAGCTCTCCTTGGTAAGTATCGCTCAAGATAACCAATTTCTTAATGGTAGTGGGAAGTTTTATTTTATCATTTTTAAGGATAAGAAAGATAATGGATTAGTGGAATGAAATGATAATCATATTATATGTGTATACACTAAAATTTTATAATTGATACTTTGCTATGTCAATTTTGACTTACCTTCACCCTACATCATTGTTGTGTCAAAACATTACTCTCATTGGCCATTCTCTCGCATCCCCATGCCTTCTATAGGTCTATCCTTCCAAAGTTACTATTAGTAACCTACATGAAATACTATAGTCTATGTTAAACCAACTATTTATCTTACTCAAAAATATCCAAGTAATTAGACCAATGTTCATATCTCCTAGATACTAACATAATACTCATAACATACCATCTAATGACATTTTTTGAGTCTGATGGTTTTGTCTTACACCAAACAATGATCAGATTTCAATTTCAAATCATTCCATGGTTTGACTCATATTTTTCTCATTTCTTTGGTGTGAGAAAGTACCCAAAGAGTCTCTTATAAATATAAAATATGTATAATCCTATTACCCTTATAGCAAGCACTTTTTAAAGCATATTCAAGTAATTGTACATTCAAGAAGACTACCTTATTCTTCCCAATTTTATAATAAGTCACTAGGATCAAGTCTTTACAAGGTTTGAAATACTCAGGAGCCAAGCCAAAGTTTACAACTTCCATGTACCAATATCTAGATTGCATTTTTCATACATTATTGCATGTATTCACCTAACAAGAAGAAATAAATGTGATTTAAACTTCCTCTTCAGACTATTGGACATGTAGGAAACACTCAACTATTAAATAAGGAGTTATTAGGGTAAGCTCAACCCACCTTTATTCATATTTTATAGTCATAATTATATCATTTCAAATGGACCTAGTGTTTCAACTAAAGGAGACATATTTATGTGAGTCGCATGCATAATTAGACCTTAAAATCACACATAGCGCTAAAAGAAAAACAAACACACCTACCTATATCAAAAATAAGAGGAAAAATATATAGAAACAAAGCATTTATGCAATGAACATGGAATCTAAGGGTATTAAATTTAAGTTGATGATTACCATTTGGGCACATATAGAGCTCTAGATCCTGATCTGAGCAACCTGCAATCTAGTTTTCCATCATTCATGTCACTTGCCTAAAATCTCAGTCTTACATAGAGAAATAAACCACTAAGTTATGATCTCTTAGTTTATTTAATATATAAAATTACATATGGCTATAATGGATGCACATATTTTCTAATTCTTTACTCAAGCTATGATTATAATTATACAAGTTGATTTCCTTCGATACAAAAAATATGTAACGAACATGTAACTCCATGGATCTAATATTTGTACACAATAAGGATGAAATAATTAATGAACAATATAAAGCCTTTCATAATTCATCCTTCATATAATCCAAACTGAGTTGCATCTTATCACTAATAGGAAATAAAGGGCATACATGGTTCTATTTGTTCTCCTTCTATCCATCCTCTTCATGGAACTTATTTTATGGTTCAATTTGATATCACTCATGAAAACAATACCATGGATGCTAGTCAAAGCACTAAATATGTATAATTTCTTTATAGATTCAATGATATTGATGAGAGAGATTAAACTCACTTTATTGATATGAACCCATAAATGCATGATGCATTTTTATTTTTAACCAAATATGAACAAAAAATGTTAACTAAGGATATTTCATTTGAGGAAAAATATGATCCCTTTAATGAAATCAATCATACTTTTGTAGGTATTGATTCTAGCACAAGTGTTTAAACAACTACCATTATTACTATGCCTACATATACACCCTTGGTTACACATGTCTTACCCACCTAACGTTTTGGGTAAATGCAAGGTTTTACTCATATTCCCATGCCTATCTCTACCAAACCAATCTATGCACATCATACAATGACTATGCATATTACATCATCAACCTCATCTACTACACAATCTCTTGAGTAGATTCTTATAGCTCTACAAACTAAGGTGTTATTTTTAAATCAAGGTACCTCTAGAGATAATCATTCTATATATTCACATGATTTTATTCACAAGACTTTAACCATAGATATTTCAAGTTACCCTTTACCTATGGGGTTTTAGTTCTTAAGATTACATTGTATGATAGTAAAGGTTATCCTTTTACACAACATTTTTGGATTACACATCCAGTCTTAAGGATTGTGCACTCTAGTGGTTTTGTAATATACCACCTCAATAATTAAAGTAGTTCAATCCTTTGATGGATTAGTTTCTAACAAACTTCTCCATAAACATAAGTTAAAAGCTATCCTATGCTCAAATTTTCAAACTCAAGTAAGGATACAATGATCCATTTACTAACTATATATTTTAGTATCAAACCATGCTATCGAAGATGACCAATCCTACATCTAATAATGAGATTTAAGACATTTTAATGTAAAGTTATATTGTGCCTCTCCATAAGTCTATTGTATTCAATAAATTCAAGTCATTCGATGAGTTATTCCATATAGTTAGCTACATAAGTCAAGTTAATAGATTTAAACTATTAATGTAGGTTTTTATTTCATTTAATGGGTTTTCCCTACACATGTTTAGCTGCCTTGCTTAGGTGTCTTTTTAGGTCATTGTGAAATGTAATCCCACATTCATGAAGAAGCAAGGACATGTTTATATGTTGCCTATATAATGTAACTTCCTAAGTATTTTATGAATAATGATGTTAATTCTAATATTGGAATCTTTCAATTGATGATTAATAATCTTCTTTTAGATCATGTTTGATTTTACTACTACATATAAGTAATTTATTTATGCATTCAACTCTATCTAATTGATCCTCAATTATGGCCCACTTTGACATGGTATTAGATCTCTTATGGTAGATGAATGTCATTGTTCCTATTATAAAATATTGAGTTTTAGCTTCATGTCATATATATACCATTCGTTGACCTAGCATATTGAAGATTCACCCTTTCCTAGATTTTTCTCTTCTTCTAAGGTCCTCTGTTGATCCAAATTAAGGAAAAGAACAAGAGAAAGGTGTCTCCTACAAGTAATATTTAATATAGTAGGTTTTTATTGCAAAATAGCTTGTATCATCATATTCAAAAGGTGTAAAAACCCTAGGATCAACTACAAACACAACCTAGTTTCATGACAATCATTTTTTTGCCATTTCTGGAGGGTTTCAAGGTTTTTTCAGTACTTTCACATAAATCCATATAATCTATGGTCCTCAAAGGAAATCCCTTTCTAGGTTTTTAGATATCTTTAGTGGGTCTTTGATCATTTTTCAAGAGACATAAAAAATATGACATTTTTGAGATAGGTGGAGTTTTTGTACCTGTGTGCACTATGAGAAACTTAACATTCTTGGCATTGCTAGAACCATCCCCATCTATGGAACCTAAAAGTACTCCACCTACTTATGACACTATAAAAATTGATGGATATAAAGTGGGATTCTTCTATGACAATTTTTTTTGGTGTCAAAACTATTGACTGCAGGAGTAGTCCACAACCCTAACATCAAGATTATCAACTATGGGAGTGATCAAAAACCTTGAAAAATAAAATGACCCATTGAAACCCTGACATATTTATTTGACTACAAGAAGTTTTAGTAATCCCATCATCAATATTTTTGGGTACATGTGCAATCTTAAACCCCACTGTAGTAACTCAACAAACTTTTGATAATTATAGAAGGTGACTACATCCCTAAAAGGAAATCTTTACCACTACGAAGGGACCTCAAAACTCCAACAATGACATTGGGGGATTAAATTTGGATTCATAATATTGGGGGATTAACTTTATCACCTCTTCCAACTCTTTTACATATAATTTTTTTAAACTTTTACAAAGTGGATATTGCCCTTTCCATCTAGAAGTTCAAATGCACATAAATTGTAGCTTGTTGTTCCTTTTAAGGTGTCATTTTTTTGAAAGTGGGAGTTTTTTAGATCACTACACATTGGTAATATTATATTTCCTTGTAAATTTAAACCTATACATATTCATGGGTTTATATATCATTCTATTTAATCACATGTAGTTCAAGACATACTTCCTTTTTACATCATGTATCTAAGTTCAGTTAGAGTTCTTACACCATTCAACTATCATGAGTGTAAATCAAAGTGAAAATCCTCTTGATGAGTAAAGGCTTACAATAGATCACTATGAGTAAAAAATTAGAGTTGACACATGAAGTAGAAAATGTGAAATGATACAACTGAAGTGATGAAGCCTACAATCTATTGTGCCTATCTATGTATCCTAACTTACTCTTTCATATAAAATCTACAAGTACTTCAAATCAAGCATGAATCATATTGGAAAAAATCTTTGGAAATTAGGACACCATGAGAGCTCATGAGTTAGATAATGAACTAAATATTTGATCCCAAGCACTTTTTATATGATAGAGGACTTCACAAAGTTCCAATCACTAAGGTTATAGTTGAAACTGTGTGACATTGACAAAAAATATGACAATTGAATCTTTTCATCCTTGCAAAATTTGGATCTGACTATTCTATCTTTATTTTTACTTTCCATTCCACCAATTGTGCCCTTGGAGCTACATGGACCGTGCCATTCTTGGATGACTTTATTATTGATTTGACTCAAAAATAAGACAAGATCATTTAAATGGGTATAATGAATTCATCTAAATTACATGCCTTAATTATGAGTAATGACAAATAGAAGGATTTTAGTAGTAAAGAGAAGTAACATAATAATGAGGACCCAACACAAAGAAAGGGTATAAAATTTTATGCTAAGTCCAAAGCATCAAAAGTGTCCTCCTCTTCAGATGGGAAGCCCAAGAAAGAACGACTCACATGTGGCTATTGCATAGAATCTAGACATGATGAATCAAAATGCATGAATAATCAGATTGACCAACTGACTAAGATATTATAGAAGCACAATATTAGTGCCCTTGATTATTTCAATTAGAATTCATCTACACAGGAGTCTTCTAAGGCCAAAGATAAAAGGGAACAGATAAGGGAAAAATATTCATTATAGTTACATTCTATCCTTCCACATGGGTTATTGATTCTAGTGCATTGCACCACATGGATTCATCATAAGACATGTTCTCATCCTTAGAGCCTTGTTCTATGCCTTCCATCTTATTGGGTGATGACACTTATGTAGAAGTTAGTGGAAGTGGATAAATTAAAGTGAATGATGGGACATTTCATGACAATCTATGTATTTCATCTTTATCCATCGATTTCATATCTATTTGTAGATCATCACATCAATACAAGCACAATTCAATAGTTATTAGGGAAGTAAATAATGACTCCATTATTGTATTTGGAAAAGAAGATCACTATTCATGATTGTATACTTTCTCACATTTTGCACCTGACCAACCCTCTACTACACTGCTCACTCATTCAAGTAGGGTGAGTAAATTATGACATGAGCAATTCATCCATCTCAACTATCAATACCTAGAAAAAATTAGTCATCATGACATGGCTATAGGGTTGGGATGTGTTAATTTTGTTGATAGATTATGTCAAGTTTGCATACTTGGTAGGCATCTTAAGGAGAAGTATGATAAGGGAAAATCATGGAAAGTTAAATAGATATTGGAGATTATACATAGTGACAATGTTGGTCCATTTCTAAAACTTTCATTCAATGGGACTAAATACATGCTTACTTTCATGGATGAATATTTGAGGTATACTTGGGTGTACTTTCTTACATATAAATATGAGGTCTTTGATCATTTTCAAGACTTCAAGGTTCTTGTAAAACATTAATCAGTTAAATCCATCAAGATTTTATACACCAATAATGGTGTTGAGTATGTTAGTAACTATTTTGAACAATTATGCACTTCATATGGGTTTGAACTACAATGTATAGTTCCATATATTCCTCAATAAAATGGTGTTTTAGAGTATAAGAAGAGGTCCTTGATTAAAATGGCCAACTATATGCTACACTCCAAGTCTCTTACACCTTATTATTGGGTCGAGGCCATAAACTGTGCTTGTTATATCTAAAAATATGTTCTTCATAAGGCATTGAAGGGAATCACTCATTTTAAAGTTTGGAGCAATCAAAAACCCATAGTGATGCACTTCTGAGTGTTTGGATTTTCTATTATGGCCTAGATTCTAAAGAAGAAAGGTAAGGTAATTGAACCTCAGAGTCAGCGTTGCATCTTTATTAGATATCATGAGGGCATTAAGGGATACATGATTCTCTATCCCACCACTCATGATTTATTCATTGAGAGGAGTGTTCACTTTCAAGAAGGTCATTTGGACTCCACTCTTGACACCTCTCCCTTATTTAGACACACTAGGATTTTATGATAATCATGATGATACAGATGTGCTTGAGCAATTTCATGATGATCTAGATTCTTCATCTAGTTTTGATGATGAGACTAGTGATGAGGATTCCCCTCCTCCTTCTAGAATTTATTTAGAGGATGAGGAATCTTATCCTAACTCTCTATGCACTAATCCTCTTTAGGCTAGACAAATGCTACAAAATACTGGCCAATGGGTTGGATATCCATTAGACACCAGGCAAACTCATTCATAATTCTAGGATGACCCATATGTTTTCATTACATCTGCTTCTGATCCATAATAGTTACAGGAATCATGCACCTAAGTGGGATACTAATATGGTTATGTTTAGAGTAACAACACTCAAGACTTAGTCCCTCTTCCTAAGAAAAGAGTACTTATTTGATGTAGGCAAATCTATTAAACAAAATTTACAATAAATGGGTTCATAGATGTACTTGGTATTGACTATATGAAGATATTCATCCCAATTTCTAAAATGAACCCAATCTGACTCACTCTCACTATTATTGCAACACATATTTGGTATGTTCATCAGATGGATGTGAAGAGTGCCTTTCTTCACATTGACCTCAAAGAGGAAATATACATGAAACAACCACAAAGATTTGTGGAAGATTCCTCCTTATTTTGAAAATTTTAGAAATCTATGGCCTCAAACAAGATACTCAATCTTAGTATGCCAAGATGGTCTCCTTTCTTTTTTTAGTTGGGTTCACCAAATCCCATTCTTATCTGAATGTCTAAATTTTGTGGAAGGATGATTCACTGTTGATTATAGTTCTCTATGTGGATGACCTATTGATGATATGGAGTTCTTCATCCACCATTTTAGTAGTGAAAAGTACTTTATCTGATAGGTTATCAATGAATAACTTGGGCTTGTTACATTACTTCCTTAGGATTGAAATTTCTCAGTCTGACTCCAGGATCACTATTGCATAATCTATGTATAATCTTGATTTTCTTGCATAGTTTAATGTGGCTAACATAATCCAACTCTAACTTATTTTATATCTACTATCAAGTTTGAGTATGATTTAATATATCCTTTATTTGATGATACCTCATATCAATAACTTGTTAGTAGTTTCATCTATGTTACACACACTAGACCTAATATTTCATATGCAGTGGGCATGGTCTCTAGATTTATGGAGGAACCACATGAGTTGCACTAGAAAGTAGCTAAGTATATTCTTCACTACATTTAGGGGAGTCATAATTTTAGGATTCACTATGGAGTAGGCATTGACATTAACTTGATTTGTTATACATATTCAGATTAGGTTGGTGATATTTAAAATCATAAATCTACTTCAAGCTATAGTTTCTCCCTCAATTCAAGTGTGATTATTTGGTCAAGAAAGAAGCAAAATACTATTTATTTATCTTATACAAAGGTACAATAAAGAGGAGTTTCTAATGTTACCACTGAGGCTATTTGGCTTCATAATATTCTCATTGAATTTGGCATCAAGTTTTGATGACTAATAGTCATCTTCTATGATAACCAAAGAACAATCTAGATCTAAAGGAACCTAATCTTACATCAGTTGACCAAGAATATTGAGATTCGCATTAATTTAATTTGAGAGATCATCTATGAGAAATTCATTGATCTCTAATACATCCAAATAATGGTTCAAATTATTGATATATTCACCAAACCCTTCATTTAGTGAAACTATCTTCATTTGTGGGCTCTTTTTAGGGTTCAGGCAGCTCTAACATCCTCCTCTAGGGGGCATTTTATTGTACTTGGATACCTCATCAGGCCTTTATGTCAGGGCCCAATTATACTACCCACCTAATCTATGCTTAAGGGGGTAGTGTTAGTGTAGTTTTTATTTTATTTAATTGTTTTTCCCTACATATGTTTAGTTAGATTGTTTGTGTGTATGTTTAGGTCATTGTGAAAGACAATCCCACAATCATGAGGAAGTGAGGATATGTTTATATTTCACCTATATAATGTACCTTCCTAAAGTTTTTATGGATAATAATGCCATTTATAATATTAAAATCTTTTGATTGTTGATTAATAAGCTTATACGAGCTCATATTTGATTTCTCTACTACACATAGGTAATTTATTCATACATTTGATTATATACATGTGATCCTTAATTGTGGCCCACTCTAAAATGAACACGCTCAAATTCATGCCTAATGCTACAAATAATTTAACTTCTAGAACATGAATTTAATGCAGTATCATAACTTACAAATTATATTCTCTTATCTACCCCATCAAATAGACAATTTTCATGGTTACCTCAAGCTCCCCCTTTCCTATTGCCAAAGTTACTAGAGTCCAACCTAATATCCCTTCCTCCCCTATTTGATATTGATATGAGCCAACCATTACCCAAAGGATATGATAATAATGAATATTTTTACTATCATAATTGATTTGGAGATTATACAAATAAATATATTAATTTAAGGCATAAGATACAATATCTCATTGATAAA
This sequence comes from Torreya grandis, assembly GCA_037957365.1. Lineage (NCBI taxonomy): Eukaryota > Viridiplantae > Streptophyta > Pinopsida > Cupressales > Taxaceae > Torreya > Torreya grandis. The sequence goes on from JARHVA010000799.1 coordinate 1,824,871, forward strand.
AATCTAATTGAGATTAACACACCGATGAAGAATTCAAGACCACAATTTGATGGGAATTCAAAGTTACAAATATTTTTTGATCCATTTATGAATCACAAATAAATAGAATCCCAAGATACTAATCAAGTGAATGTGACATATAACATCCTCCTACTATACATGGCCATACCTTAAATAATATTATTCATACATTGACAAGTGTTATGGCATGAAGACATATGATTACATTCAATGATAGTGAGATTATAGAGGATAATTTCAATTTCAACTATTTATTTATACAAGCTTATATGGATTCACATCCCATTCATATTGTCATGATAGATAATAGGTCAAGTGAGAATCTTTATACAATGACACTTTTACATTCTCTATAGAATATTATCCATTCTATAGAGAATGGATACACACATGAGTATTTGAAAGAAACAACTAAGATAGTCAAGTGTTTTAATGGACACCAACATAACACTTTGGGACACATTGTGATACCTATTAATGTAGGCTTTTTAGTAATTTATACACCATTCTTAATCTTACTAAGTATAGAGGTATTTGATTTATTATTAGGACTTCCTTGGATATACAAACTCTAGTAGTACCATCATCAATGCACTAATGTGTTAAGTATGTTTATTTCAACAAGGTGGTGATAGTTCCAAGTATTTCATATGAGTAACATCTTGCACCATAGGAATTTCCTCCTCAACCCCCACCACCACTATAATTGGTTATTATACTTATTCAATAGTATTCTTTAGATACAATTTCTACACCTTTTCAAGATCACTCTACGAAATTAATTATTACACTAATTCAAGATTATGCTATGGAGGTAGTTATATCACATATCCTAATTCATTTTAATAATTATTTATTCATCCTACTCAGGTTAATTTTACACATTCCATTTAGAGGAGAGTAGTGGAATTTCCTAGATGACAAGTATTATAATGCACATTAAATCAAAGGGTCATTAAGGATTTATGACAACTAGTATTCACTACAAACTCAAGTACATGATTCTCCTATGATACAATTTTTATGCTATATATTTTATATCATTGAGTTATTTATCATATATGTGACACCATGAGTGATGATGATGAGGGTTATAACACACCATGAAATCATTTTTCAGATTTAGATTCATATTTGCATCTAGTTCCACATCACATCTCTTGTTCCCAAAAGGAGACCTTCCCATGTTTGATACCAAGCCTCTTCATGACCATCACTTACATTGGTTAATTTTTTAATATATCCCTTGAATATATATTCCAAAAATAAAAATAAATAAATAAATCAAATATTTTTAAAAATAAAAAATCTTGACTTGAGTAGACATGATTGCTAGTTTACATCATTTATGTATGTTATTTATCATAGGTTTTGTACATTACATATCCTTTTTCATATACACATACATTTCATGGATGTATGAGTGATATGAGAGGCATACATATACACATAATACATGGATGTATAGATGCTAGACTTTTCTTATGCCTTAAGGCCATGCTAATGTTAGGGACATCTTCTTCTATATGTTACACTATTTCAAGTTATATCTTTCTATGATCTCATCATTTACCATGTTGAGATACTTTGATTACTTACACATGCCTTGATATTAATCATGCTTTGTACAATGTTACATGGATATCTTAATTTGCTATGTTGTGGCATTTACATACTTGGATGGTGTAGACTACTTTACATGTTTTATACTTCATAATGGTTTACTTTTATAATAGGTTATTCATTGCTTGTCTATTATATTCACCCCATTGGGCTTGTTTATGGATCCTTAACCTTATATATGTGTCATTTATTTCCCCTTGATTAAGGATCCTTGGTTTTTTCATGTGATGTTTATTGTCCCTTAAATGAAATCCCTTGGTATTATGCATGGCATTATGTGTTATAGTGTGTACTTATTATTTTTTGACATTTCTTGTTGATATTGTTGAGATTATTGAGTTTTTTGGGTGTCATGATGCATATCACCATGTCCCCATTGTGTGTGGTTCCATGATCCATATCATGCACTTTTCCCATGTATTATTATTGAGTACATTTATCAGTTATGATTCCTCCTAAAAGCCTATTTTATATATATGTCTTGACATGACACTTAATTCCCCTTGAATTACATATGTTTCATAATTATTTGATGACATATTCTATACTATGATGACATACTCTCCACATTTTGACATGATTAGACATGATTAAATATTGATGCATAACATGATACAATCAACACTTTATTTTAAGATGAGTAACTTGCAGGCTACATTCCTCACCTTAAAATGGGGGTATATTAGTGGTATTTTCATAATGAATTAAAATTTCATTAGAATAAAATATATATTATATATATTGTAGAGTGGTTCAAATATTAAATTAGGAGAATTATATATAGATTTTAAAGGGCATATTCACACATTTCATTGGACATGAGTTATAGATCTTCAATTTTTTTAGATATGAGATATAAATAAAAAATAGATGTACGGAATTAAATATCATACTATCACCAATAAATTAAATTTAATGGTCATGAATTTGGTTCATATATACACATTATCAAAGTTGACCAATATTAGCACCAAGCAATTCAAATGATGCGGCATGAAGCTTATTCAACCACGTTTACACTATGAAAATTTATATTTTCCAAGCACATTTCATGATATTGAGTAGTAAGCAACCCTTAATCTATAATCCATATATAGTGGTTGATTCATGTTAAAAAAAGTAGTGCAGTCAACTTTTCCAAATGTTCAAAGACTTCAAATTACTCTATAAGACAAATGTGTGGCTCCCACCTTTCATCTTGGGCTTAAAAAAATATAATGATATTAGTTACATGGGTTAGAGTGGTTGAGTTTATGTGATGTGTTATTCCAAAAAAAAAAATTAAATGATGTTTTGTGGAATTTAACTTATCAATCTATGACACTTGCCTTAGTTACACAAATTAGGGATTGATCACCCCCAATTATCTAAAAAGGGTTCAACAAGAGGAGATATTCTCCAATTGTTTAATAGGGAAGCATCATATCCAATATGTAACAAGGCTACATGGTTTGTCCACGTAAATGTGTAATATTTCTTTGTTATTCAATTCCAAATTTTAATTTATGAAATTTTAGATTTTATTTTAAGGAAATTGACTGCTAAATTTTCATTGTAGGTTTGTTAGGATAAGGATTCATGTATGGATAATATTTGAAAGAGAAAGGTGTATTAGACATAATTATTCACATTTATTTATCCTTTTATCTAGTATTTATATTAAAATTTTGATACTATAAAAAAATGGGGTATTTATAAAATCTGGTAATTAATACTTGTCAATGTAATTTTTGACTTATCTTAATCATACATGACTTGTGCATATTGTTGATGTGGGATTTACATACACCAAGGGTTATTACTAGAAGGTCCCTAATGTTTTAGGATTATTGAAATCCTCACTCTTTGTCATAAGGTGTGGGTCTTAATTTTGTAAATAACCATGTGGTGGAATAATGGTGAGTGGAATGATTATTTACCTCAGATGGTTCAAATATGATGGATGTACAACTATTGATTTGAATTATAATTGAGGTGAATGGGTGGATCTAAGCTAAGGTGACAAATCTAAAAAAATGTTAAAAGGAGGGAAGGGTAAGTCAAATAAGAAGGGGTCCTATGATCCTATATGAGATTAAACCCTTCTAAGCCAACTTATTGTACTAGGCCAAACATGTGTCACAAACCAATATCTATCATGGATTAGCTAAAATAAAAAAACACAAAAAAACATAATGAAGAGTCTACGGAAATAATTACAAAATGATTCAATGACTATAGTCAAGGAAGTTATTAGTACCATATAGTTATGCATATCTAATATCACTAACAAGTTATAGTATGATATATTACAAAATAATTGATAAGATTAACAAAATATTATATCTTATCTCTACACATAAAATACATAGCCTATGAAATATTTTTTAACTTAATGGATCATCTCCAATGAAACGAAAAAAATTGGAAGAGAAAACACTATCACACAAACTTACAAAAGAGTTGTAAAAATTTCCTTCCTTGCATTAATTGCCAAAAATCTCCTCAAATTATAATAGATACAAGGAATGTCTATATATAATTTTTATTGGATCCCCTCATCCTCAAAGCTTGTATCAATTTGTCAAATCTAAAATAATATTATATCTTAATCTAATCATGCAAACTCTGCATGTTTTATAATGTATATAAATTAAAGTCTTATTTTATCTCTTTTTCTCATGTATAAATACATAAATAAACTAATAAAAAGGGAACTCTATTAGTTATTCATTGATTATGGGTGGCACTCTTAGTTAGGACTACACTGGTAGTGGACTAAACTGTAGTCGAAGCTAGTGGACTAGTGATACTAGAAACATGGGATGTTGACGTTGAAAATCTTTGCACTGCTGTATTAACTAGTGTCCTTGAAGGTACTAATGTAGTTGTAACTAAATTTAGTCTTGGATGACCATGAAAAATAATGGTAGCAGAAGATAAGGTCACAATCACCAACCCTATTAGAGTGTACACTATTGTATTTTGAGGAAAAGGAGACATGGTCATCTAAAATTGATTTGGTGAAGATGAAGCTCCCACCTAAGTAATTAACCATCCTTTTTAATTTATCTTTTCATATTTTGTCACAAACATTATAAAATCCATTTCAATAGCTTCAAATTTGATAATAGGAAGTTCAAAAAAAATTGGAATCCTATTTATTAACTTTCTCTCCAAGTCCATTGAATCTCTGAAAGAGGTAATCAAGGCTTTTGATTGTGTCACCTTATCTTTGGAAAAAATAATTAATAAATTACTTGGTCATCACTCCTAAAAACTATGATCTTGAATTTAATTTGAAGCTATTAATAATAGTTCTTAACAAGCTATTAAAAAATGGTTTGGAGACTACTTGACCCAATGGTGTATATATGCCATTAATATTCATATCACCTAGAATCTAGACTAGCTTTTTTTCTTTGCTTGTTAGTTACTCAACTAGATCTTGTATTTGTTTGTGTCATTCCATAAGCCGATTTCTCTTAACAATCATAAAACTATGAGCCAAATAAAGATTTGGAAGTTTTAGTAAATTTAGGTCTTAATATTTCTTTTGCCTTGTTCCTTTTCAATGAAATTCAATTTGACATCCAAGTTATTTACATAATCATAAAAAATTACCACATTATTCCATTGTGGTTGTGATTCTCCCTTAAACTGTTAGATAAAGCATAATATGTCATAGAGTGTTTTGCTAATATATGTACATTATATAATATATCCTTTGGAAACTCTATTCTACCTTGGGCCTCTAATATTCTATTTATTTGTTGGAGACCAAAAGACATTATTTCCAAAACTCCCTCAGTAGCATCTACCATAGATATAGGATAATCCTAAATTTCATCTTCATCCCCATGCCTAGTTTTCCTTTTATTTGTTAATGAGAAGAGTTATTATCTTATAAAATATATAGGTTTCCCACTAGTTGAAATAGTCCTTTGCCTCACCATTTTAATGTTTGTTTGTTGTATCATCAAAATCTATAGTCAATGTGGGATCATCAGTGATCACTAAATCTTTCCTAGCTAACTATTTTGTTTGCATTTTATATGTCCATGCAAGAGTCATTAACAAGCATTGGGGAGAAGTATGAGAACTAGTGGGTAAGGTTATTTGTGGTGGTGGCATGAGAGTGGAGGTAGATGGAGTAATCTATGGAGGATTGGAATGGGGAGGTTTAGGTAATGAAGGGAAAGGTGGAATGAATAACTTTTCCTTGGAGATATTTGTCTAAGGAGGTGTCCTAAAGACATATTTAGTGAGGTCATGAGACTCTTTGACTAAAATAATTATGGATTATTTTGGGAGAAATTATGTAATGTAAACACCAATTGAGTGAGGAGATGAGTCTACAGGGGATATGTGGAAAAACAAATTGTGATGCAAGATCCTTAAAATGTGGATTAGTGATTTCAATGCCTAGGTTAGGTGAGGGAAGAGTTGGTTATGTAATAGCATCCTAGTTTAGAATCTTAATGAATTAATAAATTGAAGTATAAAACATACATAAAATCAATGTTAGGGATAATGTTAGTCAAATAATCAAGAGTTATAGTCTATACCATACTTGATGAATTAAGAGGAATCGTAGAAGTTGGAAGAACTATTATAGAAATAGGGGAAATAATGGCCCATGTCAGACCTTGTGAATAAGCTATTAAAGTTACCATAGGTGGGACAACTAAATTAATTGGTATACCCAATATAGTTATAATTTTCATAGTTTATTGTTCTTATTATTAAACTTTTCCTAGTTCAATGCCCTAAGTGTGGGGAGGAGTGTAACTTTTAGTCCCAAAAGTTCTCTATGAGGGCACCTTATAAAAGATGTTTGATGGTGTTCATGCCTCTAGGTTTCACTAAAAATTTTGAGGAAAATGATAATAGAGTCTCAAAAAGGTAAGGAAAAATATTTAACTCATCATTTACTTTTAATCATATAATTAAAAAAACTTTGTTAACAAGAGACCTGATGTCTCTTGGAAAATTTTCATAATGTTACCTCATCTTCTCCATCAAGTGGTACATGTACCTCTTGTCCAATAAACCTATAGAAGAGTTGCACCCTTGTCATCTATGTTGTTTCCAAAATCAGCTTATCTCATTTTGAAAGCAACCCCCTATGAAACTTGTCCGTTTCGTCTTGTCTCTCTAAGTTCGTTTTTCGATACGATTCTGTAGTTCATTTTCATCTTGGTCAAATCGGGAAGTGATTACTATCCCATCAAGGCCAAGTTTTCCCTTCCCCCTTTCCTTTTTCTCCTCTTTCTGGAGTTAGTCTCTTTTTGAATTTTTCCTGCAAGGGCGGCGAAAATCACCGTCCCTGCATTTTCTCTTGTTTTTTCGTGTAAGGGCAGTGATTTTCGCCGCCCCTGCATTTTCCATGCAAGGGCGGCAATTTTCGCCGCCCCTACATTTTCCATGCAAGGGCGGCAATTTTTGCAACCCCTGCATTTTCCATGCAAGGGCGACGATTTTTGCCACCCCTGCATGTCTCGGTTTCCGTGTAAGGCATTAATGGCCCTGCACGACGGGTTGTTGGGGTTGGTTTTTCACCCTATATAATCTGATTTGGGCCTCATTTCTTCTCATTTCTTCCTCCTCTCCTCCTGCCTCTTGCACCTGAGCGCTCCAAAGGACTTTTTGAAGTACCAGCTCGCGGATCCGACTTCGTGGCGCGCACTTTTTCCAGGTAGGGTTTGTTTTTAGTTTTGTTTTTCCTCTTCTTCCTAGCCTAGTCGTTCTTTATTTGTTTTTCTTTTGTTGATTGTTTCTTTCCTCTCTCCCTCTCCTACCCACGGCCTTTTTTCCTACCCGCGGCCTTTTTTCCTACCCGCGGCCTCATAAGGGCGGCATTTCCTTACCGCCGTCCCTCCCCCTCTTTTCTATCTTTCGTGTAGAGGCGGCGAAATTCGCTGCCCCTCCACTCTTGCACCATTCCTTATGCAAGGGCGGCGAAAATCGCCGCCCCTGCATTTTCCTTCCTTTTTCAGCTAACTCCTGGATTTTTCCCGAGTTGTCCTTTTCAAGCTTTTTCTTCCTCATTTTTTGTCCCTTTGCCCATCCTGGCCTTTTTAAGTGACCTCCAGTAACCTATGTCACTTAAACTACTCTCCCCCTCTCTCTCACTCTCCTTTCGACTATGGCTGCAGCACCTTCAGCGAGCTCCTGCACGCCTGCTCCCGTCCAAACAAGATCGTCCCCTATGACGAAAGCATCTCCTTCAAAGGCGAAGATGATGAAATACAAGTACCAAGACGTCTTCTCGCTCACAGCGATCACCTCGAATGTCGATGACATTTGAGACACCGAGATCGGCCACGTAGATATGGCCGAATTCCTGGGACGAACCAAAGCAACAAATCCTAGCACTGGGATAAAGAGAATTATTGAGAGCAACATCCACCTGGTAGCTGCCATCCCAATAGCAGCACATCATGCAGAGTTTGTCCTTTAATGCGTGCACTTTTACAACAAAGAGACCAGATCGGTCTTAGACGCCAGTGGCAACATGATCATTTGGTTGGACCCTGAATTTATCGACAAAGTTTTCCTATGTCCACCAGCCACCGAAGTAACCCAAATTGACTTCAAGAACGCACAAAGGGAGTACGACAAAGACCTCGAGAGGGCAAAGAAGGTCATAAACCATAAATGGTTAAAAACCCCAAGGGCCAGTCTATCTAGATGGCCAAAAAGCTTCCCCAGAAGTGACTTCATTGAGGAAGTTGGTGACTTAATCACCCTCCTCAGCAGAGTACGGGGCCTCCCATCCTCTTCACAATTCCATGAATGGATGTATCCATTCATTAAGATCATCCTACAAGGCAAATAGGCCATCTTCTGGGGGGAACAGATCAGCAATGCTATTCATGAGCAACTGACCAAGGTACAAACCTCCTTCAAATTCTACATGACCTCGTACCTGGTCTACATAGTTACTGCCATGCGATCTTTCCCAGGTATAACAACAGATGAGATAGGAAGACCACCCCAGTCTATTCATACTATCTGCAGCTAACACTTCAAGAGTCAACACGTCATTTTAGACGAGTGAATGACGCGTTCTTTGCCGTATTCCTATGTCTCTTCGATCCTCAACTGGAGCAGAAGAGAATATCAGACAAGGCTTGGATAGTAGTGAATAGTTTTGGCTGCATGTTCCTCCAGTTCTCTACATTTTCTTATCTTTGGGTGGGTTTCTTCCAAGGATACCCTTATATGCTCCCTAGATTCCCTTCAGATAGGTTGGTCCTAATGGAGCTTTGCCGACAACTAGCCGTCGTGCACTCAAAACAGATGGAGCTCAAGAGACCCAGTTTCAAGTTTCCTATCCAGATTGGTAGATTTTCAGTTGCTACATTGACTAAAGCTAGGGTTATGGAAATAGAGATGCAGATGGTTACCATTAAATCATTCAAAAGATGGGAAAAATTTGATTACAGGGGAGTCAGAGAGACGATTCGAAGGAAGACTCAGTTCCATGAGCCCATGATTGAGGACATCTGGGTGGATAAAAGAACGGCTGAAGAGATAAGGAAGATGGACTATTGTCGTCTCACGCTAGAGCAGATAGAGTACCTCGGGCTTGCTGAGGTCCCTTTAGGGTTGATTGATGATGGGAATGTCATGAACAGCAGATATCTGACTGAAAAGGTCGCTGGTTCCCCTCTTCCTCCACTTAACTGGTCTCAAAAAGAATTGACCTCTCTAAGGAAAAGATTTGAACCAATATTGGCTAACACCAATAGTTGGTTGGCAGCAAAGGGGATCACCCTAAAAGAGTTCATCACAGGGTCAGAGGCTGAATACCAAGTAGAGATGAAGAGAAAGGCAGAAAGTCGAACCAAAAACAAAGATGATGTTCCTTCATCTTCTAGACCTCACAAGCCTAGGATCATCTTTGTATCCAAAAAGCCTAGGTCAACAAAAGAGCCTGAGGCAGCAGCCGAAGGAACCAAAGAACAAAGCCCTGGGGTACAGGCAACTCAACCAATGGGGACAGCGGATCAACCTTCAGAATGACCAGGTGTTGGGTCTCCAACCTCGCCGAGGCAAGCACGGCCGATCCAAAGCTCCTCTCCTCCTCCTCAATCTCTTGATGTGCCCACTTCTCCTATCTCTCCCATCAGTGTTCCCTCTTCTGGACCCACTTCCCATTCCAAAGTTGTTTTTGGTGATCCTCAGGATCCTTTAGCAAGTTCACCTCGCTCTTCTACATCCATCCCGAGTTTATCATCTCCATCTTTTAACCTGCCACCAAGCCCTGCACCTGATCCAGAATCAACAGTTGGTATAGTTTTGCCGGTCACTCCAACCATGACTACTATCACCACCAGTAGTGTGGAAGCTGTTACAACGACACCAGCAGAGGCGACTATTGTTGCAATAGGTACTTCTCTCCCGCCATGGATGTCTGCTTTCACACCTAAAAGAAAGAAAATGGCCATCTCCCCAGATGAATTCGACTTTGGTAAGATCATACCAGCAAAAGCAAAGGCTCCTAAAAGGCCAAAAATCCTCTCCAAGTTAGTCGAAGAGAAGGGACAAAAATTTCTAGAAATTGCCAAACCTCCTCAGGACGCAGCCCTTGAAGGTTTTGAGATGAGTAGTTATTCCCTCTCTCATGTTGAACTTGGCAAATTCACTCATGAAGGGGCAAAGAGTGACCTTCAGGCAGCAATGGACATTATGGTCCAAAAGTTTGACAAGGAGAAAGAGATGAAGGATTTTTATAAAGCCAAGGCTGAGCAGTTAACGGCAGTAATTAGGAGATTCACTATCCCACCTGAAGCAGCGACTCCAGAGGCCTTTTCTGTGGATGATTCAGTCATTCAGAAAGCTGAAAAGACTTATTTAAAGGGGAAAGTTATGGAGGAATATATTGACAAAATGCACAACCAAGGAATCTCTCTGCTGTCTGAGGTTGCGGAAAGAACAGGGAAAATGAAGAAGTTGAAAGCTCAGGTAGACAATTTTGTCTCCCTTCTCTCTCAGGAAATTGATGGCTTGGAGAAGGATCTCAATAGATGGAAGGAAATGAAAGATCTAAAAAAGAGTACCCTGATATCTATCGGTGTCATCCCCAACAAGGATTCTTATGTTGAGATTAAGGAGTCGATGATCTTTAGGATTCAAGTACTCAAAGATCTAATTGATGATCTCAAAGCTTTCAAGGAAGCTGGTGATAATAGTGACCTGAGCTTGTTAAACAAATTAGAAGAGCTGCCCTGCGACTTGACCTCCAAGGATCATCAGTTCCTTCCAGCAGATGAAATGATTCAAAATTTTGAAGGGATGATCCGAAAGGATTTCAAAGGGGCGTCTTTCTCAATGTCTTTAGTGGACAACATTCTGGATGCTCAGTTAACATTAGAGAATTTAAAATCTAGGTTAATTGGCCACTCTAAGGCCATCACAGCATTGAAAGACGCACTAATCAGATCAAGGGTCGTCTCTAAAAATGCAGTTGCACCAAACAGCGTAGGAATTCAGGCATCGATCACCATGTACGATGTTCATTTGAAGAAGTCTGGCGGCAAGAATTGACACTCTCTCTCTCTCTTTCTCTCTTCTTCTATCCTTATGCATTTTTGTTTTGTGCAGAATGCATGCCAATTTTGTAATATGTAATTACGAATAAAATATTTTGGAAAATATCTAAAATTCAAAGACGAGTCATCTTTGACCATGATATTGTATATTTTATTATTTTTCTATTTTTGAGGATTTTCTCCCTATATATAGTGGAGACCTCATTTGTAAAAAGATCTTGGAAAATTCAATAGCAAACACTCTGCTGAAATTGAAGCAACTTTTGAGACTTTGTGCTCAAACTTGTAAATCATATTCTGTTGAATGAATGAGGAGCAAGTTATTTTAAACTTTGTGTTGAGATTATCTGTGTTGTTTGGGAAGTAGTTCTTATGTCTCTTTCCTAAGCAATATCTTATTCATCTGATTTAATAAGCAAAGTGGGTGTGTTATTATTATCTGAGGGCACTTCTTGAGGGTAGAAGATAGACTTTGTGCTGCTTTTACCTTTGAGATTCTTTTATCTTTTGTAGTTTCAGGTGAAGACTTTGTGCTTCACTGTACCCTACGATTGTACTTATTCCAGATTTGTGGAGAAGCTACGGGAGACTTTGTGCTTGCGTGAGCATTCTTATGAACTTTGTTACTTCAGGTAATCTCTTGCTCTTTGTTTAACACCATTCTTGAAAGAAGAGGATTGTTGTTACCTTTAGACCAGGGATTTTTCCTCTTTTGTTCTTTATACATTACTTCTAAAAAAAGAGAAGTAGATGTTGTTCTACCCCCCATGTGTTATTTTTTGCTTAATTATATATATGCTTATAGCACGTACATATTGATAGGGAACCTCCCCTTGATGAGAGGAGAGATTTATCTCGTCTAGATCTGGTAAAGCCGCACTCTTCGTGGTGTAAATCTCCCTTATGTTGTGGCTGATATCCCCATTTTGCCATCAGTTAGTTGATGACCAAATATTCACCCAACAATCTACACCTCATAAGAGGAAAAAAATTTATGAGATTTCATCAATCAAAACCTAAAGTCACTCTCATTGATTAAGGGAGAAATGGCTAGAACCAGTCATCCATGCTCAAAATTTGTGTTAATTGAGATTTGAGAAATGGACATTAAAAATTAAAATGAAAAGAGACTAACATTAAAGAAGAAGAATTAGAGTAGGGATAAAATGAATAATTTAGATATGGATATAGTGAGGACACCATATAATCAAAAGAGGAGTTTGAGCCCATGGAAGAGGAAGAAGAAATAAAAACACCTCCAATAGAACATATTCCTAGATTAGAGGTTAGTGAAGAAAAAGGTAAGGAACAAACCCCTGAATAATATAGTGATTCCCCTATCTCAGAATAGTGATCTTAATACCCATGAAAAACTGTTGCATATAGGTAAATTGAATTCCTTAAAGCAAAAAATCAAGAGATATAATCCAAGGATAGTAGTTTGGAGACTTTGGCAAGAGTTTCAAAATAAGAAATAATGGCTAAGGAAAAGGAAGTATTAGTGAGAGGACCTATAGCCATTAACAAGCTTTCACCTGCATCACCTACACTTATAGCAAAATATTTTATAACAACTACATTTATCATTGATGAACATGTATGTACAATCATTATGGAGGATCATGTAGTTACATTCGTAATAGAGGAACATATGGCCAATAAGGAAGAAAATGTACAAGGATCCCAAGCTATTGAGTTAGGGTTTTACCAAATTCCTCTTGGACGTTCAATAGATCAAATCTATAAGAATGAGCACAAGAGAATTGTTTCTAATTTAAAACTTGAATGGTGTTCCATCTATGAGGAGAGATATGAATTAATTCATTAATTAACAAAAGATTAAAATGCTTTGAGAAAGCAAGTGAAAGAAAAAGAGGATGAACTTAATAAAAATGAGGTAATAATTTATGGATTATATTTAGGTATTCATAGGATGTGTGAATTATTCATGCCAATGTTGTAATATAGGCCACCTTCTAAGGTTTACACATTATATATAAAATAAAAACTCATACAATTTCAAATAATGAGGATAATCTCTATAGAAAAAGACTTCATAAGACCTCCCTTGTCCTTTTGTAAACCTTCTTTCTATGGTTTAGAGGCTTGTTGTGTGATTCATACCAACATGAATATGTGGTGACCATGGATAACACATGGAATTCAAATGTCATTATGGGGAACATTTAATTGAGATCCTATTTTTCCAATTTAATGCATGAGCTAAGAAGAAAAAAAATATGGTGATATATAACACAACAAAGCAATCTACCCCCGTAAGGCTCAAATCAGAAGATCCTCAAGCTATCCTAATTACCAAAAAATAGAATTAATTGAGTTTGTTTCTAGAATATGAAAGGGTAGTACAAATATCTAGGAGGTAAGTTTTGAGTCATTCCACCTCTCTCCAATAAAATGTGAATGAAATATTATACTACTTGTGGAGATATATGGAAGGAAATTACTCCTTATTTATAGTAGAAGAGGCCTTATTTTGTCTATAATTTCAAAGCTATCGATAATAGATCCAACAAGTATATGAATTGTTTGAGGTAGAATATTATTGAATGGATAGGGTTGAGATTCATGATGCCTACTTTGTGGTCTCCCATTCTTTCTTGGATAGGACTATATTAGTGAATGAATAGGAAGATAGCAAGAAATGAGACAAGTTGACATAAGACATAGGGTACCTCCCAAATGGGTTTGTTGGAGATGGTACATCCTATGACTCAACAAGTATATGTGTTCATTTCATGTATTTTGTAGGTATGGTTGAACTAATTATGGTAACACAGGGAGGTGTAATGGTTTTAATTAGGGGGTTATGATGAGGCCCATAAATGGTCCTCATCTTACCATTTATTCTTCCTTATAACACTTATTTATCATGATATTTCCACCCCTTAAAATCATAACATGTTGATATGCACATATATATATATATATATATATATATATATATATATATATATATATATGCAAAGTTGATTTTGGTTTAATATGTTGATTATATGTTTACTAGTATGATTTAATGGTCTTTAATTTTTTGATATTCCTAATGGTGAGGAATATTTAGAAGTATATTGTTATATGTTTTTAAACCTATTTACACCACAACATAATCAACCATATCCACCTATTGGCTAGATTGTGGAAGGAGTGATCACATATAGTGACTGACTATGATAACCCACAATAATAGACAAATGTGAATTTTTATTTAATTATGCATGGTTAAAATAAAATGTTAGTTCTAACCACTCTAGGTGGAATTCATAAGCATAAATAATCATGTACCAAGCTGGAAAATTGTTGAAAATCCATGATGCTTCCATTGGACTATTATTGGTTTGTCTTCACATTGCATATGACAACTCTATTTTAACCATATTTATATTTATTTGTATTTTTTATTTCTTTAGCATATCATGATCCTATAGTTTTAACTTATAGGATTTGGAGATCATTTAATAATACCGTTGTCTCCTCTATATAAATAAGAGTTTTAGGATATAAGAATAATCTAGATTTTAGAAAATAGAAAATTAAAGAAGAATGTTCTAAGCTTTGTAATCTAAATTTTAACAATCTTGTAATAATTCCTTTATTTTTACACAGTGGCTATCAATAATTTCAATCACTTTGATTTAAATTTGTCTTAGGAGGAGGGAATTCAAGCTCTAGTCCAATCAAGATATGACTCACTCATGAGGATTCGATGGTTTGGTTTCCCATCAGTTAGTATACTTTATTTTATGTGAGAATTTTATTTACGTTTTCTTCTTAAAAGTGTGTGAACTTTTATTTTTATAGTTAATTTAATTTTAAGTAATTTACTATCATTTTTTTACCTTTTAATTCCATTGTGTGGGAATCTTCCAAAATTATATTAGTATTTCAAGTAAAGTTTGTTTACTTTCTATTACTTTTATTTCCAAGCAAAGTGTGTTTACTTTCTAGTGATTTTATTTCCAAGAAAAGTGTGTTTAATTTTTGTGAGTGTTTACTTTTAAGTAAGTGTGTTAGTCCACTTAGTTTTTCAAAGTAGTCTAGTATTGTCTATACATTTTAAACTCATTATAAAATTTATACGTTCATGGGTTGATAATTAAATGAAGATTCATATAATTTATATGTTAAATGATAGCCTATTTAGGTTATAGCCATAGGTTGAAGGAGATTTATTCAAGCATATAACTACCAGTGGAATGTGTGCCTCTACAACAAGGATGTGAAATTTATTGGACATTTCTAGAGGATGTTGTGGAAGAAGTTAAATACCAAGCTACAGTTCCATTCAACATATCACCCTCAAATGGATGGATAGATGGAGGTAGTCCACAAAAGTATTTGAAATTTGATGTGATGTTTGATTGAAGCAAAGCCAGGAATGTGTGATTTGACTCTGGTGTAAGCTAAGTTTAATTATAAAAATTTAGTTAATAAAAGTATTGGAAGGAAACCATTCAGATTATTTATGGGCGAGGTCTAAGAAGTGTTATAGAATTATATGACATAAAAAAGTATAAAAATAGTTGGGAAGAAGTATTGTGTATTACAATAAATGGATAGATGTTAAGAGAAGAGAAGTGGAATATCAAGTGGGAGACTTAATTTTAGTACACTTGAGGGAAAAATATTTCCAAAAGGAACTTAAGAAAATTTGAAGTTGAAAATGATAGGGTCATGTAGAGTTTTGAAAAAATTTGCATCAAATGCATATGAGATATATTTACCTAGAAGGATAGACATATAACTTATTTTCGATGTGGTAGATTTGTATCATTATCATGAAGGATAAAGTAGTGAGGAAAATGTAAGCATAAATTTATAAGAAAATAATTATAGAGTGCATATGCCTGAGAAAGTATGTGAGGAATCAAAAAGGGTGATTGCTTCCATAGTCAAGAATAAAATGTGTGACAAATAGTATCAATAATATCTAGTAAAAGTGAAGAGCTAAGAAATTGAAGATGTGAGATGGATAAAAGCATAAGAAGTTAAAAAATAAAGAATACCAATAGTAGAGATCTTAGAAGGTGCTTGAGTGGGAGTTCATGTTTCTTTTGTTACCCAAGGTGTATGATGCAAGAAAATTTGGGTCTACTTATAATTATTCATCAACAAAAAACAACTAGTCAAAAAAAATATTTGCATTTTTGCATAAATCTTGATTTGCACGCAGTTTCTTTGTGTTGCCTTTGCAAATGGTAAAATCCCTTGTAGGATTGTTAGTAGTTTCTTTTTCAAGTAAAATTTGTTTAATTTCTACTGATTTTATTTCTAATCAAAGTGTGTTTACTTTTTACAAGAGTGTTTACTTTCAATCATGTGTGTTAGTAGACTCAGTTGAGTGTTTATTTATATGTTATGTGACTATCTATTTAGTTTCTTTATATATGTTTAAGGATATTTCCTAAATCATATAACTAGTAGTGAATGATGTGCCTCTACAATAGGGATGTAAAATTTATTAGACATTTCTATAAGATGTTGTGAAAGAATATGAATACCAAGCTTTCGTTTAATTCACCATATCATCATCAAATGGATGGATGTAGGCAGTCAACAAAGTTCTTGGTAATATGATGTTATTTTTGATTGAAGTAAATCTAGGAACATGGGATTTAATTTTGGCACAAGATGAGTTTGCTTATAATAATTCAGTTAATAGGAGTATTGGAAGGACATTATTTCAGATTGCTTATAGGTCATGTCCAAGACATGTTGTATTATTATGTGACATCATAGATGAGAAAATAAAGACTGATTAATCAAATTAATTTTTTGAATACATGCATGACATACATAAACAAGTACACAAACTATTAGAAATAAGAATTGTGAAAAATAAGCAACATGCAAATGTTAAGAGAAGTGGAATGTTGACATCAAATCTATGCTAAGTCATGAGTTAATAGTTTGAGTATCTTATTTAGTGTTAATATCATAGGAGAAACATCCTTGTTATATAAATCTAACATACATCCTAAATTAAGCATGACTGAGCATAACACTAACAATATATAACATAAATAATGATTTGTAACTCAATTTATATTGATTCATAGGTATTAAATATAAGTTCATATATTTGTATATAATTATGTGTCAGGATATCAGGGTATTAAACCTTTAATTCACTACTAAAACTAGACATAATATTACATTCAAAGTGTCAAAAGACACATCTCTTCTTCATGACAATTTTTTTTCTTTTGTTCTGTGGGATGCCACGAAGCATTGTTGATACTGTGAAAGGTGTATGTGGATATCTAATGCCACAATACTACTAAAGGATTCTACAATTTACCTTTATATTAATTACTTTAATGAAGAATCCCATGTACATCACCCCCTAGCTTAAACTTTTTCTTGTCCTCAAGATAATCATAATGAAGATGTTGATATTATTTATTAAAGTATTTAACATAAAGATAAATTATGAAAACCTTCAATCATACCAGGCATCAGATATCCACAAACATATTTTGTGGTATCGATAGTGCTTCACAGTATCCCATAGAGCAAAACAAATAAGAATAGTCATGAAAAAGAGATGTGTCTTTTGACATTTTAAGTGTAATGTTTTATTTAATTCTAGTAGTGAATTGAAGAGTAAATATATCAATATACTCACACAAACTTATATACATATATATTAACTAGTATTAAATATATATGATTTAACACAAATTGAGTTCACATCATTATTTGTGTTATATATTGTCAATGTTCTATTTAGTTATGTATAATTTAGGATGTATGTTAGATTAATGTAACAAGTATTCTTCTCTGATAACTCGTGACTTAGTGTAGAGTCGATGTCAACATTTAATGTCTGAGCCCAAATCTCAAATAATTGATGTATAGGGTGAAGTACCCCTTATAATTCTAAAAGATATTAATAAGAGAGATTGAGCATTGGTGGGAGACAAAAATAAAGTAGTTTGTTCACCAAAAAGTGAAGAGAACATAAACCATCATCGATCAAGTTGAGGATGAGTTATATCAACCATAGGATGAGGAATTTTGGGTAGCTTTCATGGATCTATTTTGGCCCTATATTTTAATAATAGCAATGCAAAAAAAGGTTCAAGACTACACATTAAGAAACACATCCAGTGGACAAAGGAAAAAATATAAAACCTTGAGAAAATAGTCAAACCTTGCACATGAGCAATAGTTTATTAGTTTGATGTCACTTTATATTCATTCATAATATCGTGGGTGGTACAGGGTAGATAAATTTTAATGAAATTTATGTATAAATATCAGAAGCACCAAGGGGAGATTCATTGAGAAAGTACCAACACTTATTTAGTGTGATATTGATTGAAGGTGGGTTGATAAGAATCGATAAATAGTTTATGTAGGGGGCATGCACCTAGGGTATAACATAAGTTAAGAAGAGGGATAAGAGGAGAGATGATTTTTGAAAGATAATACATGATGACTAGGGGGGATAAATGGAGGAAATAAGGATGGAAAAATTTAATAAAATATTAGAGTAGGAATTAGTGATAAGGAATAAATTAGATAATATTAGAAAAAGTAGAGAATGGAGGAAAGAAAGAAATATGTAAAGAGTGTAAGAAAGATGGAGAATAAGATCAAAGACACGAAAGTAAAGAAAAGGGTAAAAAGAGAATTAGAAAGTAGAAAAGAAGTACAAATGGGAAAAATAGAGAAATAGATGAGGTTAGCAGAAGAAAAAAAGCAATGGGAGGAGAGAATGGAGAAACAAAGGTTAGAAAGGGATGAAAGGATGAGATAGTTAAGTTTAAAGAAAGAAAATTCAATGATGGCATTGAGTGGATTTATCATGGAAGGAAAAGAATAAGAATCTAAACCAAATCAAAAATCCAATACATAATAATAAAAAATAACATAGAATTTATAACTAAGTCTGACAACACTAAAACTGATAATAAGGATTGAAAGAGTGTTGGAAATAGATAGGAAATGGATGCATGAGGCATATATCGAGAAACAAACATAGTATATTAGATGAATGCATCGATAAAATCATTCGAATCTATGATAAAAATTATAGATAAAAGATGCATGGGGGAATATTTGGGAGCAGGAGGCCAAAGAAAACCTTTGACAAGGATAAGAAGACTTAGTTGGATAGAAGGAAAGAAAGTGAAGAATATAGAAACTACTGAATAAGGGGTAGTGAGAATTGAGATAAGGCAAAAAGAGTGGAAGGATAAGGAAACAATAGCAAAAAGGGAGAGGTAAATCTAGAAAAAATAGTTTAAAAAATAGCAAAAGTAATCAAAAAACATAATTGGGATATAGGAATAGAAATAAGATAGAAAAATAGGTGGAACAGACAATAGAGAAAAGTATGATGTGGATAAATTAACTAAAAATAATAGGGAATAAAAGGGAAATGAGGAAGATTAAAATGATATGTGAAGAGACATCCCCATCCCAATTTTTTTTTTTTTTTAAGGATATAAACTCCTTGAACCAACCATTGTCCCCCATTTTGCTTCAAAAATTGAAAGAGACGCCACCCGAATAAGCTCTACATATAGGAGAAGAATTAGGAAAAAATATTGAAAACATAAAATTGAGAGATTGCAAAGAGAATGAGTAGTTAGATATTTTGAAGATATATTGGGAAGAATATATGTTGAACACCGTGAGTGAAGGGTAGAAAGAAAGTTATGATAAAATGACAATATTTCCAAGAGAAGAAAGAAAAGAGACAATAGACCCCAAAACACAAAATTACTAACACTAGACCAGTAAGTGGGAAGGCAAGTTTCACTCAAGATAAAATGGCACACAAGACTAAGCTATCTATTTTTGGAAAGGATCCAAAAGATGTTGAAGCACATATTTTTACATTGGACACATACTACAAGATCCATATCATCATAGATAACCAAGTCAAACTATTTAATTTTTTGGGCACATTGAAAGATGATACACTTAAGTGGTATATGAAAATTAGTCCTACCATAACAAAGCATGGGTTAAGATAAAAGATGCATTAAAACGTGATTTCTATTGTCTTGATATTTTTATAGAAAGTGTAAGTAAAAGGAGGTTATTAATTCAAAAGAGAAAGGATATAGTGAAAGAGTTTGACAACAAATTTAAAGGGTAGTGAGGAAATTAATAGAACATTTGACATAAAAATGAAAAATTGAATGGTTTACATGAGGATTATTACTACATTTAAGATCAACCATTGACAAGAAATAATTTCAAGCATTTGTTGTAGCCGTGGACATGGAAAATTAGTTAGAAGCCCAAACTTGAAGGAGAGAAAAGGACATAGTTGTGCAAATAATATTAGGAAACAATAATTGACGTAATTGAGATTGAGGCAAAAAATACATATAAAGTCAAAAATAAGAAGCAGTTCACCAATAAATTTAAAAATGAAACCCAATGTTTGGTATGTAATATGTTATGTGGAAAGACATAGTTATAATGTCTATACTTTAAAAACATAAGAAGGGAAACATTGACTCAAGTTAAACTTATAGGGGTGACACCTCCAACACAACAACCTATTATAAAAGATAGAGTGTGGTGTGGAATTTGTAGATTATATGACCAACATAGTTAAAATATGTGCCCTTTGATGTTAATGTCCCTACCCACAAACTAATTAAGATATTGCATGATGTGTGGATCATTTAGGCACTACCAACAAGTCTACCTTAGATTTGATACATTAGAGGAACTTAAATAAATGATAGCAAGAGTTGTCATGATGTTCAAAAAAAATAATACCTACCCCTCCAATAATTAAAGGCAATTTCAAGACCTGAACCACATGTATAAACTTCTTATCAACCACTTGTATCACCACATAATATGATAACCCCCCCAGAATAAAACTTCAATAACTATCAAGGAGGATATGATAGATGTTATCATGGAACTTATCAAGGAAATAATTATTTACCATGGAGGTTACTAAGGAAACAATTATATATCAATATACCACAGAGGTTACTAAGGCACTCATCATGGAAACTCTTATCAAGGAAGAGGCCACAGATACCAAGGTGATCAAGGGAACAACTCTTAAGGATACTAAGGGGTAAACTATCAAGGAGGACAAGGTGGAAAAGGTAGAGGTCCCCATACTTGTTTCAAATGTGATAAAGATGGACACATCACATTAAATTTCACTATACCATACCAAACCAAATGTGCTTTTTATCATGAGAAAGACACATGTGATGTATACATTGTCAAAAATCTGCACAATTCTTCAAAACATGTAGAACAAATGCATAGGCCTTAAATGATACAACTAAAGGGGACCAACGTTTAAATAAGGTACCATGAGGGGATAAGAAAGAATAAAATCAAAAGGAATAACCAGAGACTTCTATAACTAGTGGTATCATATCATAAAAAATGAAAGTGAAAGAAGATCTAAGATAAAATTGGAATAAGAAAACTATAATGAAAATAAACACCAGTAAACCATGACTAATGTAAGATCAGCCATAATCATAATGAGTGTAACCTGAATGAAGGTAAATGTGAAAAACTGGGGAGATGTATCAAGTGATAAGAGTGATAAGAAAAACTACCCTAAACCCAAGGCACATGACCAAATAGTGCAATAAAGTAAAAATATACTTAAAAAATCTCAGAAAGAGGAAGAGGAGAAGTAAACCTATTTTAAGGAAGAATAAATACTTGGCTTAAATAAAATTGCAAAAATTATCAATGAGTATTCATTATTATAAAAAATCCAACAATTTTTCAAGTATTGGAACAAGCAGGAATGCACAATGACTAAAAATAAAAAGAAGAATGGTTTGCATACAAAAACATAATGGAAGAACTCAGTTGTATACTTAAAAGTTAAGGTAGAAGGTTTGGAATTTACAAAAGCATTATTGGATTTAGGATTAGATGTTAATTTTATGTCATAATGAACATGTGAAACACTAAAAAAACCCAAACTACATCTAATGGATTATAATATTGCCATGGCAGATGATAGTTTCAAAGCACTAATTGGATATTAAAAGGCATCGAGGTGAACTTGATGGGAATAACTAAAAGATTAGACTTTGAAGTGATGGATTGTTTCCATATAACCCTGTCATATTATATACTTTTATCTCTAGGTTAGTTCACATATTACAATAGCTTTTTTAATTATGAAGATGAAGAAATCACTCATGAAAGGAATGGCATCATGGTTCATATTCCATTAGAAATAGGTATGAATGTATTTTATACTAAAGACGTATGAGAGAATAAGGATGAGGACAAATATTTTAATGGTCTTCAATGGATTTATGTTATAAGTATCCCATTTTGACAAGGGTTTTAAACCAAATAAGGATGGAAAAATAGAGTTAGGTGATGAAAAACTTGATTCTAATATTGAAGAAGATATCAAAGTTTAATCATATGGGACATCGAAAACAAGAGTTCACAAATTGATATCTCTAAGAAAAATCAAGAAGAAAAGAAATAAATACCACAAACCAACAATCAAGAATGTAGGAGAAAAATTACTACTTAGCTACTGATGATGAAACTAGATCTGACTATCACTCAATAATTGATGAAGAAGAGGAAACATTTTATGGTACTACAGACTTGGAGAGATAACATTGACATAATAATCAATATCATGGCAAGAAGAATGATTCAAAATACCATGGACTAAATAAATCATATTGTTATACACATATAACATACTACGTTGCAAATCAAATATGTTGAGAACCAAATAAATAATACCCCAAAGACATTCAATGATATTGGAAGAAGTATAATCCATACCATAAAAGAAGGTCAAAATAAAAATACTACGAAACAAAATAAAATAGTGAATACCATGACACAAAGAAACAATATTGTGGAAGAAATAAATAATCAACACAAGGGAGAGATGATAAAAAAATAAGAAATAGAGGAAATGCATTATAAAAATAAGAAAGGAAAGAAAGCAATACATCGTGACAGTATTAATCATGGGAAGAATAAAATATACTATTGAAATTAGGCTGAACACCATAAAGGGAAGAGAAAATCCAATAAGAAATATATGAGATCAATAAAAAATAAGACTACAATAGAATAATCATAAAAGAGAACCAAAAGGGTATTTCAATTAGTAAGGGGAGCATCACATAGGCATTTACCTAAATTCTTAGGAACTAATGATGTAAGAGCATACTTAGCTTAGATGTAAAATGTCTTTCCCAATGAAAAATTGAGATGATACACCATTAACCTATGATGTGTTTAGGGATATGTGTGGTTGATTTGTGGCTTACATACCTTTCATATTATCTTAATTAATTTCTTTAAGTTCTTAGTATGGTCAACTTATGGATTAACCATGGCTAAGTAAGATACATATAGGAGGTAGTGGTTAGTCTTTCATCATTATATTGTGAATTATGTTCTTATTACATTGTTGGGGAGGTCACCCCCTCGAAGAAACTCAGTCATTATTCTTAAGTATTCTACTCTTAATTCTTATATATATTATTCCATTATTTTGAACATCTAGGTAATTTCATTACAAGTGGTATCAGAGCATTGATTTGGGGTAATTTATGTGGCATTGTTTTGTTTATATTTAGGTTGTGGTCATCTAAATATCTAAAGGATTGAAAAAATATAACTTGTGATCTAGGAAGAATTTAATTTTTATGCCATCGCATTATTGTTTATAGTCTTTAAAAAAAGTTTATTTTTTTATACCCTTGTGCAAAGTAGTAATCATTGGATTCTTATTATTGAGACAATCATAACATATAATTTATTGATACACTTTTTTCAGGCCTAAAACCCTCCATCTTAAGGTTTGTGTATGGCTAGTCTGAACACTTATAAATGCGAGAAAGTTCAAGACACCCCAAAAATGCTCACAAAGATGACATGGAGTCTAGAACTTCAGATCCATTGGTTTCTATTGTGGTTCAACAAATTCAATCAGATATCTAAACATGTTGAGGAAGGATGATCTTAATGAAGTGAAAGGGGAAATGGATTCTCTAAAGGGTCAGTTATCAATAATGAGTACTTAATTGACCTCTATTACTACTCAGCTTTCATAAATTAATCTTCCACTATTCTAATTGAGTTCACCCACTCAAAAAAATCACAACTCCAATATTGGTTTGAATCACATTTTGACAAAAGTGGAAGTGTGCAACTTTTATGGTAAGCATCCACTCACTTGGATCAATCAAATAGAAAATTTATTTCATCTACATCAGACCCCATGTGCGCAAAAGGTGATCACATCATCTCTGTATTTGGAACCAAAGTAGTTCATTTGGTAGAGTTGGTTGTGTACTCAAAATAAAAATAAGGGAACCCATGTTACCTGGTTAGTGTTTACTAAGAAGCTATAGATACACTATCACAACATCTCTGAAACCTACTTTAGTTAGTCCGTAAAGTTACGGCAGATAGGTATTGTTAAGTATTATATTCAAAAATTCTAGAATCTATCTTTACATGTGGATGACATCACTAAGAATAACTTTACTGACATGTTTTTGGGGGGCTAAAGAATAATATCCAACTTGAGGTTTGTATGTTTAATCCATTGACTATTTTTAAAGCCATACCATTCGCACACTAGGTAGAGGAAAAATAATTGGTCAAAAGAAGGGCTTTCACTCATGGACACAAACACAATTTCACGACATTATCATTTCCATAACCTATAAGATATAACCCTCAACAAATTGAAGAGAAGCATTTTAAAGGGTTATGTTTTGGCTATGACAGCAAGTGGATAAAAGGAAATAAATGTGTTGAAAAGAAATTGGTCTACATTGAAGGTGTCAATGAAGATGAAGATGATGCTGATGTCACATATGAGAGTATGGAATAACTAGAGGATGAATCTATATATTCTCACCCTACTATCTCCTATCATGCCCTGTCAGGTATAATTACTCCTCAAACTCTTAAGGTGGTGGGCTTCCTCAAGAAATAGAAGGTGACAGTGTTGATTGACTCAATTAGTACACATAACTTCATTAATAGTAAGTTGGATACTTGTTTGAACTATTTTATTTATCCAAATCTAGAATTTAAAGTCATGATTGTATATGGTAGCACAATTAACTACTCTGGAAATTTTCATAATATTAATATTGGCATGGGGGACTACTTGCTTAATTTTACTATATTTGTTATTCCCATGGGTGGAAATGGCATTATTTTATGAGTACAATGGCTCACGACTTTGGGAACAATAAAGATTAATTTCTAAGAACTATTCATGTGCTTTCATTATAAAGGTAAGACATTTTTAATACATGGATTATGAGTAAAGTATCCCCAATTAGTTAGTTCACATCAAATGATATAGAATCTTTAAAAATGGGTGGAAGGATTTATAACATGGTTGTTTACCTTAGAAGTTAATCCAACATGTATGTCTACACATTTTAATTTACAAATGGTTCTTGATGATCATCTAATAGTTTTTGGCACAATGCCAAAAGGCCTACCACCTAGTAGAAAACATGTTCATGCCATAAGATTGATTCTAGGTAGCACACTACTAAACATCAAACCATGTAGGTATCTATATGCTCAGAAAAGTGAAATTAAAAAATTGGTACATGAGATGATGAAGGTAGGTATTCTCAACATAGCCAAAGTGAATGTTATTACCTAGTGGTCATGGTGTGGAAGAAGGATGACACTTAGAATATGCACTTCAACTACATATAACTCAATAAGTACACCATCAAAGATAAGCTCCCTATTTCAGTCAATGATGATTTGTTAGATGAATTACATGACATTGTTTATTTTTCCAAACTATATATTTATTTTAGGTTTCATCAAATTCAAATAAAAGATGTGGATATCCACAAAACAACTTTCATAGCTTATGAAGGCCATTATGAATTTATGGTCATGTCTTTTAGTCTCACAAATGCACCATCTACATTTTAAAATTTGATGAATATTGCTTTTAGGATTTTTTTTTAAGGAAGTTTATGTTGATGTTTTTAATGACAACTTAATCTACAACAAAACTTGGAAAGAACATTAGAAGCATGTGAAACATGTACTGTTAGTTTTGGAACAACATTAGCTTTATACAAAACCTTCTAAATGTGATTTTGGCATCAATAAAGTGGATTACTTGGGTCATATTGTTTCACATGAAGGATTCAATGTCGATCCTAATAAGATGAAAGCTATGATGGAGTGAAAACTACTAAAAACCCTCAAAAACCTTTATTTATTTTTGGGGCTAATAAGGTACTGTCATATATTTGTAATAAATTATGGTAGCATAGTAGCTCCAGTCACAACATTGTTAAATAAAGATTCATTACATTGATGACTGAACTAGCTACTAAGGCATTTGAGTAGCTGAAAGAGGCTATGTGCACCACTACAGTTTTAGCGATCCTTGATTTTTACAAAACATTTATTGTTGAATGTGATGCATCAGGATATGGCATATGAGTAGTACTCATGCAATAAAGAAGACCCATTGCATTTAATATTCATCAATTCAAGGGAAAAAACAATATCAATCCAATCTATGAGAAAAATAGGATGGTTATTCTTCATGTAGTTAAGTAATGGAGACCTTATCTGATGGGTAAACACTTTTAGGTAAAGACTGATCATAATAGTCTAAAATAATTTTTGTAACAAAGTTTGTTAGAGAAACAAAAATGGGTGACTAAAATGTTGGGTTATGACTTTGAAATAGTCTATAAGAAATGCACATAAAATGTGGTAGCGATGCACTTTTCAAGAGGGGTGAATCAATCGAAGCACTATTATGCACAATGACCATTTAACAAGTAGATTAGTTAGAAGAAGCAAGATCTTAATGGAAGAATGATATGGACACACAAGTCTTGATTTAAAATCTATAGCATGGTTTGGGTGTTTATGACAAATTTAAGTGGGAAAAATACATTATAGTATAAATATAGATTGTACTCATGTAAGGATTTTTTGTCCTCAAACACAATATCATTCAAGGGATTCATGCATCTCCAATAGGGGCATTCAGTATTTTTGAAGACATATCAACACATCAAGAAATATTTATTTTAGGATGGGATCAAGGGGGATATACAATTTTTTTTGGTAGAATGCATGGTTTGTCAATAGAACAAAAGAGAAACAATTAAGACATTAGGTCTTCTATAGGCATTATCCATCCCTAGCCAATAGTGGGAAGAAGTTTCTATGGATTTTACTACAGGGTTGTTGACGTATGAAGGTAAAAATGTCATCATGGTAGTTTTAGACATGCTTACCAAATATGTTCATTTTAGTTCCTTATCACAACTATTTTTATCCAATACAATAGTTGTTTTTCTTGATACAATTCAAAAGTTGCATGGTACCCCAAAAATCATTGTAAGTGATCATGATCCTATCATCACCAGTAACTTTTGAACTAATTTATTTGCAAGTTTAGGTACCTAGTTAGCTCATTTATCATCTTATCATCCTTAATTTGATGGGGCAAATAGAGGTTGTCAACAAATGGCTATAAGGGTATCTTCATTATTTTGCATCAGATAAAAAATAACATTGGGTTCATTGGCTGCCACTAGCAGAATGGTGGTACAACACTTCCATCTATACGTATTCTAAAATGTCTCCCATTGTGTAAATTTATGTCTATCATCCCCCATTCATAACTTCATCTTTGAATGTGCAATTCAAGGTTTGAGTTGTTAAGGAACACATTTAACATCTTCATGAGGTACTAGCTAGATCAAGGGAAAATTTAACAATAACATAAAATAAAATGAAGCAACAAGTTAATCAACACTATAGTGAGAGGCATTTTGATATCGGTGATTGGATCTTTATGCACTTTTAACTATATAAGCAAATGTATTTGAAGCAAAAAAAAAATTATAATAAGCTTTTTCCTAAGTATTATGGTCTTTATCAGATCCTGTAAAAATTTGGTAGTACGGTAACCAAGTTGGAGTTACCCCAATCCACTGGCATACATATTGTATTTCATGTATCTTGTCTAAATAAAGTCATTAGATAGAGAGTTTCTACCCAAACTAAATTACCTAAATTGGATGAAGAAGGTAAAGTCATTTTAGAACCTGAGGATATCCTTCACACATACACAAAAAAGCTACAAACTAGAGAGCATAAGGAGTATTTGATTAAGTGAAAGAGTCTAAATCATGAATATGTAACATGGGAGGATGAAGCTTTCTTGAAGCAACATCCAGAGTTGATTCAATGTTGAGGGCAAAATTGTTTTGAATGGGAGGGGCATGCTATGACCTTAACCTATAGTGCATCTAGGGATATGTACGACTGACTTGTGGCTTACTTACCTTACATATTATCTTATTTCATTTCCTTATGTTCTTAGTATGGTTGGCCTATGGAATAACCATGGATAAATAGATTGTATATAGGAGATAGAGGTTAGTCTTTTATCATCATATTTTGAATTTTTCTCTTATTGCATTGTTGTGGAAGTTACCCCTTCAAATTGGATTGGTCATTATTCTCAAGTATTTTGCTCTTTTTTCAATTATTTTTGTGGATCTTATTATTCTACTCTTAATTCTTTGATATATTATTCCATTATTGTGAACATATAAGTAGTTTCATTACATGAGAATGGAAGCCTTGGATGATACACTATTTATAAATGTCGTAAGATGATAGGAAACACAAAAGGAACATAATAATAATTGAATACTTTGATCATACTCCTTGAGGCATGATACATTCAAGAGGAAGGGAAGTTTAAGGCTCTCCTAAAATATGCAGGTAGAGGAAGTCCTTGTCAACACATAAACAAATGTGAAGATTATTAGAGGTATATTAGAGATACTAATCAAAAAAATTGGGTATAATATTTTTATTAGACATTAGGATATATATCGTGAGCATAGTAAATTCACCAAGAAGCACATAGAGAGACCTAGAGCTAGGACCAGATCATTAAGGATTTTTACCACACATTTAACTTTTGGGACCTATATTGAAGAGTATGCTACACATTATGAAAAAATAAATATTATTTACTAGCATATGATGAAGACACCATAGAACAATTTGAAATGCATACAAAAACAAAAAAAATATAGAATTGAAAAGCAATGAAGGTTCTAGATAAAGTGTATGAAACCATTCCATTAATATGAAATAATAAACCTAAAAAAAAATTGATAACAATCCATATCACATTAACTACAATATTGAATATGGGGAAAGAGAACTATTTGAAACCGATGAAGACAAGATAAGCTATTTTTATCAGCCATTAAAAGTTCATGAATAAAATATAACACACAAAGGATATCCTAAATTAGCTAAAATTGGAGATTATTGGGAAGAAATGATAGTTTTAAAAATGGAATAACTACGAAAATAATATGAAGACATATTTCCTAATAACTTTAAATAACTCTGTAACATTAATCCAAATTTGTGAGCAATGAGCATTTGGTTAAAACTAGATACAAAATCTATTAGAAAGGGACCTTATCGACTAAATCCTAATATGAAGATTAAAGTAAAGACATAAATTGATAAAATGTTAGCCACAAGCATTACATAACTAATCAAAGATGTTGAATATATTAGTTAAATGGTCACGCAAAATAAAAATACAAGAGAAATAATAATATGTGTTAATTTTAGATAATTGAATAAAGTTCGCATCCATGACCCATTCCCAATGTCATTCATCGAATAAGTCTTGGAAAATATTTTAGAAAGATAGGCATACTCCTTTATGGATAGATTCTTGGGGTATAATCAGGTTTAAATTGATAAAAATATTTGGCCCTAGACAACATTCACTACATAATGGGGTTTATTTGTGTATACAGTCATGTTATTTAGCCTAAAAATGCCCAACTGTATTTAGTCAAATCATGATCAACACCTTTAAATATTTTATCCATAATTTTATGGAAGTATACTTGTATGATTGGACTGTCTATGGCTTACTAAAGGATCACATCCAAACACTAAGACTCATTTTTTAAAGATGTTGCATGTTACAAATCATTTCAAATATGAATAAATGCATAATTTTATGCCATTTGGGACATTATTGGGTCACATAATTTACAAATAAGGCTTGATTATTGATCTTTTGAAAACAAAAATAGTTATAAATGTGTTTCCACCAAAACCAAAAAAATATATCTACACATTACTATGATACATATGATATCAATGTAAGTTTATCAGAGGCTATGCTACAATTAGTGTACCAATAAAGGAGTTATTGAAAAAAAATAACAATGTAATTGAGTAGATAGATTCTTGGGGTATAATTAGGTTTAAATTGATAAAAAGGATTGGACCTAGAAAATATTTACTATAGAATGGAGTTCTTTATGTATACGATCATGTTATTTAACCTAAAAATGCCCAACTATATTTAGTCAAATCATGATCAGTGCCTTTAAAAATTTTATCCGTAATTTTATAGAAGTATACTTGGATGATTGGACTATCTACGGATTACTAAAAGATCACATCTAAGCACAAAGACTCATTTTTGAAAGATGTTTCATGTTATAAATCATTTCAAATATGAATAAATGCATATTTTTTATGCCATTTGGGACACTATTGGGTCACTTAATTTACAAATAAGGCTTGATGATTGATCCTCTGGAAAAAAAATTATAAATGTGTTGCCACCAAAAACACAAAAATATGTTTGCACATTACTATGATAGATATGATATCAGTGTAAGTTTATCATAGGCTATGTTATGATTAGTGCACCAATAAAAGAGTTAATGAAAAAAAATAACAAAGTAATTGAGTGGAATGAATATTGTCAAGATGCATTTGAAACATTAAAAACAAAGGTTCTTAATACACCAATATTAATATTTCCAAATTGGAAGGTTCCCTTCCATGTACATGTTGACACCTTAATGATAGTGATAGGTACAGTATTATCACAACCACGACAAGACATGGATCATTTAATATTCTTTATAAGTAAAAAATTAGCCAAAATAGAACAAAACTATTCTACCATAGAAAGAGAAGCATTGGTAATGGTGTATGCTTTGAATTTTTTTTGACATTATTTACTTGATACATCATTTATTTTCTATACTAATCATGAGCCATTAAGATATATCCTAAATAAACCAGTGCTTCAATGGAGAATATGCAAATGGTTAATGTTGTTCCAAGAATTTGATTGTATCATGACTGTAAAACCTAGGAAACTCAACAATGGAGTTAATTATCTATCCTACACATATAATGGAGATTATCAAGGACCAATAGACAATGAGTTCTTAGGAGAACACGTACTTGAATATAAACAGTCTTAAAGGACATGGGGACAGTTGCATACTTTTTGGTAACAATGGTATTTATGGAAGGGTACTAAAAAATGCATAAGAAAAGACTTATCATCCAAGCATTTTCATTTACATTAATTGAAGGAGCATTGTATAAAAATGAACATGATGAAATATTTAGACAAGTGGTGATACAACATGAATGATAAAATATACTTAAAGAAGCTCATGAGGGAATTATGGGCAGACATAATGTAGGAGAAAGGATTGTGTGAAAAACTATTGTTGGTAGGATTATGGTGGCCTAAAATAATCTCACATATATGCATGGTAATGCAACATCTATCAAAGAGTAATAAATCCAAATGTAAGAGATGATATGTTGCTAAGACTAGTACTCACATTAGGACCCTTCAAAAAATGGCAATTGATTTTATTGGACCTATTAAACTTGTGGTAATAATATCCTAAGCCCAACTCATCATCACAAGAACTAAATATTTGATGCAATGGGTTGAATCTATACATACTAAATAAACCACAACAAATATCATGGTGAATTTCATCTATAATAATATAATTATGTGGTTTGGGTGCCCTTTAGACATAACAAGTGATCAAGGAAAACATTTTGTCAATTCAACAATTACCAAATTAGTAAAGCTTTTATTGATCAATCATTAAAAAAAGTACACCCTACCATCCATAGGAAAATAGAATAGTGTAAGCCTTCAACAAAGTCCTCAAGAAGGTGTTGATGAAGATGTGTAATCTTAATGACACATCTTAGTACCTAAAAATACCCATTATACTCTGGGCATATTATACAACTTACAAATGACTAACAAAGTATTACCCATTTCAATTAATTTATGGGTTAGACGTCACAGTTCCCATGGAATTCATCATACCAAGTTCAAGAATGGTAGTAACATTTTGAATCAATGAAAATAAGTCTCTTCATAAACAATTCATACAATTGGAACAACTGGACGAAAAAAGGTTCCTAGCCATGTACAACTGGACTCAGGAAAAGATCACCAAAAGGCATATAATGATATAAATTTCAAGTATAAGGAGTTACATGAAGGATATTATGTCTTGCTTTATGATATTAAATATAAGAAACTAGAAAAATTAAAAATCATACAGCTAGGATCGTGTATTGCCATAAAATTTTATCCATCAAGCGATAAAAATAAATATATTAGCAGGAGTAGAGCATCAAGCCTACATCAATGGATCCTACCTAAAACTATAGCATACTGCCTATTATTCAATGATATTGTGGAGAACAAATAAATCCATATAACATTTTAAAAATTAAAAAAAAAAATTGAAAACTGATAAATGGTTGCTTAAGGATAGATAAAATGCTTGAAAAAAATAAGCAGATTTGGGAGGAGTATCATGGATCTTATAAATATCATCATGCAATTCAATCAAAGATGCCATAAAATCTTATGCTGGAATGTTACACCCTTAACCATTGGTGTGTCTAGGGATATATGTGGCCGACTTGTGGCTTACATACCTCTTTTATATACTTGTTACATTTCTCTATGTTCTTAGATAGGTCGGCCTATGGAATAACCTTGGCTAAGTAGAGTATATATAGGAGGTAGTGGTTAGTCATCATTCATTATGTTAAGTATTATGCTCTTATTGCATTATTGTGGAGGTTGCCCCCTCGAAGTGGATTTGCTATATTATCCAATATTTCTTTGTTGTCAATTATTGTTGTGTGATCTCTCATATTGGCTTATTTTGTGTGCTATATAATCATTTTGTGTGAACATCTAAGTAATTTCATTACACAAAAGTCTAAGTTTCACATAGGTTGACCATGTTACAAATCCCTCAATGAAAGGATGAATCATGAATAACATCAAACACATTGAATAGTTACCATGGAGAGGAAAATAATAAATGAAAATATTGTGGCATCAAAATAATCTAAAACCAAAACCAATAAATTTAAAGATTATGTGGAAGTTAATAAACTAATAGTGCTAGCTAGCTAAGCATATTGTTTAAAACATAGTTCATAAAATATATATTAATATTACACGTCAAATGCATTCAAGGTAATTTAATGCAAGACATAAAGAAAGGATGAACTAAAGTTTTATAAATAGTGGCTCTCATTTATCCCATTTCACAAACAACCTTCAAGTATACCTAGACTCTAGGAAAGTCATCCATGGCTTAGAAGTTCTTACAAGTGAAGATGAAATGGTGAAAATGGTAACTCCACTAGTGGTCAATGATGCATAACTCTTGATTCCAATGTGTAAGAATGTCCCACTAAAATACCTTAGACCTGACCCACATATAACATTCTAGAATTTCCATATCAAGTAGATCACTTTGAGGACACATTCAAAAAAATACATGTAAATTTCACTAAAATTGACCATACAAGCATGAAGGTAGATCATAATGACCTCTTCCAAAATGTGCTAGAAATAAATACATGAGAATGAACCAACCAGGCATGCACAATACCATAGAGAAAACTAGATTCATGAGCCAATTTCCCATACTTATATTTAAACACAAGCACCATTAAAATCCTCCTAAGCTGCCTTCACAATGACATTTTGTTTTTGCAGAAACCACGCCACATTAACATGGAAGACATTGAGCACATCATGGGATTAATGAGGGAGGGGTAGAGCATTCACATATATGAGAATAAAGGGTCTATAAAATCAAAAGAAGCCACCCAATGCCTGGGGGTCATCA
Organism: Torreya grandis; assembly: GCA_037957365.1. Taxonomy (NCBI): domain Eukaryota; kingdom Viridiplantae; phylum Streptophyta; class Pinopsida; order Cupressales; family Taxaceae; genus Torreya; species Torreya grandis. The sequence goes on from JARHVA010000799.1 coordinate 1,859,099, forward strand.
CAAATAAAGAGGCATCACCATTATTGCCATCAGAAATCTAGTGCTCCCTTATGCGATAAAGGTAGTTGCATGAAAAGTATACTTCACCAATAGAGAGGATGTCACGAGACTTAAAAGTGTGATGGTTGTTTTTGACACTATCTATTTAAATACCAAGTATGACCTCTACCAAGGTTTGTTCGACCAAATCAATGTCAATGTCAAAAAAATCAAATGGGGTAAGCATGATTTATATTATGGCTCATTACTTATGTGCTTAGTTAATATGGATTTTATCTATATTTGCCCATTTGATTTGAGAACTACTATTATATCCTCACTTCGATATGAGTTTTTAGATGAGCAAGTTAAACAAGTCATTACCATCATCCAATCATTCCCTAAAGTATTTAGGAAGCCAATACAACCCAATATCAATGCAACAATAGATTAACTTTTGGTAAAAACATAAGGCCAACCCTAAGGCAACATTAACATAGAGGAAGTAAAATAAGATGTCATGAAATAAGTTGAAGTACCTGATCTAACTATTTTAAGTTTGGAGATCACCATCAACCCATTCCATTTTGAGATGCGATCTTAAAAAAATGAGAAGTCCCCATAAAGTAAAAATGGAAAGAAACCAATAGGAGGAGACACAATAGGCAACATATTTCCATAGATGGAAAGAAAAAAATATAATGAGCACATCACCAAGAAGAACCAATAGCAATTTCACCTCTCAGTAGATAAAAATAAAAAGTAATAAGAGCAAAATTCAATTTCTCTAAATTCAAAACCAAAGACAGTAGAGGAGGAAGAACCATAGGACAACCTAGGAACTGCAAAGGCTTTAGTGACAAAGAAACACAAAATAGAGGAAATATAACAAATAGAACAATGAGAATAAGAATAATAAGGAAGTTGAAAAATAATATCTGAGGTAATTGTGGACATGACATTTGCCTAGGCATAATAGGAGGCAATCACAACACTCGTAGAAGTACAAAGACTACAAGCAGAACAAAAATAACAAGCAAAAAGACAAAGAAAGGGAAATAAAACAAAAAAAATAATAAGAAAGGTAGAAAAATAATAAAATGATCAGGTGAAAAAGGAGGCCTATCAGAGAGAAGAAGGCACAAAAAAATAAAAAATAAAATAGGCACTAGAGGCCCAATAGGCAAAAAAACATGAATAAAAACAAATTGAAAAAAAAATAGAGAAAGAAAGATTGGAAAAATAAAACGCTGAGAAATTAAAAAATAGAAAGGAAAAAACCAAAAAAGAAAAATTAGAGAAAGAAAAAATAGAGGAAAAATAAAAGAGAGTGGTAACAGAAGATACAAAGAAAGCAAAACAACAAGCCATAAAAAATTATACATAGAATACTATGGTAATCCAACACACGACATCCAAACACCCTACTCCCAACTCCCAAACTCCACCTTCCATCCCCCATACCAAGTTTCCCTACCATCCACCACACAATCCACCTTGGCTAATCAAATATCACTCCCTATGATTCTCTTACACAAATAAAAGTCATATTGGCCAAAAGACAACAGATAAGCACAATCCAATTAGCAAGAGGCATGAAAAAATCTAACCCCCAAGGAACCACAATACACTTAAAACCACAAATAAAAGTCAATGAAGGATAGAGTAGTGAGGAAAGCACAACTGGAAATTTAGAATAAATTGATTGAAGAGTATAGATGTTTGAGAAAGTGCACAAGGAAGTAGAAAGGGTGATTGATACCAGAGTTATAAAGAAAATGTGTGACAGAGAGTATAAATAATATCTGATAAGATGGAAGAGCTAAGAAATTGAAGATGTGACATGGATAAACTCATCAAAAGCTATAAAATAAATAATACTAATACCAAAGATCTTAGAAGGTGCATGTGTTGTCAGGATCTTGCTCCACCAATAGAGCACATACGATTACTTCTTGTATTAGCAACTAAACACAGAATTTAACCAGAATCAATAAGTAACTAGAAATATGAAACAACACAGGAATATGAGAGACAATACACAATTGTATTAATAATCACTCAGAAGAATATACAATAAGGAAGATGCCACTTCTTCCTCCACCTCAAAGGCTCGCCACACCTCAAGACCTTCTTCTCTCTCTCTCTCGGTCCCAATAGTCAACTCTAATACAGAATTGATGTTCACCTCTCCAACTAGTCAGTAACACGCTACCAGTACGTCAAGTACACAACCATACTCCAAGTAGATCTCCCGCTCTCTGCTGCTACCTGCAAATCACTAGACCTTACTCACCATTGTAGATCTCCAAAAGAAGCCATGCTCACCTGCTGACCAAGATCATACAAATACGAAGAACCCTTATGATTCTCCAAACTAGCACCCACCTTGGTACTGTGGCACTAGGAGGAACACACCATTACTCTCCTCTCTCAGAAGGAGCTTATTTGCTCTCTTACTCTCTAGCTACAAGTTTACAATACAACCCATGAGTCCATATATAGATCTCATGCTTACAATAATTAGACTATCTTAATTACAATAATTAGACACGCAACTCAAGACTAAGACTAGCCTTCAACATGCAAACTAACATTCCAAAAATAGACTCTCCAAAAATAACATGCAATGTGCATGTTCACGCACAGGCTGCTGACATCGGCACCTTCCTGACTGATGTCGGCCGACTGGTAACCGACGCCGATTGCTTCTTCACTGCTATCTGACAGACATCGGTTGCCCTGCAACTGATTTTTCAACTCTCCACAACCTCCGTAACCTCCGTAACTTCTCTTGTTTGCATCCTGGTGAAGCTTTTAGCTCCACAACCTAACAATCTCCCACTTGGAGATAAATAGTTGCACCTGTACCTGTACACCATCTAAATTATTCCTTGGCTTGTATCCCTCTTCAAGATCAATCCTGAAGACCAACCACCACACAACCTGTGATGCTACACCTGTCATCAAAGTAACCTACCACATCCGAACCTACAACTCCATGTAGTGAAGACCTTGACCCTGCATAACAAGAATCCCCGCTGCTGATCCCTCTCATATACCTGAGAATCCACTGAATTGCCCTCCAGTACTCCTTCCTCAAATTGGCTCCATACTTTCTGACAACCCCCACTGCTTGGGAAAACTCAGGTCTACACTAGACCTCATGTGATTTTGAACCCTGTTTCAAGCTAAGCTTGAACTATCCAGCCCTTGGTGTGCTTTCTGATTCTGCATCCTGCATCATGAACCCCACCAACACCGTCTTCACACCAGCTCCCACTGGAGATAAAATCTCCATGTCTCTTATGCCAAAGAATTTTACTGCTCTAAATTCTTCCTGACATACCTCTGAATTAACCTTACCCTTAGCTTAGCAAAACCATGTATCTCTGAACCTATAACTAGTATACCATTCACATACAGTAACTGGATAATGTCGCAACTCATCATCCACCTAGTAAGACAAAACCACAATAGTTACACTGACATTGACTGAAGCCATGCTTAGTCATCCACCTGTCAAAACCTGTACCACTATCCTGCAGCTTCCTCAAGACCATATACCTTGGCCTTTTGTCTCACATATCCATCCACTCTCTTCTTTAACTTGGAAATCCATTTCGTCTCTCAATGCTTACTTCCAGCTGACAACTCTACCAACAAACACCTGTTTGGTTCTTCTCCAAGGACTCACACTCCTCATCCATGCCAAGCTCCCACTGTATCTGGATTCTACCTGCATTGCCTCTTCATGTCTTCCTGGTTCTTGACCATCAATAAGCAATATAAAGAAGGTGAACAACGAATATGAGGTTCACTTACCCTTTTTGACCTCAATATGAGCGTTTGAGACCTGTTGACAGCTTGTTGTCCGCCCAATATCCATTCCAGTGACCGATCTCGGCCATCTTCCAGTCTACAACTGACCAATGTCAGTTCCCTGCACTGACCTTGACTGCCGACGCCATTTCCCTGGCCGACACCGGTATCCCTTCTACCGACGTCGATTCCTTCATGACCGACGTCGGTCTTCCTGTTGCCGACGTCAGTTATTGTCTGATCGACGTCGGTACCTGTGTTCGCCTGTGAGTGATAACCTTTTTACCCACGAGCTCTCCATGGATCAAAATCCTGTTCAAATCAACACAACCCTGCTTAGAATAATTCAGTCTCCTCACCTGATCTCTGTCCGTCATCTCCTCCATGAACACCAAGGCTTTCCAATTCTTTAGCTTGTCAAAAACATCTGTCTTCCGCTTAAGAACATGCATTCCCCTCCTACATATGTGACCAAGCCTACGAAGCCACATCTCTACAACAGAAGGTGAATCAGTAATATAAGTAGATAGATAAAGGATACCTACTTTCTTACCACCATCTAATTCAAGTGCATTCGCTGTGAGAGTTACAATGCATCTCTCATCACCCAAATTTCTTGAAGAAATTAGACTCATCTTCAAGACTGGTACCTGCATGACTTCCTTCACCACCTATGTGTTATCTGCTTGCAATTTCAGCTTCACTTCCCCTTTGTCAATAATCTGACAAGGCTCTCCAACCCCTAAATAAATCTCTCCAAAGTCTCCAAAGACATTCCCATGAAAAGATGCTCTATTTCGGGCTGCATGGAAAGAGGCAAAAGAATCTGTAAACAAAGATTCTACTTTATCCAGAGCAACCTGTGCAACATCACCTGCAACATCTTCTTCTACACGCTGATCTGCTACCAACCAACAATATTCTTTTACCTGCTCTTTCTTTCCATAGGACCGTAAGTGACCATCTGTGCTTTTCAACTCCTCCATTCTTAGCTTACTTTGATATGCCATTGCTCTACTCCCACTCAATCAGAAACCCCTGAGAGTGACCTGTAACCAAACACAAAACCGCTTCCTGCAACCTTAGCTCTGATACCACGTGTCAGGATCTTACTCCACCAATAGAGCACATATGATTACTTCTTGTATTAGCAACTAAACACGGAATTTAACCAGAATCAATAAGTAACTAGAAATATGAAACAACACAGGAATATGAGAGACAATACACAATTGTATTAATAATCACTCAGAAGAATATACAATAAGGAAGATGCCACTTCTTCCTCCACCTCAAAGGCTCGCCACACCTCAATACCTTCTTCTCTCTCTCTCTCGGTCCCAACAGTCAACTCTAATATAGAATTGATGTTCACCTCTCCAACCAGTCAGTAACACGCTGCCAGTACGCCAAGTACACAACCGTACTCCAAGTAGATCTCCCACTCTTTGCTGCTACCTACAAATCACTAGACCTTACTCACCATTGTAGATCTCTAAAAGAAGCCATGCTCACCTGCTGACCAAGATCATACAAATACGAAGAACCCTTATGATTCTCCAACCCAGCACCCACCTTGGTACTGTGGCACTAGGAGGAACACACCATTGCTCTCCTCTCTCAGAAGGAGCTTATTTGCTCTCTTACTCTCTAGCCACAAGTTTACAATACAGCCCATGAGTCCATATATATATCTCATGCTTACAATAATTAGACACGCAACTCAAGACTAAGACTAGCCTTCAACATGCAAACTGACAGTCCAAAAATAGACTCTCCGAAAACAACATGCAATGTGCATGTTCACGCACAGGCTGCCGACATCGGCACCTTCTTGACCGATGTCAGCCGACTGGTAACCGATGCCGGTTGCTTCTTCGCTGCTATCTAATCGACGTTGGTTGATCAGACCGACGTCAGTTGCCCTGCAACTAATTCTGCAACTCTCTGCAACCTTCGTAACCTCCGTAACTTCTCCTGTTTGCATCCTGGTGAAGCTTTTAGCTCCACAACCTAACATGTGTAAGAGTTCATGTTTCTTTTGTTACCTAGGGTGTATGATGTAAGAGCATTCTGGTCCACTTGTAATTATTCATCAACTAAAAACACTTAGTTAAAAAAACTCTTTGCAGCTTTACATAAGTCCTGATTTGTATACAGTTTCTTTATGTTATTTTAAATTATCTTTGTGTATGGATAATTCCCTAATAGTATTTTTTTCATAGCCTATGTGCATGTGTATGTTTATATTGTATCACACATGTGTTTTTACACATAATTTTAGTTCCTATTTTTTTGCTTACAAAGGTTTATGCAATTTTATCTTAAATGTCCTTATTCGGTTTGGCACAAGTATAAAATATCCATGTAGAGAATTGACGTTGAATTTTTGTGAATTCCAGTGCACAAAATTATGGCATCTTATGTAAGATGTTAGTGCCCAACAATGTGAATATGAGGATCATTGCACAAGGAGTCTTCCATTCATCTTTTGGATGTGAAGTGTTACGACAACTTAGCTTTATGAGGTTGTGACTTCCGTGTAACTAGTCTTGTGTGTAGATTGTTATGGGAACATATGTTCTCTTAATGAGTTTTGGTAAAGAGTCATTACAATTCCTAACCATTTGCATTTAATCCCTTGCATTGTGAAAGGTTGTTATGGTTTTATTTAATGTCATTTTGTAGTGAACTTTATTGTGATGCATTATGCTTATGATGTGTTAGGGTGTATTAGAATTATACTAAACATTTAATGTTAGTGGTGCATCATGATGTGTTATTGATATTTAAGGCTTATAGTGAGTTGTTGAGAAATATTTTAAGTAGGTGGGTCTTGTGCATATATAAACATGCCCCTGCACTTGAGCCAACTAGTTGGTGAGCTTATATATAGATTATATTGAATATTATGAGAGAGTTATACTTGTAAATATGATGACTTAGTAGGCAAAGATATTAGATCTATTGTAACACATCTCGTTTGATTTTTTTGTGTTATTTTCATTATGTGCAAGTTGTATTTCCAACCATTAAAATCTAATGAAGAAGTGAATTTGTTTGTTGTTGCATTTTACTACTTTATTTTGTTGTGTAATTCTAAAGGCTAAGTGGTCAAAGGTATCTCTTTATTGAGACCTTTAACCATGATTGCATCAACTTATTTCTCTTCTCTTCCTCCTTTTGAAAATAACTTACAAAAATGAAAAAGAGTTATAAAGAGTAAAAAATTAATATAGTACATGTTTCAGGTCTTGTGTACAAAATATTGCCAAAAAAATAACACTACTTGTGTCAGGGTTGTGCTATAATTAGGTTTCGTGGCAAAAAACACAAGCGTTAGCGATGCTAAGATGACCCAATTAGCCATGATATTCCCAAAAAATGTATTAATGTTATGAGCATAAGGATAATGGTATGTTGTGATTATATTTTATTCAAAACCAAGCCTACTAATTAATGTGGGATTAAAATTTTGAATGAATGAGGATTTTAGGGTTATAGAAGCAGTTTTAATATGCACTTAAGAGGAGGCATATTCAAATCAAAGTAGTAAGACATGTATTTAGAGGCATCTGAACATGATGTTTTTTGGGACTGTGAAGCCATAGAGGAGGGCGACGGGGGGGGGAGGAGTCGGGTGGGGGTGTGGGTGTGTGGTAGGTGGGGGTGAATTAGGCAAACATACTCATCTCACCACCAATCTATCATTACATTAGGAGGAGGGCCACTTTGGTTGTTGCATCATCATCAGTAACGTAAGGATAATGACATATTAGAATTATATGTTACCATGGGGCCAAGCCCACCAACCAATATAGGATTAAATTTTTGAATGAATGAGGATTATAAAGTTGTCGTTCAAGTAATTTCAAGCATAAAGAGGCATATTTAATTTAGGGTATTAAGACATGTATTAAGAGACATTTGAATGGAATCTGTTTTGGGATTATGAAGCCACAAAAGAGGAGTGGAGAAGAACAAGTAAGCAAACACGAGTATATACACTTTACGTCCAACTTCGTGTCTCAAACTGACTTTGATATTATATAGTGTAACATGGACAAGTCAAGGTTCAATCTTAAGACCATGAGAGACACTATAAGAACTTCTAACATTTAATAATCTACCCTTCACATAATGAACTTTACAAAACTATGGATTGAACCTCAATACCTCATCTCTTCCCTTACCAAAAAAATCTGTATACACACTTAGAAAGCAACACACAAAAATCTAAATTCATTTGGAAAACTTTTGTAAAGTGAATTCGATAAAAACCATTATGGAAAGGATCCAATACTTGTGATAGGACACATTCATAAAAATTTCAATTTTAAAATAAAGGGAGTTTGATAGATGTTCAATTTCTATTCAATATTAATGTGTAAAAGCTAATCATAACATGATACATAGGGTCAACATGTTTTGAAACACTATTCACATATTTTAAGACTAACTTACTTTTATAATAAATCAATTAAAAATCAAATTTTCTCTCTAATTAAATATATAAAATTATAATAATAAATTAACGATACAATAATTTTAATGATTTACCTTTTTCATACAATATTTATATAACATATGACAATACACTTATTAAACTCTAAACATAAAAATTATAATAATAAATTAACGATACAATAATTTTAATGATTTACCTTTTTCATACAATATTTATATAACATATGACAATACACTTATTAAACTCTAAACATAAAATGTCTATACTATCATACAAAATAACTCAACTTTTCTCCCAATCAAACTCTTAAGAGTTATTTTCCTAATCTATATTCATTAAAGTCACCCATAAAAAGACCATTTTGTATGGAATCATTGAAAAGTCACATGGAAGAATCAAAATCACAATAAACCAGTTAACCTAATGCAAAAATACAATAAACTACTCTTGAAGAATAATTGTCCAAAAAAAAAAAAAAACAATAATAATATATTACCGTAAAAAAAATATTATAAAAATATAGATTAAACTACACTTGAAAAATAATTGCCCTTACCTTAAATTTAATCTTCAACCACACTTTGAAAAAAACATAAACCATAGACTTTGGCGGGAAGGGTAAGGAACTAAGTTGCAGACGCGTTAAGCGAGGTGATATTCAATAAAATATACACAATTCTATTTATGTCAAAGGTAACCTTTGTGAAAGATTAATTTTTCAATAATTTTTCTTTCTTCGCCGTCTGTTTTGAGTTCCGCGTTGTTGGACCGACTACTGCAAATCAAATCATTAGCTGTCTAGCGAAAGCTAATAATTTAATTTATTTTATTTTTTATTAGTCAAAAGTTGAAAATATTAATATTAATAGAGTAGGTTGTTTGGTTCACAAAAAGTTTATTTTCGATTATTTTTGGTGAGTGTGAAGATTCAACATTATAAGGAATGAGGTTTAGTAATAAGGTAAGATCGATAATTTGTAGATCCAACACAATTAAAAATGATATTGGATTCACATTCGGGACATATTTAGTGTAATTAATATCCTGAATCCTTGGCATTAAGTTGAAGAAGGCCATTTATTTGTATGACCCAATACCATAAGGAATGAGATTACATTCGAGTTTCGGATGAATTTGATATAATAGATACCCCTCAGTGCTTAGCACTAAATCGAAGAAGGTTGATTATTCATATGCCTTAACATCCACCATAAGGGATAAAGTTGGGTTCAAGTCCCGAGCGAATTTGACAAAATAAATACCTCTCAATGCTTAACTCTAAGCCAAAGAAGCTCTGTTATTTGTGCAACCCAACACCATAAGAGACGAGGCTAAGTTTGAGTCTCAAAGGAATTTCGCAGGGTAAATAGCCCTCAATCTTTAACACTAATCCAAAGAAGGTTGATTGTTTGTGCAATTGACACCATAAAGGATGAGTCCACATTCAAGTCCCAAGCGAATTTGGTATAACGGATACCTTTGGTCCTTAGCTCTTAGCCAAAGAAGGTTAGAGTCCCAAGTGAATTTGGTGGAGTATATACTCCTTAGTCCTTAACACTTAGCCAAAGAAGGTTGATTATTTGTATGACTTGGTAACATAAGGGATGAAGTCAGGGTCGAGTCTTGGATGAATTTTGCAGAATGGATATTCTTAAATCCTTGACACTAAACTAAAGAAAGTCAATTATCAATGTGACTCGACACCATAAGGGATGAGATTGGGTTCGAGTCCCAGTAGAATTACATTAGAACGAATACCCCTCAGTGCTTAACACTAAGTCGAAGAAGGTTGATTATTTGTGTACAACCTTACACCATAAGGAATGAAGTCGGATCTGAGTCTCGTGCAAATTTGGTGGAATGGACACCCCTCTGTCCTTAACACTAAGTCAAAAAAGGTTGATCATTTGTGCACTTGGCATCGTAAGGGATGTGGTCGGTTCGAGCTTCGAGTGAATTTTGTAAAATGGATATCTCGTAGTCTTTGGTACTAAGTCAAACAAAATTGATTATTCGTGCTTCCTAATACCACAAGGGATAAGGCCGAGTTTAAGTTTTGAATGAATTTGGTAGAATGGACACCCCTTAATCCTTAGCATTAAGTTGAAGAAGGTCGACTATTCGTGGACTCGATACCATAAGAGATGAAGCTAGGTTCAAGTCTCGAACAAAATTATTGGAATAGATACCCCTCAATCTTTAGCATTAAGCTAAAGAAGGTTGATTATTCATGCCCCCAATACCACAAGGGACAGTGTCAAGTTCAAGTCTTATATAAATTCAACGGAATGGACACCTCTCAATCTTATCACTATATCGAAGAAGATTGATTATTTATACGAATTTAGTAACATTGAAGATCGATTATTCATATAATCCAAAACCATAAAATATGAAACTCAATTCAAATTCCAAAATAAACACCTCTCAATCCTTACTATTAAATTGAAGAAAGAATGCTAATTTTTTATTAAAATTTTATCCTTACCAACAAAATGAATAATAACAATAATATTAAATTATTATTATTTTCAAGCCAAAAAAAACTAAGTAAATTAATCTTATTATTTTTAATTCTTGTCCAATCATATAAATTTTCTTTTTTCTTTCTTACTAAAAACTTATAAAATAGATATATATCAATAATAAAAAGTCAATATCAATAATATTATTATTAAAATTAAATTAATTTCTTTTTAGTCATATTTAATCATATAATTTTTCTTTTCTTAGTTAATAATAGATATATCAATAAGTTATAATAAAAAAAGTTGATAATATTATTATTTAAATTAATTTTAATTTTTTTCTATTTTCATTTTCTGGTTCATATTCAATGATATCAAATCAATAATAATATTTTTATATTTTTAAAGGGCCAAAAAACAATAAACACACTACTTTTTTTTCCTTTTTTTTTTTTTTTTGACAATTTGTTATGGAATTAATTTTATTTTCTGGATTCATGCAACCCAATTTAGAATAGAATTTGGTCTATAAGGAGCATCTAAAATCTAATACAAGAAGTCCTCTAATAGTTTCACAGGCCTTAACAGGCTCTTCACAAACTTATCATCACCGCCATTATTGACCGATCTATCAGTGCCAAATTCCCGTGTTGTTAATCGGCTAAATTTAGGACTGGCTTTTGGCACTGAAGAGGGCATAGATTGTTCATAACAATGGCAACAACTACAGAAGAAAAAGGAGGATCATCATCATCACTGCCATCATCTTCAAATTCATATGTAGCATGCAGTCCTAGGCATTCAATGACCAGAAGGTCTCATTCAATGAAGAAAAATCAAGATGCAGAGGTTTTAGCGGATTCTCCAAAACAGCAGGGACATGCTGCATTTGCAGAGGATGAATGTGGGTATTGTGCATCTGAGGCATTCAGTGCCTTAAACTTCATCAGTCATCTCAGTCATAAGAAAAGCACGAGACATCAGCTGTTTTGTTTCTTCATTTTGTTGGTGGCGTTCTTTGTCCTGGTCAAAGTGGTCACTGTTGGATGGCTTGGATCTCAGATCGAACAGCAAACAGGATTCAAGGTGTCATGTCTTAATTCCCCTTTTCAGATCTTATATAGCCTTTTTTGGGATTTTTTAATAGTTTTTTTGGTTTGTGAATTGACAGGAAATTGGAAAAATTTCGGGGAAAAAAAGCAACCGGCATTGCTTTTTTTTTGGGTTTTGGAAAAAAGCCATTTACATGATTTTTTTGGCTTAGGCTTGATGGTATCAGACCCACCTGATTGAAACCTCAACCCACAGATGGAGTCATAATTATACAGAGTGTAGGCACCAAAATGGCTTATAAATCTAAGAATTTAGCAGAGCTACACTATTTAGATTTCTATGTCCCAAATTACCGCCTCCAATTTTAGCTTTTCCCACTGCAGACTCAATTGTTTCTCTTTTGTGGGTTATGCAACTCTTCTTACAGGGGCTGGGCAACAGGTTAGACATCAAGTTATTATGTCTGGTTGAGGATTGGGACGTCTAATTCGATGAATCTAATGGAATGTTGTTTCTGCAACATGAAGGTTTCTGATTCCTCTTTTTTGTAAAATGGATTAAATCAGGACATGTTTGCACAAATTTTCATTTGATTGAGAGTACTCTTTCATTGGCACATTTGGGGATTGAACTACAGTGTGAGTGTGGGGAGCCCCCTGACATTCGAGGTTAGAACTTGGAGGATGTTAAAGAACCCTGCACATTCGTTGTGCCCTGAGGGTCGCCAGCTCAAAAACAATTGTTATCTTTTTCTATATTATTTTGGGCATTGATTGAAGTGATAAAAAATCCAGTTCCCTAATCATTTACACTCCCTTCCAAACTCACCGTGAAGAGTCTAATTAGAAATTGTGCCATCTATCCCTGTTGGAACAAACAGACTCTTCTAAAACAGTTGCACAATCTTATGCAGTGTGCAATCTGGCATGTCTCGGTCCATAAACATTATGTGATGCCAATGGGGTTTAGGAGAAAACATTTTAACAGTGAGATGATCATCTGACAGTAGTTACAGTGCTGTTTTTTCTCCCTCTGACTCGTTTGTCCAAACCTCATGCTGCCTATTACTTGTTTTTTTACAGGAATAATCTTGATGGGCAGGATGTTCTTTTGAGTGAAGGGCTCTTTGGATTGTAGCTTAACAATCACAAGACAAAAATTGTTGTTCTCTTCTAAATAATCCAAAGAGTAATCTAACAAATTAAAAATTTGTGAAGTTTTACAGGCTTCTCAAAAACCTAGCTATTTGTTTGAAGGGAAAAATATTCAGGGATAAAATGGCCATTGAATGGCATCCAGTTTATCAATAAAACGGCCATTAAAAGGCATCCAGTTTATCAAACTGAATCCCCTTCATTTTAGGAAACTGAATCCTCATTGCACGTGTACCAGTTTTCTGGTTACAGACCATTTCATGACAATTCTTTTACTATTGCATGAAGTTTTCCCTTTGGACAGAGTTCCAACTGTGTAATAAAATTTATAAGCCAAAATGGGGATCACCCTGAAATTTATGCATAGTGTGACTTGATCATCCCACAGAACTAATCTATGGGTGTAAGAATTGCACAAGTCATATCAGAAAGCTAATCCGCTTTAGAAATTCATTACAGGAAAATTAAACTACCATATGAAAAATTGGCCTGTGTTATATTAGGTAGGTATCGTGTTCTATATATCTGCCCATGTTTTGTGTTGAACATGCTTTTCCTATCAATCTATAGGTGTCTTTCTTGCCATTCATATATTGTTTCCTTCTGACAGCTTATTTTTGGTCCTTCTCAGGATATATCAAGGAGCATTTTAGTTTTACAGCAATTCAAAAATTATGAGAGAAGTGCACAACATCTTTCGGAGGAAAGCGAACACAGGCGATTGAGCTGGGCAATGCCACCAGATAAAGATTCAGCTTCAGAAGAAAATGATGATGATTTTCAGGTATCAATGACTAGTACTCAGTTTTTGATATACTTAAAAATGTCCATTGACCTAATTTTTCTTTCAATGTTTATGCCTCATTAGATCACTAAAAGCCTCATCATCGTGCAGGATTCCAAAATCTGGTTAAATCCAAAGCATGATAAGCTTGAGCAGTGTGTTGAACGATCAAAAAGTTACAAAAGTGAGTCATGGTCACCATTAGATTCAAGTTTTAAACTCGTGTCCATTCAACAGCAAAAAAAAAATCTGTGATATCAGATTGTACTGGTAACTTATTTATGCTTTGTTTACTTTCTTTTTCAGAGCTCGAGGGTGGCACAAATGGGTATATATTAGTCCGTGCAAATGGTGGTTTAAATCAAATGCGAACTGGGGTATAACTTATTTAGATCATACTAGCAGAATTATTGGAATAAACAAATTTTTCACAGCATATATAAAGCATCTTGTAGTATTTTCATTCTTCCATTTGACACGTTAATATTTATAAATTGGCTGAACACTATTTAATCAATTTGGACATCGAGCGCAGATCTGTGACATGGTTGCTGTGGCAAGAATCATGAATGCAACTCTTGTTCTTCCTTCTCTGGATCATAAGTCTTTCTGGACGGATCCGAGGTTTGTAAGTTGTATGCCTTTGTCCTTTTGAAATTTTAACCAGGATTTATCAGCAACTCAAATAATTGACAATGAATATTTTTGTCTAATAATTGGTAGAATTTGTGCAGTGATTTTGAGGATATATTTGATTGGCACCATTTCACTAAAACTTTGAAAGAAGATGTACGAATAGTAAAATCTCTACCAGCATCTTATGCAAAAATTGAGCCTTTAGAGAAAGCTCCGATATCATGGTCAAAGGTATGATCACAAATTCAATTCTGTTGGTATTCAGCAACATAGCTATCAAGCACTTAAAATTGTTTCAAGTTTCTCATTTTTCCATAAATTACCTGGATGCAGCACACATACTACAAGGAAGAAGTACTCCCCTTATTGAAAAAGCACAAGGTTATACATTTTAATCATACAGATTCTCGACTAGCAAATAATGGCCTGCCTAATTCCATACAAAAACTGAGATGCCGAACAAATTATCAAGCCCTGAGATATACAAAATCCATTGAAGAGCTTGGGAAGAAATTGGTGGCTAGGATGAGGAAGAATGGGAGTCCTTACATTGCCCTTCACTTAAGGTAAGAAATGAAATGATAAATCTAACTATCAACTAAGAGTCCAGGCCAAATTGATCTATTGGACTTATTCATGCTTGTGAAGGACTTTAATATTGGTCAAGCTTGGTAGATTTCCTCATGTCACAGTTGTGTATGAATTGGGCAATGAAGTCACTTAGCAGTCACATAAGCCAAATAATTAGGTTTTAAAATCAACATCTATGCAGGTATTTTCTTTTGATTGATCATAATGAGGAAAATCATTTAATTAATAGCCTTATATTTACACAGATATGAGAAGGACATGCTAGCATTCACTGGGTGTGCACATAGTCTTACATTTGAGGAAGCAGAGGAGCTCCGTGAAATGCGATACAATGTAAAACATTGGAAGGAGAAAGACATTGATGGTGAGCAAAAGCGTATGGAAGGAGGATGTCCTATGACTCCCCGTGAAACTGCTCTTTTCTTGAAAGCATTGGGCTATTCATCAACAACCAATATTTACATTGCAGCAGGGGAGATTTATGGCAATGGGAGCATGAGAGCTCTGCAAGATGAGTTCCCAAATGTATTTACACATTCAACTCTAGCTACAGAAGAGGAAATCAAACCTCTTAAGAAGTACCAGAACAGACTTGCTGCATTGGATTATATTTTAGCCCTAGAAAGTGATGTGTTTATGTATACTTATGATGGAAACATGGCAAAGGCTGTTCAGGGTCATAGACGGTTTGAAGGTTTCAGGAAAACAATTAATCCAGATAGGTAAGATTTTATGTTATATTCCATTGGTATTTATAGTGATGCTTGTTTGAAGGTATGGACTGGTCTAAGAATTTAAAAAATGATATATCAAAGAGAGCTTACATGGTACTATAAGTACTGAAAGTAAAAGGGCACCTGTACTAATTTTTTTTTTGTTAACAGGCAAAATCTGGTGAACTTGATTGATGAAATGGATCAAGGAGAGATTTCATGGGATACGTTTGCATTCAAAGTGAATAATCTTCATACTGACAGAGATGGAGCTTCTTATCCAAGAGAAGCCGGCGATTTTCCAAGACTGGAGGAGAACTTCTATGCCAATCCTTTCCCAGGTTGTCTATGTGAAAAGCGGGAGAAAATTCGAAAACTTCTCAATCATTAGCCCAAGCTTAGAAGTGGTCAAACTAATTATTGGATTCCAAACCACCTCAATCTTATTCAATAAAATGCAACACATAGATGAAGTGATTTTGGTCTCATGGTTAGCATGGGTGATTTGCAATTGGGTAGTCACAAATCCAGTGAAGTCATAAGGACATGAAAAACAGAACGTGATAATGACCAATTGTACCCATGTACAGTAGCCAGGCTTCAATCACTTTGGGAGCTCAGCTAACCATGTTTCTATTATAATATATTGCACAAAGGATCAGGAGAGGGTAACTTCAAATTTTCCTCCTTACTAATACCAAGTTGTTACTTCTTGCTGCGCTCCTGATAATATTGAAAACCAAGAAAGAAGTCATTTTCATGTGTATTCTGTAATTCTATCTAGAACAGAGTGGGAGAAAAGGTGCTGGCAATAGTTCCTCCATGCCAGATACCGCGAACTATTCGATATAGAAAGTGCATGCATAAACATTGTTGTTGGCATTGCCTCATTCAATTAAATTCTACATTCAATTCTTTGAAGAAAACTGTCTTAATGCAAGTTATGCTTTCACCATGGATCTGCAGAAATAGAATTGCTCCTATGTTCTTACTCCAGGATTACAAACATGTTTTGGACAACTGGATGTTGTTAGGCAAAATACATTTCATCAAGGAAAATTGACATCACAAATATTTGACAACTATCAACAAAAAACAGTATAGTATTAGGATCTTATGCTTTTTACTGCTATTATTGTAAATGCATCAATGCAACTTAGCTAGAACAGAATAAATTGAAGATCGTACATTGGTACAAAACCATAATGATCAAAGTCAAATTGCAAACCTATTTACGAAGCAAGTTCAGTGAAACAACAATTAGTACGATAAAGGAGTGGTCGTAAACTATAGTCTTGCCCAATTCAACACAGATTCTGAAAGAGTAAAAATCTGTGCAAATGATTGCCATTTCCTACCGGTTGTTAAATTAAAGATAATATTTATATTAGAGACTGTTTGCATGGGAGTAAGAAGCATTGTATGGTACAGCAAACATTGAATCTAGTCTGATGGCGATCTTAATCCAAAGATCCTGTTAGGCACTCTCACGCCAGTGGAAAAATCTGTGCAAATAAGTGCCATTTCCTACCGGTTGTTAAAATAAAGATAATATTTATATTAGAGACTGTTTGCATGGGAGTAAGGAGCATTGTATGGTACAGCAAACATTGAATCTAGTCTGATGGCGATCTTGATCCAAAGATCCTGTTTAGACACTCTCACGCCAGTGGAGCAATATTTTTGATATGGATGGGGTCAAAGATTCATTGCTGGCAAGTGGCAACGATCACTGCTACCAGGTTGAAGAGGCATTGCAACTGTTTCCTAGATTGTCTCTAGGAACAGTGGCAACACGAGGGAAAGGTAAAACTGGAATCTAGCATAAATTTATTTAAATTTTGATAGGAGTTTCTTTGCCAACAGATTATGAACAGAAATTGTTGAAGGCATTTCAAAATTTAAGGCAAAAGCCATTGCAAATCGTCACCCAAGAAGATTTCTGTAGACTCCATCAGATTTGATATGATAGAGGGACCTCAGCAAACAATAACTAGATTTGTGAATCAGCTGCTATATCAGATACAAAACAAGATGCACTCATTGGCTTTGGATAATTTGGAGGCAATATACCAAATGGCCCCAAAGGTGGAAGACAAAGTTAACAAAGAAACGGACAAAAATAGAGGGAGAATTTCTTCTAGATCCAACAATTCGGGGCAACATACTAGACAGCCAAGGCCTCAAACCCTATCTTGAACTCCACATTAACCATAGAGGTAACATGATGACAGTGTAAAGGGTTATAGCTTGTGTTCCACATGGGAGCGGAGGATATTGAAAAGGTTATGCCAGGAGAGAGGCCCCATAAGATGCTTCAAATGTGGACAGACAGACTAGTTAACACTTGACAGATATGGGGTGTATAGGTGACACCACTACTAGCCAAGCTTTTGTGCAGCAGGAGGTAAGAGAAGAACAAAACAAATCCAGTCAAGGATGAGACAACCATAATTTGACTTAGTGAGTAGCTTGTACTGCCATAGAAAGTCGCAGCAAGTTTGAAGAACCATGGTTGAGGAAGAATTTGTTCAGGATTGAATTAGCCGTGTGAGGTAAAATTTGCATCATGATCATTGATAGTAGGTCCTATGAAAACAAGATATCTACACAAGGTATTGATAAATTGGGGCTGAAAACAAAACATTTTGCAAGCCCTATAAAGTGGGACAGTTCCACAATGCAATTGAGGTTAAATTTCATTGTAGATGCTTGGTGAGGGTGACTCTTGGGCCCTACACCACATTTGGTTTGATGTTCTACCAATGATTCCATGCCATATTTTGTTTGGGAGACAAATAGCAATGTACAATTCAAGATGTCAGGAGAACACGTGCGTCTTTCCTTGCCATAGCAGGAGGCTCACATTAATGTCTTTCCAAGTGGAAATGGAGCAGAGTCCTGTTATCTGAGTTTTGAGGTTGGGCTCACAGTGATTCATCTTTGTGGGAGTCTTTGGATACAACTGTGTGCAGTGTTTTTAATTTCCAACGTTTCGAGTCTCATACACTAGACCCATAATCACGGAAGAAGCGTCTTTGGATACAACTATATGCGGTGTTTTTAATTTCCAACGTTTTGAGTCTCATACACTAGATCCATCATCACAGAAGAAGCGTCTTTGGATACATATGTGTGCTGTGTTTTTTATTTCCAACGTTTCGAGTCTCATACACTAGACCCATCATCACGGAACTTTGGATACAACTGTGTGCAGTGTTTTTAATTTGCAAGTGTTTTTTTGGATAAAACTGTGTCAGAATTTTTGAATTAACATTTCGGATCATACTCCACAATCATTATATTCTCATATTGATCCATAAATCCGAAATGTTGAAATTCAAGAACTCTGACACAGTTTTATCAGAAACATGCTACTATATAGACTGGAAAAACAATCGATTGTATTGATTGATATTCTCATTTTCAGCAAGAGTGGAAAGGTGCTCTCGGATCATTTACACACATTGTTTGATGTTTGGAAGGGGCAAATTACATGGAACTTGAAGAAGTGTACTTTCTTTCAGTAGCTTGTCTTTCTTGGTCTTGTAATTTTATTAGAAGGCTAAAGATGGATCTACAAAAGGTATTCTAGGAATATGACAAAGGCGAGAGCTTTCCATGGCTTGGCTAGTTTGTGTCCCACAAGTTTATTAGAAATTGTAGTCTCAACAAGCCCATTAACAGATTGCATCAGTGGGTGGAATTGGAATGACGAATGCTACAGAGCTTTGAGCCTTTGGAGCAGAATGTTGTAGAGGCATCGGCACTCATGCTACCTGGTTGCAGAAAACACTTGATGTGACATGTTACACCAAGTCCCCTTCTTGGGGAGACGGAAAGGCGGTAATGCAAACAAGGGATGCCTAGAAGTACCTCTAAATTTGTACACTTGGTTTATTGTGCACCATAGTTTTAGGTAGTGGTAGTTATATAGATACCAGGATATTAGAGCTTTAGAAGGAATGTCAAGACTTATAGATTGGGCATATACAGGAGTTAAATTTTATGGCTGTATGATTGCATGATCATATTTATGTTCTATATCGACTTAAAATATAATCATTGTTTTTTAGATTGTATTAGATGCCAGCAGAAATTTTGGTATGTAAAAGATAGTAATTATGCCGATAAGTGTAATTACAATGGTAGCCAAGGGTGGTGATTGAAGGGTGTAATAGTGTGAGACGTCAATAAAAATGGTTGATTCTAAGTTTGATGTTTATTTGATCATAATAAGACAATTTTTATTTTTGTTTGGAGAAGTCGATAAAAAAATCACGATATCTTAAGCATACGGTGGAGGTTGATGCCCCTTTTTCTTCCTTGGATTTTTTTTTCCAACGTTGACATAATGGTGCAATTAAATTGTGTCAATCTATCACCAATCTATGTGAAATTTATGGAGAAGTGATGGAGTCGTTAATCAAGGTGGAACCTTTCAATAGACAAAACTATGTGACAAATCTCAAGTGTTTTTTAGATAGATATATTTAAGATATCTATACTAATGTGTTATATATATATATATATTCTTTAATGTTTCCTTCTACTATAAACTATATTAGAATTTGGAGGGCAATGTTAAATAAAAAGCAATCATAATTTTTTTTCGATGATATAGAGGGTTGACCGTCAAATTTACTCTATCAGTGTATCCAACTTGAAGTAGAAAGGGTATTCTTAGAATTTTATTATAAAAAAGATTCTTGTTTTTGTTTCAAGGCCATGAATCATAAAATTCGTGAATACCCATTGATGGCTAACCCTAGGACAACTCTGTGATCCAAAACCACCCTTGAGGTGAATAAGAATGCTCAAATGTCCTTAGACAGATAAACTATTGTGACTAATAAGAAGAATAACTAGCATTCTCGTACAACAGGGAAGGCCTCAATCTGTGTACAAGTTCACAGGGGTTCTTTAGTGGTCACAAAACAACCAACCCTCACCAGCCAATAGGTAGTGATGCCACCCATTGTTGTACCTTGCAAGCGACAACATTTTTCTTTAGCTCCTAGAACCAAATAATGGGTTCTCAACTGTCACAACCTTCTCTTGAGGTGAAACATTCAGATGCAACAAAAAATTATGTGGTGTTTGATCGCTAGTCATTATATCATTGAGAATGCAGTGTGTCTCCACCACCCAAAGATGGAGATTATGTGTAAGATAAACATTGGGATTTTCAATTTAGTGATTTTATGAAGGGTAACCATCAATCCTACTTGGCCAACAACTTTTTTGTTTTAGTTGAGGTGGACGAGGAAACCACTTTGCAAATGGAGGTTAGTCAATGCTTGTGTTCTCTTGGAATGTGCAAGGCCTCACTGACATGACCGAAAAATACATGGTTAGGGATTGTGTTAGTTCTTTGTCAACATGAACACTCTTATCCTGTAAGAAGTTAAGATTTTTGGCTTTTCGCTCACCTTCATCATCAAAATGATTTGCCTAGGTTTAGTTTGTCAGATGCCAGTGCATGAGAATGGACTTGGAGGTGTGGTAATATTGATCTCCCCAATATTGTCTTTTGGGGTTCGGACCCCACTTGTAAGGGTGTGTGGAATCTCTTTGAATTTAATGGCCGCTCTCATGGTATTGCCAACATTTATGCTTCCAATGATATTATTGAGAGGATGAATTTAATGGCATTGGCTAGTTAACATGCTCTTAAAGACAATAGGATCATATGTGGCGATTTTAATATGATATAAGGAGGGTTTACTCCCCATGCGGTGGGTGCACCGATGAACGATAGGCGTGATTTCACTTGCACAATAAACTCAACTTGTTCAATCTTAATCACCACCACCACCTTCCTACCACCTCACCATGGTTCACATGGTCCAATTTTCAACAAGGAAATGAAAGAATGGTGACAAGATTGGATCGAGCTTCGGTCATAGAGAAAAATATTTTACTTTTTCTAATAATTTTGACTACCCTGTGGTAGTCATCCTTAATGCTTTTCTTTCAAACCATCTCCCTATCAAGTTTGAAACTGAATGGTTCGATCCTTAAGTAAGGAATGCCAATACACAATTCTATCTTAACACTACTCACCTGCACCATTCCTGGACCAAGAAACACATCATTAAATTCTCAATCCTTGCTCCTTTGGAACCTCTAGTTGGATTGAGTGGTGGGAAAATGTCATCAATCAAACAATGGTTTTTTTACGTATCTATGACCGAAAAGTAATTGCATTCCGTTGTAGAGCTCATAAGGCTCCACCATGAATTCATTCGAGTTTCACAGGGATTGGTACATTCTCTCTTTAATGAGGATCTATAAAATCAAGTTGCCTTTAAGTGGCACAAGCTCAAGGTTGAGGAGCATTATCAAGATCGAGGAGCTTAAATCATACACACATACACTGGTTAAGAATTGAAGATAGAGCTTCAAAGGAACTCTTCACTCTCCTCTGTTATAAGCAAGCAACTAGTCATGTGAAATCCATTTAAGACACGAGTTCTCGTCTTACACACCACCTTAATATTTTGAAAGTATTTGTTTCTCATTATCATGTTGTGTTTGTTGCTCAACCTTCCATGCCCAAAAGGGATCATGCTATAGACATATGCCTCCAAGTGGTTCCTTGTAAGCTAATGGAGGGATAAAAAGTGGCATGTGATCGTCTTCTCTCCATTAAGGAGCTTCAAGATGTTGTTATGCAAATGGATGTTGACAAAGTCCCTAGTATTGATGGGTTTCCATGCAAATTTTATTAGGTTTTATGAGATACAATGGGTCCAAATCTGCACAAAGTGTACCTTGAATCCATTAAAACCAATTCCCTTGGAAAACTTATTGATCAAGGTAATATCAAATTCATTCCCAAGCCTAGGACTTAGAGCTTATAACCAGATGGAGACCTATTACCCTTCTTAATGTCTCCTATAAAATCATTGCTAAAGCGCTTGCTCTTAAGGTTAGCTATTTATTACCTCTGATTGTTCGTCCCAAATAAACTGGTAATGTTATTGCTATCTAGGAAGGGATGGAATGGGCCCAAAGATCTCACAAGAAGCTTTTGCTTATCAAAATTGATTTTAAGAAACCCTATGGCATCATTTTGGCTATGCTTCAAGCCCCAGGGTCGTTAGCACAATTAAAATATTTTTTTAGGACACATGTGCTTGCATTACCATCAATGACACTCAATCTGAACAATTTGGTCTATTTTGATCTATAAGTCAAGGTTGTCTTCTTTCCCCCTCTCTTTATGTGTTGGTAGACTATTCTTCTAGAGCGCTGGTCAAGGGAATCTCACTTCCTAATTTTCACAAACAGATGGTCAATGGGCACTTTGTTGATGATTCCTTCTTTACACTCGCTGAAGAGGAGAATTCCATTTCTAATAAAATGGAATGCCTAGAGGTGTTTGGTTTAGCTTCTGGCTCCTCCATTCAATGGAAAAAAACATAGTGCTACAAGCAATCTTATTCTTATTTGCCTACTTGGTTACTTCAATTATAAGTGGCATTGGTTTCAACCAGGGGAACAATTTAAGTTTCTAGGCATGCATTTTCCTTTTCAAGATACTCATTTACATTTGTGTAACTATGTGGTTCAAAGGGTTGAGAAAAAAATTAACTAGCATATTTCTAAACCACTCTCATTAGGAAGAAAAACTCAAATTTGTTCCAAAGTGTTGGTTGCTACATGTCTACTATTCCTCTTGTTGGGCTCCTTCCAAGGTTGCGTATGCCAATTTGGGAAGAATTCTAAGGGACTTTTTATGGGAAAGCTCCGAAGCCAACAAAGGATTTCAATGAGTTGTTTGGGATATCCATTGTAAGCCAATATCTGTAGGAGGTTTTGGTCTATTAGATATAAGAATGCAAGGCTATGTCTTTGTTTGCTAAATGGATCGTTTGTGCCTTGGATGGTGATGAATTTTGGAAAATTCTACTTAGAAATTGTATCACTTAAGGTAGTCTTATGGGAAATGGACCCTAAAAGGGCTCAAATCTCCAAACACTCTTACTCACTCAGGGCCCTATCACCATTGTTAGAACTTTTGTTGCAAAGAGTATATGGAAGGCTTGGGAGCTTCTCAAAAGGCAACTAATTTGAGATCGAGATGGGTTTAGATTCGAGCTTTTTCTTAATTCCTGTCCTTTGTGGTGGTCTCCAATTCTTACTTTTCATGAGGTTCCTTTTGCTCTTATACCTTGAATTAAAAGTTTTTGATTGTTTAGAAAAGATATCAAAGTCACCTTTGACAGATTTTGTAAGCAAACTAGACACTAGGTGCCTTGTTATTTCTTAAGGAACCAATACTAGTTACAGGTCAGTGATCAAGAGTCTATTTTATAAATTTAGAAGGCCAAACCTCATATCCATCTCCACAAGATATATGTTCAATCACCTTCTAGATGGTGGACAAATTGTCATAAGTGGCCAGTAGAGACCCTCTTCCACTAGTATAAACCTTGATTAGGTTATCAACTCCTCTCTCCACAATTTATTCAAGTTGATGATCTTAACGCCAAATGGAAATTTAATTCCATATAACAAGTGTGGAGAGGAAAAATATGAGCGTGTATAGACTACTATCATTGAGCTAAAAAAAGCACACTTGTTGTGGTGTATTTTTCACCAAGGACTCCCAATCGATATGTGTTTGGTGCACCTTGGAATGACACATCTTGTTTGTTTTGTTTGCAACCACCTTGAATCTGTAAAGCATCTATTTTGGTTTTACAAGCTTGCTCAATTGGTTTGGTATTGGATTCACACCCTCTTTAAACCCTTCCATCCAGAAACATTTCCCTGGAAGATGCTGCTTTTAGAAGACTCAACGATGATTCCTACAAAATTTACACAACTTTGGCATATATTTTGTGCAAAAATTCTGTCACTTAATGAAGAACATAAATGAAGCTACATTCAATCACGTTATTCTTGATGATTACTTTTCTATTGCTAACAAGATTAGTGTTATATTAATGTTATGCTTTAGATTCAGTGTCAAGCCAAGAAAGTTTGTCTAGAGGTGACCCACCTCCAAACTTTGTTGGTTGACTGGGGTAGTGCCCTTGTAATGTTAGCAGAGTCCCTCCAGACTCTCCTCACCGCCAATCGCCTCCACAAGACCATGGGTATGGATAGCGAAGAAGGACCCTTCTCACAGTAGGCGTTGTAGTGGCTCCCCTTGGAGACGGTTTTTATACCTAACTTCAAGTCCTCACGCTGGTTACAGTGGTGGTGTTGGTGGTAGTGGTGGCGCTGGCTACTTTGGGAGGAATGCACCTCAACAAGGGAGATTCCCTTGCTTTGCACTTGCTATTTAAACTACAAAACCAAATAATACTAAAAAAAGATAAAGAAAAAGAAACAAAAGGTTGGAATACTATCCCTGATTTTGTAGACCCTCTGGGTCGTAGTAGCTAGGGGAGTTGGGGTGATAAATCAGAGGGTCCTCTACCTCCTCCCCCATCATTAATTGTTGCTCCCAGTGTAATGTTCTTCTAGGGTCTACAATAGCCATTACATAACTCTAGTTCTTTGTTATTTCACCTTTTTTTTTTTAAATAATTTGAATTTTTATTAAATTAACAATGTAATATTTCTCGACTTTTGTTGATGTGACTTTAGAATAATACCTCTTGTGATGTTGAGAGGATTTGAAATTTGTGAAGATAATTGAAAACAATAACTTTATAATTTAAAGTAATTATGAAGTGATATAATCAGGATTTGAAAGATTTCCATAGTTTTATGGATTATAATTTTTTTTAAATTTTTTCAAAAGCAATTTTTCCATTAAGATCATGCTAGATTTGGAATATGAATCTAACATGGGGTTCGGACAAACAATTGGACTACTAGATGACAACTATCACTGGACCATATTCTATGTGTGTGTTAGCGAAATATGTGGCACAATGCAGGATATGCCAGCTTGCAAATCAAATAAATGGAATCCAGGCCTTTTTATTTCAGAAAAGGAAAAGAAATCTATCGCCACATGCACCGCACCCCGCCAAAAGTTTCAGCTAAAATTAAATAAAATTTACAAAAAAGACGGGAAGCAAAACAAAAAGTCAATCTGGTTGGGAGTGCCATTCATTGTGGAGGGGGTTCAAACCGCGTTAAGTCTGGATGGTACATTCGGTGTAAATAGAGAATATGCCATAAATGTTGCCTGTCGGAAGCCGAATTTTGTAGTCGCTGAGAAGTGACATTGATCTCGTCCAGAAAAATGACGTTCATCACTGGGGAATGTCAATAGCATTAATGACGTTCTTTCAGAGAGTGTACAAAGTGTCAATGAAACCCAATTTTTAGAAGCATGGCTGGATTGAAAAACGTTCCTCCAGAGAGTGTACAAAGTGTCAATGAAACCCAATTTTTAGAAGCATGGCTGGATTGAAAAACAATGAATGCCTGCGATGGGTCCCATAGATTATTGTGGTCTTGTGGATGTTATTAAAATCCTTCATTCATTCATTCAATTATAGATTAATATATTAATTTCAGATATTTAATTGAAAAAGTATAAAATATGGGACAATAAAGGTAAATAAGTTTTCTTTTATTTTGTTGATTTCAAGTACTTTTTTGATATGGTTCCTAGAAATAAGTTATAGGGTTTGATGAAAGAACTTAGATTTTCAAAAGAGTATAGGGTAGTAATTTATCGGTTATATGAGCGGGTTAGAGACAAGATCAAATTACATGCAAGTTTATCGAAAAGTTTCAATAGCGACATAGGGGTTAAGTAAGGATGTTTTTTTATCTCCAACTCTATTTGGTCTTTATATTGACAAATTAGAAGAATCGATATGCAGGGTGGAGGGTGGCAGAGTCTACATATTTAATTATATGATAAAACTCCTTCTGTATGCAGATGATCTTATCTTAACCGCAATTACAACACAAAGTTTAGGAGATCATTTGAAAGCCTTAGATCTCTTTTTTAAAGAGGTTGGGTTGCAAGTCAATACTAACAAAACTAATATTTTGATCTTCTCACATTGAAAGGAAAAGAGACATGCAAGCTTCATGTTTGAGGGTAACCCACTTGAGATAGTTTCATAATATAAGTATTTTAGGGCTTGATTTCACCAACAAGTTCAGTTGGGACACATGCATAACGAAGAGAAGCCAAGGAGGATGGAGAGCATTGTACTCTCTTCAAAACATGTGCAGAGATATTGATTTGTGGGATTGGAAGACCACTGGGGTCTTGTTTGGGCTACTAGTAGTTCGAGTGGTACTCTATGGATGTGAAGTTTGGGCCAACGGTATGTCAAGGATAAATTGGAGGTTATTAGAGAGAATTCATAAACATTTAATCACAAGTACCTTCAAGATTAAAGTGTGAGTTCCATATGAGATAATCGTAGCAAAGATATTTATTTTCCTAATAGAAGCTACAACTTTGATACGCCTCCTAGAATACATAAAGAAAGTAGAGGGCATGAAGGAAGATAGGTGGCCAATGACAATAATAAAAAAAGAGTTGCACAAGTGAAAGAGGATGTGGATGAAACAAAAAAAAGATGGATGGATGAGTGGGATATTAACAGAGATGGGTGCCCATAGACCAATCAAGAGATACAGTTCTATGTGAGGGAAGAGTTTAAAATAAGTATGTGGACAAAGCTGGTCGAGAGAAAAAAACAATACTACATGACTAAGCTCAACCCCACTTATGAGTTTGACCAAAAAAACATACATAGGGGTAAATATTAAGTGGAGAAAGAAGATGCTCATAACCCAATTGAGAAGTGGGTCACATCAACTTTGATTTGAAACGGGTAGGTGGAAGATTCCCAAAAAAAAGTGGGAAGAGATAATATATTCTTTATGTACATTAAAGATGATTGAGAGAGAATGACATTATCTCATGAAATACTTTACATATGACGATATCCGAACTAGATACTTGGACAATTTACGAGAAGTATTAATAGTCACTATATTTAAAATTAAAAATATTGATAGAAACAAATTTTTTTTTTACCAAAATTCAAAGTAGAAGAGCAAATCTTCAAAAGTAAACTAATGACAAACTTGTGAACTACAGTACAACTGAAAATCAATTATTATCTTTTTTTCCCATAATGTCTTCACTTCTTTAATTATACTTTTTGGTTTAAAATCTTATAAACTCTTTTTAATTTCATGAACTTTATTAAAATCTTTATTTATATATTTATTATATAAAATTATTTTTTAAAAAGTAATACTTCCCCTTTATATGATTATTTGCTAAAAGCTAAATAATTTTTTATTTACAAAAGAAAACTTATTTTGAAAAAAGTGAAGTAATGCACGACATAAACATGGTACATAAAAGAAGTAACTAGTATTATATGATCTTTACTCGTTTGTTTTTTTTTCAGTATAATATTCACAAGCATTGACTATGTGCATGTATTTTGTGTACGGAGTATTGGTTTGTTGGGAAATGGGTGTTTTTAGAAGCGGGAAGATCGAGATTTAAATTTTATTATATAATTGTATAATTAATTTTATAAATGATAAATAATGTATATTTTTATATTATGTAGATGATTAATATATAATTTGTAATGGTAAATATTTTATTATTTTTTAAAGTATATATATTTTCATAATATTTTTGGTATAATTTATAATGTTAGTTGATGGTGGTAGTGGCGATAAATTGTAATATATTTCAAATGTTGAAGATTAATAATCGGTTTTGAATTTGATATTTATTTAATTATTATAGGATAGTTTTTCTTCTTGTTTAAAGAAAGTAATTGAAAAATTTATATTATAATATATTGATAAATGACTTACAATGCTTATATATTTATAGAAATTAAATTCAAATTAAAGTTTAATTGATACTTAAATCAAATATCAAATGGTTAAAAAGTGAAAAAAATAAAATAATAAAAATGAACGAATTTTGATTATAAAAAACCACACAATAATATTCTTTAATATATTAAGTTCTCTCACTCCTAATTTGTGTATGCATACTCTACTTTACATTATTTCTTTAACACTTTATATGATAATATCAAAAAACTCATTTTATAATCCAATAATATCTTATTCATCATTGTAGAAACTTAATATACCAAGAAGATAATGTTTTCATGCACAATCAATTCTTCTATTTTTTAATATAAAATTGCACATATTTACATTCCCATTATATAGATATGAAAACTTAAATATTTGCTACGAGTTAGATAATTTTTTATTTATATATATATATATATATATATATATATATATTTATAAAAAAAAAAAAAAACTATCTAGATGAAGTGAAGTCGTGCACGACATAAACATTGACTATTTGCATGTATTTCGTGTACGAGGTATTCATACACTGGGAAATGGCTTTTTTAAAGAAGTGGGAGTTTGAGAGTTCAAATTTATTTTATATTTATACAATTTATTTTTTTATAAATATATATATTTATATTGTATAAATGATTCATGTTTGTTATATAATAATAAAAAATGTTTAGTTTATTTAAAATTATTATATATAATTTATGTAATTAAATATATTGATAAGTATGATTTATCATGGTCGTTAGAAGTGAAGGTGACTGTAAATTGTAATATTTTAAAAATGTTGGTGATTAATAGTTAATATTGAATTTGATATTAATTCGATTATTATAGAGTAATTTTTTTCTTTATTTGAAGAAGAAGATTGACAAATCTATATTGAATCATTAATCAATATAAATCATTAAATAACTAAAATTATATATCTTTTTTATAAAATGTAAACATTTATTGATATGAAAGACACAAATAAATCGATCTTCAACTTAATATTAAAAATTTAAAAGTATCTATTTTGTGAAATTCTTTTAAGACTTAAATACAATATTATCCCTTTTTTAATATTTCTTAAAAAAAATTATTACATAAAATTACAATATATGTTATCATCATTTACATTAATTAAAATACAACTCATTTAATCATATCAATATTTTTGAAAAAAAAATTATATTTAAAATATTCATACAAATTAAATATTTTTTAACATAAAATTTAAAACATTGTGTTTTTACAAAATAATATTGTTTTTATCATCTTTAACTAAGGAGAAAAAACAAAGCGTAGACATACATACCATCGAGACTATTACATTGATATTCCCGCTGGTAGAAGGTTGAGTGGATAAGGATTGGAGGCTAAAGCAAAACAAAATAATGATTGAAATCCCAAGGTACAAAATGACACTTACAGAGAATCTTGGTTAAAGGAGACCCTGCGTCACCATTGCACAATAATATAATAATATAATATAGTTTTTAAGGGCATCTCAGTGATAACATAGCAAAACATTTTTTTATAAATATGTTTTTAAAAGAATTTGATAATATTTTTAAATTTTTTAATATAAGATTGAAAGGTATATAATTTAATTGGTGTAGATGATGTTAAGTTAAGTTGTATTTGTTATATCATTTATTAAGGTATAAATTTTTGGAGATATAGAATATAAATAGATGAAGATGAGTTTGAGTTTCAAGTGAATTTTATAAAATAGATATTCTTCTTTCGTATTGTATTGAAGAAGGTCGGTTATTTATACACCTATTATCTACGTGTTGTAATGTTCATGACCAGGATGTTTATCCTTCTTATATTAATGCATTACAAGGTTTGTGATTGGGATG
The DNA here is from genome assembly GCA_037957365.1 of Torreya grandis. Taxonomy (NCBI): domain Eukaryota; kingdom Viridiplantae; phylum Streptophyta; class Pinopsida; order Cupressales; family Taxaceae; genus Torreya; species Torreya grandis. The sequence goes on from JARHVA010000799.1 coordinate 1,889,412, forward strand.
TTTATCCTTCTTATATTAAAAACGAAATTCCAGTGTTTCTTAGGATCTACTCTAACCATTATTGCAATACGAATAACAACAAGAATGACTTGCTTCAAGGTTTGAAATGTTGTGCCACTTCTCACAAAGGCATTATAGAAATTTGCCACAAACCAAGTTGGTGCTGTCAAATTTATGCAACATGTTTTATATCTAGAATTGGGATCTAAAAATTAGGGAAGTCACTAATTGAAATTGATATTAATTGATTTTATTTACATCTATGAGGCCAAAAGAATCCATGGGATTGTCAATAGTGACATTAGACGTGTCTTAACTCACCAATTATAACGGAAACACATTTATAAACACAAACAAGCATTTAACTTTGAAGTTTTAATCTTCTATTGTTCATCTTAATTAATATGTCCTCCATTTTATTTATTCTAGTTTCTTCAAACTAAAATAAAATAAAATCTACCCTTAAGGTGTTAGTATATCTAATTTGAATGTTATGATATGTTGAGCATTCCATGACAAATATTCTAATCACTGAGAAGAGACATTGAACTCGAATGTCAATAGCATTAATGATGTTCTTCTAGAGAGTGTACAAAGTGTTAATGAAACTAAATATTTAGAAGCATGGTTGAATGCAAAAATAATGAATGCCTTAAAAATAAGGAAAACAAGTAAAAGTAGAAACGAGTTTTAAATCAAAGCATTCAACTATAGATTAATATATTAGTCTCAGAGATTTAATTGAAAAAGTATGGGAAAATAAAGGTGAAGAAGTTTTCTACTGTTTCGTTGATTTTAGGGAAGCTGTTGACATGGTTCCTAGAGATAAGTTATAGGGTCAAATGAAGGAACTTAGACTTCCAAAAAAGTATAAAGTAGCAATTTATCGACTATATGAGCACGTTAGAGCCAAGATCAAATTACATGCAAGTTTCTCAAAAAGTTTCAATAGTGACATAGGGGTTAAACAAGATTAATCTTTATCTCCAACTCTTTTTGGTCTCTATATTGACAAATTAGAAGAATGGATAGGCAGACTGGAGGGTCGCAGAGTCCATATAGTTAGCTATGTGATAAAACTCCTTCTGTATGCAGATGATCTTATTTTAACCGCAACTACAACACAAAGTTTAGGAGATTATTTGAAAGCCTTAGATCTCTTTTGTAAGAGGTTCGGTTGCAAGTCAATACTAGCAAAATTAAGATTTAGATCTTCTCATGTTGAAAAGAAAAAAGGCATGCAAGATTCATGTTTGAGGGTAGCCCACTCGAGATAGTCTCATAATATAAGTATTTTAGGGCTTGATTTCACCAACAAGCTCAATTGGGACACATGCATAATGAAGAGAATCCAAGGAGGATGGAGAGTGTTGTACTCTCTTCAAAACGTGTGTAGAGATATTAATTTGTGGGATTGGAAGACCATTAGGGTCTTGTTTGGGCTACTAGTGGTTTGATTGGTACTCTATGGATGTGAAGTTTGGCCCAATGGTATGTCAAGGATAAATTGGAGGCAATTAGAGAGAATTCATAACCATTTAATCACAAGTACCTTCAAGATTAAAGTGTGAGTTCCATATGAGATAATCATAGCAAAGATATTTATTTTCCTAATAGAAGCTACAACTTTACGCCTCCTAGAATACATAAAGAAAGTAGAGGGCATGAAGGAAGATAGGTGGCCAACGACAGTAATAAAAGAAGAGTTGAACAAGCGAAAGAGGAAGTGGATGAAATAAAAAAATGGATGGACAAGTGGGATATTAACATACATGAGTGCCCATCGACCAATCAAGAGATAAAGTCCTGTGCAAGGGAAATTTAAAAAAAAAAAAGTATGTGGACAAAGCAGGTCGAGAGAAAAAAAAAACAATACTACATGACCAAGTTCAACCCCACTTATGAGCATGACCAAAAAACCTACGTAGGGGTAAATATTAAGTGGAAAATGAAAATGCTCATAACCCAATTGAGAACTGGGTCACATCAACTTTGATGTGAAATGGGTAGGTGGAAGATTCCAAAAAAAAAGTGGGAAGAGGTAATATATTCTTTGTGCACATTAAAGATGGTTGAGACAAAATGGTATTATCTCATGAAGTGCTTTACATATGATGAAATCCAAACTAAATACTTGGATAGTTTACGAGAAGTATCACTATTCACTATATTTAAAATTGAGAATATTGATAGAAACAAGAATTTTTTTTATCAAGATCTAGAGTAGGAAAGTAAATCTTCAAAGGTAAAATAGTGGCAAGCTTGTGAACTAAGATCCAACAATTCAAATCAATTATTATCTCTTTTTTTGATAGCTTCTTCACTTCTTTAATTATACTTTTTGGTTTAAGATCCTACAAACTCTTTTTAATTTTGTGAACTTTATTAAAATCTCTATTTATATATTTATTATATAAAATTATTTTTTAAAGATAGAAAAATAATACTTCCCCTTTATATGAATAGTTGCTAAAAGCTAAATAATTTTTTATTTAAAAAAGAAAACTTATTTTGAAAGAGTGAAGTAATGTACGACATAAACATGGTACATAAAAGAAGTAACTATCATATGATAGATTGAAATACAAGTGATTTGTGCAGATTTATCTCTCTAGATGTCCATTCTAACCTCTGCAATCAAGGAACAACTTAAGGTCAATAAGGACCTTGCTAATCAGGCCAGTTGTTTGAAATCAAAACTACAAAGACGGGAGGTTAATTTGAATAATTCACTGGACAAGTTCAACAATGTAGGAGATTCAACATTGCGTTGATTTGGGTTTATCCAGGGTGGATGGATGGATGTTTGTCTCTTCTATGTGGTTGTTGGACAACCTCCTTTTTGCTGCACTGTGTTCTGTTGTATTGGTGCTTCATCTTTAAACAATTTATTGTTGGCTGTTAGGGTCTCATGTTGCTACTTAGTACAATTTGTTACAACAGAAGGTAGCATTGAGCTAACTGTTCTTCTAGGCCTGCTGTTGAAGGATATGTTGATGTGTTATTGTTGTTTTGCTTTGTTTCTACTGTAGTTGTTCTTACAACTGTGCACTGTATATGTATTCTTCTGATTTGCTTCATCCAATAAAAAAAAACTATTATATGATCTTTACTTGTTTGCATTCTTGTAAGTATAATAGCTACAAGCATTGACTATTTGCATGTATTTTGTGTATGGAGTATTGGTTTGTTGGGAAATGGGTGATTTTAGAAGTGGGAGATCGAGATTTAAATTTTATTTTATAATTGTATAATTAATTTTATAAATGATAAACAATGTATATTTTTATATTATATAGATGATTAATGTTTGATCATGTAATTTGTAATGGTAAATATTTTATTATTTTTTAAAGTATATATATTTTCGTAATATTTTTGGTATAATTTATGTATAATTTATAATGGTAGTTGGTGGTAGTAGTGGCAATAAATTGTAATATTTTTGAGATGTTGAAGATTAATAATCGATTTTGAATTTGATATCTATTTAATTATTATAGGATAGTTTTTCTTCCTATTTAAAAAAGGTGATTGAAAAATCTATGTTATAGTATATTGATAAATGACCTACAATGCTTGTGTATTTATAAAAATTAAATTCAAATCAGGATATAATTGACACCTAAATCAATATCAAACGATTAAAAAGTGAAAAAGATGGGATAATAAAAATGAACGAACTCTGACTATAAAAAGCCACACAATAATACCAAGGAATATTTATATATTCTTTAGTGTATTAAGGTCTCTCACTCCTAATTTGTGTATGCATGCTTTTGTTTACATTATTTCTTTAACACTTTGTATGATAATATCAAAAAGCTCATTTTATAATCCAATAATATCTTGTTCATCATCGTACGAGACTTAATTATTAATAAATTAAAAAATATATATCTTTGAGTGTTCATAAATTAATATGTATAAATACTTTAAAAATATATAAACAATTTAATTATTGATCATCTTAACATACCATCAAGATACTATTTTCAATCACAATCAATGCTTCTATTTTTTAATATAAAATTGCACATGTTTACATGTCCATTATATAGATATGAAAACATAAATATTTGCTATGAGTTAGATAACATTTTTATTAAAAAAAACAAAAAAATGTATTAGATGAAGTGAAGTTGTGCACAACATAAACATGGCGTAAGTCAGCTCCCACAAGATCCCAAAAGGTTTTATAGAATTCACAGGGGAAACCATCAATCCCTGGAGCTTTGTCATTTGCCATATGAGACACTACCTCATATAGATCATCCACAGTGAGGAGCCTATCGCAAGCCACTTGAGTGAGTTTGTAAGGCACCACTGTGAGACACTGCTGAAGGACAATATCATGTTCTGTAGAGGAAGTTTGAGCTCTGAACACTTGTTGATAATGCAGGACAAAATCTTAAACAATTTGTGGTGTCTTTGATAATCCCCTGTCAGCATCATAGATATCCTGGATTTGTTGCTTTGAGTTTTTGGCTCGAAGCATTTGAAAGAATTATTTGGAAGCTTTGTCCCCTATCTTGAGCTAGTGGAGCTTGGGTTTGACTTGAGCTCCCCAGGCATTGTAATTATCTACTATTTGCATACGATGTCACAAAGAAGAGACTCTGCCTTGCAAGATCTCATTGAAGGGATATTTTTCCAGGGCTAACATTGCATGGCTAAACTTTGAGGAAGTAGCAGAGTAAAAGTGTTTTTGAATTTTAGCAAGTTGGCGGCCATAGATTCTCAAAAAGCAAGAGGTTCATTTGATGGTGTCATCCCACCAAAGAATCCAACCAGATTCTTGGGATGAACGGGGATCCATATTCCAAACTCTACGAATATGCGCCACAGTGGGCCCATGTTTGAGCAGGGAAGTGTTTAGAAAGAATTGCATTTTGTGGACCTTGGGTTCCATGAATTGCCATGTCACTTGAAACTGAATGGGGGAGTGATTGGAAAGCCCAAAATTTGACAGCAGAGAAAAATTAATTACGAATTGCATGCATTTTGTGTACGAGGTATTGGTATCCTGGTAAATGGCTTTTTTAAGAAGTGGGAGTTTGAGATTTCAAATTTATTTTATAAATATACAATTTATTTTATTTTAAAAAATAAATAAATTATATTATATAGATGATTCATGTTTGTTATCTAATATGTAAAAGTGATTATTTTATTTAAAATTATTATATATATATATATATATATATATATATATATATATATATATATATATATATATATATATATATATATATATATATATATATATATATTAAATTATTGATAAGTATGATTTATAATGGTAGTTATAAGTGAAAATGGTAGTAAATTGTAATGTTTAAAATGTTGGTGATTAATGGTTGACATTGAATTTGACATCTATTTGATTATTATAGAGTAATTTTTTTCTCATTTGGAGAAAACGATTGAAAAATCTACATTGAATCATTCAATAAATAAAATTATATATCATTTTTTTATATAATGTAAACATTCATTGATATGAGGGAGACAAATAAATCGATCTTCAACTTAATGTTAAAAATTTATGAGTATTTATTTTATAAAATTCTTTTTAAAGCTTGAATAAAATATTATCTTTTTTTTAATATTTCTTAATTTTTTTTATTAAATAAAATTACAATATATATCATTTACATTGATTAAAATACAAGCCATTTAATTCTATCAATATTTTAAAAAAAAATTATATTTAAAATATTCGCACAAATTAAATAATTTTTAACATAAAATTTAAAACATTGTTTTTTCACAATTGTTTTTGTCATCTTTAACTAAGGAGAAAAAACAAAGCGTTGACATACAGAGATAGCATCGAGACTATTACATTTCCATTCCCGTTGGTAGATGTGAACAACAATGAGGTTGAGTGGATAAGGATTGGAGGCTAAAGCAAAATTAAATAATGATTGAAATCCCAAGGTACAGAATGACACTTAGAGAATCTTGGTTAAAGGAGAACCTGCGTCACCATTGCACAATGAAGGGCATCTCAGTGATAGCAGAGCAAAACCTTTTTTAATAAATATGTTTTTAAAAGAATTTGATAATATTTTAAATTTTTTTTATATAAGATTGAAAAGGTTATAATTTAATTGGTGTAGATGATGTTAAGTTAAATCGTATTTGTTATACCGTTTATTAAGGTATAAATTTTTGGAGATATCGAATATAATTAGATGAAAATGGGTTTGAGTCTCAAGTGAATTTCATAGAATAAAGTTCCTTCAATTTTTGGTACTATATTGAAGAAGGTTGATTATTTACACACCTATTATCTACATATTGTAATGTTCATGACTGTGATGTTTATCCTTCTCATATCAATGCATTACAATGTTTGTGATTGGGATGTTTATTCTTCTTATATTAAAAATAAAATTTCAGTCTTTTTTTACGATCTAGTTTAACCATTATTGCTATACGAATAACAAAAAGAATGACTTGCTTCAGGGTTTGAATGTTGTGCCACTACTCACAAAGGCATTATAGAGATTTGCCACAAACCAAGTTGGTGCTGTCAAATTTATGAAACGTGTTTTATATCTAGAGTTGGGATCTGAAAATTAGGGAAGTCACTGATTGAAATTGATATCAATTGATTTTATTTATGTCTATGAGGTCAAAATAATCCATGGGATTGTCAATAGTGACATTAGACGTGTCTTAACTCACCAGTTATAATGGAAACATGTTTATAAACACAAACAAGCATTTAACTTTGAAGTTTTAATATTTTATTGCTCATCTTAATTAATATGCCCCCATTTTATTTATTCTAGTTTCTTCAAACTAAAATAACATAAAATCTACCCTTAAGGTGTTAGTATATCTAATTTGAATGTTATGATATGTTGAGCATTCCATGACGAAATATTCTCTATCTCTACTGTCCTTCAAATTGTAGAATAAATATGTTTGCTCTTCCTATTATTTATAGGTGACATCCATCTATGAGTTCACACCTATATTTATGACGATTTAGGTCTTATTTAGGTTATTTACATCTTCTTTTTCCACTTATATTTTCTCTCAAATAGATTTTTTGTTCGGGTTCATAAATCAAATTATAAATATGAGATTCTCATTTTATTCCCAACTTAATTATCTACATCATAGCACAAATTTTTTTATCACACCCTTCAATTTTATAATTAGAATTTGGACATTCATGTAAGTTGTTTCCCCACATTTCAAACCATTTTTAGTTTGCCTCATTGAGGTACCCTTCCTTTTGCTAAGTTCCTCTTCCATTACAACTTTTGACCATTGACTAGTAGTTGGTGCTTGTACAAAGAATATGCTTATTTATTCTAATAGTATCTCATATGAGATTGATTTACTTATTTTAAAGCGATTTGTAATCAACCACTTGTGAATTCTCTATTTGTCTCCATTTACAACATGTTGTTATGCTATCCAAATCTCACATTCTTAGAGCATTGTTGGTGTGAAAACCAACTTAAACAAAGCTTCAATGGTTTCATAATCCCATAATTTCACATTCTTACTTCTATTTCAAAGGGAGTACGTGCCTTTCATCTTGTGTGTATAGAATCAATTGAGTTTACTCTTGGAATTATAAAACCAAACATTTATATTTTAATACAGTATATAAGCTTCATCTTCAAGTTGGAAGTTGATTTGTTTCTTTCTTCTTCTAAGAGAGACGATTAAGATCTTAGTTTTGTTGATGTTTACTTTCATACTAATTTTTTTGAAAATAAGCTTTAGGATTTTCATGTGGCCTTTCAAGTTGTGAGTGGTTTTTGTAAAAATTTAAGTGGAGAATGAAGATGCTCATAATTTAATTAAAAACTGGGTCACATCAATTTTGATGTAAAACGAGTAGGTGGAAGATCCCAAAAGAAAAGTAGGAAAAGATAATATATCCTATGTACATATTAAGTATAGTTGGGACAATATGGTATTATCTTATAGAGTGTTTTACATATGATGATATTCGAGCTAAAACTTTGACATTCTATAAGGAAAATCAATGTTCACTATATTTGAAGCTGAGAACATTGATAGAAACAAGAAATTTTTGATCAAGATTCATGGTAAGAGAGTGAACCTTCAAACACAAAATAATAGTAAGTTTGAGAACTAGGGTCCAACGACTAAAATCAATTTTCTTTTTTTGACGCCTTCTTCACTCCTTTAATTATACTTTTTGATTTGAAATCTTATAAATTCTTTTTGATATTGTAAATTTCATTTAAAATCTCTATTTATTTATTTATTATATAAAATTAACTTTTGTAAGAATGAAAAAAATAATACGTCCCCTTTATATGAATATTTGGTAAACTATAGATAATTTTTTATTTAAAAAAAAAAAAAAAAAAAAAAACTTATTTTCAAAAGTGAAGTACATTATTTATCATTTATGAAATTAATTATATAATTATAAAATAAAACTTAATCTCGATCTCCCACTTCTAAAAACACCCATTTCCCACCAAACAAAAAATACATGCAAATAGTCAAAGGTTGTGAATATTATACTTAGAAAAATACAAACGAGTAAAGCTCATATAATAGTTACTTCTTCTATGCACCATGTTTATGCCGTGCATTACTTTTTTTATATTATATAAATGATTAATGTTTGATCATATAATGTGTAATGGTGAATATATATATATATATATATATATATATATATATATATATATATATATATATATATATATAAAATTTATAATGGTATTTGGTAGTGGTAATGGTGATAAATTATAATATTTTTGAGATGTTGATAATTAATAATCGATCTGTGAATTTGATATTTATTTGATTATTATAAAGTCATTTTTTTTCTTATTTAAAAAAGGTTATTGAAAAATAATAAATAATTTATCTTTTTCTATTGTATAAATGATTTATGTTTGTTATATAATATATAATATGTAAAGGTGAATATTTTATTTAAAATTATTATATAAATAGTTTATGTAATTAAATATATTGATAGGTGTAGTTTATAATGGTAGTCAGAAGTGATGGTGGCGGAAAATTATAATGTTTTTGAGATATTGACGATTAATGATTGATATTGAATTTGACATTTATTTGATTATCATAAAGTAATTTTTCTTCTCATTTAAAAAAGACAATTGAAAAATCTATATTGAATCATTAATCAATGTAAATCATTCAATAAATGAAATTATATATCATTTTTTTAATCAAAATATAAATATTCATTAATATTATGGACATAAATAAATCAAACTTCAATTTAATATTAAAGATTCAATAATATTATTTTTTTGAATTTTTTTTTGAAACTCAATATCATCCATTTTTTAATATTTCCTAACCTTTTTTAATAAAAGAAAATGATAATATATTTTATTATCATTTACATTAATTAAAATACAATCTATTTAACTATATCAATATATATATATATATATATATATATATATATATATATATATATATAATATCTGTAGATTTGGATATTTTTTAACATAGTTTAAAACTTTGTGTGTTTACAAAATAGTAATGTTTTTCAAGACTATTACATTTCCATTCTTGTTGGTAGATGTGAACAACACTGAGGTTGAGTGGAAACAAGGAAATGGAAATATTCTAGATAAGGAGTAGGCTTTGGTCAAAACAAAAACAAAACAAAATAATGATGGAAAACCCAAGGTACAAAATGACACTTGAGAGAATCTTGTTTAAGGAGACCCTACGTCACCATTGCACAATGCAGGGCATCTCAATGATAGCAGAGCAAATTTTTTTTTTACAAATGTGGATTTAAAATAATTTAATAATAGTTTTAAATTTTTTCATATAAGATTAAAAGGGTTATAATTTAATTGATGTAAATGATAATAAGTTAAATCATATTTATTATGTTGTTTATTAAAGTATAAATTTTTGGATATATCAGAAAAAATAGATGAGGATGGGTTTAAGTCTGAAATGAATTTTACAAAATAAATATCTTTTAATTCTTAGTATTACATTGAAGAAGGTCGATTATTTGTACACCTAATATCTACATATTCTAAAATTCATGGCCAGAATGTGTATCTTTCTTATATTAATGCGTTACAAGGTTCATGATTTATATGTTTATCCTTATATTAAAAACAAAATTTCAATCTTTCTTTAAGATTTACTTTAACCATTGTTGCTATATGAATAACAACAAAAATGACTTGCTTTAGGGTTTGAAATGTTGTGTCGCTTCTCACAAAAACATTATAGAGATTTACCACAAACTAAGTTAGTGTTGTCGAATTTATGAAACATGTTTTATATCTAATATTGGGATCTAAAAATTAGGGAATCCATTGATTGAAATTGATATCAATTGATTTTATTTATGTCTATGAAGCCAAAACAATTCATGGAATTGTCAAAAGTGACATTAGAAATTGTCTTAACTCACCAATTATAATGGAAACACATTTATAAACACAAACAAGCATTTAACTTTGAAATTTTAATCTTCTATTATTTATCTTAATTAATATGTTCCCCATTTTATTTATTCTAGTCTCTTCAAACAAAAATGACATAAAATCTAACCTTTTGGTGTTAGTATATCTAACTTGAATGTTATGATATGTTGAGCATTTTATGATGAAGTATTTATCTATCTCCACTACCCATAACTTGTAGAATAATCATGTCCGCTCTTCCCATTATTCTTTAGGTGATATTTGTATATGAGTTCACACCTATGTTTGTGGCAATTTGGCTCTTATTTGGGTTATTAGCCCCTTCCACTTATATTTTCTCTCAAATAGGCTTATTGTTTGGGTTCATAAGTCGAGTTATAAATTTGAGATTCTCATTTTATGTCCAACTTAATTGTGTACATCATGTCATGATTTTTTTTGGAACTAATCTATTAATGAAAATTTTAGAAGTTTACTATGTATGATAGGCATTCAGATTTACCTATTTAGATTTATTATTCGGGCTCACTTATTCGACATTATAAACATTTTATAGCCTTCAACATTTTGGTTTTTGGAAATTCATCTTCAACATTTTTAATTCGAAGACTTTCGATCCTCGGGAACTTTTGGTCAGGAGGTTTTTTTTGGGAACTTTCTGTTCGGGAACTTTGTGTCCGTAAAATATTCTTTGAATCCTTTTGTTCGGCACCTCTTATTCATAAAATTTATTTCAAGAAATTTTGGTCTTTAGGAACTTTCTCTTCAGTAGCTTTTATTCAGAGACTTTCGGTCAAAACTCTCACCTTCGATAACTTTCTCTGACAAATCTTCCCGACTGATAATTTGGTCTTCATAAAAAGAATTTGACATTTTGGCTTTCGATAAAAGTTTCACAAATCTCTGTGAAGAACATTTTGGTCTTCAGAGTCTTTCGTTTGGAATTCTTCGCTCATAAAATTAGATGATTTGGCCTGAACGTAATCGTTGACTCCTGACTGAACCACATATTGACAAGTGTCAAAATGATTAACACCATGACACCCTCGAATGAGGAAGCATCCTATGTGACATGTCCACTAATCCAAGGTGGTCGAGTTTGAATTAAATAAAGGTGACAAGCTTATATACATTAGTGATTAATGGCACACAAACTAAACTTGAATGCTAAAAGGCTATAACATGGAGATGCTAACTAGACTCACATCTATTGATTATCATTGAGTTTAAGCGTATATTGCCTTTTGTGAATTCAAATCCCTAGCTACGTTCAAACAAACTATAATTCACATAACAAAGTGCCAAACCACCATTACTAGAAGCTCAAATTCTACTAGCACTAGTAACCAACAATGGCATCTTCATCTAGAGCATATAGGGGAGCTCAGGCACCATCCAAATTCTCTATCAAGGACTCAACAAAATACATGGTTATAATTTTTAATGCAACAATATTCAATAGAACTTACGCCAACTACTTAGCTTTGTGGGAGGTTGTAGATAATGCCGACCCATTCACTTATGAGGAATACATCTCCATAGAAGAGAAATAAGTTGTAATTGACCTATTGCATTTCAAACGCTAAACACTTGATTATTTAGCTTCCAAACCAGACGTCATGCCATGCATCGACCTATTATGAGATTTATTCTTTGAAGGGAGGATTGCATATGGTGTTTTCCTTCACTACATCAACAACACCATCATTGCCTACATATTAGGTGAAACATTATAAAGGTATTTATGCTTACCCATTCTAGATGCTACCTTTGATTAGCATAGCATAACTAGTTGGAGGAATAAAAATAATGTAGAATAAGTAGTGAGTAAATGGCTTCTCCCTAGAGAGACCTTCTCACTCAAAGAGGCCACCAAGAATCCGATGCTCGTTACTGGATTCTGGATGGGAATCGACATTGGTATGGTGATATTGAACTATTTGTTTGGTCACTCGAGTATACACTTCCTTCATTTACTATGGGTACCACTGCTTGACCTATTGATCACCTTAGAACACACCTTTGCACTAGGGGAGATTATCAGTGCCCGCTTATAGGAATTGATATTGCAAAAAGATAGGAGGCCCGAAGGTGGTAATTTTTACTTGATGTCCTACCTTTTAGATGTGGTCATGGGCACTATCTATAGAAATAATGGGGATCTATGGGATCTAAACCCTAAATAAATTAAGAATATAATATGTGACATGTATTCATTTGTACATATCTATGCTTATACAAGGAACATATCGATAATTGTAAAAGATTTGTATCCTCAAGTTTAGATGGTGATTCATGGTGAACCTCTGGCTAGAGTATCTAAAAACATCACCAACACACTCATGTCTTTGGGTGATTACTGATTGTATCTAGCTTACACTGTTATAATGGTAATTGGACATAAGATTGACCCTCTTCGCCTCCCCAAATATGTCCCAAAAAAAGTAGCTGAGCAAGAAATTGCCTATCAATTGTGGAGTGGGATAGATGAGGACCTCACAAAAAGCAAGAAGAACACCTTTCATGGCTCCCATCTCATAATGGGGAGGATTTACTACATGTACCATAGACACTTCAAAGAGGTTGATGGTGATAGGAAAGCTTATGCCCTGGCTAATTTTCCCCATAGGGATTGGGATCCCCATGGGAAAGTGCAACAATGTGTTCACAATCTAGGTATTCCCTACAAGCATGAGCCCTATGACCATGACTTCCTATTTCTCAATGAAAAATATGATGTATAGGTCAAGAAAAGGGCTAGGACTACTAGTGTGAGTGAGTAATTATTTAAGGTAATTGAAATGGATCCTTCCCTCACACTTGGATAAGCAAAATTTAAAATCCCACCACCAGGGGGATGGATCTCATCAGATTTATGGAGTAACAGACCTTTCTAGCAACCATAAGATTAGAGCTAGGACCCCCAAAATCCACCCATTGTGATGACAATTATAGAGAAAGATCAAGGTGGAGGGGAAATATCAGTTACCGTAACATAGATGGAAGAGTAAACTCTTCAATTTCAAGTTGAATTGAGGAAAATAAAACAAGAACAAGGAGAAGAATTAATTTAGACAAAACACAACACTATTGGGAAAGAAGAGGAGATTATTTATCTAGAGTCCTTTGATGAAGAATACCTTGCACCTACTGCGGTAGCTCTATAAACCAAACCATCTAGTGTGACTATCTATCTTTTCACATAACAAGTGCCTACTCCTCTAACTGAGAAGACAATAATTTGTTATAAGAGAAAAATTGAGGTAGGAAGGCCTAAAGTGCTATCCATAGAGGGACCAAGTGAACAGGCACAAAATTCAATTAAAGGTGACCCAATCCATGATGTGGATGAAGAAGAACTGCATCAAGCTAAGGTCTTAAGCTTGCAAGGACTGAAAGGAAAGACACCCTTGGGGGTGACCAATCAAGTAAGGGTGTTCTATATACTACTCCATTAGGCCACTCTCCTATTATTTCATTTCTTGTTATCTCTTCTTTTTCTTTGTCAATTGTCTCTTCTTTTCTTGCTGTGTCATCACCTCTTTCTAGGCCTATTTCCACAATTTTTGATACAACTATTCCTTTAGTCTCCACTTCTATTTCCACTACCATTAGTTAGCCCAACACCCAATTGATAACATCTTATACTTAATTGAGCTCACCAATTCCCACCTTAAGAGCAATATAAACCATAATAGTGGTGGCCACCAATATATCTCCAAAGAAGAAATTGGTCAACATTATCCATCCAATGCCACATCTATGAAATGTAGAATGGTCTAAAATAATATGGCCTTCAATGCCTAAGCTAGCCCCTGAGACTAAGCTTGCAAAGGACACCCAAATAGAAGCACAACCACTAGACCAATCAAAGTTGACCCTTCCAGACTGGGCCAAAGAATTAGTAACATCAGCTTCTAAGAGTCAAAACTTGAAGATAACTAAGTTACCCACTGTGAGCTTACTCTTTGATAATTCAAATGGTTGTGCAAAGGGTGAGGAAGAGGAAGATAAAAGATAACATTGGGCAAAGCTTAATTTTGTAAGAAAGAGAAGAGGTCTATTCTCTCCCAAAGAGACAAGACAAGAAGATGAGCTAGTCCCCTTTTATTGAGGACTTTAAGTCCTATATGGAGACTCACCTTGGAGCATTGATATCCATTTATGAGGGCACATAGTAGTCAAGGAAAGATTTGAAACAATAACTGGAGACCCTTATGGAATAACAACATGTAATCCACATTCCTTCCAAAATAGAACAAGATGTACATAATGTTTCATTGAGATTATATGAGATATTAGATACTATTGATTTTTTGAGGGTGCAATTGGCTCCCCAAGTAACCACAATAAATAAATTATTTGAAGTTCTCAAGGAAGATGAGAACAAGTTGATTTTTTTGGTTTTTTATACTCCTAATAAGGCATTCAACCATCTAAATTTGATGTCCCCCTAGAGGTAGGAAATGCATTGAATCTAGGGGTCATCAGGACCTAAAAAACACATGAATGGATAACTACTATTGACGCTTTAGTCATGAAGATAACTGAGCAAGAGAAGAATATAATGTAGATTTTAAATGAACTAGATTTAATACATGCATGGGATGGCACTGGGAAGTTGGTATTTAGGTCTATTTTTGACCAAATGTTACAATAAGCCTCAACTTATTTCAAACAATGTCTATAAGGATTAAATTTAGAAAATATTTAAGGCTAAGTTAAGTTTGATGAGAAATAAGGCCACTGAATTAGAAATCTTTCAAGTAGGCTTAAAAAGCACTAAAACTAAGCATGCAAGGTTGATTGCACAAGTAAATAGGGTGAAAAAATCATCTCTTCTTGACATGAGCATAATATGGGTGCAACATGTTAGTGGATATAAACACTATCAGGAGTTAGAGTCCAAGAAGAAGTCTAGTTCAACACCACCTACTAGTTCAATAAGTGCATGAACTTCAACTAACACTTTAGTTCCATCTACTACTTCAGTTCCAACCATGACAACAAACAAGGCCATAAATTACTGTGCAAACCTTAGCTAAAGGCCAATTGTATATGTATTTTTTCATGTGATATCTATTTGAGCTAACAAACTACTAGTTAAGATTCGTTTCATTCATGTTATAATTAAATAAATTATTTTTTGCTAGAATACATAAGTTGCATGACTGTTATAATCTATGAGTTATAACATACATTTTTGTATTGAATAAGAACTTAGGTTATGTTTATTTTGATGTAAACTAAATTTTCACTACACTTGGAGGATGAGGCAACCCCTTCCCTAAGTATTTAGAAATATATAAAACCCTCTTTCAAAGGGTTGGATTTTTGATTAATATAGGAATAAATCAATTCGTTGATTATCATGCAACTATGTTTGTTCTCTCTTCTTCCTTTTCTGTGTGATTAAAATTTTAACTTCTTTATCTACATCAACTCAGTAATTTTGAAGTGTGAAAATGTTATGGATGATTCTTGTTGTTATAATTTATATATGATGATCTAAGACGTGCAATAACTATTGAAGATTAGTAAATTTAATTGGTTTGAGTAATTAGTTTAGATTGTGTTGATATTTTGAGGTGTGTAGGAGTATTTATTTTTAGTATAGTCTTCTAGGCATGTGTTTTAGCTATTCTAGATAACTTCCTGGTTTGAGCTATAATCTCTCCACTAAGGGTGTGCAACAAAAACTCTAAAGAGAGCAACCTTCAACTTAGACCATTAAGATCCCCTGTAATTGTGACCAATGAATCCAAGAAGGGTGTTTATTTCTTACAATAGGATACCCCAATTAGGGATGTCTTAATGGGATTTTGAGCATTGACGAATGATGCACAAGTAAATTTGGGATGTTTAGTGATTCTTAGGATTAATTTGTAATGGTTAATAAGAATTGGTCTAAAGTCTGGTATGAAGCCATTGGTGGATAGTTTTAGGTGTCTACAGTTTTCCCCTATTTGGGAAGGAGTTGCAAGCTATAAGCATAATAACATCTTCTCAAAGATTTAAAAATTCTTGTATGCCTAAAAGAAGATGATGATTGAAGATAAAAACTCCACATAATGTTTGGGAAGCCTATAATGATGCCCCCTCAAGGGAACAACCATCATATGTTTGATGGATGGTCCCTCAAAAAAAATCAAGAATAAAAATGAGATTAACCTATGGATGATATTAATCCAAATAAGAAAATGCTTGCATGCATTAATTTAAAAATTACTAATTTGCCCAAAAGAGGTTATAATCAGTAACAAAGGTTGAGACACTAATTTTCCCATAGGCGGTTATAATTAGCGGCAATGACATATACCCCAGTTAGGGCTGATGAGTCAAAATAATGATTTACCCACAAGCGGTTATAATAATTAAGATGATTAGGTTTGAATAAGGATGTTTGATTATGTCCCAATAAGGTAGAGTTACAAGCATAACTCAAGGATATAACCTAGTGCCTAGATTAAAGATGAGCATGTGCAAATGTTGATGTGATGGTCTAATGACTAAAAAAGCCATAAATAATCAGGCATACAAAGATGCATAAAGTGATGAAAGAGATGAATACAAATAATAAAGGTCGATCAATGTAATGTTTCAATTGTACCTTCTAATGCAAAGATGCTCATCCTTATTAGAATTGATACAACTAGAATGGTCAATGTGTTAATTTGTTCAATGTGGGTGGGAAGATTTGCTAAGGTTACCAAGGAGAAACTTCTATGGCTCCATTGCTTGTAAGACTCCCTAAGTTGATTTTTGCTATAGCACATGATGGTATGCCTCATGATAGAAAACACCATGAGAACATTTTTGAAATATGCATAAGGACTAACTCCTGATCCAATATATAATTGAAAACAATGCACCAATGATAAAAACCATAATGACAATGTTGGTGTATGAATATGGATTGACTCAATAATAATGTATAATAAATCACCCAATGAATTCATATAAACTGAGTCAAGGCATAATACTAAAAGCAAACAGACAAACAACACATAGAAAGCAAACAAATATGAAAGCAAACAAATAAATAGAAAACAAACACACAAAAAGCCTAGAAATAAAAGCAATAAAAAGCATCCTATAATGGATTTGCCCCAGTAGGGTGGATTGAGGATGACTAACTAGGCTTAGACAAGACAAATATTTTTGGATTTTAATTTTTTTTAATGTTTTTAGAATTTTGGGGTGTCTTAACTCATTATAGAATGACAAGATACTTACTCGAAAAATGATGAGAGTGTTGGATTAGGTTGCTTGAAAAATGGTGAGAGCGTATGGAATGGGGGATTGAGTTGACCTCAATGTGAATCGATCAAGGCCTATATAATCCAAAAATGACCTCAAGTTATAGTAGTTCTACCCACACAAAAGGTGGGGAGAATCGACTAGGTCACAATAAGTTCTAAAATTGAGGCAAATGGCTAGGTAAATGAAAAATAATAACAAGGTGATACGACAATTCATGGTAAAGGTGTTGTTCCTAATTTGCTCATAGGTGGATATAATTAGGAAACAATAACACAGGGCTATGGTACTAATTTACCCATAGGTGATTATAATTAGTAACATAAGGTGGACTACTAATTTTCCCATAGGTAGTTATAATCAATAGCACCAATCTAATGTGAATGAAAGATAACTTGCTAGATCCACTGTCACACTACTTTTATAGACTGCCATTTAAACATAGAATTCTAAAACTATTGAAACTAGATCAGAATCTCCTCATAGAAGGTGCGGGAAGAACCAAAGGAAATGAGATAAAAAAGGGTTGTGTAGGATGGTTAAAAATTGGATTTGGTCTAAATAGGGATGACATGGTAAAATAATATATGCTATGGCATAAGGAAAGTGATGGTATGCAGACTGGATAAAATGGTAAGAAGGTTTCCCCCAGGTGAGAAGGCGAGGGTAAATGGTAGGGTATAGAATACTGATAAAATGAATGGCAAATGAAAACGGTAAGGTAAATGATTTCGGCCAAATTATTATGACAAATGAAAAAGGTATGGTTTTATGATTTTGGCCAGGTGAATGATTTTATTGTTCATGTTGATGTGGAGATGCATATCTTGATCAACATGTGACATAACCAAAATAATTAATCATGTAGATTGCTAGCCCATACCTCTTCTAAATAACTATTCTATCAAGAACCTATTGTAGATTTGGATGCCAATGAAGTTGTTATGATCTTCGTTGGTCGTTGATTCTATTTCCTCCAATCATTGAGACAAGGTATCTTTGTAGCCTCTGCAAAGGAAAGTGTAGCTAGGGATGGTAAATATGGATAAATAATGGATGATAGGTTTGATTTAGAAATGCATAGGTGGATGATAATGGAATGTATAATGGTTAGGAAAAAAATGAAGATCAAGGTTTTCAGGCACACACAATGTTGCTAATTTTAGATTCAACATAACTTTGGATATGGTGGGGTCGAAGACTTCTGAATATGCTCTCGATAGGACCACCATATTTTTCTATTATTTGGGCCCGAGAGTAGCTATCATCTAAATATCCTGTAGATTGGAAGCTATGTTGATTTGATCTTTGATAATGTGTTCATCAAACAGTGAAGGACTATTATGATTAGCTATTGGCACCTTGAAGAGGTTTTCACTAATGAAATTGTCTTGATTATCCCATAGTGCCTTCGAGAAGGTTTCACTAAAGAATGTTGAATTTTGACATTGATTGTCTTTTAGTGCCTATGATAAGTTTTCACTAGAAGATGCTGAGTTTAAACTTTGATTGTCCCCTAGTGCCTTCGAAAAGGTTTCACTAGGAGATTGTTCTTATTTTACATGAATGTGGTCTTGGTCCCCTTGATATTCTACAACTAATATGTCGCCATGGATGTAGTTCAACAAGGTATGATTCTGTTGGTCCTAACTAAAACTTGTGGGATGTGAAATGCCAATATAATGGCTATGTTGATTGGTGGTAATGGTATGTGAAATGGTAATGGAATAGGGGGAGGCAACACAATCCTCATAGAAGATACTAGGAGAACTTGTGTCGATGCTAAAGTAATTATACTTAAAAATCATAGAAGGATCACAAATGTATTCAAACTGATCTCTGAGGCATGCATAACTGATGTTTTAACAACCACACACATATTCAGATTCTAAAGGTGATTTTGACTCAAAGGACTCTACATTTGATGTTGAGACTGAAATTTCATCATTTTTAGATGCTAAATATGATGTTGGTTCAAAAATAGAACCTGAATCTAATTTTGATTCTTCATTTGGTGTGGATATTTCTATAATTATGTCTTGTTGAATGTTTGGTATGGGATAAGTAATGACATGTGATGCCATAATGGGCTCTACGAAGACTAGTTTTTCAAAGTGAGACTCCTCTATAATGGGAAAAAGGTCAAGATACAACTCCATAGAGATTGGATTGTTAGAGGGAGGATCTTTAAAAATAGGCATATGGTCAAGGTAATGATTTTCCTAAAGGCAATTATAATCATTAAGAAGTGACTTGGCAAAGACTGGCTTGTCAGAGTGAGACTCCTTGATAATAAGTATAACATCAAGACGTGATTTATTATAGGTTGACTCATCACAAATGGTTGGTTCAAAAAAAACATTGTGGCTTGGTTGGTTCTCTTGGTCTTGGTTTACAATTAGTTGTAAAATACCATTTTTGAATATATCCTAATCTTCAAATGATTGGGTCGATAAGAGAGGTAATGATTGGGTCAATATTTGATGGATAATTGGTAGGTTTTTTTTTAAATGGTGAATGGTTGGTAATGGATGAATAATGGATGGTGGTTGGATAATAATAGGATTAAAAAACTCTAGTTTATGGCCTAGGATAGTAACTGTGACCCATCAAGTTATGATTCAATAACTTAGTTGGGATAACAAGCTACTATAAATTGAATGGCCTAAAATGGTAATGGTAGGGAATTGCATAAATTGGTTGCTTACACAAGCCAAAGGATGAGGTTTTATAACAGAAATGGTAGGGCATTATAGAGCTTGGTTGCTCAGACAAGCCAAAGGATGAGGTCCTAGTATAGAAATGGTAGGGCATTATGGAGCATGGTTTCTCACACAAGCCAAAGGATGTGGTCCTAGTATAAAAATGGTAGGGTATTATAGATTTTAATTGCTTACACAATCCAAAGGATGAGTTCTTGGTATAGAAATGGTAGGGCATTATAAAGCTTGATTGCTCACACAAGCTAAAGGATGAGGTCTTGGTTAGAAATGGTAGGGCATTATGGAGCTTGATTGCTCACACAAACCAAAGGATGAGGTCCTGGTATAGAAATTGTAGGGTGCTGTGGAGTTTGATTACTCATACAAGCCAAAGGATGAGGTCCTTTTATATAAATGATAGGGCATTGTAGAGCTTGGTTGCTCACATAAGCCAAAGGATGAGGTCCTGGTATATAAATGGTATTCCTTGGATATTATGGATCTTGGGTCCTTATGTAGTCTGAAGGAGGGTTAACAGTATAGGTGGGGGGTTAAGTGGTCACCAAAGGGAAATTATCATATGTCAACCTACCAAAAGAAGGTATCACCAAAGCCAAATCTTGAATTTGTTCCCTATATTAAGGATTGTAAGGAGGATATGGATCCATCTCAGAAACCCCTTCTTCACCATAGGGGTTTTGAGCAAAGAAAATTTGTGTGACTGTTCTATCATAACTTGGATCGTACCTGACTCCACCATAAGTGTAGCTAGACATATCCACATCAATAATGAAAGCTCTATAAAAAAAAAGGCCTACAGTTCTATAAACTCTTAAAATGATGTCTAAAGGACAAAATATTTGAACTTGGTCTAACTTGGTCTAGGGGAGCTATATCTCCAAATTGGTCTATGCTAGAACTTGGTATAAAATAATCTAACATCATATGTATAATGTTTTTATAATTAGCATATAAGATATAATGAATCTAATAAAAATCATGAACAAGAGATAACAAAATAATAGTTATAAATAATAACTATATATCTAAGACAATAACTGAAATGAATAAATAACTCAAATATGATGAAATACTCTAATAATTCAATATTGATCTAATATGGAATATATAAATAGCCATTTCTTATATAGAGCAAGGCGTGCAGATAAAGATTAGAGAACTCACACAACATGTGTAGTTCAACTGATATCTGAATACATGAATAGTGGAGTGCAACTCCATAATAATAAGATAGGTGTCAAACTTGTGTAAATGATCAACACAAGTTGACTATTAATTAAGCAATCTTATCCTATCTTACCTTGAATAGTGGAGTGCAACTCCACGGTAATAAGATAGGTGTCCAATCTGACTACTAGCTAAGCAAGCTTATCCTAGTTGGTGAAAATTATTAATCAATGTAATAAACTAATTACAATAAGTAATTAGTGCACCAATCTAAATAATAAATATAAGTAAATGTAATAAAGAAAATAAATGCACCAACAACCCCCCACAAATGAAGCTTAGGTAGGGTGTAGACACCTATATAGTGTCTAACCCTTGGTCACCTTCCCCCTTGGTCCATTCCTAACCCATTCCTAAAAACATGCAATTACTAATTTAAAATAATAAACTTATTTTGAATTAACCCCCCCTCCTTGGACACATCACCCATGACACCTCGCCTTGGACTAATTCCCATCCTATGACTCACCCAAGACCTATTCTTACTTCTCTCTAACTGCCTAACCAACTCTCATGCATATTTAGCCCAACCTTTGACATTCTCCAACGGATAGTGCACTTGGCAGATGAAAAACAGGCTTGGTGGCTCATTTTACCTGTTCTGCACCCGCAGACGTCGGTCAAATGTCGGCCGACGCCGACGGAATCGCCGACGTCGGTTATACTTAACCAAATTTTCTGACCCTTTGACGATCCCAATCACAAATCGGCTAATCTCTGAGGCTAATCACGACTCTCGAATCCTCTTCCGGTGAAACAAAGTTCTCGTGCTTTTGCTTTTCAGTGTTCTGGGCTTCTTGGTGTTCTTGCAGGGATCAACATTCTTGGTAGCACTTTCTAGGCACTAAGGTCTTGCATCAGACATTCTGCACAGGGACTGCACGATATCTTCATCACTAACAACAACCGAAACACAGCTTCTGCACCTTTTCCAATTCATATCACAGCTAAGTTTTGGTACTTTTTTCATTCTAATATCATTTCAAATATATTAGTATTCTGTCTTCTGTCTATTCCAAGCATCCTTGACCCAACCTTCCCTGTTCTTCCCAGAGAGGTTGAAAAGCCTTCTCTCACCCCTTATTCCTTTTTCTTTGCCTCTGACACTCCCTTAGTCTCTTTTTAGGCAACATCCTCTGTCCAATCAACCCAACATAAGTTATCAGAGACCTACAGACCTTCTTAATACCCATCTAATCAACCTGACTAAATTGCTTTACAGAAAGGCCAAAAGGTCTTTTTCCTGTTTCTCACTCCTTTTCTTGACAGAGATTCTCAGTCCCTTAGATCCTAAATAGTCCCTCTGAATCCCTCATAGACCCTCAGACCCTCAGATGAGACCAAATCCATTATGCAGACCAAAAACTAGTTCTATAACCCGTCCCTGGCCAATTGCCCTGACTGACCTCGTCCACTTCCCCTACCGACGTCAACAGTCTAACCATCGTCGGTGACCACCCTGACCGACGCCGGCAATATCACCGACATCAGTGCAACTGTGTTTAGCAGATTGCAGCTTATCAGGTATGCATTTATTTTTAGTCTTTTCTTTTCACATCTTTCATTATTTCTCTTTTCTGCCTCTGTCATATTCTGTCTTAAACAGTGGATTGTCATCCTCCAAGAAGCCTTAGTGCTTAGTGCTTCTAGGACCAAGCTTTTGCTTGGCAATCCACCCTCTTATCAACTAACATTCTTCATGTTTTTAGTGTCTATCTCTTTCAGGTGTCATTCCTCCACAACAAAAGAGGAGTTCTCACAACGTCTAGATTACGGTGCACAGACTATATCCAGGTACATACAAGCCTTGACCATTTCTTAAGTTTCTCATTTTCTCTCCTTTGAATGTGAAAGCAAAATTGCATAGAAACATTCTGGCACGCCCGGTGGGACCCCTTTAGGGCCTTCCTTGGGTTCCTTTCCCTCTTTGTTCATTTAGGTGCATTAGGTTTCTCCCTCTTCACCTCTTTCTTCTTTTCTAAAGACATCATAAGCAGGAATAAAAAGAACTTTTTCTTTCTTTTCTTGCATTTCTAGACTAGTCAAAAAATCATTTTCTTCAACCCTTTCTCAAACTTGTTTTCATTCCAACTTAACATTTCGATTTGGGGCTTTAAAATATACTACATTCCATTTCCTACTTTCTTGCATTTCTTAGTCCACACTTAGTAATTAGTAAACCACATATTGAATAAATCGTAGATCACTTGATGTTACACAACCAGACCAAGTGCAATAAATTAAACATCAAACCCACTTGAAACAAGGCCCGACTGGGATTTCATCACCCAGCGGATACCTTACCCATCCCGGCAATCCTACTTGGATTTCACCACCAAGGGGAAAGCCCACTCTATTCTCTGGCAAAGTCTAAACTATAGGGAAAGTATATTTTGGCTAAGCGAAACCAGCTAACCACTGGAATCGTGAAGTGAGGGGAGCTTGCTTCTTAGCACCAGGCCATGTACAAAACCTAACACAGACTTTTGAGCACCTAAACATACCTGAAACCATCTTTAGATTACCTATTCTAGAACCCTTCTAATAGCCAACCTCCTCAAACATCACATTAAGGCATAAGCCACACGATCTTAATAAAATTGTTTCTAGGGATTTAACGCTAGGATCTGCCTGTTCTCATCTTATTTTCTATTTTTATCTATTTTTTTTGAGCTGGTAAGGACGTCTTCTTCATTTCCAAAAACTTTTTTTCTGAGTTTCTGGAAAACACAGTAACCGACATCGATTCTGTAACCGACATCAGCAACTTTTTTGTACCGGCATCGGTCATTTGACCGACATCGGCAGTCTTCTTCACCGACATCGGTTTTTATACCGACGTCGGTCACTGTCCATTTTCTTTTTTTCCAAAAATAACAAGCTTAAAATCCAACTTTCTTGGCTGTCTAAACATCCATTCTAGTTTTCTGAGACTGACAAAACATAGTTTTCTAAAACCTGACCCTTTCTTGCCTTGAATGGTTTTGACACGCAGTCAAACCAAGGCTCTCTCTTGACCACGCTAGTCAACAACCGCTTCCACCTTCACCATCTATAACCAGTCCTATAATGGAGTTCCACTCAGAGACTGAAAGAACTCCTACTCACCCAACCCCACCCTCAGACTCCTATTGTCCCAGAAGGGGACCAAGATTTCGCACAATTCTTGGACCTTAATGTCAAAGCCTTATAGCACTATCTCACACATAGCCAAACGCAAGACTCCCTAGGCAACCCAATCTATGGGATGCCGACTTCCTTAGTTGAGACAAGAATCACATCAACAACACCTACAATTCAGCCACTAGACAATCTAGTCAACACCTCCACCAATAACCCAACCGTGTCTTACCTTCAAAACATAGCCACTCCATCTAGACCTACCTCCATGGGGGTTCCAGCACTCCCTCAACCTCAAAACACTCAACCAAATCCCACACCTTTCCAAAACCTACTAGTCTCTATTTCCCCTACTGTTGCACCTATCAACACAAGAGTAACCGTTTACCCGTCAACAAGCGTGGCTACCCCTAAACCATCCTTGACGGCCCCTATCCAACTTGTGCCTACCAACCCCATAACACAAGTGCCCTTGGCTCCAACTTTTGATCCAATAACCAACTACCCATATGTTGCATCTACGCAACCAACCACGTCATACGCCCCTCCCAATATCTTTCAAGCGCCTTATAATCTAGGGGGCGCTCCACCTGCCAATCCGTCAGTAGATATCATCAAAATGTTGATGGATAAGATGTCTAGCCTAGAGACCTCCATTTTTGGCTCACGCAATACTCTCTCATACGAGCAGATTTGCAATGAGCCCATTCATCCTTTCGTTCTGATTAGACCATACCCCAACCAGTGGGAGCTTCCTAAATTTTCTCGCTTTCAAAGTAAGGAAGACCCACAGCAACACTTACGGGCATTCAGACATGCCTATTACCTTATTACCCATGACGATGCATTGCTCTTGCGCATATTTCCTATGTCTCTTTCTGGCACTGCGCTTGACTGGTACAACTCTATTGCCAGTCATTCCCTCTTTACATTTACACAGCTGGCCCAGCTCTTTCTTGATCACTTCTCCATTAACATCACCAAGAAGGTCTCGATCATAGACCTTTACACTATCCGTCAATTCGAGGATGAATCAATAGCTGACTTTGTTGCTCGCTGGAGAGGCCTCATCAATCAACTCTCCTTTTCCTTACCTCAACCTAAACTTATTGAACTATTCTCTCGAGCCTGCGCCAAACATATTTCTTCCACCTTACGAGTTCAAACCTTCCGCACCTTCGACGAAGCCTTCACGATGGCCCGTAAACTTGAATTACATGCCATCGAGGAGAATAAAGTCAAGTTGCAGAGCAAGAATCCCAACTCTAAGACCAATGACCCTTCTTCTTCTAAACCTTCATCATCCAATCCTAAGTCTAAAGCTTCAGCTAACGCTGTAGTCATTAGACCTTCGTCCTCTTCAACCAATCAACCTGAGCCATCCACATCTCAGAGCGCCACCCATCAATTCCAGCAGAGATACATACAACGACAGTATACTCCTCTTGGAGAATCATATGCGTCTATACTGGAAAAACTTGTTAAACAGGGGATTCTTAACCTCTCCCAAATTCGACCACCGCCACAATTTGATCCCTCACGCGCCATCCCTGCGTGGTATAGGGAAAATGACTTTTGCAATTACCACTCGTGTCAAAGGTCATGACATGGGAAACTGCAAAACCTTTAAAAACATAATCCAAGACATGCTTGAAAAGGGTGAGCTTGTTCTAGATAATCCCAATGCACCCCCTAACCAGGGCATTGACATCTTCAAGCAACCATTCCCCAATCATCCACCAACCCAAAATAATGTCCAGACCTTGATTGACAACACTCATGAACATGACATTTGAACGGTCAATACGGTCTCGCCCTTCATTCCCAACTAACCTCAAGAGGTTAGCCCATCTACCAGTCCATCACATGTGGACGAACCTCTTTCTCCAGTTAGTTCTCTGTCAACTTCTATCATCTTGGAGGATGCCTCAACCTTATCGGCACTACCCGTCTCACCATCCTCCTTTCTTCTGCCTATGGAGGACCTGACCTTACCCACTCCTCGACCGCAAGTGGAGGGCACCATAATCCCTGCCCTTTACCCGCTTGAGGAGTCACACTCTCCAGTTCTTTCTCCACCAAGAGAAGAACCTGACTCTCCATCTTCTTCAACCAACGACAATCCAGTTATAACTCCAACACACCTTGGGTCCGAAACTACTGCTACACCTAACACATCTTCTCAAGAATCCAAACCTCATCCAACACCCTCTCAACCATTTTTCTGACTAGTAGAGAAAATTGAACTTCTCCCTTTCAAGGAAAGTGGAGCATCAAGGATTGTGGGAGCATCTTAAAGTTATTCAACATTCCCGTGCCCTCTCGTCTCATGCTGCCAATCCTCTCAAGGCAGAATCTCCCAAGACTCCCAACAAAGACCAGACTCCCGCTTCTAAACCTGCATCTACCCAATCTAAACCGATCAAGTCACTCGACATTCACCCCTTCTCTACCCTCACTCACCCGCAAGTGAAGGTGGACTTAGACCAAACCTCGACCAAAAGTAGTCTTCCAACCAAGTCAAAGAAGACTGCCAGACCACATAAGCGAACCCCTCCTCCACCGTCAACATTACCCTCCATTTTAGGTCCTCATCGTTCTACCCTAATCGGCGTGCTTCCTACTCCGACCCTTAACCAAAACAAATTACCTCCATTACTTCCTTTGCCAACCACAAGTCAACCCCCTCTCAAAAATTTGGCACCTCTCACAAAGAAAGTGTCGTCTTCACCTGTCACCGCACCACCAACCCAAAAGGTGGTACGAAAACCTTCTTCAACATCCCCCAAGCAAAAGTCACCAACGCGTCATGCATCAAAAAGTGTGGACCCCTTAGTAGGTTCATATGCTTTGATATTACGCCAACTTTTGCAAACTTCTAGCATTACCCTTCCTTCTATCAAACCATTCCAACCCCTCAGGTCAAAACCTTCTTGGTTTGATGATACGAAGATTTGTTTATACCATCGTATGCCAGGACACGATACTGAGACTTGTTGTGCCCTCAAGGCAGTCGTTCGCCGCTATATGGAGAAAGACACTCTTCTCCTTGAGGACACTCTTGACCAACCCTCGACACCTTCCCATCCAACCTCTTCAACCATATCAACATCTCACCAACAGGCCATAACCCCTTCTTCACCTACTATCTTTGAAATCAATGCTATTCATATAACCACTAGGTCACAAAAGGACAAGGCGAAAGAAAAAACTGCTATTCCTTGGACCTATCCTTTTGTCCAGGCACCTCAACCACCGAAACCCAAGATTTCCATCTTAGGTGCGTCTCAACCCCCTTCTTTAGAGGCATTCAAAGACTCTATGATAAAACAACTTCACCAAACACCTGTGAAGATGACCCTATATGACCTTATCCAAAGCTCTCCCCAGCATCGCCAGGCTCTAATCAAAGCCCTATAGGCAGTGGAAGTCCAACTTGAAGACCCTCAACCACTAGCTGCCATAGTCCATTCTTTATCCCCTGTCGCCTCTATCACTTTTAGTGATTCTAAAATTCCTACCTCTACCTTGGAAGATTAGGACGCTGCTCTTTTCATCACAACCTACGTTGATCGAACCCGTATTAAATGAGTTATGATCGACGGGGGTGCCAGCATTAATATCATTTCCACCCATGCCTTTGATCAATTGGCTCTTCCCAAGAATTGCGTATAAAAAACCGATGCAATCCTTAGATCCTTTAATGACACCACTGCTAACACTATTGGCACTGTTGTCCTCCATATCCGCGTTGGTCCACGCACAATCCCAGAGCTCTTCTACATCATTGAGGGAGAATTCCAATATAACATGCTACTAGGGTGACCCTGGATCCGCGCCATGGCTTGCGTCCCTTCAACACTTCACCGTTGTGTCAAATTTGAACACGACAAACAAGTCCATGTCATTCCTACTGACCCATCCGCTTTTAAGACTTGTAACACAACCTATCACCCAAACGATGTTCTTATCCCTCTCAAGGCATCAACCCAAACATTGTCTCCATCCGTAGAAGTGTCAACTAGTACACAAACAACGGTTGCCACCACATCATCTTCTCAATTAACAACCAAGGACCCCATGGATGATATCTTCCAAAGACTTTCACTGGGGGAATATCGCCTACTTACTCTAGACATGTTCCAGACTCCTCAAGAGTATGGACAGCTTCATCAAAACCCAAGCTAT
Organism: Torreya grandis; assembly: GCA_037957365.1. Lineage (NCBI taxonomy): Eukaryota > Viridiplantae > Streptophyta > Pinopsida > Cupressales > Taxaceae > Torreya > Torreya grandis. Next base: position 1,918,378 of record JARHVA010000799.1, read on the forward strand.
GACCATCGGATCAAAATGGTCATTCCTTATGGTCCTCCTAGCCTTCAAACCAATCTCGTCTATGGGGGGCTGGATCAAGCTCCTACTGAATCAAATCCTTCCTCCTCACCTCAAATATTCACATCCAATTTTTCCTTTCTTAGTAACCCCACCTTTGCACATACCTACCTTTATAGGTGTGCATGGAAGGGTTTTGGCTTTGGGCGTTATGAAAAAGGCTCCCATCGGCCTATCGAACCACCCAATGACGATAATGCAAAAAAAAAGTATGGACTGGGTTTCCAAGAACCCACTGAGGCTTCCACAAACCTTTGCCCCGAACCAACCATCGACCAATCTCTTCCAGACTCACCTATTCTTCCATCCTCACCTATGGAGTCGGTGGTTTCCATCCCTCCTAGTTTTTTTTTGCATAAACACCATAGGCTTGGAACCCCTAACCTATCAGCTCAACAGGGTTCCCAAGTCTCTCCATCTCATTTATCCTAGCATGATAGATGATGAATTGGCAACCATCAACACAGTCCACTGCATAGACGACGATGCCATTCTTACCTATATGGGTGCCGATGATTCTTTCATTCAACGCTCCCTCCCTTCTGAAACATAGGTTATGTTAAATGAATCAACCATTGACATTAACATTTCATCTTCTGATGTTCTTCATGTCTTAAAGATTGGTCAGTTGTTAGACACCCAGGAGCAGATCAACTATACCACATTTCTCTCAGACAATCGCAAAGCCTTTGCCTGGACCTACGCTGACATGCCTGGCATCGACCCTAACATTGCCACTCATAACATTGTCACAAACCCAGAGGCTAAGCCTGTTAGGTAAAAGCTTCACAAAATGCATCCTCGTGTTGCACTTCTTATCAAAGAGGAGCTTCAGCGCCTTCTTTCTGTCTCCTTCATCCAACCCATTAATTATCCACAGTGGGTCTCTAACATCATTCCTATCACCAAGGCGACTGGGGTGATCCAGATCTACACAGACTATCATGATCTTAACCTAGCTTGTCCCAAGGACGACTTTCCTCTCCCAAACATTAACCAACTTGTTGATCTTATGACTGGCCATGAGATGTTATCACTCATGGACGGATTTTCAGGATATAACCAAATCCTGATTACACCAGAAGATCAGCACAAGACCACTTTCATTACACCATGGGGAACTTTCTGCTATCGAGTCATGCCTTTTGGTCTGAAAAATGCAGGCGCCACATATCAACGTGTCATGACTTACATCTTTCACTATCTCCTCCATAAAATCATGGAAGACTATGTAGATGACCTACTTGGCAAGTCTAAACTTCATCGTGACCATTTGACTATCCTCAAAATCATCTTCTCTCGCCTTCTTCAGTACCAAGTCCATCTTAACCCCAAGAAATACGTCTTTGGGGTCCTCTCCGAAAAGCTCCTGGGATTCATTATCTCTTTTCGTGGCATCGAGATAGATCCTGCCAAAATTCGTGCTATCCTTGAAATGCCACCTCCAACTAATCTCAAGCAACTTTGCAGTCTACAAGGAAAGCTCCAATCCATCCGCCGCTTCATTTCATAGCTTTCTGACCATTGCCAACCCTTTCATCACCTCCTCAAGAAGGACGTCTCCTTTAAATGGGATAAAGATTACCAAGAGGCTTTTAAAGCCCTCAAACGCTATTTGGTTTCTCCACCAGTCCTTATTCCACCAAAAGATGACCAACCCTTCTACCTCTACATCTCAACAATCAATCATTCGTTAGGTGCCATGATCGCGCATCGAGACGAGCAACACCGTGAGCAAGCAGTCTATTACATAAGCCGAACACTTGTCGACTATGAAACTCGGTATACTCATACCGAGAAACTCTGTTTGGCATTAATCTTTGCCACTACCAAGCTCCGTCACTATCTTCTCAATCACAAAACCTTTGTTGTCACCCACACTGATCCTCTTAAATACATGCATTCTAAACCATATCAAAACCAACGTATGGCTCGTTGGCTCATGCTTCTTGTTGAATTTGACTTAGAATTTGTCCCGCAAAAATCTATAAAAGGGCAAAAAATCGCTGACCAACTAGCGGATGCCCCTCTTTCCGACAATCAACCTTATCAGTGCGAGTTTCCCGATGAATCTATCGCCACTCTCTCGACTGATGACACATTCTACCAAATGACAATATTTTTCGACGGCTCTAAATGTCAAATCGGTGGGGGTGCGGGGGTCATCCTCATTCCACACGAGGGTGAACCCATGCCTCTATCTTTTAAACTCGACTTTGAATGTACCAATAATATGGCCGAATACGAAGCCTTAATTTTGGGACTTCAAACTGCCCTTTCTTTAAACATCAAGTCCATTAACATCTTCGGTGACTCACAACTTGTCGTCAATCAAATCAATGGTTCATATCTTTGTAAAAATAAAATTTTACAAAGGTACAAGCACCGTGTTGAAACTCTTCTAGCATCTTTTGACCATCACTTAATGCAGACTGTTCCTCGATCGACGAATAAGTTTGCTGACACCATGGCTTCCCTCGCCTCGCATATTCCTTCTAAATCATCATCCTCATCAAGAATTTATGTCATGGTACATCGTGTGCCATTGCCTTCATACATTTCCACTGACATCAATCTCATCCACACCATAGACTCTAGTTCACAAGATGTATGGTATAAACAACTTGAGGACTACTTGGCTCATTCTCTCATTCCTCCCAACCTCTCTAGCAATGCGCGGCAGGCTTTCATCAAGCGCACCACTCACTATACCATGCTAGGGGGCCTTCTCTATAAAAGAGGTTTTGACGGCCTTCTTCTTCGCTGTTTAAACTCCACTGAAGCTTCTCATGCTGTTAAACAAGCCCATGACGGGATTTGTGATGGACACTTCAGTGGTAACTTAGTTGCCAAGCGCATCCTTCGCCTGGGTTATTATTGGCCCACTCTTCATCAAGACTGTAGTGATTATGTTCGGTGTTGCATCAAGTGTCAGCAGCATGCTAACTTGCTTCATCTCCCCAGTCACGCCTTACAAGTCACTCAAGATTTTTGGCCTTTTTCACAATGGGGCTTAGATCTCATCGGCGAGATTAACCCTCATTCTTCTCTTCGTCATCAGTCCATCATCACTGCCACCGAGTATTTCACTAAATGGGTGGAAGCTATTCCTCTTGTCTCCACAAAAGCCAACAAGATTTTTGACTTCATCAACACCCACATCATCTGTCATTTCGGTGTACCTCACAAAATCATCACCAACAATGGCAAGTCCTTTAAAAACAAGACCGTCCAAAAACTCTGCGACTCATTTGGCATCAAACTCAGCTTTTCTTCGCCTTACTACCCATAAGCAAATGGGCAGGCCAAGTCTTCTAATAAAATCTTAACTAAAATTCTCATGAAGGTGGTCAACGACACTGGAAGGGATTGGCACGTTCAAATACCCTTCGCTTTGTGGGCCTACCGCACTAGCATCCGAACCTCTACGGGTGCTACCCCTTTCTCTCTAGTTTACAGAACAGAGGCTGTCTTACCTCTCGAAGTACAGATCTCGTCTCTTCGCATTTCACTCCATGACATTCTTTCTAATGATGACTTTTGTCAAGATCGATTAGCTCAACTTGAGTTACTCCACGAGCGTCGTCTCGCTGCCCTCAACCATCTCCATGTCTATCAAAATCGCATCAAGCATGCCTATAACAAAACTCTGAGAGAAAGAGATTTCAACATCAGAGACCTCATCCTCAAAGAGAACCAACATGTGACCAATATGGAATGGAGTAAACGAGGCAAATTTGCTCCTAATTGGCTCAGACCTTATATCATCATGCACAAGTATGGATCAGGGACTTATCGTCTGTCTTCTCTTGAAGCTCGACTAGAACCTGAGCCTTTTAATGATTTGTATCTGTGACCATTCTACTGTTAGTCGAGTACTCATCCACTTGAAATTTAACTTGAGCTCGTCCATTGAGCAATCCTTGTCCTTTTAATCCTCAATCCATTCCACCCTTTTTCCCTTAACAAAATCATCTACAACCCTTTTATGATGTACGGATGCTTCGTCCTAATAAAAGGGAGCCCTTGACCTTCTATAAGTCTTATCCATGACTCAATATTATGTCAAAACTAAATCAAGATGTCAAAATATCCAAGGTAACAAAACCAAATCAAAAAATAGACTGCTCCCTCGAAGGACCACTGTAATATCATTGCTGTAGCTAATAGACTGATCCCTTGAAGGACAGCTATTCAAAAGCCCTTAAATCTATAAAGCAAAGTATAAACCACTCCCTCGAAGGATGGTTATGACTAAATCTTGCTACAAACAACACTTTCTTAGAAGCTTCCCGCATCGATCAGCTTCACAAATGACCACCAAACAAGTGACATCTTTATGTGGACTTCTCGCATTGATCAGTCCGCTCTCAAAAAAAAAAAAAAAAAAAAACCGGTTCATGGACTTGACTTGTAGTTGTCTCAGGGTCTCTTATAAAAAGGGGCAAAGTTATTCATACTCTAAAAATGGGTTACCCTTTTCCTCCTATCATATCACCTACTCAAGGGACTTCGAGCTCACTTTAATGTCAAAAGTGATTCGATTACCGCTCTAACATAACTATGGTCAATGATGCAACGCATAAATGGGGATCTTGGTTCTAACAACTCCTGTCCATGTTGTCATTTTGGTCCTTGTCAATAAAAGGGCGCTTATGCCTTTAACTTTCTACCTACACTTTGGTCACGTTTAATCACATCATTTGTCAAAATGACTCAATCCGACTCTTTTCAAACCACTCACATAACCTACTTATTCTGGTTTCCATAGACATCAATACACATGGAAACTATCTACCACACAATTTATGTCAAGCATAAACCATTACTTGCTGAAACATCAATCAACCTGCAATTCATTTTTAGCAAACATCCATCATGAATATGGATAGTTGCTAGGGATGAAAAACCCCGACCAATGTTACAGCTTACACCATTTGGAAAAGGGTGTAGCATCATCTCCTCAAGCATGTACCCTCGGACATATGGGAAATGCTATATCCTTATCATGACCAAAATCAACCACTTCGATCTTTTTTCCTCCCTTCTTGGGAGAACTACATCGGCCTGAGGCCCTAACGACAGGGGCTATATAGGTAGCACTCAGTTGACATGGGGTCTTTTGGGGTTAGCTCGGCCATTCTCTTCGTCACTTTCTTCCATCTCCTTCTCTCGTCACCTGCCAATCACATCACAACCAATCACATATTTTTATAATCTTTAGCATAATCATTTTCATCATTTACATCATAATCATTAATCACAACCACATTATCATCATCACACAATTAAGCATTCACATCATATAATCCCCAGGTCATAACATAAATATCACTATCACATAATCCTTACGCATCATCATCTAATCTAAAAGTCATGACCATTCTCATTATTAGCATTATCACAACACATCATTATATTAATCATCATCATTATAATCATTGACCATAACATTAATCATCATCACATTTAATCATCATAACATTATAATCATAAACATAATATCAAAACATGCATCATCATCATATTAAAAAATGCCCAATACATTAAACATTAAACAACATCCATAACACATTAATGATCCAAAACCATCATCATATATATATCAAAATATTTTATACAATGACACAATCTGTCTCTGTCACTCTCTCTCAACAAAATATAATACATCTCGCATCAACGGCTCGCAGGCCGGTATATACATCAAAAATAAATCTCAAGGTCTGCCCTCAAGGCTGTGGCTGTGGTGGTGGTGGTGGTGGTGGCCGGGAAGATGCTGTATCCTCTCCCCCCTCTGATCTGTGCCATCTGTGAGACCCAGAAGCCGTCGCTCGAGACATAGACCACTGTCAGCTCAGCTCTGCCCTCATCTCCAAGTATTGCTATATTTGAGGGAACCCCCTGATGGCCCTCTCATAATAAGCAATCTCCTCCAGTGCATCACTGTATCTAACTAGAGATACAGTCTGCGGTGGACCCGTCTGCCCTACTGCTGTGCTCTGTATTGACCCCTGTGGCTGTGGCTGACCTAGCTACACCGATGCTGACTATCTTGGCCCCTGTGAAAGTGCCGACTGCTGTGATGGCTACTGCATCGAACCATGTCCTCTATAGACCTATCCTATTGCTACCTGTGCCTGGGCTATGGTGAGTTGTCCCTGTAGCAGTGTGACCTGATCCGTCAACACTGTCACTCAGCTCGTCATCTCTGTCAACTACCCTGTAACCCCTGCTAGCTGTCCCTGCAAAATTGTGACCTGGGCCTGTGCCGCATCCCTCTCTTGTCGCGCAGTGTCCCTCTCCTCGTGGGCTGTATCTCGCTCCCTGGTAATGGCTTGTGGATCTAGCTGCGGCCCTACCTGCAAACCTATGTACTGCTCTACCCACCACGTCGAGTAGGCCTCTGTACAACCTGGGTTAGCCACCCCAGGTCCTGCAGACAACTCCTCAAAATCTGGGCCATTTGTCTCCTCTGGTAGTGGGAGCAGCGCCTCAATGTCATCCCGTCTATACAGTGGGAATGCAGGAGGTATGTCCTATAGCAGCCCGTACTGGTACTGCACTCTCTCTACTGACACTCTCTCGAGCTCACCGGCTCGCCTGCCCCTGACCCATCTCAGGCTCTGAAATCCAACCAGCTGCTCTCCCTGGTCTCTAAACACTAGATAAACCAAGTATGGTCTCCAGATAATGTCTACAGGAATCAGGGCCTCCAGTACCCCTCTGTAGTGGTCAATGTCTCTGACCACTCTGTCTACCCATGTCTGCACCATCACCTCACACCACCACCTGAATTTGACCCTGAAGCCAGCCAAAATTGCCACTGGGAGGCCTAAAGGACGGGTAACCACTATATGCTCATAGGCCCAACAATGTAGCAGGTGGCCTACGCAAAAATTGTATTGCCATCGCCGACTGATACCCCACAGCTCTTTATACACTTGGGCCAAAAACACTGGTGCCTAGGTGAACACTATTCGCTGCTCTATCATCTCTAGCAAAACTCTGATCATAGCGATCAGAAACCTGCCGCCCTCTGCATCTGGCAACGCGTACACCGTGATGCCTATCATCATCAACACCGCTAGCTGATGTGCGTCCTCATCTGTAGCATACAAAGGCTCATACGTAAAGCTTGCTGAGTGGTATCTCATCTCCGTGATGTGCTCTCCAAACAACATAACCATGTGAATGTCATGCACCTCTCTCGAGCACGCATAAAGGTCTACTCCGTGTACTGGCAGTTGCAAAATTTGGTACACATCCTTAACTGTGATCGACATCTCTCTTGTGGGTAGGTGAAAGGTGTTGGTGGAATGATCCCACTACTCGATCAATGCCACCATCAAACTCGCATCCCGTGCCACTCTACAGTAGTGTCGTAGCCCGCCGAGTCCAACTGCGCTCATCTGCGCCCACTCCTCGACTGTCACCCCTCCGTGCATCCACGTCAACAACGTCGAGAGGCGATCCCGCAACATCAAAGTCAGCCTCACCTGCATCCACCAAAGTCAATCTCATGTTAAAAGCTTTCCCTATTTCACTATCTATGCATAACCCAACACCCGTGAAGCCCTTGGCGTAACTTCGACCCCTCGACTTAAATGTTTTTCATCATTCTTTTGACCAGGCAGCCAACTGACATCGATTAGCGTACCGATGATGTCACTCACCTAACTGATACCAGTCACTTAGTGACTGACGTTGATAGGTTAGTGACCGACGCCGGTCGCTGGTCGGCCGATGCTGGTGAACCCGTCGATGTCGGCGACTGGTTTGGCCCTAGGGCCGAACGGGGTGAGCCCTAAAAATTAGGGCTTCCCCTTCTATCCACCCTACACCCCCCAAAACCCTCTCTAAGACTCCTAACCTCTCCTAGATATATTTCTCACCCTCCTAGCTACCCTCCCCCCTCATTTTCTACACATATCAACAAAAAAATTCAAAACACAAACACAAACAAAAATTTAACTCAATTAGGGCTTAGAGACCCTCCTACCTTGTCTCGACGTCGCCGGTGTGGTGGCACAATGGGTGCCGCTGGTGGTGGACCTCCCGTGGGTCTTCTACTACCCTCTGCCATCACTTCTACCTCAAACTCCTGCTGGCCCATAGCTAACTCTTCAACCTCCAATCTAACTCCAATTTACTCCCTCTCTCCACCAATCTCACTCTGCCACCTCACACAGCTAGTTCGCTCACTATGAGTCACTTTCACTCCTCAAAATCTAGAGCACCTTTTTTCTCTCAATTAAATAATCATAATGACATTTGGTGGGCCGCCAATCCAGTTTTGTCAAATTTGGCAGGCTACCGACGTCGGCATATGCATGCCCTAATTCGCCGACGTGGGCTGATATCTGCTGATGTCAGCCGCTTTTATCTACCGACATCAATTTTTGTCACTGACATCAGCATCCTTCCAACCTCCTTTTTTTACGTTGCCCCAAAATCATGTCCCCAATCAATCAGTCCTCTAGACCACGTCATTTTGGCCCCCTGGGGCCCACTTGAGATCACTTTTGCATCCATCCATCGACCACCAGACCTTGGAGATCATGACCATCTCCTCTAACCGCGACTACTTCCAAAGCAATTCTACCTTGGTTGTTTTTGCATGTATGCTACCTCATGATTGGTTAGCAAAATTATGCGCACACTTTTGACCTTCACAAGTATAGGATCGCAAGCCAGTTGATCCAAACTACTTGTGACATTTTCATGTTTTCGGGAGCACTTCCTAAGCCTGGGATACCTGGAACACGATGACCATTGGAGCTTCAGCTTAGATTGAATAACCCAATCAGCAGATGACTAAATGCTAGGGCCCGGTTATTTCAATTTTGGCTCTCCTTGACCTTCGACATGTGACAATTTGACCTGACCATCTTCGTGAAGTGGTGTACGTGCAATCACAACTTTTACAGCATTCTCACTCTATCTTCACCCTTTTCATCCACTCTCTATCAAATCAGCACCTGATTCCAGGTTCCCTTCTCTCGTCTACTACTTTGAGGGGGGATACCTCATCTATAATCGGGGCAACCAACCCTCGCCTATTTTTGTCTTGCAGTTCACTTGAACAACCAACAAGATGAAATCAACCTTCTCCCATACCTAAGGCAACCGACTCCTATTTTTGTCTTGCAGTTCATTTAGAGCAACCAACAAGACAAAAAGGGGCAAATGTAGACACCTAAATAGTGTCTAACCCTTGGTCACCTTCCCCCTTGGTCCATTCCTAACCCATTCCTAAAAACATGCAATTACTAATTTAAAATAATAAACTTATTTTGAATTAACCCCCCCTCCTTGGACACATCACCCATGACACCTCGCCTAGGACACCTCGCCTTGGACTAATTCCCTTCCTATGACTCACCCAAGACCTATTCTTACTTCTCTCTAACCGCCTAACCAACTCTCGTGCGTATTTAGCCCAACCTTTGACATTCTCCAATGGATAGTGCACTTGGCGGATGAAAAATGGGCTTGGTGGCTCTTTTTACGCATTCTGCACCCTTCGACATCGGTCAAATGTTGACTGACGCTGGCGGAATCACCGACGTCGATTATACTTAACCAAATTTTCTAACCCTTTGACGATCCCAATCACAAATCGGCTAATCTCTGAGGCTAATCACGACTCTCGAATCCTCTTTCGGCGAAACAAAGTTCTCATGCTTTTGCTTTTCAGTGTTCTGGGCTTCTTGGTGTTCTTGCAGGGATCAACATTCTTGGCAGGACTTTCTAGGCACTAAGGTCTTGCATCACACATTCTGCACAGGGACTGGACGATATCTCCATCACCAGCAACAACTGAAACATAGCTTTTGCACCTTTACCAATTCATATCACAACTAAGTATTGGTACTTTTTTCATTCTAATATCATTTCAAATATATTAGTATTTTGTCTTCTGTCTATTCCAAGCATCCTTGACCCAACCTTCCCTGTTCTTTCTGGAGAGGCTAAAAAGCCTTCTCTCACCCCTTATTCTTTTTTCTTTGCCTCTGACACTCCCTTAGTCTCTCTTTAGGCAACACCCTCTGTCTAATTAACCCAACATAAGTTATCAGAGACCTACAGACCATCTTAAGACCCATCTAATCAACCTGACTAAATTACTTTACGGAAAGGCCGAAAGGTCTTTTTCCTATTTCTCACTCTTTTTTTTGACAAGATTTTCAGTCCCTTAGATCCTAAATAGTCCTTCTAAATCCCTCATAGACCCTCAGACCCTCAGATGAGACCAAATCCATTCTATAGACCAGAAACTAGTCCTGTAACCTGTCCCTAGCCAATTGCCCTGACCGACCTCGTCCACTTCCCCTACCGACGTCGGCAGTCTAACCGTTGTCGACGACAACCCTGACCGACATCGGCAATATTGTTTCTATGCAAAATTGCTTTCTACATTCAAAGAAGAAATAAGAAACTAAAATAAAAGGTTAAGGCTAGAAGTACCTGATAAAGTCGAGCGCACCGAAATCAGACGTTGGAAGATTCTCCTCTTTGGCTGTGGAGGAATGACACCTGGGAAAAAGAGACTAAAACACGAAAAGATGTTAGTCAAAGATATGGTGGGTTGTCAGGCGAACGCTCGATCCTAGAAGTACGAAGACTCCCTAAAAGGATATCAACCCACTGATAAAAGGCATAATATTGGATGAAAGTAGATAATAAAAGATGAAATGACAGAAATAAATGATAGAAAATAAAATGCATACCTGATAAGCGGCACTGTTTTGCACAGTCGCCGGCGTCGGTCTCTGTGGTGCCAGCGTCGGTCTGGGAAGGTGCCGACCTCGGTTAAGGTGCCGTCGTCGGTCGGGGTAGTGACCGGCGTCGGTAGGGGAAGGTTCTGGAAAAGTCTGAACAAGTTCGGGACAGGCTCTGGGAGAGTCGGGACAGGGTCTGGGCAAGGTCTGAGAGAGTCGGGACAGGGGCAGGGATGTAAACGAGGGATGCTGGGTCTGAGGAATCGGGATAACAGAACTGATAAATAATAACTAAGGAAGAAATAAAATAAATAGAATAAATACTTACCTGCCAGAAGATGCGATGAAAGCCATAGTTGGAGTTGTCTGTGCAGATTGGTTGATGCCGAGAGTGTTGATGTCGGAGTTCGCAGGTTGATGATTGCTCGGGGTTCAATTGATCAGCGTTTGGAATAGCGTTTAGGATAGCATTTTTTTGGGGTCTGGTCTCGAATGGTTGGCAGAGGTTGATGAAGGCGGGGGACGGTTCCAGAAACGGTTCGTCAACCATTTCGGGAAACTGAATGATAACTGATAACGGATAACGGGAAGGTGACCGACGTCGGCAGGATTGCCGACGTCGGCCGATAAGTGACCGACGTCGGCGACATCGGTCGGGTAAAGACCGTCGTCGGCAGATGCACAATGGGGATAGAGTCTAGCTTTAGCTCTGTGCTCATTGTTACATGCTGCGAGGGTCAAGGTTGGTGGAACAAGTGATCGACAAGGGTTAAATAAGCGAAGAAGAATAAGACGGAGAATGACCAGGGGAGTTGACACGATTTCGGTGTCTACATTTGCCCCTTTTTGTCTTGTTGGTTGTTCTGACGAACTGCAAGACAAAAATAGGAGTGAGTGCCCCAGGTGAGGGATAAGGTTGATTTCGTCTTGTTGGTTGTTCGAATGAACTGCAAGACAAAAATAGGAAGCGGATAGGTTGCCCCGATTATGGATGAGGTATTCCCCCTCAAAGCAGGAGTCGAGGGAAGGGAATCGAGAATCGGGTGCTGATTTGACAAGGAGTGGATGAAAAAGGAGGGAGGGTGAACGCGGCAAAAGTCATGATTGCGTGCATACCACTGCACGAGATGGGCAGGTCAAAAGTGTCACAGGTCAAGGGTCGAGGAGTGCCAAAATCGAAATAACTAGGCCCCAGCATTTAGTCATCTGCTGATCGGGTCACTCAATCTAAGCTGAAGCTCCAAATGGTCATCGTGTTCCAGGTATTCTGGGCTCAGGAAGTGCTCTTAGAAACACGAAAAAGCCACAAGTAGTGCGGATCAACCAGTTTGCGATCCTATACTTGGGAGGGTCCAAAAAAAGTCTGCGCACAATTCTACTAACCAGTCATGAGGTAGCATACATGCAAAAACAACCAAGGCAATAATGTCTTGGAAGTAGTCGAGGTTAGCAGAGATAGGCATGATCTCCAATGGTTGGTGGTCGAGGGGAGGAATGGACAAAAGGATGTGGCCGAGCTAACCCCAGAAGACCCCATGTCAACTGAGTGCTGCCTACATAGCCCTGGTGATAGGGCCTCAGGCCAATGTAGTTCTCCCTAGAAGGGAGGGAGGGTCAAAGGGATAAAATGGGTCATGGTCAAGGACAAGATTATGGTTAAAAGAAGGAAAGAAGGTTTGTCCATCAGAGAGATGAACAAACGAGAATGGTCGAGCTAACCCCAGAAGACAATCGTGTCATCTGAGTGCTGCCTACATAGCCCTGGTGATAGGGCCTCAGACCAATGTAGTTCAGACCAAGCGTCCGAGTGGTAGACAGGTGGTTAAAATGGTTGATAGATTGGTCGATGATTGGATGAAATGATGAGGAAAAAAAGATGTTGCAGCCTTTTCCAAATGGTGTATTCTGCAACATTGGTTGAGGGGTTTTTCATCCCTAGCAATATTCCATATTCGTGATGGATGTATGCTAAAAATGAATTAAGGTTTATTTATGCTTCAGCAAGTATTGGTTTATGCTGAACATAAATTGTGGCGGGTCGATAGTTTCCATGTGTATTGGTGTCCATAGAAACTAGGGTGAATAGGCTAGGTCAGGTTGATGGTTTGAGTTGAGTCGATGGACAAGCGATGAAGGTGAATGTGACCAAAGTGTAGAAGAAGTGAAAAGCATATTGCTCTTTCATTGACAAGGACCAAAAAGATAGCATAGATAGGGGTTATGAGAACTAAGAGCCCCATTCATGCGTGACGTCGTTGACCGTGGTTATGTTAGAGCGGTAATCGAATCACTTAGACATTAAAGTGAGCTCGAAGTCCCTTGAGCGGGTGATAGGAGGAGGAAGAAGGGTAACCCATTTTAAGAGCAAAGATAACAATGCCCCTTTTTATAGGAGACCCTGAGACAACTATAAGTCAAGTCCATGACTCGTTCAATTTTTTTTTTTTTTTGCGCAGACTGATCAATGCGGGAAGCTTGCATAAAGATGTCATTTGTTTGGTGGTCAGGTTGTGAAGCTGATCAATGCGGGAAGCTTCTAAAATTGTGCTATTTATTGCCAGATTAGTCATAGCCATCCTTCGAGGGAGTGGTCTAGATTTTTGTTTAATATAAAGGCTTTTGAATAGCTGTCCTTCGAGGGAGCAGTCTATTTATTACAGCAATGATAGTACAGCTGTCCTTCGAGGGAGCAGTCTGCTTTTTGATTTTGATATTGATATAGTGACCATGGATATGTTTTGACATCTTGATTTGTTTTTATAGAAATGTGAGTCATGGACAAGATTATAGAAGGTCAAGGGCTCCCTTTTATTAGAACAAAGCATCCATACATCATAAAAGGGTTATAGGAATTGTTAAGAGGAATAGGGTTGAAAGGAGGTAGGATTAAGAGGACGGGGATTGCTCAAGGGACGAGCTCAAGTTAAGTGTCAAGTGGACGAGTACTCGACTAGCAATAGAACGGTCGCAGATGCAACGCATTAAGAGGCTCAGGTTCTGGGCATCCATCAAGAGAAGACAGACGGTAAGTCCCTGATCCATACTTGTGCATGATAATAAAAGGTCCGAGCCAATTAGGAGCAAACTTGCCTCGTTTACTTCGCTCCATATTGGTCACGTGTTGATTTATGAGTGGACGGATGTGAAGTTGGTTGATATGGTTACTGATTGATTGAAAAAGGTTGAATGTTTTGATAAAAAGATTGGGTCAAATGTTTGGTTGAGATTTGGTCATTTGATAGTTGGTAAATGGTTGGTCGAGGGTTGATTGGTTGGGTCGAATGTTTGGTTGAGGTCGGGTTAAATGTTTGGTTGCTAGTCTGGTTGAGGCTAAGTTGAAAGAGTGATTGGTATGTGGTCGAGACTGTGTTGAAAAATTGGTCGAGGTTTGGATGAAGGTTGAATTCCCCCAGTGGCTAGGGAGAATGTTTGACGGATTGGTTAAGGTAGGTTGAGGTTTAGTGGTCAGATGGACTGTGTTGATGTCGAATAAGGGGGTTAAAGGCGACAAAGGAACCAGAACCTGGCGTGGAGATCCCGATTTAGGTGATGAGGTTGAAGAGGTATGAGTTGGTGTTGATGATTTGTGGGAGGGAAGGTCTAGAGGATCCTTGATGAGAAGGGAATCCTTTCTCCGTTGGTGACGAATGACAGCTTTAAGAGCGCAACAACGCTCAGTGTCATGTCCCGGAGTATGATGATAGTGACAGTATTTAGAGTTGTCGAACCAAGAGGGTCTTGATCCGAGAGTTGATGAGAGGGGCGGTGTTGAAGGCTTGATAACGTGGTCAAGAAGAGAGGTGTCATTCCCCAGAGATTGGCAAATGGCGACCTTGAGGGCACAAAAATGCTCCGTGTCGTGTCCAGGTGTGCGATGATATGCACAAATACGAGTGTCGTCGAACCAAGGTAGTTTAGGTCCGAGAGAATGATATGGTTTGAGAGGCGGAAGGTTGAGGCGAGATGACTGCAACAAGTGCCGTAACAGCAAGGTATAAGAACCTGTTAACGGGTCTGGATATTTTATTGCAGTGAGGGTTGATGACGTTAGTTTAAGAGGTGTAAGAGATGTTGGTCGATGATTTGAGGGAGATATATGTTTGACAGGTTGATAGAGTAATGGAGGTGACGTGCCTCTGTGAAGGATGGGAGTAGGCAGTACTCCTATTAAAGTGGATGGATGTGGGCCTAGGATTGAAGGTAATGACGAAGGTGGGGGAGGAGTCCTCCGATGTGGTCTAATGGTCTTCGTTAGTTTGGGTCGAGGGCCACTATTGTGCGAGGTGAGGTTAGATACGGGTTTGGGTTTAGATGTGGATGGAGGTGAGTGAGATGTAACAATCTCAGGCAAAGGGCAAGAGGAAACCGTGACTGGGTCTTCCTCAATCGAAATGGGTGAAGAGATAGGGTCTTCTCTTGGCGGAGAAGAAATAGGAGAGGGTGGCTCCTCAAGTGGGCAGATGGTAGGGATGATCATGCCTTCTACATGTGCTTGAGGAGTAGGAGAGGTAAGGTCTTTGGATGAAGGTAGGGCTAATGGCGTAAGTGTAATCAAGGCGTCCTCCAATATAGGAGAAATAGATGGAGGACTAATAGGAGAAGAGGGTTCTTCATCCTGTGAAGAAGGTTGGTCAGGGACAAGAGGTAAGATAGTGTTGACGGTGTGTATATGGTCTTGAGGGTCATTGATCATGGTTTGGATGTTGTTTTGAGTAGGCGGGTGGTTAGGAAAAGGTTTTTTGAAGATGTCGAGGTTTTGGTTGGGCGGTGCGTTCGGGTTATCCAAGATAAGATCGCCCTTGTCTAGCATGTCTTGGATGAGGTTTTTAAAAGTTTGACAGTGATCCGTATCATGGCCTTTGACACGGTGATAGTTCCAAAAGTGATTCTCCCTGTACCATGCAGGGATAGGTGTTGAGGGGTCGAATTGATGTGGCCGAATTGAAGGGAGATTGAGGACCCCCTGCTTGATGAGTTTATCCAAGATAGAGGCATATGACTCTCCAATTGGAGTGAATTGACGCTGTATGGATTGACGTTGAAAATGTTTATTGATGTAGTCTAATGTTGAAGATATTGGTCGGTTAGTTATTGTTGAAGATGATGGTCTAAAGATGACAGTGTTTGTCGACCCCTTAGATTGAGAGTGGGCAGAAGAAGGTCTGGAAGAAGAATGGTCATTGGTTCTTGTGTTAGTGTTACACAATTTGACCTTATCTTCTTCAATAGCGCAGAGTTCAAGCTTTCGGGCCATGGTGAAGGCCTCATCGAAAGTGTGGAATGTTTGAACCCGCAAGGTGGATGAGATGTGACTGACACATGCTCGAGAAAAGAGCTCAATGAGCTCGGGTTGAGGCAAGGAGAAAGAGAGCTGGTTGATCAAGTCTCTCCAACGGGCGACAAAATCAACTACTGATTCGTCGTCAAATTGCCTAATGGAGTAAAGGTCTGTGATTGAGACTTGTTTAGTGATATTGATTGAGAAATGGTCAACGAATAATTGAGCGAGTTGAATGAAGGAAAAAATAGAATGTCTGGCAAGGGAGCTATACCAGTCAAGGGCAGGGCCAGAAAGAGACATAGGAAATGTGCGTAATAATAACGCATCGTCATGGGCAATAAGATAGCAGGCATGTCTGAATGCCCGTAGATGTTGTTGTGGGTCTTCCTTACTCTGAAAGCGAGTAAATTTAGGAAGCTCCCACTGGCTGGGGTATGGTCGGATAGGGACGGAAGGATGAATGGGCTCGTTGTAAATCTGGTCATATGAAGAGATATTATTTGAACCGAAAATAGAAGCTTCGAGACTGGACATTTTATCCATCAGCATCTTGATGACGTCTGCTGACGGATTGGTGGACGGAGAGCCCCCAATGTTGTAAGGCGCTTGAAAGAGGCTAGAGGAGGTATACGACGTAGTCGGTTGTACCAGTAAGGGTGCAACGTACGGATGACTAGTCGCAGGGGCAAAAGTAGAGGTTAAGGGTGGTTGCGTCATGAAGGTCGAAGGTATAAGTTGACTAGGCACCGCCAAAGGTGGTTGAATAGCGGCACTGGTATAGGGATAGGTTGGAACTCCTACATTTGTGGGCGCAAGAGTGAAAGGGGTCGAGACAATCAAGTTCTGATACGATGTAGAACTTGGTTGATATGTAGATGATTGAGGGGGTAACGAAACCCCAATGGAGGTCGGTCAAAAAATAGACGAAGAGGCCAAACTTTGCGTATTGGCCATGGTTGAGTTAACGGTTGAGGCGAAAGGCTGAGTCAAAAAAGGTTGGGTGGCGAATGGTGTGGATGTCGTCACCATGTCACCTGAAAGGTCTCGCGTTGGGTTTCTCGCGAGATAGTTATGGAGGGCTGTGGTATTGAGGTCCAAGAATCGTGCGAAATCTTGGTCCCCTTCAGGGATGATGGGAAGTTGAGTCGGGGTTAGGGTCGGTCCTGTAGGAGTTCTTTCAGTCTCCGAGTGGAACTCCATGATAAGACGGGTTAGAGATGAGGTGGACGAAAGTAGTTGACGGCTAGAGTGGTCAAAAAGGGCCTTGGTTTGACTGCGTGTCAAAACCATAAAAGGCAAGAGAGAACGTCCTTACATGCTCAAACAAGCAGATAAGAACTAAAAAGATGAAGACACAAGCAGATCCTAAAAACCCTAGAAGTAAATTATTAGGATTATAGTGGCTTATGCCTTAGAATGTGTATTTGGGGAGGTTGGCTTTGTTAGTCGGGTCCTAGAAGAAGTCTATGGAAGGTTTCGGGTTTTGTTATGGTGCTCAAGAAGTCTGTGTTAGGGTCTGGTACGTGGCCTGGTGCTAAGGAGCAAGCTCCCCTCACTTCACGATTCTAGTGGTTAGCTGGTTTCGCTTAGCCAAGATATACCTCGCCTAGAGATTATACTCCGCCAGAGAACGGAGTGGGCTTCCCCCTTGGTGATGAAATCCAAGTAGGGTCACCGAGACGGGTAAGGTATCCGCTGGGGGATGAAATCCCAGTCGGGCCTTATCTCAGGTAAGTTAAAATGTTTGTTTTGTGCAGGTGGTTTGGTCGTGTAACATGAAGTGATCTAGGTTAATTCAATATGCGGTTTAATTACTATGTGTGGTCTAAGAGATGCAGGCAAACAGAAATGAATGCAAAGGGTTTTAATGTCCAAGTCGAAATGTTTGTTCGTATGAAGACGAATGGAGAAAGAGTTGAAGAATATGAGTTTAGCTAGTCTAGAAGTGCAAGAAAGAAATGTTCGTTTTAGTTCTGCTTATGATGTCATTTAAGAAGAGACGAAAGGAGGCGAAAAGGAAGAAACCTAATGCGCCTAAATGAACGAAAGAAAGAAAGAACCCAAGGAGGACCTAGGGTCCCACCGGGCGTGCCAGAATGTTTCTATGCAAAATTGCTTTCTACATTCAAAAAAGAAATAAGAAACTAAAATAAAAGGTTAAGGCTAGAAGTACCTGATAAAGTCGAGTGCACCGAAATCAGACGTTGGAAGATTCTCCTCTTTGGCTATGGAGGAATGACACCTGGGAAAAAGAGACTAAAACACGGAAAGATGTTAGTCAAAGATATGGTGGGTTGTCAGGGGAACGCTCGATCCCAGAAGTATGAAGACTCCCTAAAAGGATATCAACCCACTGATAAAAGGCGTAATATTGGATGAAAGTAGATAATAAAAGATGAAATGACACAAATAAATGACAGAAAATAAAATGCGTACCTGATAAGCGGCACTGTTCTGCACAGTCGTCGGTGTCGGTCTCTGTGGTGCCGGCGTCGGTCTGGGAAGGTGCCGACGTCGGTTAAGGTGCCGTCGTCGGTCGGGGTAGTGACCGGCGTCGGTAGGGGAAGGTTCTGGAAAAGTCTGAACAGGTTCGGGACAGGCTCTGGGAGAGTCGGGACAGGGTCTGGGCAAGGTCTGAGAGAGTCGGGACAGGGGCAGGGATGTAAACGAGGGATGCTGGGTCTGAGGAATCGGGATAACAGAACTGATAAATAATAACTAAGGAAGAAATAAAATAAATAGAATAAATACTTACCTGCCAAAAGACGCGATGAAAGCCATAGTTGGAGTTGTCTGTGCAGATTGGTTGATGCCGAGAGTGTTGATGTCGGAGTTCGCAGGTTGATGATTGCTCGGGGTTCGATTGATCAGCGTTTGGAATAGCGTTTAGGATAGCATTTTTTTTGGGGTTTGGTCTCGAATGGTTGGCGGAGGTTGATGAAGGCGGGGGACGGTTCCAGAAATGGTTCGTCAACCGTTTCGGGAAACCGAATGATAACTGATAACGGATAACGGGAAGGTGACCGACGTCGGCAGGATTGCCGACGTCGGCCGATAAGTGACCGACGTCGGCGACATCGGCCGGGTAAAGACTGTCATCGGCAGATGCACAATGGGGATAGAGTCTAGCTTTAGCTCTGTGCTCATTGTTACATGCTGCGAGGGTCAAGGTTGGTGGAACAAGTGATCGACAAGGGTTAAATAAGCGAAGAAGAATAAGATGGAGAATGACCAGGGGAGTCGACACGATTTTGGTGTCTACAAATATCACTGACGTTGGTGACTGTGTTTAACAGATTGCAGCTTATCAGGTATGCATTTGTTTTTAGTCTTTTCTTTTCACATGTTTCATTATTTCTTTTTTTTGCCTCTGTCATATTCTGTCTTAAACAGTGGATTGTCATCCTCCAAGAAGCCTTAGCACTTCTAGGACAAAGCTTTTGGTTGGCAATCCACCCTCTTATCAATTAACATTCTTCATGTTTTTAGTGTCTATCTCTTTCAGGTGTCATTCCTCCACAGCAAAAGAGGAGTTCTCATAACATCTGGATTACGGTGCGTAGACTATATCCAGGTACATACAAGCCTTGACCATTCCTTTTAGTTTCTCATTTTCTCTCCTTTGAATGTGAAAGCACCTTCTTTCTATCTACTTCATCCAACCCATCGATTATCTACAGTGGGTCTCTAACATCGTTCCTGTCACCAAGGCGACTGGGGGGATCCGGATCTGCACGAACTATCGTGATCTTAACCTAGCTTGTCCCAAGGATGACTTTCCTCTCCCAAACATTGACCAACTTGTTGATCTTTCGGCTGGCCATGAGATGATATCACTCATGGACAAATTTTCAGGATATAACCAAATCCTGATTACACTGGAAGATCAGCACAAAACCACCTTCATTACACCATGGGGAACTTTCTGCTCTCGAGTCTTGCCTTTTGGTCTAAAAAACATAGGTGCCACATATCAGCGTGCCATGACTTACATCTTTCATGATCTCCTCCATAAAATCATGGAGGACTATGTAGATGACCTGCTTGGCAAGTCTACACTTCGTCATGACCATTTGACTATCCTCAAAATCATCTTCTCTTGCCTTCTTCAGTACCAGGTCCGTCTTAACCCCAAGAAATGCGTCTTTGGGGTCCTCTCTGGAAAGCTCTCGGAATTCATTGTCTCTTTTCGTGGCATCGAGATAGATCCTACCAAAATTTGCGCTATCCTTGAAATGCCACCTCTAACTAATCTCAAGCAACTTCGTAGTCTACAAGGAAAGCTCCAATCCATCTGCCGCTTCATTTCACAGCTTTCTGACCGTTGCCAACCCTTTCATCACCTCCTCAAGAAGGACGTCTCCTTTAAATGGGATAAAGATTACCAAGAGGCTTTTAAAGCCCTCAAATGCTATTTGGTTTCTCCACCAGTCCTTATTCCACCAAAAGATGACCAACCCTTCTACCTCTACATCTCAGCAACCAATCATTCGTTAGGTGCCATGATCGCGCATCGAGACGAGCAACACCGTGAGCAAGCAGTCTATTACATAAGCCGAACACTTGTCGACTATGAAACTTGGTATACTCATACCGAGAAACTCTTTTTGGCATTAGTCTTTGCCACTACCAAGCTCCATCACTATCTTCTCAATCACAAAACCTTTGTCGTCACCCACACTGATCCTCTTAAATACATGCATTCTAAACCATATCAAAATCAGCGTATGGCTCGTTGGCTCATGCTTCTTGCTGAATTTGACTTAGAATTTGTCCCGCAAAAATCTATAAAAGGGCAAATAATCGCTGACCAACTAGCGGATGCCCCTCTTCTTGACAATCAACCTTCTCAGTGCGAGTTTCTCGATGAATCTATCGCCACTCTCTCGACTGATGACACATTCTACCAAATGACAATGTTTTTTGACGGCTCTAAATGTCAACTCGGTGGGGGTGCGGGGGTCATCCTCATTCCACATGAGGGTGAACCTATGCCTCTATCTTTTAAACTTGACTTTGAATGTACCAATAATATGGTCGAATACGAAGCCTTAATTTTGGGACTTCAAATTGCCCTTTCTTTAAACATCAAGTCCATCAACATCTTCGGTGACTCACAACTTATCGTCAATCAAATCAATGGTTCATATCTTTGTAAAAATAAAATTTTACAAAGGTACAAGCACCGTGTTGAAACTCTTCTAGCATCATTTGACCATCACTTATTACAGACTGTTCCTCGATCGACGAATAAGTTTGCTGACACCATGGCTTCCCTCGCCTCGCATATTCCTTCTTCATCATCATCTTCATCAAGAATTTATGTCATGGTACATCGTGTGCCATTGCCTTTATACATTTCCACTGACATCAATCTCATCCACACCATAGACTCTAGTTCACAAGATGTATGGTATAAACAACTTGAGGACTACTTGGCTCATTCTCTCATTCCTCCCAACCTCTCTAGCAATGCGTGGCGGGCTTTCATCAAGCACACCGCTCACTATACCATGCTAGGGGGCCTTCTCTATAAAAGAGGTTTTGACGACCGTCTTCTTCGCTGTTTAAACTCCACTAAAGCTTCTCATGTTGTTAAACAAGCCCATGAAGGGATTTGTGGTGGACACTTCAGTGGTAACTCGGTTGCCAAGCGCATCCTTCGCCTGGGTTATTATTGGCCCACTCTTCATCAAGATTGTAGCGATTATGTTCGGCATTGCATCAAGTGTCAGCAACATGCTAACTTGCTTCATCTCCCTAGTCACGCCTTATAAGTCGCTCAAGATTTCTGGCCTTTTTCATAATGGGGCTTAGATCTCATCAGCAAGATTAACCCTCATTCATCTCTTCGTCATCAGTCCATCATCACTGCCACCGAGTATTTCACTAAATAGGTGGAAGCTATTCCTCTTGTCTCCACAAAAGCTGACAAGATTGTCGACTTCATCAACACCCACATCATCTGTCATTTCGGTGTACCTCACAAAATCATCACCGACAATGGCAAGTCCTTTAAAAACAAGACCGTCCAAAAACTTTGCGACTGATTTGGCATCAAACTCAACTTTTCTTCGCCTTACTACCCACAAGCAAATGGGCAGGCCAAGGCTTCTAATAAAATCTTAACTAAAATTCTCATGAAGGTGGTCAACGACACTGGAAGGGATTGGCATGTTCAAATACCCTTCGCTTTGTGGGCCTACCGCACTAGCATCTGAACCTCTACGAGTGCTACCCCTTTCTCTCTAGTTTACGGAACAGAGGCTGTCTTACCTCTCGAAGTACAGATCCCATCTCTTCACATTTCACTCCATGACATTCTTTCTAATGATGACTTTTGTCAAGATCGATTAGCTCAACTTGAGTTACTCGACGAGCGTCGTCTCGCTGCCCTCAACCATCTCCATGTCTATCAAAATCGCATCAATCGCGCCTATAATAAAACTCTAAGAGAAAGAGATTTCAATATCGGAGACCTCGTCCTCAAAGAGAACCAACATGTGACCAATATGGAACGGAGTAAATGAGGCAAATTTTCTCCTAATTGGCTCGGACCTTATATCATCACACACAAGTATGGATCAGGGACTTATCGTCTGTCTTCTCTTGAAGGCCGACCAGAACCTGAGCCCCTTAATGCTTTGCATCTGTGACCATTCTACTGTTAGTCGAGTACTCATCCACTTGACATTTAACTTGAGTTCGTCCATTGAGCAACCCTTGTCCTTTTAATCCTCAATCCATTCCACCCTTTTTCCCTTAACAAAATCCTCTACAACCCTTTTATGATGTATGGATGCTTCATCTTAATAAAAGGGAGCCCTTGACCTTCTATAAGTCTTGTCCATGACTCAATATTATGTCAAAACTAAATCAAGATGTCAAAATATCCAAAGTCACAAAACCAATTTAAAAAGTAGACTGCTCCCTCGAAGGACAACTGTAATATCATTGCTGTAGCTAATAGACTGATCCCTCGAAGGACAGCTATTCAAAATCCCTTAAATCTATAAAGCAAAGTATAGACCACTCCCTCGAAGGATGGCTATGACTAAATCTTGCTACAAACAATACTTTCTTAGAATCTTCCCGCATCAATCAGCTTCACAAATGACCACCAAACAAGTGACATCTTTATGTGGACTTCCCGCATTGATCAGTCCGCTCTCAAAAAAAAAAAAAAAAAAAAAAAACCGGGTCATGGACTTGACTTGTAGTTGTCTCAGGGTCTCCTATAAAAAGGGGCAAAGTTATTCATACTCTAAAAATGGGTTACCCTTTTCCTCCTATCATATCACCTACTCAAGGGACTTCAAGCTCACTTTAATGTCAAAAGTGATTTGATTACCGCTCTAACATAACTATGGTCAATGATGCAACACATAAATGGGGCTCTTGGTTCTAACAACCCCTGTCCATGTTGTCATTTTGGTCCTTGTCAATAAAAGGGCTCTTATGCCTTTAACTTTCTCCCTACACTTTGGTCACGTTTAACCACATTATTTGTCAAAATGACTCAATCCGACTCTTTTCAAACCACTCACATAACCTACTTATTCTGGTTTTCATAGACATCATACACATGGAAACTATCAACCACACAATTTATGTCAAGCATAAACCATTACTTGCTGAAACATAAATCGACTTGCAATTCATTTTTAGCAAACATCCATCATGAATATGGATAGTTGCTAGGGATGAAAAACCCCGACCAATGTTACAGCTTACACCATTTGGAAAAGGCTGTAGCATCATCTCCTCCTTGTCATTTCAAGCATGTACCCTCGGACATATGGGAAATGCTATATCCTTATCATGACCAAAATCAACCACTTCGATCTTTTTTCCTCCCTTCTTGGGAGAACTACATTGGCCTGAGGCCCTAACGACAGGGGCTATGTAGGCAGCACTCAGTTGACATAGGGTCTTCTGGGGTTAGCTCGGCCATTCTCTTCGTCACTTTCTTTCATCTCCTTCTCTCGTCACCTGCCAATCACATCACAAACAAGCACATATTTTCATAATATTTAGCATAATCATTTTCATCATTTACATCATAATTATTAATTACAAACACATTATCATCATCACATAATTAAGCATTCACATCATATAATCTGCAAGTCATAACATAAATATCACTATCACATAATCCTTACGCATCATCATCTAATCTAAAAGTCATGACCATTCTCATTATTAGCATTATCACAATGCATCATTATATTAATCATCATCATTATAATCATTGACCATAACATTATCATCATCACATTTAATCATCATAACATTATAATCATAAACATAATATCAAAACATGCATCATCATCATAATCAAAAATGCTCAATACATTAAACATTAAACAACATCCATAACACATCAATGATCCAAAACCATCATCATATATATATATCAAAATATTTTATACAATGACATAATCTGTCTCTGTCTCTCTCTCTCAACAAAATATAATACATCTCGCATCAATGGCTCGCAGGCCGGTATATACATCAAAAATAAATCTCAAAGTCTGCCCTTAAGGCTGTGGCTATGGTGGTGGTGGCGGTGGCCGAGAAGATGCTGTATCCTCTCCCCCCTCTGATCTGTGCCATCTATGAGACCCAGAAGCCATCGCTCGAGACATAGACCACTGTCAGCTTTGCTCTGCCCTCATCTTCGAGTATCACTGTATCTGAGGAAAACCCCTGATTGCCCTCTCATAATATGCGATCTCATCCAGTGCATCACTGTATCTAACTAGAGATACAGTCTGCGGTGGACCCATCTGCCCTACTGCTGTGCCCTGTAATGACCCCTGTGGCTGTGGCTGACCTAACTGTATCGATGTCAACTGTCCTGGCCCCTGTGAAAATGCCGACTACTGTGATGGCTACTGCATCAAACCTTATCCTTTATAGACCTGTCCTGTCACTGCCTGTGCCTGGGCTACGACGAGCTGTCCCTGTAGTAGTGTGACCTTATCTGTCAACACTGTCACTCGAATCGTCATTTCTGTCAACTACCCTATAACCCCTACCATCTGTCCCTGCAAAACTATGACCTGGGCCTGTGCCGCGTCCCTCTCTTGCCACGCAGTGTCCCTCTCCTCGCAGGCTGTATCCCACTCCCTGGTAATGGCCTGTGGATCTGGCTGTGGCCCTACCTGCAAACCTATGTAATGCCCTACCCACCATGCCGTGTAGGCCTCTGTATAACCTGGGTCAGCCACCCCAGGTCCTGTCGGCAACTCCTCAGAATCTGGGCCCTCTGTCTCCTCTGGTAGTGGGAGCGGCGCCTCAATGTCATCCCGTCTATACAGTGGGAATGCGGGAGGTACATCCTATAGCAGCCCATACTGGTGCTGCACTCTCTTTGCTAGCACTCTCTTGAGCTCACCGACTCGCCTGCCCCTAACCCATCTCAGGCTCTGAACTCCAACCAGCTGCTCTCCCTGGTCTCTGAATGCTGGATAAACTAAGTATGGTCTCCAGATAATGTCTGCAGGAATCAGGGCTTCCAGTACCCCTCTGTAGTGGTCAATGTCTCTAACCACTCCGTCTACCCACGTCTGCACCATCACCTCGCGCCACCACTTGAATTCGACCCTGAAGCCAGCCAAAATTGCCACTAGGAGGCCTAGAGGATGGGTAACCACTATATGCTCTTAGGCCCAGCAATGTAGCAGGTGGCCTATGCATAAATTGTATCGCCACCACCGACTGATACCCCACAACTCTTTATACACTTGGGCCAAAAACACTAGTGCCCAGGCGAACACTATCTACTACTCTATCATCTCTAGAAAAACTCCAATCATAGCGACTGGAAACCTGCCGCCCTCTGCATCTGGCAACACGTACACCATGATGCCTATCATCATCAGCACCACTAGCCGATGTGCGTCCTCATCTGCAGCATAGAAAGGCTCATACGCAAAGCTCATTGAGTGGTATCTCATCTCTGTGACGTGCTCTCCAAATAGTGTAACCATGTGAATGTCGTGCACCTCTCTCGAGCACGCATACAGGTCTGCTCTGTGTACTGGCAGCTACAAAATTTGGTACACATCCTTGACTGTGACCGACATCTCTCTCGTGGGTAGGTGAAAGGTGTTGGTGGAATGATCCCACCGCTCGATCAGTGCCATCATCAAACTCACATCCCATGCCACTCTACAGTAGTGTCGTAGCCTGCCGAGTCCAACTGCGCTCATCTGCGCCCACTCCTCAACTGTCACCCCTCTGCGCATCCGTGTCAACAATGTCAAGAGGTGATCTCGCAACATCAAAGTCAACCTTGCCTGCATCCACCAAAGTCAATCTCATATTAAATTTTTTCCCTATTCCACTATTTATGCCTGACCCAACACCCATGAAGCCCTTGGCATAACTCTGACCCCTCGACTTAAACGTTTTTCATCCTTCTTTTGACCAAGTAACCAACCGACATCAGTTAGCGTGCTGACAATGACACTCACCTAACCGACGCCAGTCACTTAGTGACCGACGTCGGCAGGTTAGTGACTGATGCTGGTTGCTGGTCAACTGACACCAGCGAACCTGCCAATGTCGGTGACTGGTTCGGCCCTAGGGCTGAACGGGGTGAGCCCTAAAAATTAGGGCTTCCCCTTTTATCCACCCTACACCCCCCAAAACCCTCTCTAAGACTCCTAACCTCTCCTAGATCTATTTCTCACCCTCCTAACTACCCTCCCCCTCATTTTCTACACATATCAACAAAAAAATTCAAAACACAAACACAAACAAAAATTTAACTCAATTAGGGCTTAGAGACCCTCCTACCTCGTCTCGGCGTCGCTGGCATGGTGGCACAATGGGTGTCGCTGGTGGTGGACCTCCCACGGGTCCTCTACTGCCCTCTGCCATCCCTTCTACCTCAAACTCCTGCTGGCCCACAGCTGACTCTTCAACCTCCAATCTAACTCTAATTTACTCCTTTCCACCAATCTCACTCTGCCACCTCACACTGCTAGTTTGCTCACTATGAGTCACTTTCACTCCTCAAAATTTGGATCACCTTTTTTCTCTCAATCAAATAATCACAATGAATTTTGGTGGGCTGCCAATCTAGTTTTGTCAGATTTGGCAGGCTGCCGACGTCGGCATCTACGTGCCCTAATCCATCGACGTCGGTCGATAACTGCCGATGTCAGCCACTTTTCTCTATCGACATCGGTTTTTGTCACCGACATCGGCGTCCTTCCAACCTCCTTTTTTTCCGTTGCCCCAAAATCATGTCCCCAATCAGTCAGTCCTCTAGACCACATCATTTTAGCCCCTTGGGGCCCACTTGAGATCACTTTTGCATCCATCCATCGACCACCAGACCTTGGAGATCATGACCATCTCCTCTAACTGCGACTACTTCCAAAGCATTTTTGCCTTGGTTGTTTTTGCATGTATGTTACCTCATGATTGGTTAGCAAAATTGTGTGCACACTTTTGACCTTCACAAGTATAGGATCACAAGCCAATTTATCCGCACTACTTGTGACTTTTTCGTGTTTTTGGGAGCACTTCCTAAGCCTGGGATACTTGGAACACGACGACCATTAGAGCTTCACCTTAGATTGAATAATCCAATCAATAGATGACTAAATGCTGGGGCCTAGTTATTTCAATTTTGTCACTCCTTGACCCTCAACCTGTGATAATTTGACTTGACCATCCTCGTGAAGTGGTGTACGCGCACTCACAACTTTTGCAGCATTCTCACTCTATCTTTCCCCTTTTTATCCACTCTCTGTCAAATCAGCACTCGATTCCAGGTTCCCTTCTCTTGTCTACTGCTTTGAGGGGGGATACCTCATCTATAATTGGGGAAACCAACCCTCGCCTATTTTTGTCTTGCAGTTCACTTGAACAACCAACAAGACGAAATCAACCTTATCCCATACCTAAGGCAACCGACTCCTGTTTTTGTCTTGCAGTTCATTTAGAGCAACCAACAAGACAAAAAGGGGCAAATGTAGACACCTAAATAGTGTCTAACCCTTGGTCACCTTCCCCCTTGGTCCATTCCTAACCCATTCTTAAAAACATGCAATTATTAATTTAAAATAATAAACTTATTTTGAATTAACCCCCCTCCTTGGACACATCACCCATGACACCTCGCCTAGGACACCTCGCCTTGGACTAATTCCCTTCCTATGACTCACCCAAGACCTATTCTTACTTCTCTCTAACTGCCTAACCAACTCTCGTGCGTATTTAGCCCAACCTTTGACATTCTCCAACGGATAGTGCACTTGGCAGATGAAAAATGGGCTTGGTGGCTCTTTTTGTCCATTTTAAACCCACCGATGTTGGTCAAATGTCAGCTGACGCTGGTGGAATCGCCGACGTCGATTATACTTAACCAAATTTTTTGACCCTTTGACGATCCCAATCACAAATCGGCTAATCTCTGAGGCTAATCATGACTCTCGAATCCTCTTCCAGTGAAACAAAGTTCTCGTGCTTTTGCTTTTTAGTGTTCTGGGCTTCTTGGTGTTCTTGCAGGGATCAACATTCTTGGTAGCACTTTCTAGGCACGAAAGTCTTGCATCAGACATTCTACACAGGAACTGCATGATATCTCCATCACCAGCGACAACTAAAACACAGCTTCTACACCTTTGCCAATTCATATCATAGCTAAGTATTGGTACTTTTTTTTCATTCTAATATCATTTCAAATATATTAGTATTCTGTCTTCTTTCTATTCCAAGCATCCTTGACCCAACCTTCCTTGTTCTTCCCAGAGAGGTTGAAAAGCCTTCTCTCACCCCTTATTCCTTTTTTCTGTCTCTGACACTCCCTTAGTCTCTTTTTAGGCAACATCCTCTGTCCAATCAACCCAACATAAGTTATCAGAGACATATAGACCATCTTAAGACCCATCTAATCAACCTGACTAAATTGATTTATGGAAAGGCTGAAAGGTCTTTTTCCTATTTCTCACTCCTTTTCTTGACAAGATTCTCAGTCCCTTAGATCCCAAATAGTCCCTCTGAATCCCTCATAGACCCTCAGACCCTCAGACGAGAGCAAATCCACTCTGCAGACTAGAAACTAGTCCTGTAACCCATCTCTGGCCAATTGCCCTGACCGACCTCGTCCATTTCCCCTACCGACGTCGGCAGTCTAACCGTTGTCGGCGACAACCCTGACCGACGCCGGCAATATCACCGACGTTGGTGACTATGTTTAGCAGATTGCAGTTTATCAAGTACGCATTTGTTTTTAGTCTTTTCTTTTCACATCTTTCATTATTTCTCTTTTCTGCCTCTGTCATATTCTGTCTTAAACAGTGGATTGTCATCCTCCAAGAAGCCTTAGCGCTTAGGACCAAGCTTTTGGTTGGCAATCCACCCTCTTATCAACTAACATTCTTCATGTTTTTAGTGTCTATCTCTTTCAGGTGTCATTCCTCCACAGCAAAAGAGGAGTTCTCACAACGTCTGGATTACAGTGCGCAGACTATATCCAGGTACATACAAGCCTTGACCATTCCTTTTAGTTTCTCATTTTCTCTCCTTTGAATGTGAAAGGCGAAATTGCATAGAAACATTCCTTTTATATTTATATAATAAATATAAGTAAATGTAATAAAGAAAATAAATGCACCAACAACCCCCCATAAATGAAGCTTAGGTAGGGTTATGAAGATAAGAGTTCTGACAATGTGTAGCCATATTAGGTACTCTATACAAATAGATGAGGAAAGGAAAGAACTCGAAGGAAAAAAAATCCTCCTAAAAATGAAGGTCTAGGAGACCCCCCTAGAGAACTAATGTCCCTTAAATAACTGATGTCTCGTACCCTCAAAAGAGATTTCAAGTGAAGATACTTGCTCTCAGTGAAAGGTTTGGTGAAAATATCTGCAATCTACTCCTCGATAAGACAATATTGAAGATCAATGATTTCCACCTGAATCAACTCCTTGATAAAGTGCATATGGATTTTTATGGTTTTGGTTCTCTGATGATGAACCATATTCTTTGAGATTGGGATAGTACTTTGGTTATCACAGTAGATGATTGATGGCTTCCAAAATGAGACACTAAAATTAGTGAGAATATTTTAAATACAAATAGCCTTAGTAGTGGTATTAAAAACTCCATGATACTCTGTTTCTATAGATGAAATAACAATAGCATGTTGCTTCTTGCTCTGCCAACAAATGGGTCTAGATCCAAAATGAATGCTATAACTAAAAGTGGACTTACGATCATCATAATCGCTAGCCCAATGCAAATCTATGTATCCCACCAAGTCTAAACCTATACCAATTATATAGTGAATCTAATATCTGATAGTTCCTTGAATGTAGATCAAAATACACTTGGTGGTTCTCTGATGAAGTTCATGTGGTGTCTGCATAAAGTTTGAAACCATGCCAACTACATATGAAATGTAAGGCCATGTATGAGTTAGATAGATGAGGCTACCTCCAAGTTGGTGATACAATGTCACATCAACCAAGGGAGTGGAATAATGAACCTCAAGTCTAACTCTAAATAAGAAAGGAGTCGGTGTAGGCCTATAATCAACCATGTGAAACAAAGCTAACAAGTCCATGGCATACTTGTGCTGTGAAAGTGTAATCCTAGAAGCAGACTATGCTATCTGAATCCCAAGAAAATAGTGCAATAGGCCCATATTTATCATAGAAAACTTATCATGAAGTGTAGTGTTAACATTGTTGATGATGGATGTTGTGCTCCCTGTAACAACAAGATTGTCAACATAAAGCACCAAGTATAATAATGAATCCTCCTACCATAGAATGTAGACATTCAGATCTGAGTGACATCTCAAGAACCCAACTAAAATAAAAAAAATGTGTCCATTTTGGAATACCAAGCCTTAGGGGCTTGTTTCAGATCATAGAGAAACTTCTACAAGCGACACACCAATGAAGAATCCTCAATGAACCCCTATGGATACTTCATATATATCTCCCCATGAATATCCCCATGAAGAAATACACTTTTCACATCCATATGATGTACAACCCAATTATGAGATGCACTAATAACCAATATCAATCGAATGGAATTCATCTTAGCAATAGGTGTAAAGGTTTCTGTATAGTCAATGCCTTCTACTTGGGAAAAACCTTTGGCCACTAAGTGTACTTTATACTTATCATTTTTTACATCTATTTCAAACTTAGTCTGATATATCCACCTACATCATACTAATTTTATTCCCTTAGGAAGAAGAACAAGATCTCAAGTGTTGTTCCTAATCAATGAGTCATACTTTTCTTTCATTGATGAATCCCACTCAACTATCCTTGTGGCTTCTTGAAAAGATCATGGATTAAAAGTTGTGGAAATGTAGGATTGTGGAAGATCATGCTGTGACAATGTTCTCCTTCTATCTAATGGATCCCCAACAAGAGGGTCTCCATCCTCCAAAGCCTATTTAGCCCACAAAGGCATCAATGGGTGAGGAATTGGAGGAGGAGGAACTAAAATCTAACCTGTTAAACCTGATTGGGGAGGTATTACCTCATCATCTCTGTGAGTAGATGAAGCATGAGTATCATCATCACTTTTATCTGATTCTTCTAGGGAAGAAGAATGAGAAATGTTAGAAGATAAGTTTGAAGAAATTTCTTCAAAGTAAACACTTCTCACTATAATAATCTCATGTGAATCAAGATCAATGAGCTGATATCCCTTAACACCATTAGGATATCCCAAAAATATGCAAGTCTAACTTTATTGTTCTAAAGCATGATGCTTATCTAAAGGTATGTGAGTCCATGCTGGACTATTGAAGACTCTGAAATGATGCACTTTTAGCTTCCTATTGCACCAAGCTTTAAGAGGTGTTATCCCCTTTAAAGCTTTGCGAGGAACTCTATTCTATATATGCACAACATAATCAATGGCTTCTACCCAGTACTCAGGTCCTAATGATTTAGCGTAAA
The DNA here is from genome assembly GCA_037957365.1 of Torreya grandis. NCBI lineage: Eukaryota > Viridiplantae > Streptophyta > Pinopsida > Cupressales > Taxaceae > Torreya > Torreya grandis. Next base: position 1,950,393 of record JARHVA010000799.1, read on the forward strand.
TCATAAAACTTTCCATCTCTTTTAATAATATGTTCTTCCTCTCTGCTACACCATTATGTTGAGGTGTGTATGTAGCTGAATGCTAAAGATCAATTCCTTCAAGAGCACATAATTGTTCAAACTTATTCTTCACATATTCCCTCTTATTATCTATGTAGATGATCTTGATTGATTTTTCAGATTATTTCACTATGAGAGCTTTGAATTCTATAAATATATCAAACACTTCACTCTTGAGTTTCAAAAAATAAACCCAAGTGTATCTGGAATATTCATTAATGAATGTGTGAACATAATGAGTTTTACTAAAAGGAAAAGTAGGTAATGGATCCACTAAGTCACTATGAACAAGTTTGAGGACTTGTTTAGGTCTCCAATCCTTCATTTTATCAAAATTATCCTCTGGATGTTTTCCTAAGGCACAAACATGACATACACCTCCTAAAAATTGAATCTATGGAAGTCCTGTAACCATTTCCTGCTGACTAAGTTGTTATAAATAACGGTAGTTCAGATGACCAAACCACTCATGCCATAGCTTGCTCACTAAATCAATGTGTGAGAGAAAAGCTGTAGAGGAATATCGAGGCACAAAAAGGGAGAATGAATAAAGTCGAGTATGATTACCTACTTTTCCCATTGCAACTAAGGCATTATCCTCATATTTTCTTATTGATATAGATTCAAGTGTGAACTCAAATTTCCTACCAGTATATCAAAGTGAGTGATTTGGTAGATAGAGAGAAGGTTAGTTGATAACTATGGTACATAGAGGACATCCTCAATATACCACTATCAACATCAACTATACCTTTTCCTATGATATCTTATTTTAGTATTTTTAATGCTTTTTCTATGTGATCTAATTAGCTGCTAAAAATAAAGTAAATGCAACATTTTAAAGATTACCTAGAGATGTAGACCGGTTGTGAACCATTGATTGAGATTGTGGGAACTCCTCTTTAGCTGGGAAGGAATGACCTGCAAATTACACTAACTCACAAAAAAATGATTAATAGAAAGATGAATGGGTTGCTTGGTAAGAAACCAGTCCATAAAAGTGATCTACTTCCTTAGGTGGATGTCAACGCATGTTTAACACTCAAGTTTATAAATAAACATGAAATTACAAAGATATATAAGGATAGGATGCAAATAGATAACAATAAAGATGTCTAATCTATAACATGATTAATGTGATCAATCTAATCATCCCAAAATTTAGTAGATATATCAATGTCCTCTTGAATTACATCTAATTATTCATTAATGCTTTCCTTATTAGGTGTGAAAATGATCGTACAAAGACATAATTTGAATGCAATGTTGCTTTGATCAGTGAATAAAGGATTTGGGACAATGGCAAGATTAAATATGCTAACAATATCATGTGCTAATCCAGGTAGAGTCATCTACATGTGAAAGACATATTTTAGAAAACAACATGCAAGATTGAGCAGGTTTTTAGGATTGAATGTTATGAAAATAGACTTCAAGGCTATTTTACTAGTTTAGTATGGATTGATGATGATCTTGTAAGATCAACATTGATTCAGATGGATCGGCATCGATTCTGAGTAAAATGATAAACTATGAAAATAGGTGATAATAACAACTTGTAAAATTGATAAAATGATGAAAACTGAATGGAAATGTTGACATAGAGGTGCAAAAGATAGAAAAATTTAAATATGAATGAATTAATGTAAATTACGAACCTTGAATGGATTGAAAACATGCAAATAAAGAAGACTATAAAAGTATGCTAAAAAACCTTAAAAAATCCCTTGATAGTTGCATGAATAGAGGTTCCATAAGGTGGCAAAGTGTTAACAATGTCTGTATGTAGGTTCTAGGAAAAATCCAACAGAGGTTCAAAGTCCAAAAACACTGTCCGTGTCTCTTGAGCTGAAGAGGCTCATTGTATATTTATGGATCGATGTCATTCTAGGCTGATCGACGTCAATCATGAAGAATCAATGTTAATTTTCTAAAAATGGGTGGAGGTGATCTTTAGGCTGTTCAAAAGAGTTATTTATGAGGTAAAGATGGGTTTAACCAACTTCTAAGTTGTTAGGTTGTTTAAACCATGAGATGGGTTTGTTAGAAAGTTGGGAGGGTTTTTATTTTTGATTTATTTTTATGATTTTATGGTTAGGGGCAATACAATAAGGTTAATTACCATTTGAATGTAGTAATTAACTCTATTAACTCATGTGGTAAAGGTAAATGGGTGAGGTTAATGTAATTATTTCAAATAATTATGAATGAGACCATTATGTTAGGGATGGAAGGGTAGTGAGATGATGCACCACGTTAATATACAAGGGTGTATAAAACTAGTATCTACATTGGCCCCTTTTTGTGGAGTGGTATGCAATAACATGCCACAAGACAAAAACTATAAGGTGCTTAATGCCCCAAGTTTATTATGAGGAGGTATCCCCCCTCAAACTAGGCATTGAGAAGTGAGATGGAATGGATGATGGGTTTGAAAAATATGGAAGGTAAAAACAAATGTGGATGAATGGAAATGGACAAGGGGAAGATAACAATGGATAAATAGAAGTGAAGATGGCTCAAGGAAGTTCCAAGGTTGTACTTAACGAGATAAAAAAATGATGCATGTAGTAATGCCCCAAAGACCTAATTGAGTAATAAAATGCCAGAGCTAAAACAAGTAGGCTTAATAAAAGGCTATTAAGAGAACAAAAGATAGGAATGGTAAACCATCACATTTGTTCTGTGTATGATGTATACGTCACCTATAGATGACTATTATTGAGACAAAAGATACCCTTAAGATCTTACAATGGCAAGATGCCAAAAAAAAGGGTACACCTTAAAGAGTTTGGGGAACTGACAAAGGGTTAAAATCCTCAAATATAAAGGGTAATATGACATAAAAATGGGATAGCGATAGCAAAGGAAACAAGATGGGGCTTGGGAGTGAGACTAGGAGCATGTGAAAGGGTCCACAAGTGCAAAATTTTTAATAATCCAAGATAATTGACATCAATCCATAAGGGATTGATGTCAATTTAGGGGATCGACATCGATTAAAGTAATCGACGTTGATCATAAGAAAGGCTATAAATAGGCATTTGACGTGGCATAAGGCTCATTTAGCTATCGATGTGAACAAGTATTCAAGAGCAAAATTTGGTGTTTTTCCACCTTTCAAGCTTACATGAGAGATGATGGAGGCAAGTGGGAGTGGATAATGATCATGAAAACTTCACTATGACGTAGGCAAAATTCACTTTTGGTGAAATTTATAATTTTAGTTATTTTGTTATTTTTTGCTTCAAAAATTTGTTTTTTTTCGTTATTTAGGAAATTTTTTGTTTTGAAAATTTTGTGGGTGGGAAGGGTAGGTAGGTTGTGATTTTTTTTAGGTATTTTATAAATGTATGACCTAAGGGAGGATTCCTTGGGGAGAGGGAATCGATATCAATCCATATGGATCAATGTTACCCATGTGGATTGACCATGATCCATAAGGATCAACGTCGATTAGATAAATCAACATTGATCCTTATAGGATTGATAGAAATAAAAAAATTTAGGCTCTTGATTAACTAAAAAGATGTTTTTGACAGACATGGAAGCTATTGATAATGAGGGATAGGATCCCTCGACTGTTGATGTAGTTATGAGAGTTTATGGGTGATGAGGACTAGACCTATTTTGATGTTATTGGATTTTAAGGGCTCCACCATTATCTTTGTATCCATCGATACATTGTTATGATGGTGTCTTTACTAGATCAATGGTATTATACCACCAACATGTTTTGGATATCAACTAATGAGATAACCATCACCATCGAAGAAATCCATCAAATTTTATGAGTATCGATCCAAAGAGCCCTTGTTTATATTATGGATGAGACAAGGTGAGTGATGGTGATAGCATGATTATATGGTAAGGATGTTCTAGAAATAGATTATTTGTTGGGGGGTTCTCATTCTAGTCCTTGTATGACCAAGACCCAATGGAGAGACTAGTGCTGACTATGATGATGTTGACACTGACCTATTATGTTTTTCTTGATTTTATGGGAAGATGACTATAATGGAGCTTCACTGGTGTTTTAGTAGACATGGTGGTGTTTAGGACTATTTTTGCTTGGGTGCGCATACTATTAGGGCAGATCTACAAGGAGTTATGGGACTAGCACATTGAACATAGATGAAGACTTGACATCACTTTTGTATTACATTGTTGGGCATATGAACACATTCATGTGAGTGAGACTAGGAGCATGTCAAAGGGTCCACAAGTGCAATTTTTTTAATAATCCAAGATAATTGACATCATTCCATAAGGGATTGATGTCAATTTAGGGGATCGACATCGATTAAAGTAATCGACGTCGATCATAAGAAAGGCTATAAATAGGCATTTGATGTGGCATAAGGCTCATTTAGCTATCGATGTGAACAAGTATTCAAGAGAAAAATTTGGTGTTTTTCCACCTTTCAAGCTTACGTGAGAGATGATGGAGGCAAGTGGGAGTGGATAATGATGACGAAAACTTCACTATGACGTAGGCAAAATTCACTTTTGGTGAAATTTATAATTTTAGTTATTTTGTTATTTTTTGCTTCAAAAATTTGTTTTTTTTGTTATTTAGGAGATTTTTTGTTTTGAAAATTTTGTGGGTAAGAAGGGTAGGTAGGTTGTGATTTTTTTTAGGTATTTTAGAAATGTATGACCTAAGGGAGGATTCCTTGGGGAGAGGGAATCGATATCGATCCATATGGATCAATGTTACCCATGTGGATTGACCATGATCCATAAGGATCAACGTCGATTAGATAAATCAACATTGATCCTTATAGGATTGATTGAAATAAAAAAATTTAGGCTCTTGATTAACTAAAAAGATGTTTTTGACAGACATGGAAGCTATTGATAATGAGGGATAGGATCCCTCGACTGTTGATGTAGTTATGAGAGTTTATGGGTGATGAGGACTAGACCTATTTTGATGTTATTGGATTTTAAGGGCTCCACCATTATCTTTGTATCCATCGATACATTGTTATGATGGTGTCTTTACTAGATCAGTGGTATTATACCACCAACATGTTTTGGATATCAACTGATGAGATAACCATCACCATCGAAGAAATCCATCAAATTTTATGAGTATCGATCCAAAGAGCCCTTGTTTATATTATGGATGAGGCTAGGTGAGTGATGGTGATAGCATGATTATATGGTAAGGATGTTCTAGATATAGATTATTTGTTGGGGGGTTCTCATTCCAGTCCTTGTATGACCAAGACCCAATGGAGAGACTAGTGCTGACTATGATGATGTTGACACTGACCTATTATGTTTTTCTTGATTTTATGGGAAGATGACTATAATGGAGCTTCACTGGTGTTTTAGTAGACATGGTGGTGTTTAGGACTATTTTTGCTTGGGTGCACATACTATTAGGGCAGATCTACAAGGAGTTATGGGGCTAACACATTGAACATAGATGAAGACTTGACATCACTTTTGTATTACATTGTTGGGCATATGAGCACATTCATGTGATTCATCCCATATGGACCCCATGGATCAGTTTTAAAGACATGGTTTACAGTGTAGGCTTCCTTTGATGGAAGAAAGACCTAGTGGTTCCATACACAGACAAGGTAGTACATGATCTAGCATACTATAGATAGGTTTTCAATGACTTACAGATAAGAGATGTTATTTGGAGGTTATATGTATACTTCCCACTATGGCCTAGTTTAGTTGTGGAGATAGGGGATGTTGCCTAAGAGTTATGGGTACATAGATGATGACTGGAGCATCTAGAGTTATTTTATTTTGACAAGGTCCATCATTAATTTGGGTTGCTATAGGATATACCATTAGCCCCATGCATGTATAGGTGAGATGATATAGAGCTCAACTATCTTGCTCTAGATACTACAGTGGTCTTGATGGGGTCATAGGAAAAGCCCATGATTGCTGACCTAGATGATATTGGTTATATGGATGATTATGTAGCATGGTTTGTAGCAGAGATGGGGATGAGACATGATAGTGCAATGAGACATCGACAAGAGGTGGTTACTAAGGATATGGAGGAGGGTAAGGATATGGGAGAGGTTGGGCAAGATGCTCCTAATGCACCCATGGGAGATGCACCATTATAGGATGCACCCACATTTGATCATATATATGTGGCTATAGTTATTGCTAAGTGGGATACACTAAGGGCTGAGCTACATAAGGCATGAGCAACCCATGATACTTTACAAGATCAGATTGCCATACTATAGGGTGATCTAGCTATTATGAGAGGTCAGTGTGACCAGGCTATAAAAGAGTGGGATAGGTACCGTGTAGAGCTAGAGTAGATGAGGTCTGCTTTGGTTTAGATCCCAAATCTAGATATTGTAGGATCTAGTGCTACTCCTATAGATATGATACCACTCTAGAGGTACATGGATTTGCTTGCCAAGATGTCTTATTATGAGAGGATAGTAAAAAGATGGTTGCTAAATGTTATTCAATTTGATTCATATGTGGCTAGCCATAGTAAATCCTAGAGGACTCCTTGGGGTACTACTAGTAAAGGGAGTGCAACGAGTCAAGGAAGAGATGATGAGGGAGGTGATAGCATTCATCTCAACAAGATTAAGTTCATTTAGTAAATCACATTGTATGAGTTGAGAGCACCATTTTATTTGTGTTATGATATTTGTATAAAAAACATGTTCCTTATGATGATCATCTCAATGGGAAAGCATATAACCTAGAGCATGGTCTATAGCTAAGATATAAAGGAAGAAAGGTTACCCATCCTTAGGTGGAGTGAGGACTGAAGGTGATAAAAGATTGTCTTTGAGTGTGTTAAAGGATTCTTGACAATTAGAATCCCATACAAAGTGACTATCCTTATTTAATAAATGGTGGAAAGGTTGACACTGATCAAAGAGCTAGGATATAAAATGATGGATAGACTAGAGCTTGCCTTGTAAACTATGAAGTTGCTTAAGTTTGGATGGAGGATGAATTTCTATAATGACCTTGATTTTAGTGGGATCCACTTCTATTCCTTGAATATAAACAATGAAGCCTAGAATTTTACCCATCAAGACACCAAAAATGAACTTTTTTAGATTTAAACACACATGATACTAGAGAAGATGATCGAAGATACCCTTAAATATGAATAAGTGATCCTCATATAATTTTGACTTCCCAAGGAGGTCATCTACATAGTCTTCAACAATTTTGTGGATTATGTCATGAAATATATAAGTCATGGTCCACTAATAGGTGGCTCTTGTGTTCTTTAGGCCAAAGGGCATAACATAGTAGCAAAAGGTCCCCCAAAGAGTAATAAATGTAGTTTTATGTTGATATTTTGGTGTAATAGGTCTTTGATTGTAACTAAAAAAACCATCCATAAGGGATAACATTTCATGGCCAGCTGTTAGGTCCACTAATTGGTCAATGTTAGGGAGAGGGAAATCATCTTTTGGACAAGTAAGATTTAAATCATGAAAGTCAGTACAAATGCAAAGTCCCCCTATAGGCTTAGTAACTGGAATGATGTTGGACATCTATTGAGGATAATCGATGGGTTGAATAAAGTTAACATATAAGAGGCACTGCAACTCCTCTTTTACTAGGAGTGTGACATGGCGATGTATTTTATGGAGCTTTTATTTTACCGATTTAGCATCAGCAAAGGTGATGATATTATGGATAACAATTGTGGGGTCAATACAAGGCATATCTCTATAAGACCAGGGAAATGCGTTGCTACAATTTCATAAAAAAGTGGTAAAATACTATTTTTCCTAAAGATCTAAGGCTTTGCTAACTTTAAAAATACTTGGGGTTTCTCAAGACTCGATATTAATATCAATAGTGGATTCATTTAATAAGATAGATGTTTCAAATTGAAGAGAATTGCATAGATAAGAGTTTTCAACGCCTAGATGAGTCAATATTGACTCATCATCATGACACTGAAGAATAGGGATGGTTAGCATATCATGTCCTATCATCTTAGGATATAATTAAATGGATAATTTAGGTCTTGCCACCATGGTGAAATATAAGGGGTTATATGGAGATTGAATTGACTAAAAAAAAAGTTAGAAGGGATGGATATAGTGTCACTGGTTGAAGAAGAGGTATTGGATGATGAAGATTGCTTCTTCCAAAAAAGGTAGAAGACTGGGTTTAAGAGAGGATTTAGGATATTTATCAAAACCTAAGCCATGATTTTCATGTGGTTTTTTGAAATCTCCTAATGTGATGTCATGAGGACCCTACTCATATCTACCCATACCAAAGCCTTACCAAGCACATCGATAAAGGTAGGTTTGTGTAAACTGGGGTTTATTAATAAATGAGAAATTAGATGTAAAGGGTTTATGATGGGCACTATTGCTAGGCCCTAGGGTGGTTTGATCGATTCTACCATATATCTGTCAGGATCGTAACAAGAACAATTGATTACTTTTGTGTAAGCAACTAAACACGAAATTAAACCATAAGTAAAAAGTAACTAGAATTCAGAATCAACAAAGAATAAGAGATACAAAAAACAATGAAAACTTGTATTAAACTCTTCCAAAAGGAAATACAATTGAATAAATCTCTCTTTCTTCCACACCTCTCAGATGTACAGATCTCATTCCCTCAAGAGTTCTCTCTATCAATTACAAACACAATTCAACTACTTGAATTGTCTACCCTTTCATATATCAACAAGCTATGAAGATCTATCTCTATTATATAGAATTAGGGATCATGCGCTATGCATTATCCACCATTAGATACACCTCCTAATCAAAGGTTCAAATCAGTCCTGCCAAAAATAGAAACACAGACTTACAACTAACAGCTAAACTAATCATGCAAAAAATCTGTTCATCCTACAAAAATAGACTTCTAGAATGCACAAGTGACTGATGTCGGTCCCTGTCTGCCTGCACATGACCGACGTCGACCGATCCATAACTGACATCGGTAGCCTCCAGTCGATCCCTGATCGACGTTGGCGACTGTGTAATACAACAACCTTTGCATTTGCTCATCTGGGTGAAGCTTTTAGCTCCACAACTCAATAATATCAAGTAGGTGCATAAGAATGGTAGCCCAAATGGGAAGAGCTCACCTAGGTTAGGTAGATACATAGGTTGTTTATCTAGATGTCCATATTCCCTAGGAGTGGCTAACATGTTAAGGATAATTAACTAGAATTCCCCCATTAAAAGATGATACATCATGGAATCAATGGACTCATGATCTGGTAATTTCAAAGTGAGAATAGTCATACTAGTTGAGGCTTGATTAGAGGATGAAGATGGGATTATGTTAGGTGAAGGTATTATAACATCACTTGGTTGAAAAGTATAGTTGCATAATTTAAAGGGATGAAGATCAATAGGGATGATGTGGACCTGGCCTTCATGTTCAAACTTAATGTACCAATGGATGGTGGAGGGGATACATCACATCACACGAATCCATGGACATCCTAATAAAATGTTATATTATAATTTCCCTTCTATGACACAAAAGAGTTTGTGGAGGGTGTAAAGACCTATGCAAATGGGAAAGACAACCATCCCTATTGTGGGTGATACTATGTTGTTAAATGCATGAAGAATTACTGGGGATTGGGAAATAATGGTTTTTGGTAGTTATAACTATTAAAAAGTGTGTGAAGAAATAATGTTGATACTGGCCCCACTATTGATCATAACTCTTTTAATCTAAGCTTAATTTATTTGAGATATGATGAAAAGTGGGGGATCTTGATCTTTAGGTGATAAAGGAATGACCTCAAAATTAGTGAAACTAATGGCCAACACCTTTTGGAGGGCCCTTATAAATGCTAACAATGGTTGAGGCTCATCTAGCCAAACCTTAATAGCCTGAAGATCTTCTATCATTGCTTGTCGATGGTGTGGAGAATTTTTGAAAGTTCATAAAATGGTATTTTTATAGGTGTTTGGTGGAGTTATTTTAATATGGATATTTGTACCAACTCCTTGGCTTTGACTTGGGTAGTTATTATAATAGAGACTTTAGGATTTTGTCTAGATGGTTTAGGTTTATTAGGAGTAGAGGCTCCTATAACTAAAACCTTAGCTTTATTGGGATTTTGATTTTGAGAGCGGGTGACTACATGGACAACATTGATGTGTAATAATGGGAGATCTAAAGAAACCACTGACTCTTCATCACTTATAGGATCAAAAAGATTATGAATGGGTGGTATATTTGGGATGATGACCTTTTACTCAAGAGTCTTATCATTTAGATCATCAATTAATAAGTCATCATCCTAAACTATCTGTTGGATCATGCTCTTAAGGGCATTAAATTTTTTTATGTCATGTCCAGCTACTCTATGATATGCGCATATCTCCCAACTCATGTACCAAGCAGGTCTTTGGAGGTGAGGGTTAATGGGTCGTATAGGTGGTAATGTGATGAGGGATGTATCCAACAATTTTTTTAAGATTATAGTGTAAAATCCTTTCAAAGGGTTATTTTGTGGTCTTGTAATAGGTTGTAACATCTCTTTTGGTAGAGTATTGATCATTTGGTTTTGACATTTAGTTTTCATGGTAGGGATGACCTTAGGTGCCTTTTATTTAATTTTATCTAATGGGATTTTAGCAAAAGATCAGAATGGAGGTGTAGTTAATAATGGAGAGAGACTTCATATTTTCCCACATTTTTGAATGGAAGAACCTATGATAGGGACATTCAATTTTGAAGATGGATGAGGACCTAAAATGGATGATGAAAATGATACAAAATGGGTTAAACCTTTGTTCTTTCATGTGTTGATAACATATGGGATATTTGTTCTAACATTTTTATCTTTTGACATATGAAAAACATTGACCTTGACTTGAGGATGGGTTAAGGCTTTCTTTGATGGAATATCAAGATAATTGTCTCAGCCATCAATGATAAGAGATTTACCCTTTCCCTTTGTAGTTTTGGGGTAAGGAGGTGTTATGACAGAGGATGATTTTGAAGGGTCTTCGTATCGAGAGAATTGACAGGATCCTACTCTATTATGATCTCAGTGCATATTACAAATAGGTTCATTAGGGACTAAAGGGGTGAAATGTTTGACTCTAGAAGTATCAAGATGTTTATCTGTGACATCTTGATGAGGGGTTTCATTTTTTTTTTTGGAGATTCAGTTTGGGAAGATGAAGGGGATGGCTCATGTGAACGATCCCATGTAATGAGATCACGGATCTCTATAGAGGTTTTGGGAGTTGTCTTGATAATTTTAGGTTGACTTACATCAAAATCATCTCCCATGAGGATATCTCAGACTGGAAATTACTTTAAAGTTTTTTTAGGCAATAATTGGTCATAGATTGTATCAATCATATGTGTAGCCTAATTTTGTGTTTCTCTAGGGTTAGCTTGGACTGTGTTTAATGTGGATAGATGGTTTGGAAATGGCTGTCTAAAAATATCTAAATATTAGTTAGGAAGAGCATTTGGATTGTACAAATGAAGGTCCCCCTTGTCGATGAGGTCTTGTACCAATAATTTAAAGGATTAGCATCATTCTATGTCATGTCCTATTACCCTAAAATAGGTGAAAAATTCATCCTCTTTATACCAAGTGGGTTTAGGATGTGTATCATTGAATGGTCTAATCAAAGGGAGCTCAATAATGTTTTTTTGTAAGAGTTTATCCAATACAGAAGTGTAAGGTTCTCCTAAAGTGGTATTTTTCTTAGGGGGAAAATGAGTATGGTCCCTAGGTGGTTGTGTTTTAGAAGTAGATGCTCCTGATTGATTGGGTGTTAGAGGGGAAGAAGTTTCTAGAATAATATCATTTGCTGCCCCTTTTGGTTTAGGATTATTATTATTGTTTTTTGAGGGGTCTAGTTTGAATTTTTTATTGCATAACTTAACTTTTCCCTCTTCAATGCCATAAATTTTTAGTTTACATGCTATGGTAAAGGATTCGTTGAAAGTTTTAAAGGTTTGAATTTATAACATGGATGAGATATGTTTTGTACAAGAGCATGAAAACAATTCAATTAATTCATGTTGTGGAGAGGAAAAGGTTAACTGGTTGATCAGGCTATGCCAACAAACTATAAAGTATGATATGGACTCATATTCAAGTTGTTGAATGGTGTATAAATTCATGATACTCACTTTTCAAGAAATGTTGATCGAGAAGTGTTCTAAGAAAATTTGGGCTAATTGCCCAAAAGAAAAGAGTGAATGCTAAGGGATGGAGCTTTACCAATCTAATGCAGCTCATACTAGCGACATATGAAATGTCCTAAGTAGTAATGCATCATCATGTGCTATAAGGTAACATACATGTTAAAATTCTTTGAGATGTTATTGGGGATCTTCTTTGTTTTGAAACTTAGTAAACTTCGGAAGTTCCCATTGTGAGGGATACAGTCAGATAGGAAAAAATGGGTGGATAGGCTCATTACAAATTTTCTCATATGTGAGCATAGTATTATGTCTAGAGGTGGAAGATTCTAAATTATCCATCTTATTCATAAGGATGTTTATGAGGCCTTCTTGGGGGTTATTCTGAGGTACATTCCCTAAGACACCTTGCTAAAGAGTAGATAGGGGTTGTGAGGAAGGGTATCCAACTGGAGTGGACATAATGGGTTGGGATGCTACCATGTATTATGGGATTTGTAGTATAATATTCTACTATATAGAAGATTGGAAGTAAGTGGTCACCAATGGCTGTGATGGAGCCATGTATTGGGTAGTTGAGGAGACATACTATTGGGGAGGTTGCATTGAAGGGATTTATTGTGTATGAGGGATTTGTTGTGTATGTTACAAAGCTTGTGAATTGTATGCTAGACTCATTTTGATAGGTGGGTGACTTATAGGGATTGATACTACTAATGTTTGAGGAGGAATAGTGGATATGGGCTAAGTGGTATAAGCACTTTAACCTTGACTAATGGAGGTTGAAGAACTGGTAGATAATATGGGCATTTGGTTTTATAAAGGTTGAGTCCCTTGAGTATTAGAACTAGATGGAATAGAGCCTATGGAAAAGGATACCATGGCCATGGTAAATCCTTCAGTTTTCTCATTTCCCTCAAAAGGCATCCCATATAAATATTGAGAATTTTAGGTATGGGGAGAAGGAGGAATGTGTATTGCTTAAAAACTAAGGTAGTAATTAAGAGCAATAGGGTTATTGTCTAATATTTCCATAAAGGAAGGATATCCTTGAGAATAAAAATGCAGGAATACATGATTCTCAAAAGACTCAGGGGTAGAGGAGTGACTAGGTGTATGTTCCATAGGAGAGGATGTGACACCTACTTCAGATTCTTTCCTTGATTGTTGCCTAGTTAAAACCATGAGACAGAAAAGAAGAACAAAATAACAATTTATTTTTGAATTATCTTGCTCTTAATTATGGATGAAATATGCACAAACTCAAGTTGTTCCAAAATTTTTTTATCTCTATTTTTTTAAACTTTAAGATGTGAAAATAAATAAATAAAAAAGGATAACGAGGGTCCTAAGAAATGGTAATCTAAGGATGGTTTCAGGTGTTTTATTTTTGGCACTCAAAATAAATCTATATAGTATCGATACGTGGCTTGATATTTGTGGCTTGCTCCCCTCACATCATAATCCCACAGCCAGTGTGGGTGCTTAACCAAGATATACTGATAGTCTAGAGATTATACTCAACTAGAGAACTACCCCTTGGGGTGAAATCCAAGTGAGATCACCAAGAAGAAGGTTTACATGAGGTGATAAAATATTCATCGGTTTACTTATGTCAAGTGTTTAGATGAGTTTATTGTCACTATGATTTGTCTTGTGTGTGAAAGAGTGATTACTACGATGAATTTACCACTTAGATTATTCTATGTGAATTGCTTAAGCAGGTAAAAATGAGTACAATTTATTTTAACCTTAAAAAGGAAATAAAATGCAAAATTAATGTTCTTTGGATGAGTTCACACAAAGGGAAAGAGAGTAAATTAAAGAATTTTGAATTTTAAAACAAAAGATGAGATATATGTCCTATCATGTGTGCAAGAATATTGTAGTGTTTTTTTTTTTACTTTTTCAATGTGATCTAATTAGCTACTAAAAAAAAGTAAATACAAGGTTTTAAAGATTATCTAAAGATGTAGATTGGTTGCTAACCATTGATTAAGCTTGTGGGAACTCCTGTTTGGCTGGGGAGGAATGACCTATAAATCACACTAACTCACAAAAAATTGATTAATAGAAAGATGAATGGGATGCCTGGTAAGAATCCAATCCCAAGAAGTGATTTGCTTCCTTAGGTGGATGCCAACCCATGTTTAACACTCAAGTTTATAAATAAACATGAAATTACAAAGATATATAAGGATATGATGCAAATAAATAATAACACAGATGTCTAATCTACAACATGATTAATGTAATCAACATAATCATCCTAAAATTTAGTAGCTCTATCAACATCCTCTTGAATTAATGATTTCCTGATTAGGTGTGAAAACCATAGTACAAAGACCTAATTTGAATGAAATTTCACTTTGATCAATGAATAAAGGTTGTGGGATAATGGGGAGATCAAATATGCTAACAATATCATGTGCTAATCCAGGTAGACTCATCTACATGTGAAAGACATATTTTTAGAAAACAACATGCAGGATTTAACAAGTTTTTAGGACCATGAATGTTATGAAAATAGACTTCAAGGCTATTTTAATAGTTTATAAAGGATTGATGATGATCCTACACGATCAACATTGATTCAGATGGCTCGGCATCGATTCTAAGTAAAATGCTAAACTATGAAAATAAGCGATAATAACAACTTGTAAAATTGATAAAATGATGAAAACTAAATGGAAATGTTGACATAGAGGTGTAGAAGATATCAATATTTAAATATGAATGAATCAATGTAAAATACTAACCTTGAATGGCTTGAAAACATGCAAATAAATAAGACTATAAAAGTATGTTAAAACACCTTCAAAAATACCTTGATAGTTGCATGAACTGAGGTTCCACAAGGTGGCAAAGTGTTGATAATGTCTGTACATATGTTCCAAGAAAAATCTAGTTGAGGTTCAAAGTCAAAAAATGATGTGCATGTCTCCTGAGTTGAAGAGGCTCACTATATATTTATGGATTGATGCCATTTTAGGCCGATCGATGTCAATCATGGAAAATCAATGTCAATTTTCCCAAAATGGGTGGAGGAGATATGTAGGCCATTCAAAATAGTTTTTTATGGGGTAAATATGGGTTTAACTGACTTCTAAGTTGTTAGGTTGTTTAAACCATGGGATGGGTTTGTTAGGAGGTTGGGAGGGTTTTTGTTTTTTATTTGTTTTATGATTTTATGGTTAGGGGTAGTAAAATAGGGTTAATTACCATTTGGATGCATTAATTAACTCTATTATCTCATGTGGTAAAGGTAAATGGGTGAGTTTAATATAATTATTTTAAATAATTATGAATGAGACTATTATATTAGGGATGGAAGGGTAACATGATGATGCACCACATTAATACACAAGGGTCTATAAAACTAGTGTTTACACATCTACCTTAGAATCATCACCTATGAGAATATGAAGCAAGGAACTTGGTTCTAATCCATGAAATTATTCTTGATTAAAACCCATATGGTGCGAAGTACCTAAGTCAAGTACCCATGACTTGGGAGAATTTGTTAGTGTAACTAGTGCCATAGTTTTCCCTTTCCCTGAATTTGAAGGAGTGGAAGAATCCTTTGAATAAGATTGATTGATGTTATTCTTCTTGAGAAGACCCTTAAGGTCATCAATCTCTTTCTTTCAGCATTCTTGTTCATTATGTAACCCCTTTTTGTAATAAGGGTAAGGAGTTCCAGTCCTTTTTTGTGAATCCCCTTTCTTATTAGTGGATTTATAATCTCCTTGTGAGGAAGATTGTTGCCCTTTATTCTTATCTTTCTGTGACTTATTCTGATTATTCTATTTCTTTTTACTTGAACTTGTATTTTATGATGATGTTTAAACTTGATTATGCTGAGGTTGACTTAAAACTAGAGCTTGAGATTTGGATGACTTGATTAGACCCATAGCTATTAACTTTTCTTCTCCAACCATTAGAATCTTAGAGAATACCTCAAAGGTGGGTATTTGATATGTTGTGCCCAATGTGAGCCTATGAGTCTAAAAGCTAGAGACAAAGTATGAATACTTAGGACCTAATTTGTGTAAGGCACTGAAAATCAATTAAATATCATTTTTATCAATTTAACATTCAGAAAGTTGTGCTCTAAGATTTATGACTTTAGTGATGTAGTCTTGTATTGTAGCATAACTTTTAGGATCCAAACTAATGAGTTTATTATCAGTTTGGTAACCACAAACCTCATTTATTTTACCAAGCAATGATGCTAATTTATCCCAAGCATTTTTTATTTTTGTACATTTGCCAAGATAAAAATTCAAATCTAAAGACATGTAAGATCGAATGCATCCAATAACCTTAGTAGTTTCAAAGAGAAAGTGTTGTAACTCTTTTGCATTAGTAGGTGGAGTAAGCAGAGTTTTTATGTAAGGTGCATATCCTAGCATCATTAATGCATTCCAAGCATTTTATTTCCATGTGTTATAGTTGTATGCTGTTAATAGTGGGAACTTATGATTTCCCATGATGCAATTGAAAATAAACTATCACAAAGCAAAAATCAAAGTACAAAACACACCACAAACCCCCTTGAATTACTTAGTTTTATCCCACCCAATAAGTATTTGTTGGCACTATATAATTGAGTGTAGTTACAAGGCTAGATTATAATTTTTATAGTTTATAAAAATCTTAATTAGGCCCTCTAGACTAAAAGTACAAAAAAGTATGCACTTTATTATAATTTTTTTTGCACCAATGCATTGTTCTCAAAAAAAATATTAACTTTCAAAAAAATGGGACCTCAATATGAGGTTGTTTGTGAAAGTTATGAGCCTCTAAACTTATATAAATGAGGATGGGCAAGATATACTATTGAAAAACTTGAATTTTGGAAAAATATGGACAAATATGAAAAAAACTTTAAAGCTATAAAAAAAAAATTGCTCAAACATACCTCTTGGTGTTCAAATGGCAGGCCCCCAAAGTTGCCCTATTAATTCTACTTGCTGATTTGTGAGGCCTACTCAAAATTTTTTTTTGCCTTGTACAGTTCGTATAGTCCATACGGTTCTACCTTGGAGCAAAAAAAATTGCCTTCTATGTGGCTGTTGTTGGGGATCAACCAACAATAGATTACACTTGTGAAAGCAATAAACACGGAAATAAATCAGATAGATAAGTAACTAGAATGATAAACAGCAAGAACAAGAGATACAAGAAACCACCTTGAAAACTTGTATTAACAAACTCTTTACAAAAGGAATACAATTGAAGAAACTACTTTCTTCCACACCTCTCCTAGATGTATAGATCTCTCACTAGATCTCTATTCCTCAAGAGCTCTCTCTCTCAAGAACAATCAACTCCAACAAACATGGATTGATTCAATTCTGTACTATTCTTCAACATACCAATTCTACAATAATTCACACAAAGCTAAGAAGATCTAATTCTACATATAGAATTAGGAAACTTGAGCATGCACTTACAACAAGCAGTTAAGCCACTTGAACAAGGGCTCTAAAAATAATATTACTAATAATAGAGACGCGAGCTTAAGACTACAACTTAAACTCATCATGTAAACACTCACTTCTGTCCTCAAAAATAGTTTTTTGGACGCGCAGGTAACTGACGTCGGTTCCTATTGCTTGCCTGTGACTGCTGCTGGCCGACCCACTGTCGACGCCAGCGCCTCTGCAACTGCACCTGGCCGACGTCGGTCACTCCTGACCGACGCCGGTGTCTGTGTAGACCCGAAAGTATTATAGTGTGCTCCTTGGTGAAGCTTTAAGCTCCACATCCTAACAATCTCCCACTTGGAGATAAATAGTTGCACCAGTACCTGTACAACAACATCTTCTAGCTCCTCCATCTTCAGCTCAATCATGAAGACCAATAGAAGTTGAATGAAGATTCAACTTCTCCTTTGTAACCAGCTTGGTTAACATATCAACAGGATTCCTATCTGTATGGATCTTCTTCAGCTTCAACTCACCATCTTCCAATACCTGTCGTATGAAATGGTACCTTAGCTGTATGTGCTTTGTTCTTGAATGAAAGGCTGAATTCTTAGCCAAATGGATTACACTCTGACTGCCACTATACAATCTGCAACTCCCATGCTCCCTTCCAAGCTCTTCCAAGAACCGTGTCATCCATATCATCTCTTTGCTAGCTTCTGTGGCTGCAATATACTCTGCTTCTGTAGTTGACAAGGCAACAACCTTTTGCAACTTAGATATCCAGCTAACCACTGTTCCACCTACAGTGAAAACATAACCTGTAGTGCTCCTCCTGCCATCCAAATCACCTGCCATATCTGAATCTACATAACCATGTAGAGAAGTATCTGAACCTCCATAGCACAAGTGCCTACTGCTAGTTCCTCTCAGTTATCTAAGGATCCACTGAACTGCTTTCTAGTGTTCCTTCCCTGGATTGGCCATATACTTACTTACTACTCCCACTGCTTGGGCAATATCCGGTCTAGTACACACCATTGCATACATCAAACTCCCTACCATGGAAGAATATGGAACCTTACTCATGTACTCTACCTCATCATATGAATTAGGACATTGTTCTTTACTCAACTTAAAATGTCCAGCCAAAGGTGTGTTTACCGGTTTAACATCCTGCATATTGAACCGTTTCAACACCTTGTCCACATAATATTCTTGAGACAATATCAACCTGTGATTTTTCCTGTCTCTCTTAATGTTCATGCCAAGGATTTTCTTTACTGCTCCCAAATCCTTCATAGCAAACGTTTGAGCTAATTTCACCTTAAGCTCAGAGATATCTTGCATGTGAGATCCTGCAACCAGCATATCATCTACATACAACAATAGAATAATATATCTACCGTTATCAAATCTCTTGAAATACATGTAATGGTCAGATTGACACCTACTGTAGCCATGCTCAGTCATAAACCTATCAAATTTTAAATACCATTGCCTAGGAGCTTGCTTGAGGCCATACAAGCTTTTCTTCAATCTGCACACTAACTTCTCCTTACCCTTGACCTCAAATCCTTCTGGCTGTTCCATATAAATTTCCTCATCCAAGTCTCCATGAAGAAACGCTGTCTTAACATCTAGCTACTCAAGATTCAAATCCTCAAAAGCAACCAAAGACAATACAACCCTTATAGAAGTCATTTTAACAACAGGAGAAAAAATCTGACCAAAGTCAATACCTAGCTTTTGTGAAAATCCTTTTACCACCAATCTGGCCTTATATCTCATCTATCCATTCTCACCTTCTTTCAACCTGTAGGTCCATCTGTTCTTGAGTGTTCTCTTACCAGCTGGCAATTCAACCAAATCCCATGTTTGGTTCTCTCTTAAGGACTCCAACTCCTCAACCATGCCACGCTCCCACTGACTCTTGGACTCCACCTGTATTGCTTCTTCAAAACTCTATGGTTCTCCACCATCAGTTAGCAATAAATAAAATAAAGAAGGAGAATATTTAATTGGAGGCTTACTCACCCTTTCTGACCTCCTGATGGGTGTCTGAGACTCGTTCACAACACGCTGTCCACCCAAATTCTCTGACAGTGACCGACCTCGGTCACCTCTAGACCTGTTACTGGCCGACGTCGGTTCTGTCTGACCGACCTCGGTGTTTGTCCTGCCGACATCGATCTCTGTACGGCCGATGCCGATTTTTATACTATCGATGTCGGTTCTTAACCTGCCGATGTCGGTCTCTGTGTTTTCCTGCAAGTGATTATTTCTTTTCCCGCGAGGTCATATTGGACTTTCACCTCGTCCAATTCACCATTGCTCTACTCAGATTGATTCAGCTTCCTTAGCTGATCACAATTCATCACTCTTTCGTTGAAAACAACATCATGGCTCCTGATTACCTTGTTAGTTTCTAGATTCCATAATCTGTAACCAAAATCATCTGAGCCATAGCCAATAAACGTGCACCTCATAGACTTAGCATCAAGCTTCTTTCTATTTTCTTTATCTATGTGCACAAAGGCTTCACAACCAAAAACTTTGAGATATGAGAGATCAACCTTTTTACCTGTCCATGCCTCTTCTAGAATACCACCATCTAGAGCTGTAGAGGGTCCTCTGTTAATCAGGTATACTACAGTGTTAACAGCTTATGCCCAAAACTGTAAGGGCAAACCAACATGCAATCTCATACATCTTGCACACTCCATTATTGTCCTGTTCATCCTTTCAGCAATTCCATTCTGCTGAGGTGTCCTTGGAACCATCCTTTGCCTATGGATTCCATGCATATAACAATAATCTCTAAACTTATAACTGCAAAACTCATCGCCATTGTCAGATCTCAGGCACTTCATTCTTTTACCTGTTTCATTCACAACCATAGCTTTCCAGATCTTAAAAGTCTCAAATACATCAGATTTTCTTCTAATACAATAGATCCATACCTTCCTTGTAGCATCATCTATGAAGATACATAGTACTGTGATCCTCTAATGGAAGCAACCTGAGCCGGTCCCCACACGTCTGTGTGAACAAGCTGCAACTTATGCCTCTTCTTAGTAGACCCAGTCTTGAGAAAACTAACCCTTTTCTATTTTCCAAATACACAGTGCTCACAAAACTCTAGATCTATGCCTTTTAAATCTGAAAGCATACCTTTGGACTTAAGAATTGACATCCCCTTCTCACTCATGTGGCCAAGCCTTGAGTGCCACAGTTTAGCATCCACATCTGAAGTAGATAATACAGAAGGAGATTTGTTAGTAACACAATTACACAAATAGAGAGTACCTTCTCTCTTACCTCTGGCCATAACAAGTGCACCCTTGGTCACCTTCCAAGATTCTGCTGTGAAAGTTACTGTATAACCCTCATCCCCTAACTTTCCTGCAGAAATCAAATTTCTCTTCAAGCTAGGAACATGCATCACATCTCTCAACACCCATGTGTTGCTATTCTGCATCTTCAGCTGCACTTTACCTTTGCCAATTATTTTACAGGGCTCATCATCCCCTAGATACACTATTCCAAAATCTCCATGGATATAGTCACTAAAATATTCCCTGTTAGGGGTAGCATGAAAAGATGCACCAGAATCTAACACCCAAGATTCTATATTATTATGCAGAGAGAAAATTAAAGCATCTTGTGCAATACCTACAACCTTGGCTTCTTCCTTTCCTTCGTGCTGATTGTCCTCCTTAGGCTTTGACCAATAATCTCTGCTTATGTGCCCCATCTTTCCACAATTCCAGCATTGTGGCCTTCTACCATTTCTAGATTTAGATCTGCCTTTCCCCTTAGATTTGGATCTTGATCTGCCTTTCTTGCTCTTCTCTTTCTGCCTCCCCCTGCTCTCAAAACTTAAAGCATTCTCAGATGTCTCTTCTGTGCTTTTCCTGCGAATTTCCTCATTCAAGATAACACTAACAACATCCTCTACTTTCAAGATATTTGATGCAGATGTAGTATTACTTACTGCCATTACTAAGCCATGCCAGCTTTCAGGCAAAGAACATAATATTAAAAGAGCTTTTATTTCATCATCAAACACTATATTGACTGAACTTAATTGATTCACAATTCCATTGAAATCATTCAGATGAGTATAAATAGATCCACCTTCATTCATATGCAAATTAAATAACTGCTTCATAAGATATACCTTATTAGAAGCTGAGGGTTTTTCATACAAATTTGCTAACGTAGTCATCAACTCTACCGTAGACTTTGCCTGTGATAAATTAGATATCACAGTGGATGCTAGACTCAGTCTTATAGACCCCAGAGCCTTTCTGTCAAGAACTTCCCATTCTTCATCCTCCATGTCTTTGGGCTTCTTTACAACCCCACCTAATGGTAAGTAGAGATCTTTCTGATACAAATAATCCTCTATCTAAATTCTCCAATGTTGGTAATTTTTGCCATTAAACTTTTCCATTCTCAGTTTACTTTCATCTGCCATTGCTTCTCCCACTCAAACAGAAATCCCTGTAGAAACCCCTGTGAGAACCTGTAATCAATACACACTACACAGATCTGAACCCCCTGTTAGTGAACCTGAGCTCTGATATCACTTGTTGGGGATCAACCAACAATAGATTACACTTGTGAAAGCAATAAATGCGAAAATAAATAAGATAGACAAGTAATTAGAATGATAAACAGCAAGAACAAGAGATACAAGAAACCACCCTGAAAACTTGTATTAACAAACTCTTTACAAAAGGAATACAATTGAAGAAACTAATTTCTTCCACACCTCTCCTAGATGTATGGATCTCTCACTAGATCTCTATTCCTCAAGAGCTCTCTCTCTCAAGAACAATCAATTCCAACAAACCTGGATTGATTCAATTCTGTACTATTCTTCAACATACCAATTCTACAATAATTCACACAAAGCTAAGAAGATCTAATTCTACATATAGAATTAGGAAACTTGAGCATGCACTTACAAAAAGCAGTTAAGCCACTTGAATAAGGGCTTTAAAAATAATATTACTAATAATAGAGATGTGAGCTTAAGACTACAACTTAAACTCATCATGCAAACACTCGCTTCTGTCCTCGAAAATAGCTTTCTAGACGCGCAGGTAACCGACGTCGGTTCCTGCTGCTTGCCTGTGACTGCTGCTGGCCGACCCACTGCTGACATCGGTGCCTCTGCAACTGCACTTGGCCGATGTCAGTCGCTCCTGACCGATGCCGGTGTCTGTGTAGACCCGAAACTGTTATAGTGTGCTCCTTGGTGAAGCTTTTAGCTCCACATCCTAACAGCTGTGTCCAAACTAGACAAATTTTATATGGATCTATAGATTTTGATGCCTTTCAAATGTAATCATGAGGTCCATTTTGCTTAGAAACACTTCAATTTTTAGGTACCCACCAGATTTGGGCATGGTGCTTGTAGATTAAACCCTTGCCAATTCTACCTCCTATGCCCAATTTGGACAAAATTGTAGATAATTTTGACTATCATGGGCACTCTAAACTCAATGGTGAGCTCAAAAAATCTCTAGAAAGATGAAATTTGTGCCTAGATACAAAATAAAAAAATAAATCCTATATCTAGATATTTTTTTCTTAAATATTTAGCAATCTACAGATTCAAGATAGCTCTGGTACCATGTTAGAATTAGCATACATGATCTAATAAATATAATAGAAAGCATGAACAAGAGATAAAATAGTAATAGTAATAAATAATAACTGTATATCTGAGACAATAATTGAAATGAATAAATAAATCAAATATGATGAATTACTTTGATAATTCAATATTGATCTGATATGGAATACACAAATAGCCATTTTTTATATAGAGTAAGACGTGCAAGATAAATATTAGGGAACTCACACAACACGTGTAGTTCAACTGATATCTGACTACATGAATAGTGGAGTGCAACTCCATAATAAAAAGATAGGTGTCAAACTTGTGTAAATGATCAACACAAGTTGATTACTAGTTAAGCAATATTATTTTATCTTACCCTTAGTAATGGAGTACAACTCCATGATATCAAGATAGGTGTCCAAGTTGACTACTAACTAAGCAAGTTTATCTTATCTAGTAAAAATTATTAATCAACGCAATAAACTAACTACAATAAGTAATTAGTGCACCAATCTAAATAATAAATATAAGTAAATGCAACGAAATAAATAAATGCAGTAACTAATGTCAAATGTCTCACACAAAAAGGTGAAGTGAATGAATAAAAATTGACATGCCAAACTCTAGGTACAAAGTGTTCCAAATGGGTATAATCTAAGAAAATAAAAGCTGCTAAGTATTTTGTCCAAATATGAGATCAAAATCTAGGGTCAAATAAGGCATGTGCTAGGATTTTTGGCCAAATACGGTGTCAAAAGCTTGACTTTAAACAAAGATGAGATTTTAATTTAACAAACTTGGAATACTTTGGTATAGAATCGGCATACAAAATCAGACATAAACTTGGTAAATTGGCATAAGGCACAAGGCAAAAGGCATATGGAGAGAGAAGCTATTTTCTCCCAAATAAAAGGCACAAACAATAATGAAAACTAGGTTCCTTAAAACAAATAAGCTAGACAAAATTGATTGGCATAATGGCTCTAGGCAAATCTCCAAACAATAGTTTTCAAGGTTGGGTAATGAATTAACCTAAGTTTCACAACCCAAAAAGATAAATATCAGTGTCTAATCCCAAATTAATCAAGACATAAACAAAAATAAATCAACATTTGAATTTAAACTTGGCAAGTTTAATTAAAAACTCAATTAGGAAACTAGGCATATACAAACAAACAACAAGCTAAATAAAATGGAATGACATAACATCACAAGACAAAGATTCAAAAAACGTACGTTGTATTGGTTTTAAAAATGGCATTTGACACAAAGAAAACAAGTCTTGAAACAAATTGAGCAGCGTAATGGTGTTATCACTCTCTAAAGATTTAAACAATGGTATGTTTCAAGACTTAAAGGTATAAAAGCTTGCAAAAATTTAGGCAATGTAACGTTACCCATTTCAATCAAGTGACATACACAAAAAAATTTGGAATTTTTTTTAAAGGCAAAGGTATGTAATAAAATGGCTAGCGTAACACCTCCTTAAACAAAAGAGTGAAGTATAAACAAAACTTGGTATGACATGGCATAACAAACAAATGGTTTTAGCCTAAAAGACCAAGCAATAAAGGAAAAATACCAAATACAACTAAGTAAATTGTCATATGCCCTAAACTAACAAGGTATGGTCAAATGGGGTTGACTAAAACTATAGTGTTCGAATATCTAGATTGATCCCAAGTGTGATTAGCACTAAATAAGTGTCATGTAAATTGAGTTCATACTGGTTAACTTACTACGCAAGGGTCTATTCCTTTATATAGCAATTCCATTTGTAGACTACTTAATTAAATCCCCTAATTAACCAGACTTGACTCAGGTTTTCATTATGAAATGAGAGGTTAGCCATTCAACCCCTTGTCTCTCACAATATACGTACCCTTATTTGTATACCCCACCATGGAGTGGGGTTGAAATACTGTCAGGAGATGAAGCCCCAACTCAATAATTCCCTAAAAAAATCATGAAGAAGCGATGAAATCCCCTTCACAAGCCAAATTGCATGAAAATAAATGACAAGTGGAAAGAGTTTAGAGGTTATTTTTAGATCACGCAAACCATATGGGTTTTGGGGAGAGCTTAGACAACATTCTTTCCACACTTTAGACTAGGCACAAATTGCAAGTGAAAAGGCACTTTTGATCACCCAAGTTCCCTATAGGGGATGAGGAGAGAGCATACAGACACTCTTCATTTTGCACAAATAAATAAGCAATCAAAAAACACTTTTAATGAATTTGAAGTCTAAATGAATGTCAATTTGGTACACCAAATGGAATTTTTGATTAATTTCTTTGACCCCTTGGCTTAATTATGAAAGCTTGAAATAAATTGCATGAAAAAACTTAAGTAAAAACACCTATGTTCATTTTAAGCACTAAAAATAAAGTGTTCAAGACTTAATTTTTTTTTTAGGCATCAAAATGAAGTGTTCAAGACTCAACCATTCTAGTTTCCTTTAAAGCACTAAAATACAATGTTCAAGATTTAAAAAATTTGTTTTAACACCAAAATGAAGTGTGAATGACTTAGATAAATTCATTTTAAACACCCAAAATAAATTGTTAAAAACCATTAAAACCTAAAAATTGATGGTCTAATCCCACCTTGGACATGCAAGGGTTAGAGAGTTTCCTCCTATTTTGAAGCACTTTCAATAATGAAAAAATAAACTTTCAAAACATAGCTCTCAAGTTTCCTATTTTAAAAACATAGAGATTGATATTGGTCACCTATAACCGATGTCAGTTACCAGGTAACCATTGTCAGTTAGTAATAACCTATGTCTATTGATAAGGACTGAGATTAGTTTCTTGTGAACCTGAAGGCAAAACAAACACAATTCAAAAATTTTAGTTAGCTCAAAATTTCATAAAAACTCCTCAAAACCTGCAACACAATGATTAGATAGAGAGTATAAAGATCAATGAAACCAAGAAATAAATATTATGAGTACTTAAAATATTCAAAATCCAAGTTTTGTAACTATGTTTTCCCTTACACTCTGACTATTGATGGTCACACAGAACCGAGCTCGGTTAGGTAGAACTGATAATGATTAGGCAGAATTAATGCTGGTTATGCTTGATCGATGTCAGTCTCTATGTAAATATAAGTTAGTATGAAAATAAAAAATATGGAAAAAATAAAGATAAAAATCCAAATTCAAAGACATTCAAGCATTCATTTGAAAATTTTGGAGTTGCATCTTGGTCTCCTTGGTAGGTGGGGTACGTTTAGTTCCCACCAGGCATGCCATTTGTGATCAAGTAATCCAAAAATGGTTTTTGTTGCTTATGGTAGGATACCCTAATTAGGGATGTCTTGTTTGAAATTTTTTTGTCATTGATGTCAAAGGTAATGACAAAGTGGTGATGTCATTTATGAAGGATGATATCATGAAGTGATTAGAAGGCTTTGAGCATGGAATGTCTATTCTGGTGTAAGAAGGAGCGTGATTCCTCTAGGAGATGAGTCTATAAAAGCATGTGACCTATGTGAACATGGAGGAAACACTGAGAACATCAAGGAAATATTGATAATATTTCATGAGTTCATATGACATGTTAATTGTGATTTGAGATCAATATAAGAAGGTTCCAAGTGCTTTCAATATCCAAGTTTGACTGATGGTTTTGGACCTAATGCACATAGAAACATAGTGAGGTCTAAATGAAGGGTCAAAGTGAGTTGTTAGGATGGGAGATCACATGTAAGAATTTAATATGTTTTTCAAAGGTGTTGACCAATTTTTAGGTCTCGAGGAAGAAGAGAAAGCAAGATATCACATTGAAAGGTTTCCTATGCATGCAGAATGAAGGTTTCCAAGCTTGAGAAGGAAGTTGAGATGCTCATTGGCACATGTAGAGTTTTCATGGTGACATGATACATTTGGATTATCTAGGGGAGGATCCTAAGAGGCTTCTATAAGAATTTTGCATAGAAACCAAGCCCTCATATTTATGAACAAACGTTAAGAAGGTAAGGAGGTTTTTGTGCTTGCAAACCCTCATAGTGGAGTTATTTGAAATATGTGAATGGTTTTGACCCATAAA
The DNA here is from genome assembly GCA_037957365.1 of Torreya grandis. NCBI lineage: Eukaryota > Viridiplantae > Streptophyta > Pinopsida > Cupressales > Taxaceae > Torreya > Torreya grandis. Next base: position 1,977,719 of record JARHVA010000799.1, read on the forward strand.
GGATTGGAAAGTAAATTTTGATGATTTTATGTTGTATAGGACTCCTCCAATCACCTCCATGTGGTAGTGATGTGCTAAGGTAGTGAGCAAAAGGTACACAAAAGTAATTGTTTCTAAAGATTTTGTTGTTACAGGCAGGGTTGACCATGTCAAAGCATAAAAATCATTAGAGGTTTAATTTAAAGAATTTTATTGATACCTATGGAGTTATTTTTTCAATTTTTCTTCACTATGTTAATCATTTTGGTTAAACAAGTTGTCCTATCACTAAATATGCAAAGAGTGAAAATTGAAAGAGACCAAGCAGAGTGAAAAAGTGATTAGGGAAGAGTTATAGGTGACTAGGGATGGATCAAATGGATTTGGATATTTTTTAATACCTATTCCTCATGTTACCTTTGTTGGTAAGTTTTGTTGGTACTCATACACAAGCTAAAATATGCTCACAAAGTGACTTATCTGTGTAAGTCAAGACTTTGAAGGTGTGTGTTCTAGAAGTTGATCTATATGTTTCATAATTAATATTAAAAATATATTTATTAGTGTGTATAAGTGTGATAAGGATGTTTAATAACATTTTAAATTGATTTTTAAGTCAATAAATTGATCCTACAGGTGTTAGGGATCATGTTCACTATGACTATGTTTTTAAGCCAAGTTGACAGTTCCAGGTGTGCTAAGGCAAGTGATGAGTTTGAGTCCTTTTGAAAAGAGGTGATGTATAAAAGGACATAATTATTTTTTTATAGAAATAAATTAAATATTATATCTTTATTTAATAAAAAGAGACATGTTAAGTATTTGAATCGTGAAAGCCAAAAAGGCTTATCTAGCCGTGTTGGCACTATGAGAGAAAGGCCTAAGAGATTGGTATGTAAGACCAATGAGTAACATTAAAACATGTGATATATCTACTTTATATTGATATAAATATAAAATATAAGCTATTTTTGTGCATTATATGTCTTGGAATCACTCTTACAAGTGTTAAACAAGAACTTGTTCATGACTATGTTCTTGAAGGCTACAGGCAGTTTGAGTGACCACTTTGCAGAAGTGAGTTGAAAGTGTTCTTGGTAGAGTTTAAGAATGAAATGATAATGGATATGTTTTATAATTATAAAATTCCATAATAATTAATTTTATTTTATATACTATCCTTGATCAAGTGTGAAATTTCAAAGTTTCTTGAATGTACTTTGACTGTATTTGACCAGTCTGAGTAGTCCTATTGTATAGGTGGTTTTGGAAGCTTAGAGCCTATGTGATTATCTAAAATGGATTTGGTAATTTTTTTTAGGTCATAAATGATATATTTATGTATTTTTTTTAGTGTTTTATGTGAGAAACTTGACTTTATGCTTCAGTTATAAGAGATAGACTTTCAGGTAGTTACAAGGCCTAATGGCGAGTTAGTTAAATGGCTTGGTTTAGGTGATGAGTTTGACTTCCAGCTGGTATTGACCCATATGGATGATATAATGGATATATTATAGTTATATTTAAATTTTTTCAATCATTTTAATATTCCTAAGATGTTTTAAGAGGTCTGAGTGTAACATATGCCTTATAGAAGGCCTAATTACTTTAGGTCTCATTAAGGTCTAATGGAGGATTTGTGTCTTAAGGGAAATGGATGAAATATGGAGTGGTTGTATCACAAATTTAACATATTTTTTGACCTCTTAAAATTTTAAATAAATTATGGTAATCATATTTTCCAACCAAGATGGATGAAAGGAAGAATGTGGTATAAAGGCAAGGCCTAATTTACCTATTTTGACTAGTTGTGAAAGTGAGGACTTAAGCAAAAGAAAAATATCAATAAAGGAGTAGAGATAGGTCATTAAGGATGATCAAAGGGTGAATTATATTATTCATTCACATATAATCAATTTTATATAGGTGGACACATAGGTCATTGGACCTAATGATCCTAGAAGAGGCATATTGAGTGAGCGAGCCCTAAAGGCTGTTTGAGTGAGTGTGAAGGGGAAGGAATGCAAACAAAGGAGGTCATAATCAGTTTAATATTAAAAAATAGGTGTTAAATATGATCATAAATTAAATTTATCTAATTTTATTCTTAGTTTCCTAGGGGTTTAGATCCTCCTTACAAGTTGGAGCTTGTAAAAGACTAGTTGGGTGGTTGCTCAACTAGGTAGGGATTGGTGCTCCTTGTAAAGTGGGTGCTTCAATAAATGTTGAATCTTTTCATTATATGATAGTAGTCCATGTGCATGATTCAATGGGTTTTATCACCCATGATGGTTTCCCACATATTATCTTGTGTTATCTTGTGATGTACTTATGTGATTGGTTGCTTATGCATTGATCTCTTATGTATGCTTCATGGAATGTTGTTTGGAATTGATTATGCATTATTGTGTAACTGATTCACCCCAATTTTAGTAAATAATTTAAAAAATTAGTATTATATAATGACCTTTGAAGGAGGATTGATAGCCTACATGTGATCCTAAGTAGTTTAAAGTGTGATAAGGACAATGTTCATCTTGTTTACAGTAATGGATAAGTTTGTGAAGATCATGGTTGAGGTCTACATACAAGTATATATGATGGTGTTAGAAATGTTGAAGAATAAGGATTATTCTGAAGCTAAGTCCATGATCAAACCTAAGTTGATATACAAAAGGACCTTGAAGACATGTTGAAAGATAGTCCTATTTGTATTAGGTCTCCATGTGACTTAATGAGGGTTGAGAGCTAATGGAGCTTTCTAAGTAAGAGCGAATGATTTGTATGCATGGATAAGACTCATATAAAATGATAAAAAATATAAATGACAAGTTTTGGTTCATTAAGAGAGATTTGAAAGTGTGCATTTTCACAAGAAAAACTCCATGGAAGTTGACTGTGTCTCAATGTTTTCTTATTGACAAAATAGTGTGACTTGTTGAGTTGAATGGTGACCTTAAACTCTCAAGGTAACTGATAAAAGTGTGTGATAGTTTTATCAAGGTAATATGGCACCTATAGATGTTATGAAATTAATTATACTTATCTTATATTTGAAGAGCTAGCTCAAGAGATGAAAGGTAGTGATTTGAGGGTTTTAAAGATGAGTTATGACTACAAAACCTAAAGTATGCTCTAATAAGGCAAGTGAGTTTATTATTGGTATTTTATAGTTTATTTATTATTAGAGGGATGAAATTTAATATTTTATTCAATGGTTATCATGCTTTTAAAGCATGTTTGAGTGCAAGTTAATGTTCAAAGAAACCTAAGTCAGAATAGGGGTATGAGAGTTGAGGATTGGCTTTCAAGACCAATGTTCTTCAAGATGATAATTGGTGTTCATAAGTTACAAATATTGAAGTTGAATCAAGGAGTGAGTTGACATGTTATATATACCCTAAGGGTATTCATGAAGTTTTGATAGTGATCATTGTCCTGTAGCATCACAAGATTTTTGTAATCTTGAAGAGGAGTTTGCATAAGTGTCTATGAAGGATGTGTCTTGATTTGTCTTATTATTTTGGTGTCTAGATGACCTCAAAAGGTCATTAAGGAATGTGTTATCATGTTTTTAATATCATGAAGAAGGTCTCAGTGTTCTATAGATGACAAGTTCTGAGTTTCCCATCAAGTCCAGATAATGCTTGTTGAAGTTGATTCTTTGAGTATATATGAAGGGTCTTCAAGAAGAGTTTTATGGTCTAAAAGGTTGAATATGATATTAGGATAATGTAGCATGAGTTAAATCATTTTGGTATTATGTATTGAGTTTTTTAAAGGTAATAATTCATATTAGATGTTTGATAGAGGTCAAGTATATTCTCAGGTCTAGTGGGTTGTGTGTCACCATATGTTTCCATGAAGTACTTTGAAGAATTCTTAGCCATAATGGCTTGTGGTGTATAAAGGATAGATGGTTTATGGAATAAGGATAATATGGTATTTATTATTGATTATCTTAGATGTTCAAGATAATCCAAGAAGATAGTTATGAGTAAGAAGGTATGAATCTTGCTTTTAGGTCTCCATGAGAACTATTGGAAGCATAAGGACTATTGAAGTCTTAAAAAGAAGGACCATAGAGTCTCATTGGTGTTTTTTTGAGGAGATATACCTATTTGATTTGGTCTCTACTATATATAATGAAGTTATGAAACCTATTTGGTGTTCCTGTAAGGATATTGACTATGTGAACAACATTTAAAGAGTTGTTTATAGACCTAGTTGGTTAAGGAGACTTGTTGAATATGTCATGATCCATAAAGCATGGATTTACAGGGAGATAACTTAGAAATTTTGAAATATATTTAAGAATATCAAATTAATCATGAAAGGACAAAGCTATTTTTCTTAAGTTGAAGTCAAGTGGTTGAAAAAGCATTGTGTTTCATAAGCCCATGTGGAGAAGTCTTCTACAGATGTGAAATCAAGAGACAAGTCACAGAAATTTGATATGATGACTTTATCAACCCAAGTCATAATTTTTAAAGTGTATTGAATATTCATGCATGAGCAAAGGGATCTTTTGAGCTCTGTAAGCAAATAGGTCCAAGGATTAGATAATCTCAAGTGGAGAAGTTTAGAATGGTGTATGTTAAAGGGGGAGAATTCATTTATCCATGTGCATGAAAGGTAATTGATTATATTTATCACATAAAAGTGTCTTTGAATGCATGAATGATGTTAGGGGGATATTAGTTGTTATTAGTCCACTTTGTCATTAATGACAAATGAGGAGAAGGAGAAAAATAGGTTTCCATCAATGACAAAGGGGGATATTGTTGGCAAAAGTATTGTCATTGATGTCAAAGGTAATGATAAAGTGGTGATGTCATTGATGAAGGATGATATCATGAAGTGATTAGAAGGATTTGAGTATAGAATGTCTATTTTAGTGTAAGAAGGAGCATGATGGCTCTAAGAGATGAGTCTATAGAAGCATGTGACTTGCATGAACATGGAGAAAAAATTAATAACATGACATGAGTGCATATGACATGTTAATGATGATTTGAGATCAATAAAGGAAGGTTCCAAGTGCTTTAAATATCCAATTTTGATTGATGGTTCTATTGTAGGCTAGAATTTCACCCTTGTGGGAGAGTTTTTCAAGCTCTCTCACTCCTAGCTATAATATTGGGATAACCTCAGGCTGTGGGTATCCTGTAATGAGGTTGAACCTCTAGGATTTTTAATAAGGATAGCTCCTTAGATGCTTCAATTCAACTTGCTTCCCACACTAAAATATATTTCTAACTAAGGAAAAGGGAGATAAAGATAACATGATAGGGAAAACTAAGATAAGGATGGTGATGCACCAAATATGAAATGATCCACTTTCAACCTGAAAACCCTAACAACTACTAATGAACCTAACCAAGACACAGACTAATTTTATCATATCCCAAGGCCACAAGCATAAATATTTTGTGTGGAGGTTGAAGGGAAACCCTACAATTTGAATGATAAAAATAAATAGGTCTGTATGAGACACTATAAACTTTGGACACTTTAAGAAAGGCACCAATGTCTAATACTTCACACAACTTGCAAGAAACCAAAAGAGTTAAAGAAAGATATGTAAAGAATCTATAGATGATGAAAAGGGACATACATCTACAAATTAATCTCCAATATTGTATAATTTAATTCAAAATAGAATCAAAGAAGTTTATCTTATTGCTTCAAGAGAATGTTTACAAGGTAATTTAGACAAAGTAACTCTATCACTAGTTGAGGGATCCTTTTTTAGACTCAAAAGGAAAAAAATAAAAAAATAAAATATATATATATATATATATATATATATATATATATATAGTAGAAAGGGATGAGAGAAAAGAGAGAGTTGTGTCAAAAAATGGAGAGGGGTCTCATAAATAACTACAACCACCACTATTGTTCTTGAGATATATTGCATTCAAAGCATCTAATTGCCTTGATCATGAGATGAGCTGTCCAAGATCATCATAAATCTCCTCGAGCCCCTCGTGCATTCAAGTCTCCTTTGATTGGAGTTGAGAGATCCATGTCATGGGTAGCTACATGTTCCCACCAAGTGTAAATGATTTAAATTTTTACATTTAAAACTTGGCATGTTCCTTCACTTTTCATGTTCACTGCTCCACTTGGATGCATCTATTCTTAGTTTGACCACTTTCAATGTTATGAATGTGAGTTGTAGACCACATCATTAAAGTTTGAAAATATGAGTCATTATTGTCTTTTATTGATTGATTGTTGAAATTCCACTAGGATCCTTTTGAAAACCTGGCCTTTTCTTATCCATTGACCTCCCATTGTGAGATCTTTGACAAGTGTCAAGCTCACAACAATCTTGATGAACCCTTTGAAAACTTGACCTTTACGAATGGATACTAACTGGGGCTCAAATTTTGACATTTTTGGGACCTTCATTTGTTCCTTCAGACTTTTTTTTTAGGATATTTCCTTCAGACTTTTCTTTGTTTCAGGCAATTTGCCTGAAAGAATTTCTTTGAACTTTCCTTTGTTTTGGCAAATTTTTCCCTCTTTTTTCACAAACTTCTTTCCTCAGCATGTTTGACTTGAAATAATTCATTCCGACTTCCCTCCCAAAATAAATTCTCTAACCTTTTGCCTAGAAAAATTCTTTCAGACAAAAGTCTGAAGGAAATTATGTCTTCGAGCTTTTCTTTTGGAACTTATTTCCACAGACAATTCTCCTAAAAGAAATCATTACTTTTATTTGGCCTTGAATGATTTTATTCAAAAATGGACCTTCGGATTTCTTGTAAAGTCCCCTATTTTCCACTTGAAATTCCCTTTCCAAAAGGAAAGTACCCTTTGGCCTTCTTGAAAATGACCCATTTTTAAAGAAGTGCCCTTTAGAGTTTTTACAATGAACCCTTTATGAAAGGAGGGTACCCCTTGGATTTTTGAAAAAGTACCCTTCAAAAACCTTTAAGTGGGCCAGTTTCCTAAGAAAATACACTCCAAGAATTTTGAAAAGACTAATTTCTTCAAAATTTTTTCCCAAAAAAACAATTCCTTCAAATTTTTTAATTGAACCATTTCTCAAGAAAAGAACCTTTTGGGGAAATTGTTCGGGGCACTTTCCTGTAGAATTCCTTTGGGAATTTTAAAAAGGACCATTTTATTGAAGAGTTACCCTTTGGGAAAATTGTCTTATAAAATTTTCTTGAAAGAAAAGGTCTTTGCCTTTTGCTTTAGACATTTTGTTTGAAAGAAATATACCTTCGAAAACCTTCTCTTGGACAACTTATCTAAAAGAATTCAACACTTAGCCAAAAAGGGTCCCAAAATAAAATAAAACCTAGTCCCCACAAAGTTTGAAAGGATGAACAAATAAAGACTTTGCTGAATAAAAGATTTTGCATTTAGCTTCTAGCTTGCAAGCATATCCTTGAATGATCTATTGATAAAACAATTATCACATCAATGAATAAACCTTTTTGCCTATCACGAAGGTCAAATTGGAATCATACCAATCTAATTGTAGGGGTTCTAAATATTCATTTTAGGATCCTAAATATGCAAAGGGGTTTATAACAATTTATGGGAAAATAATCAATAAGTTATCATAGTAACTTATTCCATTATCACAATCGAGAATTTGTATTAATTAAGAATCAGTTTGAAATACGAATCTATAATCTATCTTTCCAACATAGATAATCTATTAATTAGACAATCTCTTGAAGAATAGAAATCTGATTCTAAAAATATGTGTACGAAATACACTTAATTATATTTTTTAATGGTTCATTATCCAACCAAGTGATAAGAAAACACTAGTAGAAAATGACAAGAAAGACAAACAACAAATAAATAATGAAACAAGAAAGAAAACTGAACATAAAAGACTATCATGAAACTAGAAAGAGAATAGGGTATAATCAAAACTAATCTAGAACCTATAAACTAAAGAACACAATGCTCTAAATAGATAATAACGAAAATAAACGAAACAAAAGGGAGAACAAAATGAACATAAGCAACTAGAACTAAACACCTAAAAAACAAAGGAAGAAAATTTAAGTAAATGATTAACTATGAAAGGTATAGTAAACATAACAACTAAATAGGAGATCAAAAAAAGAATACTTTTAAATAAAACCAAGGAAGAGGAACATTCATAAAATAGACTACTATATGTTTATAATAAGTAAGCTAAATTTAAACATATTGCTATAAAAACTGCTATAATAAGCAATAAACTAATGAGTATACCTAAAATAAGAGACAATCTAAAACAATATTAAACTTTAAAAGTAGAAATTAAATAAATGAAGTATTAGAAAAAATCTAAGGTAAGTAAAAGAACTACTAAAGGGATACTAAAGAAAAATATAAATAATAAACTAGAAAAGATTTAAACTAAGAACTAAATTAATGGTTGGTGTTAATTTACTATTAATAAACTTCTGGAAATACTAAATTAAACCATAAAGATAGCCAAAAATTAAAATAAATTTAAAGAAAACTTAAACCCATTCTATTAAAGAAAGTCAAATATTTACAAAAGAGCTGCGAGTCTCAACATGAGAGTCATCTTAACATAAGAACATATTTAAAATGAGAATTCCAACATTTTCTAATACAAAAATTGAAAAAGGACAACATAGTAATTGATTAGATAAATGAAGTGTCATAGAATATGCGAAGTGATCATCATTTTCTGTTTGAATACTTTGAATTTTTCACATAGTACTGTAAATAACAATCATCAAAAGATATTAGACTTAGCAAACTTCAGAGAATCAGTAATAGATGAAAAATATAACTGGATATACCTGTATTGCATAAGTTGTTACTCAACCATAAGATAAAGTACCATTGGGTCTATCTACAAAAGTTATACTATCTCAGAGAAATTGCATAGAAAAGAAGAGATGAATGAATGACTTTAGAATAATACTCTAGTCTTCAATACTTGTTGAACTTCTGTCTTCAAATGAAAGTTTGATCTCCTTTTATCCTTCAAATTCAGTTATGAAATAATTTATAACGAACTTTAGTTAGTTATTAGTTAATATTAACAAATTGACTTATAAAGTCAATTAGTTAATATATAATATATAGAGAGATTAATTAAGACTCTAAAATTCTTAATTAAATCAAACTATTTAAACGAAATAACCCAAGTATCAATCTTAACAGGTGGGGACCCCATCTTATTAACTATAAAGTAGGACACATAAATAATCATAAAATAAATAATAATTTGATAAATCCTACTTTTGTTTAAACCATAATGTAATTTAAACTTTAAACTTAAGCATATATTAATTATATCTTAAAATATTTGTTTTATCCTGTCTTCAAAAATAAATATCAAGATAAGTTTTAAAACTACATCAAGTTTTATGAAAAAACAAAGTTATTTCCTAGGTAACAAATAATCATCTAAATTTGATAAAACCTCTATAACAGGTTTGTCTTGCTGATTAAGACAAATATTATATTCCATTTCAGATGCAAGGAAAGGAATCAATCTAGTGCTTGTCTCAGATGTATCATCATCAAATTTTAATTTAACCATTTTAATTCTCTTGAGTTCGTTAGGTGCTTCAGATTCTTTTCTTTTTCTAGTAGTACTCTTCTCAGCAACATGATCAGAGATATTAACAGACTTCCTTTTACTACCAAATCCTTGACCCCTCAAATTCAATCTTTCAGACCTCAAGATTGGTTCACTATGAGCCCCTAAAAGGTTCAATCTCCTACATTTTCCTCCATGGTTAGAATCATATAAAGTAGGGGTATCTGAAAGAGTAGAAATTTTTCTAAGGTCTTTGGCATGGGTTATCTCTTTGTTTAATTTATTTTTGGCTGACAATTAGGAAATTGCTAGGCAGGAAGTGGCTAGTCAACTGGTTATGCTCTAAAAGCAGGAGGCTATAACTATAGATAAGGATCATGCTCAGGATGGTGTTCAATAAAATGTGAAGAAATTCATTGGGATTGAGCACAAGCTCTAACTCTTTGCCCTCAAAATCCCTTATGACTTCAATGGTTTCTAAAACCACCATAACCTCTCTGAATAAGAAGAGAAGTCAGGACATTCCAGAAATTAAGATTAGAAGCATAAAAATGGATGGACATTCTTGTGCCCCGAGGGAATCTAGGCCAAAAATGTCTAGAACAGAAACCAACCCCACTAGAACTTCAACTATGGTTTGACTTACTTCCTTGGTTTAACATTTGACCCCATCTTCCATCATTACTATTCTCTACTAGTTATTCCCATCTGGGCATTTTAAAATAAGCAATAATATGAAAAGATGCCAAATTCAAATTTTGAGTTTATGAATAAAAATTATTCATTATCCATAAACATTACTCATCATTGTGTTATATCTGAATCAAAACCATACTGATTTCCATGCACAAAATTATAAAACCAGCTTCATTCTTAAATTATTTCCTCATTAAAAATTGAACCATTCCAAGAAAAGTATTCAACAAATTTTAAAAAAATGAGGAAACATATTAATTAGATATATTTCATTACCATTTATACAAAACTCTGTCGTGACCACAAATATTCAAGAAAATTTTCAACTCAGAACAAAAACCCAAACTATGTCAGAATCCACAAACAAACTCATGGTGAAAAATTTACATGTGAATTTTTTCAACTTGCTTCATATTAGAACCTTTATCTGTAATAATTGCAACTCATTTTATACTCAACATTTCAACACTGAGACCCAATAATCCATTTGAATGAAAACCCTCGACAAATAATTATTTTAACAATAGATTATTGCATGATAGTCATCCCTATCTTTCTTTGTTCATGTAACAAATTTCACTATAGATTTGCAATTAAAGATTGTAAATACAAAACATGCAAGAGATTGAGAATGAACATTCATGTATGCAGATGATTAATGAAACAAAGCTCATCATCAACTATATTTAATATCAATCATTACACAGTCCATAACATCTAAAAATTGAGAAGGGATGGTAATGATAAGAAATGTAGATGAAACCCTAAAATTTAAATAACAATAGACTATTCTGATCAAGACAAGTCTAAAATTACCACAAGATCCTCCATATTTTTGAGATATATATAATAGAAAATCTACATACCTATTTCAAGTTCATAATGATATTTAGACATTCAACAACATGAATTATAAATACCAACATCTAAAATTATTACATATGCAAGGTATCACCCGACTGAGAGGATGGACAAGTTTTAGTGAAATTTCACCAAACAAAATCAAAGAATTCAAAATAAAAAATCAATAAAATTACTTGCAATTTATGACCCAAAATCATACAATGCTTCGAATTCCACAACTACCACTATATGCATAAACTTGAAAAAAAACTATCAAATCTTTTAAACCACAGATTCCATTTTGAACTCTAAGTTTATTCTATTCCACAAACTCCAATTTTTAGAAATGATGACTTGCATGCATACCTAGCCATATTTCCATTGAACATAAAAAACACTTGAGGTCATGCATCAACTTCCTAAGCCTCCAAACAAGATGAAACTAAAACATCCATACCTAAAATCAACTTTGAAAACCCTGTTCAAATCTATTTGCTCACCTTTCTTTATGAAATTACCATTGAACTAAAATTTTACTTCCACTGAAAGCTTTCTAAAATAATAACTAACTCAAAAATAACAACTTTATTTGCCAACTTCACCTCATAACTGCTTGGGGATACATACTCATTTCCCATTGGTCCTTACTAACTCTTGCCAAAGTTAGCAATTTTTTAATACATTTCAACCAATTGCCAAACTTAGCATTCACTACTTTTTTTACCAAATTCTATGATAAACTACATGATTCAAGGAGATAAGTGAGTCATTAATGCACACTTTACCACCAAACTTCCCACAATCTGAGGCATCCAAATATATTCAATGTTATTAAATGACATTACCTCCTTACTCAAGCTTTAATACCACAAATCTGTGAAGTCACCCTTGAAATCCTATCAATGTTAAACCTCATACACATGCCAACTCAAATCGTGATGACTAGAGCCAAGTGTATATGTCATTTGAACAATCATGCTTCATGAAAAAATCCATCAATTAAATCATATAACCAAAGGTTTTTGTCAATAAATAAACTTAGGTCTTTAGTCAATCTTAAGTCCATATGCATTCAAAATTAAATCATGATGAGACCCTAGAAATATCAATAGAATTCTAAGCTTAATGAACTTAGGCAAACCCCATAATGAACATTTTTCTTTAGCAAACTCATTATAATTTAATTCATGTGAGGATGAATATAATGCCATTCTTATAAAAATGATATAAATATCTGATGAGAATATTCCTCGATGATTTTAAAATGCCAAAGTGATTATCATGCATCTAAAATCAAAGATTATAATGATATGAGAAACTAATTAAGATAGAATCATTTGACCAAGAAAACACATCAAAGTGCAAATTCCTTGCTATAACCTGATCAATTACTACTGTTCTAGAACTATATCAATTTAAACTATCAAGATGAACAATCCAGATCTAATTCATAAATAATAACTAAATCTTTTGACAATGACTGATATAGAATTAAATCAGACAACCAAAACATTGTATATTGAGTATATAAAAAATATGCAACACCTATAGCAGAGCTGAAATGCAATACTTCCAAATATATCACTGAAATAATTCAAATATCTATAAAGTAAAACTACCAACTAAACTATAACTGATCATGAGTATAACAATATATGCATATTTTATTCATTCATCCACTTTGCTTTTTGAAACCACTGAAACAAAAATAAAATCATCAATCAACCATTATGATCTCATAATAAAAATGCATCTACTAATATTGTTAATAAAGAAAGGTTCCTGACATAGTTTTAAGCTTTATGACCAGGTCATCACTATGGTAGTAAGTATGGTTTTGAAATTTTAGGGGGGGGGGTATAGAAAATGGGCATAACACATTGCTACTAGATTCTTAGAAAACCTTGCTTGGATCCTCTCTATTTGAAAATGTTGGATCCATTTCTATGCCTTTGATCCACTACTTCATCAAACCATGCAAGAGTTTTATATGTGGGCCAAAAATGGCCAACATCTTTGGTGACTCTTAGGGAAGCATGCCTGCTATGCTTGAGAACCCAGACCACTTGCCTTGTTTAGTCCATTGGGCATGGAGTCATTAGCCTCTGCAATTGAGCTGGTCTAAAATTGGATACAAGGCTAACCCTTTCTGGAACCTCCTCTTGAAGCAACAAAGATAAAAATAATAAAATAAACACTGTGCCTAAGGAAATTAGGGAGGGGAAACACATAAAATCTAATCTAATATATACAAGGATGCAACTTACAATTAACTTATCCCTGTGTTAAATGGGAAACTTTTAGCATCATTAATTTGTAATGGACAAGGATGAGAGGCACATTACTTTTATGAGCTCATGCTAGGTGGAATAGGATGCTTGAATGATGACTCTTATGGCTTGCTCCCCATTGGATGAAGCGGGAAAAACATGTCTCCAATGTAGATAAATTCCCTTATTGGCTCAAGACTTGATTGATGTTGCTCATCATTCTTGAGAAAGCCTTGCATGAAGACTTCATCCATGTTATTGGGAGCAACTGCATTTTGTTCACTTGGTGGCTCAAAAAGACCATATTCTTCCACCTTTTTCTTGTGAAGATTAGGATTGATCATCCTTAGAAAAGCATGCTCATAGTTTTCTAGAAGAAGGACATGTCTCTTAGCCTCCTCAAACTATTTGGTTATGGCATTGAACTACTGCCACAACTCTTCATGCTCTTAACTGGTATGTTTCTCAAATTGTACCAGGGCTATCTTCAATTGAAACCTCATTTTAAAGTATACTAACCTCTAGTACGTAGTTTTGATCCTCTTTTTCATCTATGTAGAATAGATAATTAGTAGTCCATTCAAGGTCTTCCCTGTATTCAACTTGAGGATTGTCCCCTTCAGGATTTGGTTTATTAGTGTCAAAGCCATGCCAAAAAGGCTAGTCCAAACCTAATTTTTCCTCCTTTGAATGAAGTGGGCTGCCTATCAAGATTTATTCCTCACACACACTTACCTCATCTTCTCGAGACTAAAAAATCTTCCTCTATCCTTTGTAAAATAGGCTCTTTCTCCAAGAGGGATATGGTGGGAGGGTGAAAAATTTCACCTTGATTACAACTTGAAAGAGTGTCTTTCCAACTAGGTAATTTGAGTGGTCTCTTTGGTGGCTATTGAGGGAGGGAGAAATACTCTCATAACCCTTATAGGGTAAACTCATTGAGCTGAGCTAACACTTATTTTTTATTTTGTTCAACCATTAACTCCCCCTTCTCTTGAAATGGTTCTTGGACCACCACAATTGACACCTCTTTCTTCTTCTCTATGACATTTTAAAATGATTTCCATGATGGAAATATATAGGGAACAACCATGTTTTCTTATTTTTGAATGAGTTTAGGAGAGGGTGGTTTCACAAGAGAGGGCATGACATAATCAGGGTCAAAGGTGTAGGAGAAGATCTATGGTGGGATGGTTTCAAAATTTTGAGTGGGAATGGGCATAGGGGTAGGAGAGGACAAATTGATTGGTTTGGTTTTGACATACTCATCCTCCCAATGAGTCAACATATCCTCTATTGAGAGTATCCATTCCTTCATCTCTTTCTTCTCAATGTGTGGATATTCACCTTCTTCAATGGATGCCCACACACTTCAAAACTTATACAAGAAGCTCATTATATCCTCCATGGCATGAATGGAGAATTCTTGTCCAAGTTCAACCTCCTTATTTATTTTCATGATTGTTCTCCCTTGGTCTAGTATTTTTTCTCTAATTCTTGACAAGGATGAACCTTAATAAGGTTGATTAGGGGGTTGATTTGAAACCTTTGGAGGCTGAGATTGAGGCTCTTGGAGGGGAGAGAACACATAGGACTAATTACACTGAGTTTGCTGATCATCATAATATATCAACACACTTTTCAAATTTTGGACTATGCTTCTCAACTACACCTTATTGTCCCTCTCACAAACTGCCCATTGTTCATCCTCACAAACTGACCACCTATTCTTGACCAACTAAAGAGAACTCCTTGCCTATTTTAGAACATGAATAGGGATGAATGAAGAAAGTTATAAACCCCTACCAATCTCCCTTATCAACTCAATATAATTTAATAATGCTTACTTGAATCCTGACAAGGATGTAATAGGATAAACATAGTCTTGACAAGGGGAATTAACAAACTAATTTGAATGTAAAGGAGACTAATATTGGTCATACATAGGAGTGGGAGGGGAACAAAGGCCATAATAGGGTTGATAGGTTGTTTGAGGCCCACTTCTAGGGAACACATAAACATTATTAGCTTGATAAGTGTGATGCTGAGGTAGAGAATAGGCATGCTGATCAAAAGATGGTTGATTACACATACCAAATAATGATGATTATGCACTTGGACTGCTCATACCAGTTGATGAATACTTAGAGTCACCATTGGTGTTTTCATACATGCATTTAAAGGTTAGTTGGATGAATAGAACACCAAAAATCTTCACTTAGTGAACAACGTAGTCCCACCAATCATGCCCAAAATTGTTGTAGGCTAGAATTGCACCCTTGTGGGAGAGTTTTTCAAGCTTTCTCACTCATAATTATAATATTGGGACAACCTCAAGTTATGGGTATCCTGTAATGAGGTTTAACCTCTAGGATTTTTAATGAGGCTAGCTCCTTAGATGCTTTACTTCAACTTGTTTCCCACACTAAAACCTACTACCAACTAAGGAAAAGGGAGAGAAAGATAACATGAAAGGGAAAAATAAGCTAAGGATGGTGATGCATTGAATATGGAATGATCCACTTTCATCCTAGAAACCCTAACAACTAATAATGAACCTAACCAAGACACAGACTAATCTGATCCTATCTGAAGGCCACAAGCATAATTATTTTATGTGGAGGTCGAAGGGAAACCCTACAATTTGAAGGATAGAAAGAAATAGGTCTGTATGAGACACTATAAACTTGTGACACTTCAAAAAAGGCACCAATGTCTAACACTTCACACAATCTACAAGGAACCAAAAGAGTTAAATCAAGATACATAGAGAATCTATAGATGATGAAAAGGGACATAAATCTACAAATTAAGTTTCAATAATGTATACTTGACTTCAAACTAGAATAAAAATAGTTTATGTTATTGCTTCAAGAGAATGTGTACAAGGAAATTTTGATAGAGTAAATCTATAACCAATCTAGGGATCATGTTTTAGACTCAAAAGCCTATATATATATAGTAGAAAGGGATGAGAGAAAAGAGGGAGTTACAATAGAAAATGGAGAGGGGTCTCATAAATGGCTATAACCACCACTATTATTCTTGAGCTCTTTTACATTCAAAGCATGTAACTACCCTGGTCATGAGATGAGCCATCCAAGATCACCACAAATCTCATCAAGCCCCTCATGCATTCAAGTCTCCCTTGATTGGAGCTGAGAGAGCCATGTCATAGGTAGCTACATGTTCCCTCCAAGTGTAAATGATTTAACTTTTTGCATTTAAAACTTAGCATGTTACTTCACTTTACATGTCTGTTGCTCTACCTGGATGCATCTATTCTTAGTTTGAACATTTTACATGTTCTGAATGTGAGCTATAGACCACATCATTAGAGTTTGAAAAGAGGAGTCATTGTTGTATTTTGCTGATTGGATATTGAAATCCCACTAGGATCCTTCTACAAACTTGGTCTTTTCTCATCTGTTGACCTCCCATCGTGAGATCCTTGACAAGTGTTAAGCTCATGGTAATCTTGATTAACCCTTTGAAAACTTGACCTTTACGAATGGCTACTTATCGGGGCTCAAATTTTGATGTTTGCAGGCCCATCATTTGTTCTTTTAGATTTTTGTTTTTGGGTCATTTCCTTCAGACTTTTCTTTGTTTCAGGAAATTTGCCTGAAAGAATTTCTCTAGACTTTTCTTTGTTTCAGCAAATTTTTTTCCTTTTTTTTGTGGACTTCTTTCTTTAGCATTTTTGACTTGAAAGAATTCATTCATAATTCTCTCCGAAAAGAACTTCTCTGACCTTTTGCCTTGAACAATTCCTTCAGACAAAATTTTGAAGGAAATTATGTCTTTGGGATTTTCTTTTAGAACTTATTTTTATGAACAATTCTCCCAAAAGAATTCATTCCTTTTCTTTGGCCTTGAATAATTCTATTAGAAATGGACCTTCAGATTTATTGTAAAGTGCCCTATTTTCCACTTGAAATGCCCTTTTCAAAAGGAAAGTACCCTTTGGCCTTATTGAAAATGACCCTTTTAAGAGAAGTGCCCTTCAAAGTATTTGCAATGAACCTTTTTTGAAAGGAGGGTACCCTTCAGAGTTTTGAAAAAGTACCCTTCAGAAACCTTGAATTGGGCCATTCTCCCTAGAAAATACCCTTCAAGAATTTTGAAAAGACCAATTCCTTCAAAATTTTTAACTTGTCCATTTCTCAAGAAAAGAACCTTTCAAGGAAATTATTCAAGGCACTTTGCCATATAATTCCTTTGATAATTTTGAAAAGGACCATTTTATTGAAGAGTTACCCTTCGATAAAATTGTCTTGGATAATTTTTCTAAAAGAAAAGGTCTTTTCCTTTTGATTTAGACATTCTGTTTGAAAGAAATATCCCTTCAAAAACCTTATCTTGGACAAATTGTCTAAAATAATTCAACACTTAGCCAAAAAGGGTCCCAAAACAAAAGAAACACTTAGTCCCTGCAAAATTTGAAAGAATGAACAAGTAAATACTTAGCCGAATAAAAGATTATGCACTTGGCTTCTAGCTTGCAGGCTTATCCTTGAATATTGATATTGGTTCCTTAGAAAACATTGACTGGATCCTCTCTATTTGTAAATGTTGGATCCATTTCTATTCCTTTGATCCACTACTTCATCAAACCATGCAAGAGCTTTATATGTGGTCCAAAAATGGCCAACAGGTTCTAGACCTAATGTGCATAAAGACCTAATGAGGTTCAAATGAAGGGTCAAAGTAAGATATAAAGATGGTATATCACATGTAAGAATTTAATTAGGTTTGACTATCTGGGTCAAATGCATTGACCAAGTTTTAGGTCTCGAGGAAGAAAAGAAAGCAAGATATCATGTTGAAAGGTTTCTTATACATGCAGAATAAAGGTTTATAAGCCCAAGAAGGAAGTTGAGATGCTCATTAGCATGTGTATAATTTGCATGGTGACTTAAGACATTTAGATTAGTTGGGTAAGGATCCTAAGAGGCTTATAGAATCATTTTGCAGAGAAACGAAGCCCTCAACTTTATGAAAAATGTTAAGAAGGAAAGGAGGTTTTTGTGCTTGCAAACCCTCATAGTGGAGCATTTAGAAATATGTGAATGGTTTTAGCCAAAAATGGATTTAAAAATCAAGTTTTATTATTGGATGTTATAAATGACTCCTCCAGACACCTTCAAGGGTAGTGGTGTGTTAGGGTAGTGAGTACAAGGTACAAAAAAGTGATTGTTTCTAAAGATTTTATTGTTATAGGTAGGGTTGACCAAGTCAAAACATAAAAATCATTAGAGGTGTAAGGTAAATAATTTTTATTTATACATATGGAGTTATTTTTTAAATTTATGTTTACTATTTCAATCATTTTGGTCAAACAAGTTGTCATATCGCTAAATTTGCAAAGAGTGAAAATAATGAAAGAAACCAAACAGAGTGAAAAAGTGATTAGGGAAGAGTTATAAGTGACTATGGAAGGATAAAATGGTTTGGGGTATATTTTTAATACCTATGTCTCATTTACATTGGTTTTTAAGTGTTTTTGGTACTCATATCAAGGCTAAAATATGCTCACAAAGTGACTTATCTTTATAAGTCAAGACTGTGAAGGTGTGTGTTTTAGGAGTTGATCCATATGATTCATAATTAATATTAGACATATATGTATTAGTGTGTGTAAGTGTGATAAGGATGTTTAAGGACATTATAAATGTATTTTAAGGTCAAGAAAGTGATCCTATAGGTGTTAGGGATTGTGTTCACTATGACTATGTTTTTGAGCCAAGTTGACAGTTCCAAGTGTGCTAAGGTAAGTGATGAGTTTGAGTCATTTTGACAAGAGGTGATGTATCAAATGGATTTTTTTTTGGATACCTAAATTAAATATAAAATATTTATGGAAGTATAATATATAGGTTAAGTGTTTGAATCATGAAAACCAAAAATACTTATCTAGTTATGTTGGCATTGTGTGAGAAAGGCATGAGAGATTGGTATGTAATACCAATGAGTAACATTAAAAAATGTGATATATCCACTTAATATTGATATATATATATATCACATATAATCTATGGGTGTTCATTATATGTCTTGGAATCACTCTTACAGGTGTTAAACAAGAACTTGTTCATGACGATGTTCTTGAAGGCTATAGGCAGTTTGAGTGACCATTTTGCAGAAGTGAGTTAAAAATGTTCTTGGTAGAGTTGAAGAATAAAATGAGTATGGAGATGTTTTATAATTATAAAATTTTCATAATAATGAATTTTAAGTCATATATTTTCCCTAATAAAGTATGAAATGTTAAAGTTTCTTGACTGTACTTTGATTGTATTTGACCAGTTTGAGTGGTCTTGTTATAGAGGTGGGTTTGGAAGCTTGGAGCCTATGTGACAATGTAAAATGGATTTGGTGATTTTTTAAGGTCATTAAGGATATATTAATTAAATTTTTATATTGGGTTTTTTGAGAAACTTGATTTTATGCTTTAGTTATAAGAGATAGACTTTCAGGTAGTTATAAGGCCTAATGGCGAGTAGGCTAAATGACTTGATTTAGGTGATGAGTTTATCTTACAGGTGGTATGGAACCATATGTATAATATAAGGGATATTTTATAGTGATTTTAAATTTTTTAAAATCATTTTAATATCCCCAAGATGTTCTAAGAGGTCTGAGTGTAATGTGTACCTTAGAGAAGGCCTAATTACTTTCGGTCTCATTAAGGTCTAATGGAGGATTTGGGTCTTAAGGGAAATGGATGACCTATGGAGTGGTTTTATCACCCATGTAAAGTGTGTGTGTACCTATTAAAATAATAAATAAAATATGGTAGGAATCTTAGCCGACCAAGATGGGTGAAAGGAAGAATGTGGTATAAAGGTAAGGCCTAACAGGCCTATTTTGGCTATTTGTGAAAGTGAGGACTTAAGTAAAGGAAAGAGATAAATAAAGGAGAATATATAGGTAATTGAGGCCATAATAAGTGAAGGATATTATTCATTCATATATGATTAATTTTATGTAGGTGGACACACAGGTTATTGGACCTAATGAGCCTAGGAAAGGCATATTGAGTGGGTGAGCCCTAGAGGCTATTTGAATGAGTGTGAAGGGGAAAGAGTGAAAAAAAATGAGGCAATCATCAGTTTAAGATTAAAAAATAGGTGTTATATATTATCATATATTTAATTTATCTTATTTTTTGCTTGGTTTCCTATGGGGTTGGAGCCTCCTTGCAAGTTGGAGCTTGCAAAAGACTAGTTAGGTGGGTGCTTAACTATGTAGGGGTTGGTGCACCTTGTGAAGTGGGTGATCCAATAAATGTTGAATATTTTAAGTATAGGAAGTATTCCATGTGAATTATTTATTGTTTTTTATCCCCCAAGAGGGTTTCCCACATAATATCTTGTGTTATCCTGTGATGTACTTGTGTGATTGTTTGCTTATGCATTGATCTCTTATGTATGCTTCATAAAATGGTGTTTGGAATTAAATATGAATTATTGTGTAACTGATTCAACCCCCTCCCCCCACCCCCCATCGTCACTCTCACTATTTAATTCTAACATGTCTCCATGGGATTCTAAGTGTTGACGAATGATGCACAAGAAAATTTGGGATATTTAGTGATTTTTAGGCTTAATTTTCAATGGTTGGTAGGAACCAGTTTTAAGTCCATTATGAAGCCATTGGTGGCCATTTTTTGGTTTCTAAAATACCTATTTACCCATATTTCTTAACCATGCTTGTTTTTGAGTGTGCAATAACTACAAATGATAAACATTATGTTGGAAATATGATTGTAATTTGATGTTAAAAGGGAGATTACTGACATTATGGATGTGATAGATGTCAGAGGATCAAACATGTTTGATGGAGAGAAGAACATGTTTTACCAATGCATAGTATAAGTTAAAATATTGTCATGCTTTCATATATACCATTTTTGGACATTTACAGAGAAATTGATAGAAGATCTGTTATTGGTTTTTTAAGTGCATCTCATATATATGGTCCATAGGTTTAGATGAAGAGAAATGATCTCAATAATGATTTATTTTAGCTCTCACCCATTACTAGGGTTTTTCAGTAAAACCCTATGGTTTTTGGTCATGTTATTCATAGGATTTTATACTTTTATGTTGAATTCATAGAGGAAGGAACTGATCACTTAAATTATAACTTAAGCCTTTATCATCATTGTGCAATCAACCCCTTCAACCTAACAATTACCATCTTGGAGAAGTGATCAAAGACTTTAATATTTACTAATTCCTTAACTTATGCCTTATTTTATCTTGATCAATGGCTAACACTAAATCATATGCTAAAGATATAATGATGTGCATCAAAGTCAATATGTCAAAGGTACCTGAGAGTGAATGCATTAGTGCTAAGTGTCACAAGTGTAGGGACTGATAATGTGCATAAGGAATGCATGAGTGACAAGTGTCATAAGTGTAGGGATTGATAGTAAAATATTTAGAAGGTAAGTACTAGTTCCATGTGTCACAATCATAGGGATTGATAATGTACAAAAGGCACATGAGAGTGTCAAGTGTCACACTCACAAAAATTTGTCAGATAGAGATATAATGAGTGTATCAATCTATTAGAGGATATAATGATGAGCGTGTGATCATGCAATGAATATCAATAGAGTGCATGGAATCAAATAGGTTAAAGTGTCTGATGTTTAGTGAGTTAAAAACTGAGATAGATCGACAATACATATGTATTCTAAAGTATCAGGAAGTAACAAGATGAGATCAAGTTCTTGATGTTTAATGATAAAAAAAGGTAAAGTCTATGATTATTTTGAATATCTAACAGAATGTGGGATCTCAGATAAAAAGATCAATGGATGCATTTTAAAGTTGAAACATCAAAGTTTAAAAGCTCATAAGTATCTAATGGAGTACGTGATCTTGTCAAAGTTTTATCTAATATTTACATTTAAATTGAGTCATTTGAACAAGGATCATTAGAGCATAAAAATAAACTTAAGATCAATGGTCAGTATATAAATATATGTTCATCTCAATGTTCAAGTGATGAAACATATAGGAAAGATGCATTATATGACACAGAGAATGATATAGATCACTACGATCGATCTAAATTATGTAATATGGCATGTGTATCAAAACTAGAGCCTTATATATGCTAAATGTAGTAAAAGATAGATAATTATGGTAGTGGTACATGAATTCAAAAAGTGAGAAACTTGCAGGAGCGTGATGTGTTAATGACTAAGTGTGAACATAGAGTGATATGAGACTTAGATCCAATTCATATAGACATCATCTAAAAAATATACTATGTTTTTACCAAAAGGTTAAATTGAGAGGGAGAGAGAAAGGGAGGAAGAGAGATGCAGGGTAGAGTATGATGAAGTTATAGAATAGGTCTATAATATAGAGCTAGATTCATTTATGAATCAAATTTATAATCTAAATTTGTAGCTTCATAATAGATCTAATTGGTAAGTGCCATTAGAAGAGCTAAGTTGGTGTTCAGTTAGGGAGTTGGTGCTTCCTTGAGTAGGTGCTCTTAAATTAGGGGATTGGTGTCTCCTTAGGGTCGGTGCCCTTAAACATTTTAACTAGTGAGGTTATTAATTATGAGACTGGATTAGAATAGTAGATTTTATCAGCTATTCTCATGGTGGTTTTGACCATATTGGGGTTTTCACATACATCTAGTGTTATGCATATATGTGTGTGTGTGTGAGAGAGATATCTACATATGCTTTCTAAATTACTTTAAAAAATATTAAAGGAATAATTTTAATCAATCTACTGATTCACTCCCCCTCTCAATAGATAGTTGTGTTCCAATAATTGGTATCAGATCCCTGGTTCCTTAGAAGAAGCTTATTAAACTCACATGGATATTGGATGGTGAACACCAATGGCTCTTCCTCAAATAAAGCACCTCTATTTGATGGATCAAACTATGCATTTTAGAGCATTAGAATGGAAGCATATTTATCTTCATTAGGGTTTGATGTATGGTTATCTATTATAAATGGATATATAATGCCTGCTACAATTCCCACTGATTAGGCTACCAAGAAAGCATATGAGAGCAATGCCAAGGCAAAAAATGATATCATTTATGGATTGTCTAACTTAGATTTTTTTAAAGTCATGCACTATCAATCTTCACATGATTTATGGAATAAGTTGAAGAGCATCTATGAAGTTGATGATAAGGTGAAGTGGGCCAAGATAAAAACATACAGAGCCAAGTTTGAAAGTCTTAAAATTAATGAATAGTAAATGCAATTAGAGGCATTAGAAAAGAGATGAAAGATTTAGTCATTTTCAAAAAGGTCCTAAGATATTTGACATCCAAGTATGACTCTAAAATATCTATAATAGAGGAAGCAAGAGATCTAAATAAACTCACTATAGATAAGTTTCATGGAACATTCATAGCCTAGGAGATGAGAATGGGAGAAGCAGATGCTTTCAAGGGAAAAGCTGCATTCAAAACAACCAAACAAGTAAAAGTAGAATCATCTACATCCAAATCTAAGGAGACTGATGAAGAAGAAGCCAACTTTGTAGAAAACTAAGAAGAGGGTTTGGAAAGTAAAAAGGTAAGTTACCCTTTAAATGCTTTAAGTTACCCTTTAAATGCTTTAACTATGTTAAGGTAGGACATTTTTTTGCTAAATGCCCTTATAAATAAAAGGATAACTCTGAGTGAGAAGAGAATAATAAAAATATGAAACCTCACTACTCCAAAAAGAATAACTTCTTTAAAAATAAGAAGGGCTTGTACATAAAAGAAGATAGTGGTTCATTAGATGAATGTGATAGCTTAAATGATGACCATGATTGTGCCTTTGTGGCTGAGGACAATGAATCCTTATTCATGACATTAGAATCAACCTATGTGGATCAAGAAGCAGAAGAAGTTAAAGACTAAGATGAAGAAGAGGAAGGAGAAATGGATCTAGAGGGTAAACTCATTTCTGCTCTAAATGAAATTGAAAACTTGAGAAAAGAGAACATAAATAAGAAGAAGCAAACACAAAAAGAGATTGAAAAAGTATCCAATAGTTTTTAAAAATCTTATCAGATGGTAGTTAGCCTAAAGACATAAGTTAAAGAGGCTAAAAGAATAGAAGATGTAGTCAAATTTGAACTGCAATTTAAATCTGATGAATGATTGAAGTTAGAAGTAGAGATAATGGTTTTGAGGAAAGAACCTAAAAAATCTAAAGAATAAATAGACAAATGTCTGAATTTGATAGGAGGTTCATAAATTCTTAATGAGTTAATCAACTCTCAAAAGACATCAAAATAAATAAATGATCTTGGTTTTTAAAAGGGGGAAAGTACCATAACCAGTACATCTACAAAATTATATGACAACTTCAAAGCAAAAGGAGAATAAGGAACAAAGAATGAAAAAGCTTACATGAATGCATCTAGAGATACCAAAAAAGACAAGCACAATTGATGTGAATAAAGCTGAAGGGGAAAAGAACCAATCTCTAAAAACTCAAGGAAGATGCAAAACACAAAGGCAACTGATGTAGATGGTTACATAAGGGTGAGAAACTTAAATAATCTAGAATTAAGAAGACCTCCTCATCTTGCACAAAGAAATGCTATGACCATTTATTCCTCATTTTTCTATGGTTATTGTTATACCTGTAATCAGTTTGGTCATAGGGCTAGTGAATGTAGAGTTATACCTAAAAGGAGATCAAACTTTGTAAGCAAAAATTCATTTGCACCCTTGTTAGATATAAATGTAATATGCTATAACTGCAATAATTTTGGTCACATAGCTAAACAATGTAGAACAAACTTTTTAAGATAAAAAATACAAAGTGAAAGGAAAGGCATGTCTCCCAGTGTGAAAAAAGGTTCTCAAGTCTCTAAAAAAGAGAAAACTAAGCCAAACAAGAAACCTAAAGATGTGTGGAAAGTAAAAGATCAGAAAGTTTCATAATCTATGATTTTTCAAACTGCACTCCATGTTAAATAATAGAATTTATGGGTAATAGATAGTGGTTGCTCAAAACACATGACTGGTGACAAGATCAAGTTCATCAAACTAAGCAAATGTAAGGAAGGATCTATTAACTTGGGAAATAATACTGTAGTAAAGTTATGTGTTAAATTAACCTTGAATATAGATGAAAAACTACCTACACATGATGTCTTTTATGTTGAAGATCTAAAACACAATCTATTAAGTGTCAAATAAATGTATGGCAATGGATATAAGGTCACATTTAATGTAGAAGGCTAAAAGGTAAGGAGATTTAAAAGACTAGTTATAGAAGGGAAACGAACTAAAAGCAATATCTATAATCTTAGTGAAGTGAATGGTAATAGCTATCTGATAGGAAAGGTTGATGAGAGTTGGTTATGGCATAGAAAAATGGGTCATATCAATTTTGATAACCTAGTAAAAGTGAGTTCAAATAAGTGTGTCAGACATATGCCTAAGATAACCAAACCTATAGACACTACTTATAAGGAATGTTAGCAAGGTAAGCAACCAAGGGTTAGATTTCAAATAAAGAAGTATGCTACTACAAATCTTTTAGAGTTAATTTATACTGATCTTTGTGGTCCTATTAAGATAAGAAGATCTAAAGGATAAAGATACTTCATGATTCTAGTAGATGATTACTCAAGATTGACATGGTTAACCTTATTGAAAGTCAAGTCTTAGGCATTTGAAATATTCAAGATATTTAGGGCCATGGTAGAGAATGAGATTGGATGAAAAATCAAACTCTTAAAATTTGATAGAGGTGGAGAATTCACCTCAAATGAGTTCATAGAATACTATGAGAATCATGAAATCAAAAGGCATTACTCTGCAGTAATTAATTTATAGTAGAATGGAGTCATTGAGAGAAAGAACTGAAAAATCAAGGAGATGGCTAAAACAATGCTAAAAGAGGCCAAATTACCTGATGGCTACTAGATAAAAGTAATACAAACAACAATATATATCTTGGATAGAGTTCACTTGAGGGTAAATAGTGATAAAACTCCCTATGAACTATGGTATGGAAAAACTACCTCTGTTAAGTATTTTAGAGTGTTTGAAAGCAAATGCTACATCAAGAGAAAAGAATACAAATTAGAAAGCTTTGAATCAAGATGTGATGAAGGAAGATTTCCTAGTTTTTCCAACCAAAGCAAAACCTAAATATGTTATAACAAAAGGCTATAGAATATTGTAGAGAGTATCAATGTCAAGGTTGATGAAGACTTGAAACATGTTAAACTTAGAAAATACATCTATGAAGAAGAATTAGAATCTAAAAAGGAAGTAGCTAAGGAATTAAATTAAAATCCACCTGCAAAATTTGTTTAAAAGGATCATCCTATAAAACAAATAATTGGAAATAAAAATGAAGGAGTTTAGACAAGGAGAAGAGTTGTAATGAACAAGGAACAAGTAAGTTTTGATCTAATATTTGAAATTGAACCTAAGAACTATGTTGAAGTTAGAAAGGATGAGAATTAGCTTAAATCCATGAAAGAAGAACTGAGCCAAATAGAAAATAAAAAGAACTTGGTAATTAGTTCCAAGACCTTCAAATAAGAATGCAATAGGTACAAAGTGGGTTTTTAGAAACAAACTCAATGAAGATGGAGCTATTATAAGGAATAAGGCTAGATTGGTGTGCAATGGATATGCACAAGTTGAACGCATAGATTTTAAAGAAACATTTTCTCTAGTTGCTAGATTGGAATCCATACAAAGGTTTATAGCATTCTATGTTTACAAGAAATTCAAAGTCTATCAAATGGATGTTAAGTCTAATTTCTTAAATGGGAACCTAGAAGAGGAAGTCTACATAGAACAACCTAAAGGTTTTTAGCTATCAGAAGAAGAAGATTATGTTTGTAGACTAAAGAAATCTATATATGGTATAAAATAGGCACCTAGAGCATGGTATTTAAGATTAAACTAGTGCCTAAAATAATAAGGATTACATAAGGGATGTGCAAATAAAAATATTTACTTCAAATCAGAAGGTGAGCATATGTTGATTGTTGTATATGCAGATGATATCATTTTTTGTGGTAGAAACAATAGAATGTACAAAGACTTTATTAATCAAATGTAAAATGAGTTTGAGATGTCTATGCTTAGAAAAATTTATTTCTTCCTTAGTCTACAAATAACACAAAATGATGAAGGGATATTTATATCCCAAACCATGTATACTAAGGAAATGCTCAAGAAGTTTGGAATGGTAGACAATAAACCAGTAGGAACTCCCATGATAACTAGATTTAAGTTGAGCAAAGAGGATGAGTCCCTTGATGCAAATAAGAATATATATAGATAAATGATAGGTATCTTGTTATACCTATCTACATCGAGACTAGATATCATGTAAGTAGTGTGCATGGTTGCAAGATTTCAAGTTGCTCCCAAAGAGTCACATGTCAATGTAGTGAAAATGATCTTTAGATATATCAATAGTACAATTGACTATGGCTTAGGACCCTAAAGATAAATATTTCACTCTGACAACATATATAGATGTTGATTAGGTAGGAAGTGTGGATGATATAATAAGCACTAGTGGTGGTACATTTTTCCTTGGAAACAAACTTGTTTCATGGCTGAGCAAAAAGCAAGAGTCAATTACTCTTTCTACAATAAAAGTAGAATATGTTGCAGCAATGGCATGTTGCACTCAAGTCTTTATTAGAGAGTTATTAGTGATGTCATAGTGATATCATGGAAGTGTCTTGGTGAGTGGATGAAGTGATTTGATATCTTAAGTAATAATGACAACATGTGTAATGTGCTTGTTCTAGTGTGCTTTATGTTGGCTTGGTTGAACTTCTGGTTTGACTATTTAGAGATGATTAGGGATGATTATGGAGTATTTATCATGTGAAAAAGGTCCCTAAGATGTTTTATAAGCTTTAAGAGCTTGTTTGCATAAGTGGAATTCATCTGGTTATCTATAGTTTTCATCTAGACACTTTTGGTTCAGTGGCATAAAATCTAAGAAGGAAATTTGCTGATGTCATCATTTCCATGTGTGGATGAGTTAGGGGGAGTTGGTCATATGTTTATGATCACATTTTTACCTAGTTTTCATGTGATAAATCTTAGGTCATGTACCTAAGTGTAGTCAAAGATATATGGGTACAAAGTTGGGCTCCCAAGCATTTTGACAATGTTTTCCCATAGCCAAATTTGTAAAGTGGAAAGAAGAGCTGAGTGAGTATTTTGATGGTGTCATATCTCACATCTGTGGACATTTTAGGAGAAGGTGATCATATCTATTTGTTAATTTTTATTCCTAGTTTCTTTACACTAATTTTTAGATCATGTGACAAAGCACATTAAAAGACATGCATATGCAAAGTTGGGTCCCCAAGCAGTTTGACTGTGTTTTTCCATACTTAGCCAAATTTACGTGTGACAAGAAAAGCTTAGTAGGCATTTTGATGGTGCTATATATTGCACGTGTGAAGCTATCAAGAGAAACTAGTCATATGGGTTTATTGAGTTTTGATCCTAGTTGATTTTTGCCTAATTTTATATCACATGATGAAGTATGTCAAAATATATGCATGAGTAAATTTGGCCTTCCAAGTAAGTTTTGACATAATTGGCTCTGTGACAGGAGTTTTTGAGAAGGCATTTTTATGGTGATATATCTTACTCGTATGAAGGTTTTAGGATATACTTGTTATATGGTTAGATTATCCTATATGAAGAGATCATCTGGTCTAAATTTGAGATCATGCATTAAAGCACAATGAAATTTATTAAAGTCCAAAGTTGGCCTTCCAGGCAGATAAGCAAGGTTCCCATACTTAGTCATTTTTGCACAAGATAAAGTTTGAGCAAGATCGATGGTGCATGTTACTCTAAGAAGTCAAGAATTAGTGAGATGATGATAGGTTAATGATGTTTAATGAATGAGAAAAGGTATAGGATATGTAGACACCTAAATGTAGCCACCAATGACCTCCAACCAAGGTTTTGACCAATTTCCACCAAAATGCACAATTTGGCCTAAAAACACTAAAATGCATTAAATGAGTTGAAATTGATATATTCAAGTGATAATTTTGGATAGAATATCACTAAATGGGATAATGCAATTTATGGGCCAACTAAATTTGATTAGTTCATTTCAAGTCAAAATACCAATTTTGCACCTAGGTGCTCTGGATTGCTCTTTCCTATCAAATCTATTGCACAAGACATGTGCCTTTGTTATTTTATATTGGTAACATCCTAAATGGGATAATGGTTCTAATGCATCTGAAATCACATCCTAATTCTAATCCAATCAAATTTTAGATCAATAACAAGGCATTTTTATCAATTTGAGTAATTTGTGCACAAAGTGCTTAATCATGCTTAAGAGCTATTAAACCAAGTTAGAGCCTAATTAAGAATTCCATGGAAACTTGTTGAATAATTTGTTTTGGAAATGAATATTGAATATCTACATCATCAGGTTACCTCATTTCTTGGGAAAACATCCCTAGGCCATAAATGTCATAAATATCAGGATTCATGCCTCCCATGCCTCATCAATGCCCTCCATGCCTCTTAATTGCCTCTCTATCCCAAATATTGATGAGCTTATTTATAAAATTTAATTATAAAATTGGATTAATCCTTAGCCACACATCTCAATCTTAAGATGGATGGATCAGGTTGATTTTGGTTAATCTCAAAAACCTATAAATAGAGAGGCCATGAACATCATTTTTAAGCTTAATTTGTGCAAAGTTACCATGTCAAATTGATTCCAAGATCTCTCACATGTCAAAGTTATGATATCAAAATATTGAGCCAAGCCAAGTGAAAGCCAAAAGGTGCCAATGAGAAGAAGAGATAGCCAAGCCTCCTTTGATGAAAACTTCATGAGCACAAGTTGAACAAGCCACTACTACAAGCATTTGGAGCATCCAAAGAAGGTTTATTTTTCATTTTAGTTGTGTTTTTTATTCATGTTTGTTAACTAATCTCTTTCTAGTGTCTTGGCCTAGAGATGTTATGCTAGTTAATGTGTTTCTTTCATTTTGTTTTCATTTTGAAACTAACATGATACTAACCATCCTCTCTTGAGTCAAATTCATAGCTCACATAATGGCATGCTTAGTGGGACCCAACACATGCCACACATGAAGAAGATCATTATGAAACTTTAATATCTTCATTTGGATCATTAAAACTTTTGCAATTTGATTTTCTAACTTTGTTTTACCATTTTTTTTGTCATGGGTTTACACAGTAACCATCGTTGATTGAGTAAACTGTCGATGAACCATTGTTGGTTAAGATAACCATCATCGAGTAAGTTAGTAAAATTGATGTTGGTCTACATAACCATCACTGGTTAGTAAAACCATCATCGGCCTACATAAAATTCACCATCGCTAGTTAGTATAACTGATGATGATCACTGTGTTTTTTTACACAAACCTGAGAGCTCATTTTTCTAAATTGGTTGTTTCATCTTCAAAAGTGCTTCTAATCTAAACGTCTTGCTAAATTTTTTTTCGTAGGTTTTGATTGAAAAATCATAAAATCATACTTAAATAGATCCTTTAAAACTTATTTTAGGGTGTTTTAAAATAAATCCAACTTTTTATTTTGGTGCTTAAAAGAAAATCATTTAGGGTGCTATTGCTTAAATCTTATAGTTAGATTTCAAAGTTAAAAATTAAGACCAATGGGTCAAATGAACACCACAAAATATTTCATTTGTGCTTAAAATTAAACACACTTTTTATTTTTGTCTTCAATAGTTGTTTGATCTAATTTTGTTTAGCAAAGAGAGGGGTGTTGCATGTATGCTCTTCCATTTGTCCCCTTTAGGGAACCCTTGGAATTAAAAGTGCCATTCCTATTACAAAAATCATACTCCAAGGCTTAGAAAGAATGTCACCTAAAGCACTCCCCAAAAACTCATTAAAGTTTGGGTGACCTTGAAAATGACCCTAAAGTTTTTCTATTAGTCTTTTATTTTCATGCAAACTTGGATCGTGAGGGGGATGTCATTACTTCTTATGAGTTCTTTAGGGAAGCTTTAACCTAGGGTTTTATCTCCTAGCATTGGCTTCATTTGGTTCCATATTGGAGTTGCACATGGGATGTAGTGACACTTTGGACATCGCACTATACTAAGCGAACAACAAGATGTAGTGGTTGCAAAAGAGACTAGACCTTTTTACAATAAGCCAAGTGATATGGACCCAAAATCTATGCTTTTATTTTGTATTTTTTGATGTGAAAGTCACTATGCAATTAATTCCCCTAGAATGTTTGGAAACTTGTATATCTTAGACAAATGCCCACTTGTCATGGAAGTATTGTTGGTGCAAGGTGCACCTCAAGGTCTATGTTATAGTACTATCATTTGAGAGAAGGGGGGTGTTAAAAAACTACAATATAATGTGCATTTACTTTTGGATAAACACTTAAAACCATCTCAAATGACATATATTGATGGATTCCAACAATACCAAACAACCTTGTCAATTTAGGGTCTAAGAGAGATTCATTAGTTGGTTTTGTCCTAGATTAAAGTCTTGTTTGGAGTCAAAACTTGGTGTAAATAAATGATATAAACCAAAACACATGGTCCTCATTTTCCTTTGAACAAAGAGGCTTTATGTTACCCACATGAAATCATCAATTTTCCTTGTTCAAAATTCATCAAAACTTGGAGTCATATCATCCACTTTGACACAATTATGCTACCCAATTGAGTCTAAACCTTTGACAAAGTTGTTTAAGTCCTTCATTTATAATCTAAATTTGAAATTTCACCTTTAGAAGTTCATAGGGTTGATGTGTTAAGTGGGTTTGCCATTTTCACTAAACTTGAGGGAACTTAGGTTCAATTTCCAATTTGGGTTAAAGGTTGTTTAAAGACTCATGATCATTATCACCACTTGATAGATTTAAGTCATTTTGTGCTAAACACTTGCACTTTGAGTCTATGTACCATAACATTTTGAGTTAAGAAAGGTAGTGTTATGCTATCAAATTTGTGAGAAATTATCTTTACCTTAGAGAGTTCTTGAAAGAAGCATTTTGTCACATCTTTTGGGTAGTCTAGCACTGTTACACTACCCAACACATTTTAGATATTATTTCATAGGCCCTATTACATAGAGTTCAAATTTGTTCCTACATTTTCAAACTAATCCGAGTATACCTATGTGAACCTTTGTCTAACACAGTTGCTGTTCACATTTTATCTAGCTTATTTGTTAAAAGAATCAAGTTTAATACCATTATTTGTGAGAAAACAAACTATCTCTAAAGTGCCTTTTGTTTCATGCCTTATCCCTATTTGATTGAGTCCATGTCTAAAATAAAATGCCTAGTGTTTTGTATAAGTGTTTAAAATCTATCAAATTAAAATTTTTATCTATTTTAAAGTCTAGCTTTTGATGCCATGTTTTGGCCAAAAGACCTAACAACTTTTAATTTCCTAGATTAGACTGATTTGAAACACTTCGATCATAGAGTTTGGAATTTATATTTTTGGTTCATTTACTTAGACACTTAACGTTAGCTTGTGTTATCACAATTATTTGCATAAACCTTTTGATCCTTTTGATGAATCTAGACCAAGTTTGAACATTGGCTTTTAGACATTGTATTTTTAGAGTTTGTAGAACTCTTTGACCTTTTATTGGAATTTTTTTTACTATGGATCCCAACATGTATTCCTACACTCATAGTGGACTCATTTACAATCCAAAGATTAGTAATGTGGTTGTGTAGGAAGAAATGGTGTGAGGTCCCTATGCAGATAATATTGCTTATGAGACACATTTGTATCCCTCTTATAGTACTCAATTAGGGGTACAAAGCCAAGATTCATTAGCTAGTTATTTGGTTAATACACCACCTTATTCAGAATAAGACCAAGAACAAACTACATAATACCTAGCTACAATACCCACAACTGATGAACCAATTATTCAAAAATCATGCTCTACTAATACGCCTTCCACTTATGATCCATTTTTATTTGAGCATCATTTGTTGGAACACAAAGATGAGATTTTGGTTAGAGCCATAGAGGTAGGGGCCAAGTTTCCAACATAATTACCTCATGAGAATTTACTAAGCCTAGTAAGAATGCCTCACAACAAAAATTAATGATCAAAAGGCTTCTTCTAGCGATCCTTTGGCTTTAGTCCAAATAACATATCAGGACCCTAATATAGCTAATAGAGGTAAAAACCTCATGAAAGACCACTTTAACCAAATGCAGACGACATATCAAACCTACTTGAATCTAGCATGCAATTTCAATTAGATGACTATGGTGAGTAAACCTCTTATTAACTTAGTTCATTCAATAGGAGTTTTGATAGAGTTAACTAGTCAAGACAATCAAAGTTTAGACCCATTTGTGTAAAACACTTTAGTGGACGACTTGCTACATATGCCCATTATTGAAGAAGTGTCTTCTGCTTCTATGTAGAATAATGAGAAAAATATAGTGGGCAATGTGTGGGCAACGTCCAATCTAAATCAAAGTGGTACTAACACACACACAACTAGTCAAAAACATGTGCCTATAGTTAATTTTAGGAGTGGACCATCATACTAGGGAGTAGGAGTTTCTACATCCAAACCTCAACTAGCTGCTTCATCAACTGTGCAACCAACAGGAATATGTAATCAACCAAAAACCAATGTTACACCTCAATAATAGAATGTGATGAATCCTACTCCTCCTTAACAAGTGACGAGTAGTATTCCATAATAGCAGACATAATCTAGTGTACCAATGTAATAGAGGTTGAATGTGTTGCCAACTCAACAAGAGGAAACTAATGTTCTACCTGTTAGGTAGTGATAAACATACCTCTTCAATTGTAAACTAACGTACCAATCCAAAACCAAATGATGACTAGCCAACAATGTGTAAATATTGGTCAACAATAGATGCTAAATATTTAACATGATTTTGCTTCCCAATAAGGATTCGTGTAATAAGGAGGCTCCCATGTTTCTCAAGTACCTACTAGACAACAATTGGTTCAAAATGTGCCACAAGTTTAGAGACAAGGTCTTGGTCCACAATTTCTCACTCAACAAAAATGTTTGATTAGTTGGTAGCATGTCCATTTTCAACAACAATAGGCACAATATAGTTATATCCATCCATCCCAACCACAAAATCCTCCAAGTCAAACCTTCATAGCCAACCCAAACTAGAATATCACATAACTAAATGTGTAATTTCAAGTACATCCTAATCCACATATGCATATTCTTGGTCCATTTCCCAACCAAAACAATATACCCCAATAAATATCTCTATCATACCCTGGTCAAAGTGTCTCACTTGTGACCTTCCAACCATCTACCCAAACTAATGTTCGCCCTCAAACCAATGTTCTTTCCAATTTTTTATCCCAAGAATTGTAACAAATGAAGGATGAAATTGCTACCATTCAGGCTAGGAAATAGACTAAAACGTTTAAGTTGGATGATGTGTGTTCTTATCTATTCAACATGGAGTACTTGCAGATACCATTTCCTCTAGGATATGAACCACCAAAATTAGACAAATATAAAGGGAAAGGTGACCCTAAGGCCCATTTAATCAAATTCTTTGTTGCATGTCAATCAGTGGCATATAGTGATATATACCTTTTCTTGTTGTTTCCAAGGAGCTTGGCTAGACAAGCCTTGGAGTGGTTCTTAAAGTTTCCCAAGAATTCCATAACAAATTTTGATGATCTTTCTGATAAGTTTGTGAAACACTTTTCCTATAATCTCAAACATGAGATTTGATTGGTTGACTTAACATAACTCAAACAAAAGGCTGGTGAGATTTTTGTAAGTTATATATAGCTATGGAGATCTCTTGCAATCTAATTCACCCACAGTTTACCAGATAAATAATTAGCTGTTGTGTTTACTAAATTTTTTTGTAGTGATATATCTTATCACTTGGAATTACAATGTTCACATACTTTCAAGGAGATCATCGATAAAGGCTTGTTGATTAAGTGAGTCCTTATTAATAAAGGGATCATCAAGCTTACATCAATTAATCAGAATCAAAGTATCAATTAGGGAAGTGGCCAAAACTAACATCTAATCCAAGCACAAGCATCACAACCAACATAGACCAATAACCAAGATAGACCAAAGAAATTCAACCACAATAGGAATGTTGTGGGTAATGGAGTAATTGAGTCACACCATGTCCAAATAGTGTAAACATCATCTGGACCACTTTTTTAGCTTACTCCTACCCAAAAAACTCTCCAACCAATGCTGTAAGCACAACAACCAAGACCCATGCAACAAATGTAGCAACCTTTACCAATACAAACCCCTGCTCCAAGGAGAGCTATGCCTACACATCATGTCTTTAGTGACCTAAGAGAGCCTATTGTATTTATATTTTAAAAACTTACCACTACTAATATGATTATTTGGCTTATACCAAAGCATTATCCATAAGGCATTCCTTAACCTAATTGGTACCATGAAAATAAATTCTGTGAATATCATCAGGTCAATGGGTATAATCTATGAAGATGTGTGCAAATCAAACATTTGATTGAGAATATGTTGGATAATGGGGAGATAACATTAGATAATAGTGATTCCACCTCTAATCAAAATCTTAGGATTTATCAAAACCCCTTTCCCCAACATAACACACAACAATAACATAACAATCAACAACAAGAACAACACTAATTGGTGTAACAAGAAAATCAAAAGTATCAAAATCAAAGGCCAAACCAACATAATCAGTAGAATCAACAACAAAACCCACAACATCAAAACAATGGACAAAACCAAGGTCAAAATGGTAACAACCAACAAACCTACCATGCAGTTGTTCATGACTACAATAGGATTATAGGTCATATTGCAAGGGGTAATGTTAATACCATATCCATTAATCCTAGATCAAGCACTAATAAATATATACTATTAATAATTAATACCCCTCAACCAAATTACATGGATAATTCTTCTTTGACCTGGGACTACACACAGGCAAACTAGAAAATCAAGACTCCCACTTTTGGACCATGTATCGATAACTCGCCCTTGCCATGTGACCACATACAAGTGCACCAACAACTGAGACTTGTCCTATTTGGTCCCACACCATTCCCAACATTTATTAACAATTTTGGTCCAACATCTAATCTTGATTATGAAATCACAACTTAGAGTTCAAAGATTACTATCCTAGGTCCACAACCATCTACCACTTTCCCTGTTATCCAACCAACCATTCAGCCTCAGAATAAACCATTCACCATTAACCAAGACAAGAAGTTTGATATTGTGGAACAATTGTAGAAGACACTAGCACAAATTTCTATTTTAGATTTGCTACAAACATCAATAATCCATAAGAACATTTTGAGTGAGTTTTTAACCCAATCCACTGTTGCCAGTGACATATCCCCTGATAAATTTCAAGCTTTGGTTGGACACCTATCTCCAACCCAAAAAGTCACATTTAACTAAAGTGATATGTCTTCCCTTGGCCCACTCCATAATAATCCATTGTACATATTGTTGGGTGAATATTTTGTCAGCCAACTAACTGGTGACCAAAATAGTTCCTATCACCACAGCATAGGGAGATCAATCGCCCAGATGTGCAGGTTTACTACATCAACAAGAGACAAATCTCTCCTCTCATCAAGGGGAGGTTCCCTATAGGTATGCAGGAGATGCAGGAGGCTATATATATATATATATATATATATATATATATATATATATATATATATATATATATGCAAAAAGTAAGACACAGGGGGTAGGACAAACCATCCATCTCTTTTCTTTCAGAGATGATGCTGACAAACATAAGAGAAATACTGGGTGATGGGGAAGGTGCTTCTCTTCTTTTAGAAGCAACTTTCAGCCAAGAGCCAGATTCTTTCCTAAATAGTATAAGTCCTGGTGAGGCAATAGAAGGCACTTCTCTTCTTTCAGAAGTGCTTGTTCTTGCAAATAGCAGGACTCTTTCTGGTAGCAAGTAATCGGTAACAGGGTAACCGACAGCCTAAAATGTAGCACAAAGTCTCCACCTCAACTTCCCAAAGATTATATCACAAAGGATAATGGGGGCAAAAAGTCACCCCAGAATCCTCAACACAAAAAGGAAAGGAAAACACAGACTGAGATCAATTGTGAAAGCACAAAGTCTTCTCACGGTTGGTTTCAGGACACTTCTTTGTTACCTTTACTAAATCTATGCACCTAATTAAATGAATAAGGACACCTTCAGATGACACAAGTCAGAACAACACAAAGTCTGGAAAAACCTACTTTCTCATTCATATAACAAGGAAAATGAAATTACAACCTGAGCTCAAAGTCTCAGTCATCTTCTTTCAAAATGGGCAGAGTTTCATTCTTGTAAAAATGAGAAGTCTCCCTTGGTTCAAAATGAGAGATTACAATATATAGAGTCCCAAGAAAGACTTGGGCATTCATTTTTCAAAGAACGGCCCACGCCATGCATTCAATGCCTTGAATGCATTTTCAGGTTCATCAAAGGACTGCATTGAAAATAGGGCAGTTGTCTTAACTATTTTATCCCATATGTCTTCTCCTTAATATGGACTATCTGGTCCATCCCCCCTGACGTCTGTGCATCTGTTCATTCGTCTTTAATTCATGGAAGAAAACATGCCGCATCCTTGGTTTGGTGCGCTCATAAGTCTACTCGATCCACTGTTTCATCTGCTAGAAATAAATCTTTCAAAGATATTTTTGATCCTTTGGTCTCACTCCTCTCTTCACTACTTAAGCGCTTCTTTACTCTTTATAGCCCTTCTTACCTAAGTCTTCGGGGGGGGTCCTTTCTGTGTCTTTGACAAGTGGCAAGTTTCGCTTTTATGAAACTCATTAGAAACTCATGGAAAATGGAGTCCACGACACGTTTTGCCCAAGCAACTCTAAAGGGGAACACGGATCCAAACACTTGTCATGTTCGCTGCACTTTATATTTTTCCATAGGGTGCTTTTCTGTGGGCTTTTCTCTTCAGTCGAGCTTCTCCAACTTTATCTCTTCTTGTTGCAATTTGAGCTATTGGGCTATCTTTCCAGCCAGTCACTTGGTTCTTCCTTTGAGTTCTGCACTTTATTTGAATTTCAACGGATATTCCCTTACCTTAAATTTGACGTCTACGGGGACATCATTGTTTAACTGTTGCTTGAACCATGTTGAACTTTGAACCCGTTGAACCACTGAAAGTTCATCGATTCATTGGTTCATTCTAGTCTCTTTATTTTATCACTTCTTGGTTCAATGACTTTCACGCTCCTTGGTTGAACCATTTGTTGAACCACTTGTTTACTGCTTTTCCTTTGACTGAGGCTGCTTTTGAGCTTTTGAACCAATGTTGAACCAGTGAATCCCCTTTATGGAAAAAGCTTAAAAATGAGGAATTTGAAAGCTCAGAACAAATTTTGAGAAGGGAAGAGAGAAATTTTGGTCTGTAGGTTGTCCCAAAAATGAGTTGCATTTTTCGGGGACAACACATATAAGTTTATATAAATTAGTATAAAGTGAAACATGTCCTTATAGACAATGGATCAGGGCTCAACATAGTGTCTCTAAAGTTCATCAAGCTTCTTGGGTACACAATGGTAGATCTCTAGCCATAAACAATAATTATCAAAGACTATGATAATTAGGAAAGAGAAGCACAAGGCACCATTAGCTTACTAGTTATCATTAGGCCTTTGACCCATGATACACTTTGCCATGTGCTTGATCTTGAGTTGTCATATAATATGCTTCTAGGAAGGCCTTGGTTCTATGAGATTTGTGTAGTCCCATCAATGCTGCACCAATGTATCAAGTTCTCCCACTCAGGGATGGAAGTGAATATTCCAAAAGATTTACACCCATATGAACACTGCAAATATCTTGAGGTTGAGTCTCAAAGCTATCATTACCAATATGACATCAATCCAAGTTCTAAGTAGGATAAAGGAAAGGCCATACTTATTGATCCTCCACATGATAATTGTAGAGATCCTAATACCTTGGATTCCCTTTCCCACATGCCACCTCCTGAAGCTTCTAATCATTTCACCATTTCAGATAATGGCCCAGGGAAATATGTGACCCATGATACCTTCCATATTACCAATCTTCCTCAAAATCCAAAGACCTTTGGCTAACCTAAAGCTACCCCACACATGCATTGGCAACAAAAGAACAAAGATAAAGGACCTGCCATATTTATACCAACATCTGGCCTAGAACCAAACCCTCTTGAAGGGGATGAATTATAGTTGTACAATGACAACCAACCTGATTGTTATAAAAGTGCAAAGTATCCTATTCCCAATAAGATCATGGAGCATCAAGATTATGAAAGATGAGGCCTCAAACCAAATCAACAAGGAACCATTGAGCCACTATCAATGACTAAGTGAAAAAGACCCTATGGCCTTGGATTTAAATTGCTTGGGGGTGACCCCACATATCTTATTCGAGTTCCATCATTGGTGGCTAGTGATGATGATGTCAATAGTGAAGTAGAGTCTAATCATAGCCTCACCTTTGATGTCCTAGCTAAGACCAACCTATTTGATAATAATGTCATTTGTACCCTTACCCCAGTCATTCATCACAACTCATTACCATTATACTATCCCCAACTGATAAATTAGGACCAACAAGAATCCAATTTACCGATTGATGAGTTTCAAAATGATGAGGCATTTTGTGACTTTTAGGCCTTAGAGACTACATTATGTTGGGAGATCATAAATCATGATTCTTAATTATATTAGATCCTAAAGCCTATTTTAGAGAGTGAGTAAACACCCTTAGCCAAAAACAAATAAATAAAACATTAAGGTCCCAAAGTGAAAACTTCTTTGAGGTGCTTTCTGACTAGGGAAAAAGTAAAGATAAAGGCTAGTCTAGTGGTGAAAACCTGTTTCAAGTGCCATTAGATAGGGGTGTTCATTCTTATTTGAATTTAGACTAGGAGACCACCAATGATGAACTTTCCTATGGATCTAAGTTCAATTTTGAGCAACAATAAGTGTTTGATCAAATTCTTCAAGAATTTATAACTATTTTTGCCACATGGAAAACTCTCCCATTGGGGGACTCAAATTCATCATGCCTAAGAGACGTTGAAGAGCAAGTCCTAATAAACGACCTTGTTATAGTCTAACAGTTCAAGTCTTTGCCTACTATCCTAGAAGATGGTTTGACCCTTCTAGTTGAAGATACAATAGAGGTAAACATCAAAACTTCATCGGACCTAAAATGGATAAAATTAGGCATGTCACTCATAGAAGAGGAACGTGAAGTCTTTACATCTCTATTGAGATAATTTGTAGATATCCTTGCATGGGTTTATTTTGACATGCCAAGTTTATACCCCACCTTGGTTCTGTACTACCTTATGGTCAATCTTGATGCTAAATTGATGAAGCAAAAGTTAAGTAAGATGTATCCATACATCGTTATCTTGGTAAATAAATAATTAGAAAA
The DNA here is from genome assembly GCA_037957365.1 of Torreya grandis. NCBI lineage: Eukaryota > Viridiplantae > Streptophyta > Pinopsida > Cupressales > Taxaceae > Torreya > Torreya grandis. The sequence continues at coordinate 2,018,556 of JARHVA010000799.1, forward strand.
ACTCTTAGAAGTAGGATGTATCTGGTCCATTGACTACTCAGAATGGATATCTAATAGTGTACCTATTAGCAAAAATGCCAAAGGAATCAAAATCCATATTAATTTTTGAGACATAAACAAAGCTTGTCCTAAGGATGACTTTCTATTGCCTAATATTGACATGATCATCGACTCCATGGTACGTTATGAAATGCTTTCACTCATGGATGGATTTTTAGGATACAACCAGATTAGAATAGCACTAGAAGACCATCATAAACAACATTCACCACTCTATGGGGAACATTTTGTTATCAGGTAATGTCATTTGGTCTTAAGAATATTGGAGATACATATCAATGGGTCATGACTATCATATTCCATGATATGATACATGATATTGTTGAAGACTATGTCAATGACATATTAGAAAAATATAAGACTAGGGTTGACCATCTAGCAGTGTTATGTAGGATATTTGAAAGATTATAAGAGTACAAAGTTAGACTTAATCTAAATAAATGTGTGTTTGGAGTAACCTCAAGAAAGTTACTTGGCTTCATTGTGTCTCGTAGGGGCATTGAAGTCAATTTGGCCAAAGTCAATGCTATCACTGAGATACCATCACCAACCAATTTGAAGTAACTTCATAGTTTATAGGGCAAGATATAGTCAATTTGATGCTTCATCTCTTAGCTAGAAGATAAGTGTCATCCATTTACACATCTTCTAAATAAGGGAGTTACATTTCATTGGGATGATCACTACCAAATAACTTTTCAACAACTCAAAGACTCTCTAGTTAATCCACCTATTTTGTTACCTCCTATGCTAGACAAACCATTCTTGTTATATTTATCAAATATTGATAATGCCTTGGAGGCACTGTTAGCTCAACATGATAAAAATAGAAAAGATCATGTAGTGTACTACTTAAGTCATACCTTGGTAACATATGAACACAACTATGCACCTATTGAAAAATCTTATCTAGCCATAGTCTTCATAGCTCAAAAACTATGCTATTATATGTTGAACAATAAGACCATGGTCATTTAAAAATTATATCCACTCAAGTATCTACTATCTAATATATATTTAAAAGGTATAATGGCTAAATGGATCATACTTCTTAGTGAGTTTGACATAGATTATGTCAATAAGAAGGCAATCAAGGGATATGTTCTTACAGATCAACTTGCTGAAGCACTCCTTGTAGACACAAAGCCACTCACATTTCATTTTCTTGATGAAACCATAATGATCATCATTGACACACCTCTTGAGGAGCAACACTAAAAGATATATTTTGATGATTTATTTACTACACATGGATCAGGGGCAAGCCTCTTATTTATTACACCACAGTGGGATCTAATCCCTAAATCATTTGAATCAATTTTCCTTATACAAACAACATGGAATAATATGAATTACTTGTCATAATAATTCAATAGATAGTATACTGGAACATATCTCATCTCCAATTTTATGGTGATTCTCAGTTAATCATCAATCAATTCATAGACCATTTTTAGACCAAATATGACAAGTTGGTTCCATATAAGGCTATGGTCAATTCCCTAAAGAAATAAATTGCTGACATTCAATTTGAGCATATACCAAAGGCTAGTAATAAAACTATAGGTGCCATGGATACTATCAGCTCTTTGATTCGACAAATCGACAAAGCTAGAGAATATCAGTTTCTTGTTGAGAATTTATTCACACCAACCCATGAACCTTCAATCATTGTAATGAGTTGTGATATTATTGGTCCTAATTCTATTTGGTACTCATAAATTTATAACTACCTTCATGACCATGTTATACCACCTAACCTATCTCAAAAATAAACCAAAGCCTTTATTCATCATTCCACTTGTTATACTCTACTTGGATCTACCCTTTACCACCATAGTTTTTATGGAACTCTACTTCATTATTTAACTTCAATAGAGTATACACTAGTGTTAAGAGAAGTTTATGAAGGAGTATGTGGAGCTCATTCTAGCAGGGCAATCCTATCCAAAAATCTCTTATGTACTAGTTATTATTGGCCCATGATGGATGTAGATACAACTACATATGTAAAGAAGTGTGACAAATGTTAATGGCATGCTAAATGATTCATGCCCCAACAAAAACTTTAAAATTGATGTTGACACCATGGCCATTTACTACTTTGGGACTTGACCTCATTAGGAAGATCAACCTCACTTCATCTAATGGCCATAAACATATCCTTATTGCCATTAAGTATTTCACTAAGTGGGTTGAAGCTATACCCCTCACTTACATGATTGGAATTTTTTTTTCCAAATTTATCTTCAACCATCTCATTTACAACTAGATATCCCCTCTAACATTATATTTGATAATGGAGGATCATTCAAGAACAAGGATGTAGACCATTTATGTACCAAATATAACATGACACAACATTTTTCTACAATATATTATGCTCAAGGTAATGGCCAGGCTGAAGTATAGAACAAAAATATAATCAATATTCTCAAAAATATTGTCAATGATGTTAGACATGATTGGCACCTTCAGATATTCACTACCCTTTGGGCATACCGTACCAATCATCATACTCCCACAAGAGCCACTCCATACTTGTTTATGGTACAGAATCCATCCTTCCCATTAAAGTTGAGTTACCTTCACTACACATATATTTCAATCATTTCTTAGATGATCATGACTATCAAGTTTCTCACTTGAAAGAGCTAGACCTACTTCATAATTAGGTTCCAATTATTATAACCACCTATGGGCAAATCATTGCACACTGTCCCACCTACATTTCTCAATGATTATAACTTCCTTTGGGAAAATCATTATGTTATCACCACTTTACTTTTTATACCCATATAGGGTCATGTTTTTATCTTATTTGTCTATCCTAACTAGGGTAGCTCCATTTTCTCAATGATTATATCTACTTTTGGGTAAATCATTGTGTTATCATACCACATTTCCACTATCAGGGTACAATGCTTATAAACACTTTTGGCAAACCATTGCACACTATCCCACTTGCATTCTTAGTGATTTTGACTAATTTTTCAAAATGATTATGTTTTCACCCCATCATCTTTCCTTTCTTTGGTCCCCTCATTTTGCTTCTTATCGAGGGACCATTTTCTGACCTACTTGTGTAGACACCACAAATGTGTCTGCACCTTGGTCCTCCCCCTTGGCCTTAAACCCCTATCCTAACCCTTGACCTTGGCCCCCTATCCTAACCCTTGACCTTGGCCCCCTTTCCACCTTACCCTTGCCACCTTGGATCCTCCCTTGAATCCCTCCACCTTCCCCCTAGCATTTATTAGGCCAAATCTCTTCTTTATCTTCCCCCCACGCCCATTTTTGCATCCTCGTGACCGTTCTTCCCATCCCCCCTCGCTCGGCGGCGTGCAAGAATGGGCAGAGGCTATTTTTAGCCTCTGTCCCCATTCTGCGACCGCCGACGTCGGCGACCCTTCGGCCGACGTCGGCAAAACTGCCGGCGTCAGCATCCTTCATTACCCCTTTCTGCATCCGTTGCAGCCCCCCTGGACCCTTGAGCTTGAAAATAGACTTCTCTTGGTGCTTTAGCTTTCGTCTCTCCTCTGTCTTGACCTCGTGCAACAGCAGCAACAGGGGAAAAGGCTCTGGATCAGGCATTCTCTTCTTGCAACAAGTCTTTCGTGGCTCCAACAACAGCACCTCCTTCCTTCAGTCAGCAAAAAGGTAAGCAAAGTCTAGTTTTTTCATTTCATTTATTTAGTTTTCAGTAATCTATCCTATCTATTGTCCTCTGCTCCCTCTGTTCTTCCCCCTGAGAGGCTACAAAGCCTTCTCAGGTCTTGTCCTCTGTGTCTCTTCCTCTTCTCCATCCCCCTGTCAACAAAGACATTGTATAAGGCACCCGACCAAAGCTAGACCACTCCCCAGTCCATCTAAATTTGTCCCTGAACTCTGTCTCGCCCCCATTCACGAACCAGACCCATCCACAGTCCAGAAAGCAACTCAGACCCGACTACAGGCCATAACCCCGACCGATGCCGGTCACTACCCCAACCGACGTCGGCAGGATAGCCGACGCCGACAGATCAGATAACCGACGCCGGCAACATTTCTGACCTCGGCGACTGTCTTCAGCCCAACAGCTCCTTCAGGTAATCATTTTGGTCTTTTCTTTCCTTTTTAATTTCTTTGTCACTTCTGTATTCTGGCATTCTGTCTTTTTATCAGTCACTTATCTTATCAAAACAGTGGGTTGACCTCCCTTAAGGAAGTTTTTACACTTCCGGGAACAAGCTTTTGCTTGGCAACCCACCGCCTATCTATCTAACATCTTCTTGTCCAAGTTTCCTTTTTTCTTGTAGGTGTCATTCCTCCACAGCCAAAGAGGAGTGCCCACAAACGTCTGGATTTACGGTGCGCAATCTTTAGTCCAGGTACTTCCCAAGCCTTGTCCATTACTTTTTTAGTTTCTTCTTTCTCTTAGATCTAAAAGCGAATTTTGAGTGGAAACATTCTGGCACGCCCGGTGGGACACTAGGTTCCTCCTGGGTTCCTTTTTCTTCATTCATTTAGGAGCATTAGGTTCTTACCTTTTCTCCTCTTTCTCTTCTTCTCAATGACACTATAAGCAGGACTAAAACGAATCCTTCTTTTCTTTCTTGCACATTCTAGACTAGTCTAAACATCATACTCTCGACCCTTTCTCAAAACTTGTCTTCATCACAACATCACATTTCGACTTGGGCTTTAAAACGTATTGCACTTTCATTTCTTCTTGTGCTTGCATTAGTCCACATCTAGTAACTTAGACGCATATTGAATGAATCGTAGACACTTGATGTTACACTACCGAACCACATGCACTAAAACGAACATAAAACATACCTGAGACAAGGCCCGACTGGGATTTCATCCCCCAGCGGATACCTTACCCATCCCGGTGACCCTACTTGGATTTCATCACCAAGGGGGAAGCCCACTCCGTTCTCTGGCGGAGGATAAACTCTAGGCGAGGTATATCTTGGCTAAGCGAGACCAGCTAACCACTGGAATCGTGAAGTGAGGGGAGCTTGCTCCTTAGCACCAGGCCACGTACCAGACCCTAACACAGATCTTTGAGCACCTAAAACAACACCTGAAACCATCTTTAGACTGCCTTCTTCTAGGACCCATTTTTCAGCCAATCTCCCCAAACATTCATCTAAGGCATAAGCCACAATTTCTAAGGTTAATTCCTAGGATTTATCGCTTAGGCTTGTCTGTCTCTCTCTGTTTTCCTCTTCTCATCTGTTTGTTTGAGTGTGTGAGGTCGCTTTCTTCATTGTTTTCCAAGAACCTTTTGGTTCTCTGGAAGACACAGTCGCCGACATCGGTTCTGCCACCGACGTCGGCCTTCCCCTGTCACCGGCATCGGTTCTTCTACTGATGTCGGCTTCATCTGTTACCGGCATCGGTTATCTGACCGACGTCGGCCATCTTTATAACCGACATCGGTTTTTAAACCGACGTCGGTCTCTATCACTGTCCTTTTTCTTCAAAACCAGCAGCCTGAAACCTATCCCTTCTCTGTCAAAAGACTCCATCCTGGTTTTCTGAAACTGAGTAACACAGTTCCTGAGACCTGAACCTTCTTTGCCTTGCATGGTTTTGACTCGCAGCCAAGCCAAAGCTCTTGTTAACCACGATAGCCGTCAACCACTTCCGTCCACCCCGTCCATGACCAAGCCTACAATGGAGTTCAACTCGGAGACCGAAAGAACTCCCATTCGTCCAACCCCGCTGCAGACTCCCATTGTCCAAGAAGGGGACCAAGACTTCGAACAATTCTTGGACCTCAACGTCAAGGCCTTGCAACACTATCTCGCGCATAGCCGAACACGAGACTCCTTGGGCAATCCAATCTATGGAATGCCAACCTCCCTTGCCGCGACTACGGCTGTATCGACAGCATCCGTAGTTCAACCTTTGGACACTCAGGCCATCGTTTCGACCACTGACTAGACTCAGACTTTGACCAATCCTCCAGGTGTGGCCTCTCCCTCTATCATTGGGCCCACTTCCACCGGAGTTCCGGCCCCCTGTCAACTTCAACCCCCTCAACCGCTATCCACTCCTTTTCAAAACCTTATCATCTCTATTCCGCCTACCCTGGCCCCTATCAACACCAGGGTGGCTTCTTATCCATTGGCCCCCGTTACCACAGTTCAACCTCTCGTGGCAACATCAGGCCTAGCTATGTCTTCTACTCAACCACCTTTAGCATCCACCTCTGCCCCTGCGATTAGTCATCCGTACATTGTACAATTGACTATGTCTCATACTTCCTCTAGCCTCTTCCAAGCACCCTACAACTTAGGGGGCGCGCCACCTATCAATCCATCGGCAGACATCATTAAAATGCTGATGGACAAGATGACCAGTCTTGAGACCTCTGTTTCCGGCTCGTGCAACACTCTTTCATACGAGCAGATCTGTAATGAGCCCATTCATCCTTCTGTCCCAATCAGACCATATCCTAGCCAGTGGGAGCTTCTGAAGTTTTCTCATTTTCAAAACAAGGAAGACCCCCAACAACACTTGCGGGCATTCAGACATGCCTGCTACCTCATTGGCCATGACGATGCGTTACTCTTACGCACGTTTCCTATGTCTCTCTCAGGTGCTGCACTTGACTGGTACAGCTCCCTTCCTAGCCATTCTCTCTTCTCATTCTCACAATTGGCTCAGCTCTTCCTCGATCACTTTTCCATCAACATAACCAAGAAGGTCTCAATCACAGACCTCTATTCTATCCGGCAATTCGAGGACGAGTCCATAGCCGACTTCGTTGCTCGATGGAGAGGCCTTATCAATCAACTCTCCTTTTCCTTACCCCAGGCCGAGCTTATTGAACTCTTTTCCCAAGCCTGCGCCAGACATATCTCTTCCACCCTGAGGGTTCAAACCTTTCGCACTTTTGACGAAGCCTTCACGATGGCTCGCAAACTTGAGTTGCGTGCCATCGAGGAGAATAAAGTCAAGTTGCGGAACAAGAATCCCAGCTCTAAGACCAATGACTCTTCCTCTGCCAAGCCATCATCATCCAATTCTAAATCCAAGGCTTCAGCTAATGCCGTGGTTGTCAGACCTTCATCCTCTTCGACCAATCAGCATGAGCCATCTACATCTCAGAGCGCTACTCACCAGTTCCAGCAAAGATACGTGCAGCGGCGATATACTCCTCTCGGAGAATCATATGCATCTGTGCTGGACAAGCTTCTCAAACAGGGGGCCCTCAATCATCCTCAAGCCCGACCTCCTCCACAATTCGATCCCTCTCACGCTATTCCCGCGTGGTATAGGGAGCATGACTTCTGCAGCTTCCACCGTGTTAAGGGCCATGACACAGAAAACTGCAAGACCTTTAAGAACATAATCCAAGACATGCTTGAAAAGGGGGACCTCATCTTAGACAATCCAAATGCACCCACTAATCAGGCCATTGACATCTTCAAACAACCTTTCCCCAATCATCCACCAACTCAGAACAACGTCCAGACCTTAATTGATGACAATCATGAGCACAATATTCGAACAATCAATACGGCCTCTCCCTTCGTCCCCAATCAACCTCAAGAGGTTAGTCCATCAATCAGTCCGTCACATGTGGACGAACCTCTCTCCCCGGCTAGTTCTCCACCGACCTCTCTCATCTTGGAGGACACCTCGGCTTTACCTGCACCACCGGTCTCGCCATCCTCCGTTCTACTGCCTATGGAGGACCCGACCCTTCCTACTTCTCAGCCGCGAGTGGAGGGCACCGTCATCCCTGCCCTTTACCCGCTCGGGGAGCCTCGCTTTTCAGATTCTTCTCCACCCAGGGAAGAACCTGTCCCCCCTTCATCTTCATCTAAATCTGTCATGACTTCACCACACCAGGCGTCTAAGACCACTACACCCATCTCATCTTCAACCTCGCAACCATCAACATCTTCTTCTTAGCCATTTTCCCGGTTAGTGGAGAAAATCATGCTTCTCCCTCCAAGGAAAGTGACGCCTCAGGTGTTGTGGGAGCGTCTTAAAGCCCTTCAACATACCCGCGCCCTCTTATCACATGTCGCTAATCCTCCTAAGGCAGAATCTCGTCAGACTCTTGACAAAGACCAGACTCTCAAACCTCAACCAAACCCATCCAAACCGAAACCTGCATCTACCTCGTCTAAACCCATCAAGTCATTTGGCGTTCGTCCTGTCTCCGCCCTCACTCACCCACAAGTGAAGGTGGACCTAGGCCAGACCTCGACCAGCAGTACTCTTCCAACCAAGTCAAAGAGGGCTGCCAGACCACAAAAACGAACGCCTCCTTCTCCGTCACCATTGCCATCAATTTTGGGCCCTCATCCTTCGACCTTGACCAACATCCTTCCCACTCCGGCCTTCAAACAAAACTCGTAGCCTCCCTTGCTTCCTCTACCTATCTCCAGTCATCCCTCTCCCAAAAAGGCATTTTCAATCACCAGGCCAGAGCCATCTCCATCTGTCACTGCGCCATCAACCTATAAGGTGGTACGGAAACCTCTTCTAACCTCGCCTAAGCAAAAGTCACCAACCTCGCGCATATCAAATAACACGGACCCTCTATTGGGCTCATACTCGTTGATATTGTGCCGACTTCTCCAGACTTCTGACATAACCCTTCCGCCCATCAAGCCTTTCCAACCTCTCGGGTCCAAGCCCTCCTGGTTCGACGATACAAAAATTTGCTTATATCATCGTACACCAGGACATGACACCGAGACTTGCTGTGCCCTCAAGGCCGTCATCCGCCGCCATATGGAGAAAGACACTCTTCTCCTTGAGGACACTCTCGACCAGACCCCGACTCCTTCCTCTTCAAACACGTCAACATCTCACCAGCAAGACATGACCCCTTCTTCACCTCCCATTTTCGAAATCAATGCTATCCGTATAACCACTAGATCGCAACAGGACAAGGCCAAAGCAAAAGCTGCCATTCCTTGGACCTATCCCTTCGTCAAGCCACCTCTTGCGCCCAAGCCTAAAATTTCTATCCTTGGCGCATCCCAACCTTCTTCGTCTTCCTCTTCTGGGCCAATTCACGACTCCATGCTGAAGCATCTTCATCAGACACCTGTGAAGATGTCTCTTTATGACCTTATCCAAACCTCGCCTCAGCACCGTCAAGCCCTTGTCCAAGCCTTGCAAGCAGCGGAGGTCCAACCTGAGGACCCCCAACCACTCGCTGCCCTCATCCATTCTTTATCTCCTGTCAACTCCATCACATTCAGCGATTCTGAGATTCCCACATCCAACACGGAAGATCAGGACGCCACCCTCTTCATCACTGCCTATGTCGATCGGACACGCATCAAACGCGTTATGATCGACGGCGGCGCTAGCATCAACATTATCTCTACCCACGCCTTTGATCAGCTGTCTCTTCCCAAGAATTGTGTCTCCAAAACTTACGCGATCTTACGCTCTTTCAATGACACCACCGCCACGACCATTGGCACAGTCATCCTTCACATTCGCGTTGGTCCATGCATAGTCCCGGAGCTCTTCTATATCATCGAAGGAGAGTTTCAAGACAACCTTCTACTAGGCCGACCTTGGATCCGTGCCATGGCCTGCATTCCTTCCACCCTGCACCGTTGTGTGAAGTTTGAGCATGACGGGCAAGTCCATACCATTCCCGCTGACCCTTCACCCTTCAAGACTTGCAACACCACCTACCGTCCCAATGATGTCCTCATTCCCATCAAACCGTCAACTCCAGCACTGCCTCCATCTGCGGAAGCTTCAACCAACTTGCAATCGGTGGTTGCCCTCACCCCTCCTTTTCAAGCACTGACCAAAGACCCCATGGAAGACATCTTCCAATGATTATCACTTGGGGAATATCGCTTGTTGACCCTCGACATGTTCCAAACTCCGCAAGAGTATGGACGCCTTCACCTCAGTCTCAATTATGACCATCGGATCAGGACGGTCGTACCTTATGGTCCTCCTCACTTCCAAACCAACTTTGTCTATGGGGGGCTTAATCAAGCTCCTACCAATGGCAATTTCCTTTCTTCACCTCAACCTTTCACATCTGATTTCTCGTTTCTTGGCAACCCCACCTTTGCACACACTTACCTTCACAGGTGTGCATGGAAGGGTTTTGGTTTCGGACGTTATGAGCAGGGTTCCCATCAGCCCATCGAGCCGCTCAATGATCACGATGCCAAGAAACGGTATGGCCTGGAATATCATGACCCCACTCAGGCTCCTTTCGACCTCTGTCCCAAACTGACCATCGACCAATCTCCTCCAGACTCGCCCATTTCTCCTTCGTCACCTACGGAGTCGGTGGTTTCCATCCCTCCTAGTTTTTTTTTCCATAAACACCATCCGCCTGGAACCCCTGACCTATCAGCTCAATGGGGTGTCCAGGTCTCTCCCTCTCATTTTTCCTAGCATGGTAGAAGATGAGTCGGCAACCATTCACACTGTCCACTGCGTTGACGATGACGCCATCCTTTCCTACATGGTTGCCGACGACTCTTTCATCCAGCGTTTCCTCCCTTCTGAGACCCAGGTTATGTTAAATGAATCCACCATTGACATCAACCTCCCTTCTTCTTCCGATGTTCCTCACGTCTTAAATATTGGCCAATCTTTAGACGCTCTGGAGCAGCTTGACTATGCCCAGTTCCTTTCCGACCATAGCAAGGCCTTTGCCTGGACTTACAGTGACATGCCTGGCATCGACCCCACCATTGCTACCCATAACATTGTCACCAAACCAGAGGCTAAGCCTGTTAGGCAAAAGCTTCGAAAGATGCACCCTCGCGTTGCGCTCCTTGTCAAAGAGGAGCTTTAACACCTTCTTTTTGTCTCCTTCATCCAACCCATCGATTATCCACAGTGGGTCTCTAACATCGTCCCAGTTACTAAAGCAACTGGGGGGATTCAGATCTGCACAGACTATCACGACCTTAACCTAGCCTGTCCCAAAGATGACTTTCTTCTTCCTAACATTGACCAGCTTGTTGATCTCACGGCCGGCCATGAGATGCTCTCTCTCATGGACGGGTTTTTAGGATACAATCAAATCCTGATCGCACTAGAAGATTAGCACAAGACTACCTTTATCACCCCATGGGGGACTTTCTGCTATCGAGTCATACCTTTCGGCTTGAAAAATGCTGGTGCCACCTATCAGCGCGCCATGACCTACATTTTCCACGATCTCCTCCACAAAATCATGGAGGATTATGTGGATGACCTTCTCGGCAAGTCCAAACTCCACCGCGACCACTTGACCATTCTCACAATCATCTTCTCTCGCCTTCTTCAATACAATGTCCGTCTTAACCCCAAGAAGTGTGTCTTTGGGGTCCTCTCAGGCAAACTTCTCGGCTTCATCATTTCCTTCCATAGTATCGAGATAGATCCCACCAAGATCCGTGCTATCCTCGAAATGCCACCCCCGACCAATCTCAAGTAGCTTCGCAGTCTACAAGGGAAGCTCCAGTCCATTCGCCGTTTCATCTCGCAACTTTCAGACCGCTGCCAACCTTTCCATCACCTCCTTAAGAAAGACGTCTCCTTTAAATGGGATAAAGACTGTCAAGAGGCTTTTGAAGCCCTCAAAGGCTATCTGGTCTCTCCACCAGTCCTCATTCCACCTAAGGACGACCAACCCTTCTACCTTTATATCTCTGCTACCAACCATTCGTTAGGTGCCATGATCGCGCACCGAGATGAGCATCATCGTGAGCAAGCGGTTTACTACATCAGCAGAACACTGGTCGACTATGAAACTCGGTATACTCATATCGAGAAACTCTGTTTGGCATTAGTCTTTTCTGCTACCAAGCTCTGCCACTATCTTCTCAACCACAAAACCTTTGTCGTCACTCACACTGACCCTCTCAAGTACATGCACTCCAAGCCATATCAGAATCAACGTATGGCTCGGTGGCTCATGCTGCTTGCAGAGTTTGACCTCGAATTCATCCAGCAGAAATCTATCAAGGGGCAAACCATCACTAACCAACTGGCAGATGCCCCTCTTCCTGACAACCAACCTTCCCACTGCGAGTTCCCTGACGAGTCTATCACTACCCTTTCCACCGATGACACCATCTACCAAATGACCATGTTCTTTGATGGCTCCAAATGTCAACTCGGCGGGGGTGCGGGGGTCATCCTCATCCCACTCGAAGGGGAGCCCATGCCTCTATCTTTCAAGCTTGACTTTGATTGTACCAATAATATGGCCGAATACGAGGCCTTAATTTTGGGACTTCAGACTGCTCTTTCTCTCCACATCAAGTCTATCAACATCTTCGGTGACTCACAGCTCATCGTTAATCAAGTTAACGGTTCATATCTCTGTAAAAACAAAGTTTTACAGAGGTATAAGAATCATTTTGACCTTCTTTTAACATCTTTCGACCATCACCTCTTGCAGACTATTCCACGCTCTACGAACAAGTTTGCCGACACCATGGCTTCTCTTGCTTCGCATATCCCGTCTTCATCATCATCATCTCGCCTTTTTGTCACAGTTCATCATGTACCTTTGCCTTCATACATCTCTCCTCACATCGACCATATCAACACTATCAATTCTAGCCCACGAGATGACTGGTATAAGCAACTCGTGGACTACTTGTCTCTTTCTGTCACTCCTCCCAACCTCTCTAGCAATGCGCGGCGAGCTTTCATCAAGCGCACAGCTTGCTATACCATGCTAGGGGGTCTTCTCTATAAACGAGGCTTCAACGGCCTCCTACTTCGCTGTCTAACCTCCACTGAAGCTCCTCAAGCCATAAAGCAAATCCACGACGGGATTTGTGGTGGACACTTCAGTGGAAACTCGGTTGCCAAGCGCATCCTTTGCCTGGGTTATTATTGGCCCACCCTTCATCAAGACTGTAGCGACTATGTTCGACGTTGCATCAAGTGTCAGCAGCACTCTAACCTACGTCATCTCCCCAGTGACGCCTTGCAAGTCGCTCAAGATTTTTGGCCTTTCTCTCAGTGGGGCTTGGATCTCATCGGTGAAATCAACCCTCACTCGTCTCTTCGTCATCAGTCCATCATCACTGCCACTGAGTATTTCACCAAGTGGGTGGAAGCCATTCCTCTTGTCTCCACAAAAGCCGACAAAATTGTCGACTTCATCAACAGCCACATCATCTGTCGTTTTGGTGTCCCTCACAAAATCATTACCGACAATGGCAAGTCCTTCAAAAACAAGACTGTCCAAAAACTATGCGACTCATTTGGCATCAAACTCAGTTTTTCTTCGCCTTACTACCCACAAGCAAATGGGCAGGCAGAGGCTTCCAACAAAATTCTCACTAAAATTCTCATGAAGGTGGTTGACGATACAGGTAGGGATTGGCACATTCATATTCCCTTCACTTTGTGGGCCTACCGCACTAGCATCCGAACCTCTACGGGTGCTACTCCCTTCTCTCTCGTGTACGGAACAGAGGCTGTCTTACCTCTCGAAGTATAGATCCCGTCCCTCCGCATCTCCCTGCATGACATTCTCTCCAACGATGACTTTTGTCAAGATCGCCTAGCTCAACTTGAGTTACTCGACGAGCGCCGTCTTGCTGCCCTTAATCATCTCCATGTCTACCAAAGTCGCATAAAGCGGGCCTACAACAAAAATTTGCGAGAACGAGATTTCAACATCAGAGACCTCGTCCTCAAAGAGAATCAGCACGTGACCAATATGGAGCAAAGTAAACGAGGCAAGTTTGCCCCCAATTGGCTTGGACCTTTTATCATCACGCACAAGTATGGGTCAGGGACTTATCGTCTATCTTCCCTCGACGGACGGCCAGAACTTGAGCCTCTTAATGCATTGCATCTTCGACCATTCTTTTGCTAGTCGAGTACTCGTCTGCTTGACACGTAACTTGAGCTCGTCCCTTGAACAATCCTCATCCTCTTAATCCTCATCCCTTTCAACCCTATTTCCCTTTAACAAGTCCTCTACAACCCTTCTATGATGCATGGATGCTTTGTCCTAATAAAAGGGGCGTCCTTGCACTTCTACAGCCTTGTCCATGACTCTAAATCAAAAATAAATATATATCAAGATGTCAAAACATATCCATGGTCACAAAATCAAGTCAAAACCAAAAAGACAGACTGCTCCCTCGAAGGATAGCTGTACTATCATTGCTGTATTACTAGACTGATCCCTCGAAGGATAGCTAGGCCAAATTATCAAACATTATTAAGCAAAAATATAGACCACTCCCTCGAAGGATGGCTATGACTAAATCTTGCTATCAAACAGCACCTTTCTTAGAAGCTTCCCGCATTGATCAGCTTCGCAACATGACCACTACATCAAAAGACATCTCTACGTAGGCTTCCCGCATCGATCAGCCTGCGCAAAAAAAAAAAAAAAAAAAAAAAAAAAGAGTCACGGACTTGGCTTGTAGTTGTCTCAGGGTCTCCTATAAAAGGGGCAAGGTTATTCCTGCTCTTAAACTTGGTTACCCTATCCTCCTCCTATCACCTGCTCAAGGGACGTCGAGCTCACTTTAATGTCAAAGTGATTCGATTACCGTTCTAACTCAACACTGGTCAACGACGTAATGCATGAACGGGGCTTTGGTTCTACTAATCCCTATCTATGCTTCCTTTCTGGTCCTTGTCAATGAAATAGCGATTTGCCTTTCATCTTTTCTCTACACTTTGGTCACATTTAACCGCATCAATTGGCGACTCATCTCAAACCCAGCCATTTTCATCATTGACATCATCCTAGACTATTTCACATAGTTTCTATGGACACCAGTACACATGGAAACTGCCGACTAGACCCAATTTATGTTAAGCATAAACCAATACTTGTTGAAGCATAAATAGACTTCTATTCATTTTTAGCATATATCCATCGCAACTATGGAAACTTGCTAGGGATGAAAGACTCTCGACCAATTCTACAAAATACATCATCTATAGCATCATTTTATCCTCATCTTACCCTCATCATTTCAACACATGACCAATCTCATCATCGACCAATCTTCTTAATTTGTCTGAACTACATTGGTCTGAGGCCCTATGACCAGGGCTATGTAGGCAGCACTCAGATAACACAGCCTCTGAGGTTAGCTCGACCACCCCCGTTTGTTCGTCTCTTTGATGAACAAACCTTCTCTTCTACGGCCTTGACCTCGACCTTGACCAAGACCAATCATTCTCTTTGACCAAGACCAATCCTTTTCTTTGTCCAAGACCAATCATTTTCTTTGTCCAAGACCAATCATCATCGACTTTGACCAAGACCAATCAATCCCTCTGACCCTCCCTCCCTTTTAGGGAGAACTACATCAGCCTGAGGCCCCTACGACAGGGGCTATGTAGGCAGCACTCAGTTGACATGGGGTCTTCTGGGGTTAGCTCGGCCGCATCCTTTCATCCATCCATCCCCTTGACCAACGACCATCCTTCGACCTTCGGCCACTTCTAAGAGAATGTTGCCTTGTTTGTTTTTTGCATGTGTGCTACCTCACGGCTGGTTAGCAGAATTGTCCATAGACCATTTTTGACCCTTCACAAGTATAAGATCGCGAGCCAGTTGATCCCTACTACTTGTGGTTTTTTCGTGTTTCTGGGAGCACTTCCTGAGCCCTAGATACCTGGAACATGATGACCATTTGGAGCTTCAGCTTAAATTGAGTGACCCGATCAGCAGACGACTAAATGCTGGGGCCCGGTTACTTCAATTTTGGCACTCCTTGACCCTCGACATGTGACAATTTGACCCGACCATCCCGTGACGTGGTATACGCGCAATCATGACTTTTGCAGCGTTTTCACTCACTTTTCATCTTTCGCATCCATTTCTCTGTCAAATCGACACTCGATCTTCGATTCCCTTCTCTCGACTATCGCTTTGAGGGGGGAACACCTCATCCCTTTTTTGGGGCAACCAACTCCTATTTTTGTCTTGCAGTTCATCTAGAACAACCAACAAGACAAAAAGGGGCAAATGTAGACACCGCAAATGTGTCTGCACCTTGGTCCTCCCCCTTGGCCTTAAACCCCTATCCTAACCCTTGACCTTGGCCCCCTATCCTAACCCTTGACCTTGGCCCCCTTTCCACCTTACCCTTGCCACCTTGGATCCTCCCTTGAATCCCTCCACCTTCCCCCTAGCATTTATTAGGCCAAATCTCTTCTTTATCTTCCCCCCACGCCCATTTTTGCATCCTCATGACCGTTCTTCCCATCCCCCCTCGCTCGGCGGCGTGCAAGAATGGGCAGAGGCTATTTTTAGCCTCTGTCCCCATTTTGCGACCACCGACGTCGGCGACCCTTCGGCCGACGTCGGCAAAACTGCCAGCGTCGGCATCCTTCATTACCCCTTTCTGCATCCGTTGCAGCCCCCCTAGACCCTTGAGCTCGAAAACAGACTTCTCTTGGCGCTTTAGCTTTCGTCTCTCCTCTGTCTTGACCTCGTGCAACAACAGGAACAGGTGAAAAGGCTCTGGATCAGGCATTCTCTTCTTGCAACAAGTCTTCTGTGGCTCCAACAACAGCACCTCCTTCCTTCAATCAGCAAAAAGGTAAGCAAAGTCTGGTTTTTTCATTTCATTTATTTAGTTTTCAGTAATCTATCCTATCTATTGTCCTCTGCTCCCTCTGTTCTTCCCCCTGAGAGGCTGCAAAGCCTTCTCAGGTCCTGTCCTCTGTGTCTCTTCCTCTTCTCCATCCCCCTATCAACAAAGACCTTATATAAGGCACCCGACCAAAGCTAGACCACTCCCCAGTCCATCTAAATTTGTCCCTGAACTCTGTCTCGCCCCCGTTCACGAACCAGACCCGTCCACAGTCCAGAAAGCAACTCAGACCCGACTACAGGCCATAACCCCGACCGACGCCGGTCACTACCCCAACCGACGTCGGCAGGATAGCCGACGCCGACAGATCAGATAACCGACGCCGGCAACATTTCTGACCTCGGTGACTGTCTTCAGCCCAACAGCTCCTTCAGGTAATCATTTTGGTCTTTTCTTTCCTTTCTAATTTCTTTGTCACTTCTGTATTCTGGCATTCTATCTTTTTATCAGTCACTTATCTTATCAAAACAGTGGGTTGACCTCCCTTAAGGAAGTTTTTACACTTCCAGGAACAAGCTTTTGCTTGGCAACCCACCGCCTATCTATCTAACATCTTCTTGTCCAAGTTTCCTTTTTTCTTGTAGGTGTCATTCCTCCACAGCCAAAGAGGAGTGCCCACAAACGTCTGGATTTACGGTGCGCAATCTTTAGTCCAGGTACTTCCCAAGCCTTGTCCATTACTTTTTTAGTTTCTTCTTTCTCTTAGATCTAAAAGCGAATTTTGAGTGGAAACAACTTGTGCCAACCATTCCCTGGAAGGGGTATCATACAGTTAGTTTATCCTCATTGTAGTTGTATGCATACAAGACATTTTAATTCTTTGAGAAGATGTTACTTTTATTATAGCTTTTAATGCCTTCTCAAATAGGGGAAAATTGTAGACACCTAAATCTGGCCACCAATGACCTCCAACCAGGCTTTTGACCAATTTCCAACAAAATGCACAATTTGGCCTAAAAACACTAAAATGCATTAAATGAGTTGAAATTGATATATTCAAGTGCCAATTTTGGTTAGAGTATCACTAAATAAGACAATGAAATTTATGATCCAACTAATTTTGATTAGTTCATTTTGAGTCAAAATGTCAATTTTGCACCTGGGTGCTCTAGATTGCTCTTTTCTATCAAATCTCTTGCACAAGACACGTGCCTTTGTTATTTGTTGTTGGTAACATCATAAATGGGATAATGGTTTCAATGCATCTGACATCATATCCTAATCCCATTCTAGTCAAATTTTAGACCAATAACAAGGTATTCTGATCAATTTGAGTAATTTGTACACAAAATGCTTAATCATGCTTAAGAGCTAGTTAAACCAAGCTAGAGCCTAGTTAATAATTCCATGGAAACTTTTTGAATAATTTTTTTTGGAAATGAATATTGATTATCTACATCATCAAGTGACCTCATTACTTGAGAAGACACCCATAGGACATAAATGCCACAAATATCAAGGTTCATGTCTCCCATGCCTCATCAATGCCCTCCATGCCTCTTAATTGCCCCTCTATCCAAAATATTAATGAGCCTATTTATCAATTTTAATTGAAAAATTATATTAATCCTTATCCACATATCTCAATCTTGAGATGGATGGTTTAGGTTGATTCTGGTCAATCTCAAAAATCTATAAATAGAGAGGCCATGAACATCATTTCGAAACTTAATTTGTGCAAAGTTACCATGTCAAACTGATTCCAAGAGCTCTCACATGTCAAAGTTATGATGCCAAAATATTGAGCCAAGCCAAGCCAAAGTCGCAAGGTGTCAAGGAGAAGAGGAGATAGCCAAGCCTCCTTTGATGAAGACTTCATGAGCACAAGCCAAGAAAGCTACTAAAATAAGCATTTGGAGCATCTAAGGAAGGTAAAAGAAGGTTTATTTTACATTTTAGTTGTGTGTTTTATTCATTTTTGTCAACTAAGCTCTCCCTAGTGTTTAGGCCTAGAGATGTTATGTTAGTGTGTTTCTTTCATTTTATTTTCATTTTGAAACTAACACGATACTAACCATCCTCTCTTGAGTCAAATTCCTAACTCATAGCATAAGGATCCAACATTGAGTGGGTGTTAATATAGATTGATCAAATGGTGAGCGTTGATAGTTAAAGACCTAGTTGATCTACAGAGATCAACAAAGTACGTAGAGTCAACATTTCAAAATTATATGAGATGAGGTCAAAGTGACCAAGGTTTAATGTTTGAGAATTGGTACCTATGCATTAATATTGAACAAGAACAACACTATGTATTTGATCTGAGCAGTGAGGACATGAGATGTGAGAATTGTGTTTGAAGTTTAACTGTGACCTTTGGCATTTAAATATTTGAATTTTTCAAAGAGAAAAACTAGAGCTCTGTATTTTGTCCATATCTTTCGATATAAGTCAAATTTACCATTACTATAAAAATCAAAGTTGTATAAGACTCAATGGCACATCTAAAAAAATTGATTTTAAGATATGGAAGTGTGTACAATCAAATATATTAAGGTTCTAATTGACTATGTGTTTGTGCTTATTCTTCAAGTAAATTGAGAATGGTAATTGAGCTTATTTTGATGTTGTTTTAATATATCATGATACATTGGCTATTGAGGAGTATTTTAGACTCCATAAGGATGCTCTAGGTGAATTATGATGGATTGACCAATCATATGTAGTATAAATGAAGGCCTATAAGGTGACTATGTGTTCGTTTATAATGATTGTGTGTATAAAGAAGTGTTTAAGCTATTTTTGATTAAGCTAAAGGGTACTGTGATGGTTTTTGGCTCTTAAGGGGGACCTATAGATCATGTAAAATGGGTCCATGCTCTTCGAAAGTGTCCCTATTTTATTTTTTTCTTGGTGAAGTTTCAAAAAGGTGAATGGGTCTCCATAGGACCTAAAAGTGACTTAGGCCTATTTGAAAGTGTGTTGTGCTTATGTGTGACCCATGTGAGATGCCTTAAGGGTGAAGGTATATATTATGGCTAAAAGGACATATTGTGATCTTGTTAGTTCATGATTTCTCTACATATAATGAAACTAAATGTGTTGGTTTCTGGACTTGAATGAGTAATTTGAGTGAGAGACTTTGTATGGAAGATTTATGAGACAGAATTGTGCAATGTGGAAGTTAGAGTTGTAAAACAAAGGATAGGTAGTGTGCTGATTGGTTGAGTTAATGACTAGATTTTTTTTTTACTATGTGTATGACCTATAGGTAATATTCTTGATGTTAGGATAGTGCTCTTGCAATTTGAGGATATGTGAAGAATTTTGAGTGTGCATATGAGGATAGTTTGAGTTAAGAAGGAAAGAGATTGTGACATGCCTATATGAGAGGCTTGTTTGAGATAGAGAGTGTTTGTGCAAAGGTTATAAAATAGAGATCCATCATTAGGTCTCAAAGACATCATTTCTAAGGTAGAAGTGTTCAAAGGAGGTTCTAAAGGAATTTGTCTTCTTTAGGGGTAGTTGATCCTTATGAAATAAGTGTTTCACTAAATATCTTTGGTTAGAAGGATATGATCAAGGTTTACTGGTCTAAAGGAGTTGATCAGTCTCTTTTTTGTAATTTATTATAAGATAGTAGTCTATTTGTGTTGTAGGCTTGAGAGTGGGTTTTATTTCCAATGAGGGTTTCCCATAGGAACTATGTGTTATATGTTTGATCTTGTGTATGCATTGAATGTATGATCTCTCTTGTTAATGCTTCTTGATCAAATTGATATATGTTGATTGGTTTATAGTTTAAAGGATTGAAATTGAAATTGAAATATATGGGCTCAATAATTCACCCCCTCTTAGTGATTATACCTCTAACAATCAGTATCAGAGGAAGGTCCTTTGGTAAAGGCTTGATAGCTTGAAGGTGATCCAAGGTACAATATGGGTAGTCATCAAGGAACTTTTTATACTAAGGAAGCACCAATGTCCAATAGAGCTCTTTGTAGGTTTGTTACAATCTCTAGACCCTATATCTATCTATACACAAAAATAAAAAATGCATCAAAATCAAAGGGGGAAAAAAATAGGTTAAGGAAAGAATAATCACACAATCTAGAACCCGTGCTGTCCTGATTGCTGCCTAGATTAATCCTCAAGCTAAGGTCTTAGATCAAATATAGTTCTCCCTTAGGAAACATGCATAATCAACATGAATGATAGATATAATAATGAATTTCACCTAGGCCCTTCCTTGATTAGACATGCAAGTTTATGTGTGATGTATAATGCTAAGCTATACTATTGACTGATTTCTTATTATGTCTAATATGACAAAGTAGAAAGTGCTAGATATAAAATGCCTAGTGAGGTCCATTATATAGGAGACTCTTTATTTCAAATTTGAGAGCTTTATTTGCATTTGGTTGACATTGGGAAACTTAAGTATGAAGCTAAGAAAGGGGTTGGGATCTATAGAGTGAAGGAAATCGATTGTTGGAGGTGAAAATGGATTTGGAAAAGAGCACTAGAAATAGAGACTGGTGGCACTGACGTTGTTGTCCAACCCCAACACTTTTATCCTAAAGTCTTAGGAATTAAGGGGATGGAAAGAGGAAAAAAAACTTAAGGATGAAGCTAAGAAAGGGGTTGGGATCTATAGAGTGAAGGAAATCGATCGTTGGAGGTGAAAATGGATTTGGAAAAGAGCACTAGAAATAGAGACTAGTGGCACTGACGTTGTTGTCCAACCCCAACACTTTTATCCTAAAGTCTCAAGACTTAAGGGGATGGAATGACTATATGAAATGCTTTGAATGACTAAAAATAGGCAAAAATGTATCTAGAGCCTATAACAAGACTAGGATGACTAAAACCAAAGACATGACTAAATATGAATAAAGCTCATATTCTCTAATTAGAGTCTCCTGTAACAAAACTATGAAAATACATATGTGTGGTTGCTTGACCAATTTAGGGTGTATACATTTTCCCCCTTTTAATATAGTGATGCAATGAAATGAAGTACTATATTAAAAGAAAGAAAAGAAAATGTGTACTTGAACCTACCTGCATGGAGATAAGTGCTGAAAAAGATCCCACCTCACTTCTTAGCCGGGAAGTAAATGGAGAGCAGAATAGTGCCTTGAGAAAGGAAGAATCCTTGAAATGGATGCCCCCTATACTAAATTTAGAAGTGGAATTTTTAAAACATAGAGGAGGATAATGCTTTCCCCCTGTGCTAAATCTAACTAGAATGAGAAATGCTCAAAGGTCCAAAACCAATGTCTACCCTCTGTCCCACATAAACTCATGTAATCTAGAATATGTGTATAGAATCTATATTCTTTGAAGATAAAAATATATCATGCCCCCACTCTAAATATCTGAAATAGAATTAAGAAATGCTCAAAGGCCTAAAACTAATGTCTATCCTCTATCCCACACAAATTCATGTAGTCTAGGTCTGGGTAATGCTATGGACCAACTACTACAGATGATCATATGGTCTAACTTGGTGAGATCTTGAGTACAACTGGATGTAATCTAAAAATTTGGTAAATGTGTAAGAAGATAATGGCATGTCTTTACCATTATAATCTATATAATCCTAGATGATGGAGAATATGAACATTTGTGCCATGCCCCCAAATATGGTATTGAATGATGTATACATATAGTCTGATAATTTATATAACCACATGTGATATGACCTATTATGCTATGCCCCATGTGAAAACTATGATCAAAACACTGTTCTCTACACTATGCCTATAATCTATTATCTGGTCTTGTAATTGTGTCATGCTGTATGAAGTTGTATGTGTGAGATGTGTAGTAATATACATGCCCCCAAATCTGGTATCTAAGTTTGAATCTATATCAAAGTCACTATGAATCCATATAATTTGAACCATTGTATCTAACTAATCTATGTATCTACAAATTGAAATCATTATGGATCCATATGATCTGAATTGTTGTATATGTAAACTAAAGGTATATCCCTCTGCATGTCTTGAGTAATGCTAAATGACCTATGTAATCTAAATCACTATATGTTTTGACCAATCTAAATTAAATCTGATAATCTAAATACTGGAGGTGTAAAAACCATGTTGAGTGACCCATGTAATCTAAATCATTGCATATTTTAACCAATCTAAGATAAAATTGATAAACTAAATACTCTTGGTGTAAGAACCATGTTGAGTGACCCATGTGATCTGAATCATTGTATATTTTGACCAATTTGAGCTAAATCTAATAATCTAGACACTTAAGGTATAAGAACCATGGTGTGTCCACCTATGAGAGTGGATGGGTAAGTTGGGTAAGTGTAGGAATAGGAATAGTAGGAATGAAGCCTCCTTTTGGGGAGAGGGATGAGATATATGATAGAGGAGGTTGAGCCAAAAGCGATGACTAGTGGCATGATGATAAAAGAAAGGCTGGTATAGTTTGAATTGATTGAGAAGTTGCTTGATTGATTAGATTGAGTTGTTTGATAGTTGAATAAGTCTTTGTTTGGTTAGGACCAAGTGTATGTCTAGGTAAAAATTAGTATAAAGACATGTGTGACATTATAGGAAGATGATGTAGTAAGAGAGTGAGACTTGTGTGATGTTGAAGGTATCATTTTTATAAAGTCATGGAACAAAATAGTTTGTAAAATGGAGCTCTGGGGTTGAAGTTATAGGCAAAATGGTATTTTTATTCACATGAAAAAGTTGTTTGATATAGGAAAATTGGATTGAATCTTGATTCATTTGCGCATTGACTAATTTGAGCTTTGGAGCTCTAGGTTAGGAGATATGCCAAGGAGATGAGTACCTGCCATGATTCGATTTGAGTAGTTCATAACCCAAGTGGAGGCTGGTGGGGAAGTTACCTTGGTAAGTAGCTAAAATGTGTTATCTTTGCCTATTTAGAAGTCTATTTTTGATATTTTTAAGGTGTTTTAAGTAGCCTAGGAAATTTTCCACTAGTTCTAATGCTCTTATCTAAGGGTCAGTGATCTTGTCTAGTGTTCAATATTGTTGTCTAGGTTCTGGTGCTATTGTCCATCACTAGTGTCCTTTTACAATATTATTTTCCATTAGGGCTAGGTTTTTGAGATTTTAAATTATTGCCTATTGTTTTATAGCTTAGCTATTTAATTTGGCATATTTGACTGATACATATACTATTTTTTGGTGTTTTTGTAGGGTGATGTATAAATGAGGGAGTTTTATAGAGGCTAGGTGATAGATACACTAAGATTATTACCCTTATTGGTTGATGAGAGAGATGTGATGGATAGAGCAGGGTTGGGTCATGTGTGTGACCTAAGCCCTCTGTAGTGGGATTGGTATCTAATTACTACCTTATGCGAGAGGTGGAATGTAGATACATGTACTTTCTAGCTTTGTACTAGGAAGATTATGATTATTCTAAAGGATGTGTACCATAGTCTACATTTGCTAGTTAGTGGATGTCGAGTGACTTTTTAGGATGACATGGGTGTGGATGCTATTGACCATGCATCCCTATATTTTGCAAGTGTGCCCTTAGGCATACATAGGAGAGGCAATGATAGTGATGTATTATTGTCAGTTGTTATGTAGTCAAGTGTTTCATGTCTACAAAAGTGGTTGGCCATTTTTTCAGCTTCATTTTTTACTATATATGGGAGTGGGGTATCGATTTCATATAGGATGCATAGGATCATGTGCACTATGTTCTCATGGGGTAGGACTATGCTTTCCCACTTATATAGGGATCTATACATGTTCACTTAGGAGGTATTCAATAGTGGTGTGAGTGAAACTACCTTATTGCATTGTTGGGCTTATGAGCATATAATAGTTATGTGATTGATAGGATTTCCAAAGAAAAGGTAGACACCCCCATAGCCATATGGGGAGCAGTAGATGAGTACATTGGATATTTGATCTCCTAGGATAGATCATTATAGATAGGTTTTAGATAGGTTAATGGCTCGAGATATCATATAAAGGCCTTATAGAGGATTCTATAGGTGGCCTAAGAATGAAGTAGAAATACGGTATATGAGGGTTAGTTGTTGGTTACATGACCATTGGGTTAGAGTGTACAAGCACTTTTAGTATGAACACGTGACTAGATAGTTTGGGGTACCACAAGATGTACCCCCAGTATCATGGGTGTGTTTGAAGAGTGCATGGGCATTAGTGAGGGTGAGATCTTGTGGAAGGCATACTAAGGCTGAGTTGGAACCATTACATTTGGATGCATGAGATGCACATATATATTCTTAATGTAGATGATGCTGGATGCACAAAGGCATATACCACATGGTGGGTGAGGTATGGATGGGCTCCGTTATATCCTATTGGTGGAGGGGATGCACCCAAGTATGAGGATCCTACTCTGATCTAGATTATGGGAGGTAAGATTTTATTATATTTGAATTGTGTTCAAGTTTGTGCATGTTTTAACTTGTTTTTCAAAATTGTATGTCTAACATAGTATTGCAATTTTTTGTGTAGTGGAGTGGGAGTTGCTCAGCATGAAGCACCTACTGGGGGAGGAGGTGGGGATGATGGGTTTTGGGAGACCATCATCGAGTCTTCACTTGAATATCTCACATAACATGTTCCTAATGATGTTATGGAAGAGGGTTTGATAGAGCGAGTGACAATTACAACTATTGTTTATGCTCATTTATTTGATAGGGTTGCTATAACTATAACTGCATATGTTAAGGTAGTGGGAGAGAGATGAGTTGAGAGTTGAGTGAGATAGGCATAAGATGCCTCCACCTGATTGTGGATTAGTGAGTATGTGGATTATGGATGAGTATACTGATTTGTAGAGGTGGTATGCAGACTTGTGTGAGGAGCATGGTTGGTTGATGGAGTGAGATAGTGTAATAGGCATTCAGGAGCTCGAAGAGGTATGGGGACATCTAATACAAGGCTAGACTATGGGACTAGTACTAGAGGAGAGAGTGAGGGCACGATGCCCATTCATGATTGATTGTATATTGATATGATGTATATGTATTTAAAAACTTGGTTATATATATATGGATACTAGGTTGTTTTTGATTCAGGCATTTGTGTTATGGATTTTGAAATAGATTAGTGTATTTATTGCATTTTTTTGATTAAAAGTAGTTGATTTGGTATTTATGTTGAGGTTGCATATGTTTTGTAAAATGGTACATAGGATATTTGATTTAAATTTTGTTGATAAGTTTAGGTGTGATGTTTAGAATTGATTTGTAATCATGTGTAAGCAAAAAATTTGTTGGTTTTTGTAATTGGTAAATTATTGGGATGAATTGAGCTAGTTTGAGATTGGTAATTTGTTTGGATACAATGCATTGGTTTAATGTTGGTATAATAAGATTTGGTAAGATCTATATTTTTGATAAGCTAGTTTTGGCTCTGGATTGTTTATTGGGAGTTAGGAATTTTTTTGTTAGTATATGGGGATGTAAGATAACACATTGTGTGTATTACTACCCTGAGAGTGGATCAATAATACAAAGGCTAGCTAGACCTTTGGCTCAATAGTTACCATGCTAAGTGAAGCTATGAATTAATGATGGTATGAATGTGCATTGTATCACTTTGTGCTGTATCACTATCTAAACCTTATTGGCTAACTGAAAAAGTGCCCATACTACTCATGCTTGTAAGAATATGCTCTATATTTGATACTATCTATTATATACTAACTATAACTATTCATGGAGATTCTAAAAAATATAACTTTATTGGATGTGCCATGAAAATTATGTGCTTTGAAGAAGGCTCATCTGTTTATAATCATATGCTTTGTGGCTGCTGCTGAGATGTGTATGACTAAGCCATGGATCGAGTTGAAGCCGAAACCTATGATGAGGGCTTATTTAATCTCAACTGTAGTGGATTGTTGTGTGAGATATGACCCAAAAAATCTTGATATAGTGTATATTTCTCATGAGTAGTACTTTGTGATGTGGGTTCATTTAATCTTAGCTGTAGCAGATTGCTAAGTGAGATAGGACTCAAAAGATCTGGCTGTAGTGAATATTTATCATGAGAAGTAATCTATTGTGGTGCATGTGACTCTATTGGATATGTGTATGGAACTACACTATGTAATCCATGGACTATAGTGATATATGTAGGTTCTTCTCACTGTACTGGTTTCTAAACCTTTTGAATAGGTGGAATAGGAGATCTCCTATGCGGTTTTATCCTATAACCTATATTTCTCTCATAATGAGTGATCAATGATTCCTATAAAGTAATGTCTTAGGATGATTCAGTTGTGGATGAATGAGGTCCATGGTTCCATGGTGGAGGAGATCTTGATTCCTCTTATGTAAATGCTATGATGCCATTATCAACACATCTATTTATGTAATCCCTAAGTCCATAACAATCATTATCTCTGTGTCCATAAATATGATGATAGTTGCAAAAGGGTTGATTTGGCTATTTCTATAGGAGATGTGGATCTCATCGATGAGTAGAAGGTAATGTGATTAACTTCCTATCTAGTAGTTATGATAATATGATATATGGGCTATCTTGCTCTGAATCAAACTATAATGGTGCCTTAATGTTTTTCTTTGTAGTGCATATTGTAGGTTGTACTCTAGAGACTATATTTCTGATCTTAACTAGTTGCTTTTTTGGTTATGGTCTCCTATCTTGTTTAGGACATGGTGGATGTTGTGTGTTAAGAGCTATATATGTAGATACTAATATGAAATCTAGAGTAATCTGATCAAATTAATCTACCTCAATCAATCTTAATTTATTTTCCAAAGCTAGAACTGTATAACATAAGTGTCTAAAAGAAGTCTCTATCTGATATAGTCGATGCTCAAATAGAGGTTGGAAAATCCACTTAATAAAAATATGCTGAATCTTTAAATATGTTGGTTTGTATATCAATATTAACATGTGATTCTTGAATCATAAGATATAATCACTAACCGGCTTTGAAGTATTCTGATGTAAAGTTACAAGCTTCTCATATGTAACATGAGGTCTCATGTTTTCTATGTAATGTCTGAGAAATGCCTCCTCTAAGTCATCATATGTGTGAAAGGAAATAATAGGGAGTATATGGAAGAACCAATTCTGTGCTTCCCCCACTAATGTTTGCTAGAATAACTTGAGTAGATTCAAATGACTCGCATGAGATGGAAAAGACTTCCAAAAGGCTTGAAGGTGTATGAATGGATCTCCAATTCCATCAAAGTGAGGCAATGATGGTAACTGGAAATGCTTATGTAATGAATCTTTTATGAATGTCTTCAAAATTGGGTTACCATGTAGATCATTGGAATCCACCAAGACTTATTAGCCTTGTTTTCCAAGTTAAGGAGATGTACTTGGTAGTGTAATTCACCAACTACATGCATCAAAGAGATAATCTTCTGGGATGGTACATTAGCATCTTGAAGTGGTTCATTTAATCATTGAATTTGATTGTTAATTTTGGCCATGGGAATGTTAAATTTAGTAATTGGATCATAAAGACGGGGTGTGCTCACTTGAACCTTGGGTGTAATGGTAACTTGGACCTTAGTAGAGGGATGTGGGCTACCATTTTATTTAGGTGAAGGGTGAGAATTGGGTTCTACTGTAGTGAGGGGTGGTTTAGGGGATTCATTGGTATCTTTATGTTTTAGTGTATCACATTTTAATTGAGTAGAAGATGTGCTATTAGCATTAACATGTGCATTATTTGAAATAGAATCATTCATAGAAGTAGAAACAATATTTGGAAGTGCATTATGTTTGAGAGGAGTGAGAGAAGAGTTATAAACATTAGATGCATATCCTTCTTCACTATGTGCATAATAATTATCATTGTTCTAGGCATTGTCATCATTAGAATATTGTTCACAATAACTCTCATTTTCAAATTCATTTGCATGTTCAATATCATATTCATTATTACTTCCATCATTGCTAGGGAGAGGTGTAAGAGAAGAGTTTAATTCTTTTATAATATGCAAGAAAGTATCATTTGAAATTAGAATATCATGTGTATCTTTATTATCCATGGATGGAATACATGCATTATTTTCATGAGAAGTAAGAGAAAGAAATTTATCATTTAGATCTTCTTTAGACATAGTAGAGTTAGGAATATGAGATGTATCATTTGATCTATGTATTGGCAATTTGATTCTATTACGTTTATATTTTTGAAATTTAAACATTGAAGTAGCCAAAGAGAGAGAGAGAGATTATGTTCACATGGAAGCAAATTATCACCAATAAGATGTTCACTTGGAAGTGAATGATTAATTTGTTGATTTGGTGCATTATGCATAGGAGAATGAGGTGAAAAATATCTTTTCCATTTATCAAAATCATTTTATTTAGAAGAGGGAATAAAGGGGTAGGTTTTAGAGAAGAAGATGCATCTATTTGTACTTCACTATCACTATCACGTATATCATCATATTCCTCATTACAATATAGTAGTTATCTTCATTGTAAATGTTGACCAATTTTTGCTCTAGGCCAAAATCGTTCACCTTCTTTCTTCACTATTCGAAGACAGTTGTTTCTAGCAGCCCTTGGTTCAGCGGCCTTTGGTTCAACGGCTTTTGGTTCGATCTCTTGGTTCAAAGCAGTTTGGTTCAATTGGTTCAAAGGCTCGTCGGTGTTCAATGGTTGAACCATTGAACTGTTGAACCATTATGGTTTAATGGGTTCAGTTCAATAGAAAAGTCTGTGGAAACATTCAAAGACCTGGCAGCAGTCTGAAGAGCCAAGTGACCCGCCGAAGTATACAAGGAAAAGGTGCCCGAGAGAGTGCTAGCAGAAAAGTGAAGCCACATAAGAGATCATATGAAGGCCTAATAGTGTTGCGACGAGGACAGTGACGTCTCAAAGGATGTCAAAATTAAAAGAACGGATTAGCTGTGTGGTTTTCAAACCAATGACGGCCATACGAACATCAAATTTTGCAGAGGGAAGTGGCTATATGTCTTCAAAAGCAAAAGAAGCACAAACCATGGAAAAGAGCTGGAAATGCAGTGACCCGCCAAGATTCCTGCCCTAGGGGCCAAATGAGCCAGATAAGACAAAATGGACAAAGCAACATGCAAGGAATGAGTGAGCAGCTGGTCCAAGCAGCGCCAATTCAAGAAGTGACTCCAACAAGTGAAATAGTTCCTTCAAATTGATCATGAGAAGACGCAACAGCTAAGTATTGTAACCGTTTTCTTCATTTTACCTTTAATGGGTGGATAAAGCACATTTTGACATTAAAAATGCAGACTTCAAGTAGACAAAATGAACAGATCATTAATATTTTGAGTGACTTGTTCTTTTCATGAAGGGACACGTATGCCACTTGTAACAAAAGAGTGCCAAATGAGCCTCTTAGATTTTCCATATATATTGTGAACTTGGTCATTTTGTAATCATCTTCCACATTTTGTAAAGGGCGCAGCTCTGCAAAAATTTCACTTGGATCAATACAAATGTAATTTTTTTACCTCCATTTGGATAAACATTTCTGTGTATGTGTTGAATGTTTGCTTGTGTCCAGTCATTATCTTTTGATGCTCTCACAGGTTCAACACTAGCAGACCTACTATCTACAAGGTGCCATTGTTGCAGCTGACATGAGAAGAGCAGTATTTGGGAGTGAAGGAGCAGAAGAAATTACTTCATAAGTGTGTGTTTCACAGCACCTTGGGTGATCTTTGTTCTAGATTTTCCATTGAAGCCTCCCTGCATGTTTCTTGCAGCCTGGTCCTTCTACCAAGTGCGTAGTGTATGTATGTATTTGTCTAATTTTGAGAGTGGATGTGTGAAGGTCAACCTTTATTTTGGTGCATCAGCTCTTTTAGAGTAGGTAGTTTGTTTTCTATGCATTTATTCTCCCTTTTCATCCCCCCCTTTATTATAGCTATATATATACCTATATTTTGCACTACCTAAAACAAACATGATGCATCAAAGGGAGCTATCCCTTATCTAGAGACTCTCCTCTCCTGCTTCACCATCCCACTGGCAAGAGAGGAGTTTCCATATTGCGGGGAGAGGGCAGGGACTTGTCTTCCTGCCACTGGGTGCAATCTCCAATGTCAACAGTTTTGGCACGCCCAATGGGACACACAGTTTGACACTCAGTAAGATATCAGGATTGATGCTGGTCCTGTTATAGTAAATTGATTTCTTCAGCATCTGGCGACTTTGAGTTATATCCATTGGTTAAGCAGCCTGGTACCATCAGGAAACACATTTTTTGGTATGTGTAAATTCCATCATTTTAAGCTATAGACTCTATTTTTTTTGGCCAGCATGGCTATGATCCTTACCAGCCTTCTGGTGATCCTTATCATGCCCAATATGGCCAGTCTCAACCCTGCCATGAGCTATATCACCCTTATGCTCAGTCTTCTCAGTATGTCACTTCTCCCACTCAACCCAATCTTTTCGCTAATCAACCAGTTTCTACTTTCAATTGAGCACTGCTGGGATACAACAAATATGTACTTGATCTTAACACCAAAAAGGGGTACTGCCAAGATATTATTGATCATATCATCCATCAAGTGAGGAATGCACTGGATTAGGTTAAGAAAGAATGGGCTCCTATTGAAAGAGCAAATTGGCACAAGCTTTCAAATGAGATGCTGGATGTGAGTGATTTAATTGCATCTATGGAGGAGAAGCTGAGTGTGCATGAGAGGCAGCCTTATCAAGTCTATCAACCTGCATACTCACTGCCCAAAGTGTCATATCAGTCATATACAGCCCCTGTTCTTGAACCAAGTCGAGCCTGTCAAAGTTCATTCCCTAATCATGTTGAGGAGAATTTTGAAACAACCAATCTTGTGTTTAAGGCTAATCTTGATAGACATATCGAATTGGCAAACCTTCAGATGTAGCAATCCATTTTGGCAGTAAGGGAGGTATAATCTATGTCTTCACTACCCTCTCACATTATGGCCTCATCAACCCCAAAGGAGATGCCCAATCTGAATTTCTTGAGCTGGAATCAAGTGGTTGAGTCACGGAATAGCAAGGGGGCAAAATACATTGTCCAAGAGTGCACGGTACAAGATCAGGTTAGTCCTTTTCAAGTTCCCTTCACCCTTCTTTAGGAGGCTCCTTGCATTTCACTGCAATCTTCATGCACTCCCCATCTCTATGGTGTTTCCCATGAGCTCCAAGAAGTGCAAAATGAGGATTATGTAGCTAAGCGGGTTGGGGAATTAGAGGCTAAGATGAGACTGTTGAGAGAAAGAGAGGTGGAGCTTTCAGACCCTGCAGAGGAGCCTGTCTTGAGAGAAGCAAGTGAAGAGGAGTATGCTCAGTTCATGACTGATTAGGGAGACTCCATGAGTGCGGATGAGGAGGAGATCACCTTAGGTGACATGGAGGAGCATGGGCAATCTCTTGTTCATGTTTTAAATGATTCATTTTAAGCCATTGAGGCAGGCTTCACTATTCTTCAAGGAGGCTATGACTTGGATAAGAATGAAGAAGGCAACATTGGGTTTCAAACAAGCATGCAAGGAGGTGGCAGTTCTTCAGATTTATCCCTTTAAGAGGTTGGTGAATCTGATGACACTTTCTCTAAAATCATCAAGAAGGATGGTCATACAGTGGAACCCGAGCATGAGGCAAAGGAGAATGAGCCAATAAATGATGCATATCAAGAGGCTTCTGGTGATGAGCTGGAAACAATTGAATTCTTGATGGGATGCACCAACTTGAAGGACCAGCATTCAGTAGGCTTCCAGGAACACATAGAGTATGTATATGTTGGAAGCATGTTTGAATCTCCCCTCGAGTACAAGCCAAATCAGGTGACAGGCAAGAGGAACAGGTCACCAAATCTCCTTTTCATGCAGCTACTTGCCTTCCACCATAAGTCTTCTTTCTAAGAAGGAGACTTAGGAAGTTTTCCCTTTGATCTAGGAGGGAATAAAAAATACCTGGTTAACTGTATATAGTAGGTTGCTTTCAGTTTTCTTTCCCTGTTTCCCCTAAGTGCTGTTACACAGGTAGTAGTTTTCTTAGTCTTGCATGTGCTTTCTTTTCTTGGAGGTAGATCTACGTGACTGGTTCTAAGTTTTAGCAGAGCTGTTGCTGGTTTTCAAGTTTACTATTTGACTCCATGCCTAATGGATTTTCAAGGTAGCTGGTCTTTACGCGTAGTTGGCACACTGCCCCTATGAGTCATCAATCTGTTGACCAATTTTTGCTCTAGGCCAAAATTGTTCACCTTCTTTCTTCACTATTCAAAGACAGTTGTTTCCAGTGGCCCTTGGTTCAACAGCCTTTGGTTCAACAGCTTTTGGTTTGATCTCTTGGTTCAAAGCGGTTTGGTTCAATTGGTTTAAAGGCTTGTCGGCATTCAATGGTTGAACCATTTTAGTTCAACGGGTTTAGTTCAATAAATTTTTTTGTGGAAACATTCAAAGACCTGGCAGCAGTCTGAAGAGCCAAGCGACCCACTAAAGTATATAAGGAAAAGGTGCCTGAGAGAGTGCTAGCAGAAAAGCGAAGCTACAGAAGAGATCATATGAAGGCCCGATAGTGTTGCGACAAGGACGGTGACGTCTCAGAGGACTTCAAAATTAACAGAATGAATTAGCTGTTGGTTTTCAAACCAACAATGGCCATACGAATGTCAACTTTTGTAGAGGGAAGTGGTCATTTGTTTTCAAAAGCAAAAGAAGCGCAAACCATGGAAAAGAGCTGGAAATGCAGTGACCCACCAAGATTCCCGCCCTAGGGGCCAAATGAGCTAGATAAGACAAAATGGACAAAGCGACATGCAAGGAATGAGTGAGCAGCTGGTCCAAGTAGTGCTAATTTGAGAAGTGACTCCAGTAGGTGAAATAGTTCCTTCAAATTGATCATGAGAAGATGCAACAGCTAAGTAATGTAACCAGTTTCTTCATTTTACCTTTAATGGGTGCACAAACTGCGTTTTGACATTAAAAATGTGGACTTCAAGTAGACAAATGAACAACTCATTAATATTTTGAGTGACTTGTTCTTTTCATGAAGGGACACGTATGCCACTTGTAACAAAAGAGTGCCAAATGAGCCTCTTAGATTTTCCATATATATTGTGAACTTGGTCATTTTGTAATCATCTTCCACATTTTGTAAAGGGCGCAGCTCTGCAAAAATTTCACTTGGATCAATACAAATGTAATTTTTTTACCTCCATTTGGATAAACATTTCTGTGTATGTGTTGAATGTTTGCTTGTGTCCAGTCATTATCTTTTGATGCTCTCACAGGTTCAACACTAGCAGACCTACTATCTACAAGGTGCCATTGTTGCAGCTGACATGAGAAGAGCAGTATTTGGGAGTGAAGGAGCAGAAGAAATTACTTCATAAGTGTGTGTTTCACAGCACCTTGGGTGATCTCTGTTCTGGATTTTCCATTGAAGCCTCCCTGCATGTTTCTTGCAGCCTGGTCCTTCTACCAAGTGCGTAGTGTATGTATGCATTTGTCTGATTCTGAGAGTGGATGTGTGAAGGTCAACCTTTATTTTGGTGCATCAGCTCTTTTAGATTAGGTAGTTTGTTTTCTATGCATTTCTTCTCCCTTTTCATCCCCCCCTTTATTATAGCTATATATATACCTGTATTTTGCACTGCCTGAAACAAACATGATGCATCAAAGGGAGCTATCCCTTATCTAGAGACTCTCCTCTCCTGCTTTGCCATCCCACAGGTGAGAGAGGAGTTTCCATGTTGCGGGGAAAGGGTAAGAAATTGTCTTCCTGCCACTGGGTGCAATCTCTAACGTCAACAGTAAATAAAATCATTTTCCACATTTTTAGCTAATGTGCAATTTTGTCCATTCATTGTCATAATTATGAGAAATTTTTAAGAATTGATCTATGGGATGAGAGGGAAGAAGTGCCTTAGAGGCCATTTTATTTATTTCACCAATGATAATATTGAAGTACTATTAAGCAAATAATTGCAAAAATGACTATGAACATAGAGATTTTGAAAATACTTTTGACTATCCAAACAATTTGCAAAAATTCCAAATTATTTTTCTAAAAATTGTAAGGGAGGAAAACTTGGGGTTTGAGGACCTAGTTTGGAGATCTAGGGTTTTAGAATTTTTGAAAATTATGTAATAATTTTAAATTCTAAAAATAATTTTGAATAGAATAAATGCACAAAAAATTTATACAAAATTAGAAAATTGAAATTGAATTTTTGCACAAGAAAACTACTAATTTTGAAAATTTGAAATTATTTTTTATAAAGTAAATAATTTGTAAAAATTCCAAAATATTTTTCTAAAATTTGTAAGGAAAGTAGGTTTAGGGTTTAAGGACCTAGTTTGGAAATCTAGGGTTTTGAGCTAGGGTTTTAGAATTTTTTGAAAATTATGCCAATAATTTAAATTCTAAAAATGAATTTGAATAGAATAAATGCACAAAAATTAATACAAAAAATAAAAAAATTGAATTTGAATTTTGCACAAAACATTTGAAGGAGAAATTCTAAAAGTACTTAGGCTTTTATATTTTATTTGAAGTCAGGTTCACCAAATGTTTTATTATTTTTGGGAAACTAGGGTCTAGTTATTAAATAATAAGGGTCTTGAATAAGGGAAAAAATCTAGTTAATATGGTAAAACATATAATTTTATCAAGTAAATTACATGAGGAATAAAAATAAACTTATCTAAAAATGGGCTGAAACAGATGATTCAGGGGTTGAAAACTGAGATTTAGGACTAGGACATTATCTAGAATCTAGATCTAGACTTCATTTTTTGATTGGACAGGAGCACCAAAACTAGACAAGAGTGGCAAAAAAACTATTGTCTACCTCTAACACTATTATCTTGAGGATCTAAGATTTTTGGGTTTTGTTCAACAGGTCAGTGTGAGCTTGTGTACCAAGTTTTGGAGGTTGAAAGTTAATAGAGCTCACTATAGGTCTATTTTAATATCTAAACCTTGTATGTATCTACACACATGGAAACAAAAAATGTATAAAAATAAAAATGGGGAAAAACTGGGTTAGGGGAATAATGATCAAATGATCTAGAACCCCCGCTATCCTAATTACTACCTACATTAACCCTCAAGCTAGGGTCTTAAATCAAATGTAGTTCTCCCTTAGGGAACATGCATAATCAACATGATTGATAGATGCAAGAATGACCTTTGCCTAGGCCCTTCCATAATTAAGCATGCAAGTCTATGTGTGATGTAGAATGCTGAACTATAATATTGACTAATTTTTTATTATGTCTAATGTGTCAAAGTAGTAAGTGCTAGATATAAAAATCCTTGTAAAGTTCTTTATATAGGAGACTCTTTATTTCAAATTTGAGAGCTTCATTTTCATTTGGCCATCATTGGGAAACTTAATGATGAAGCTAAGAAAGGGGTTGGGACCTATTGAGTGAAGGAAACCAATTGTTTGAGGTGAAAATGGCTTTGGACAAGAGCATTGGGAATAGACACTAGTAGAACCGGTGCTGTTGGCCAACCCTAACACTCCTACCCTACAATCTTGAGACCTAAGGGGATGGAAAGAGGATAGAAAACTTGACATGGCTGAGGTACAATGACTATTTGAAATGCTTTGAATGACTGGGAATAAGAAAAAGGGTGTCTAGAGCCTGTAATAAGACCAAGATGACTAAAACGAAGGACCTGACTAAACGTGAACAAAGCTCATATTCTCCAGTCAAAATCTCTTATGAAAGGACTTTAAAAAGACATGATATGTGTAGTTTCTTGACCAATTTAGGGTGTATACACTCCATGTGCTATCAATTCTATAATTGAAGAAAAGGATAGTGAAGAAGAACCAATTATCATAGTTCAGACTAAGAAGAAGAAGAAGAGCAAGAAGTCTTATAGCTATAAGAGGATTCCAATGGTTATTGAGGAGATGTGGGCCTCCTTGCTTTACTTTATTAAAGAGCATTGTGGTGCAAAGGATGTCTCTATTTATGCTTCTTAAAGATACTCCTTTCAGTGGAGAAGCAAGTATTACTGTGGTGTTTTTGAGATGGTCCTAGAAGACTAGAGTTAATTATTCTTAGTTATAACAAGTATGTCTAGGTGGAAAATATGCTGAGGTGATGTCATGATGTTGATAACTGTATATGGAGTAGTCTGTAGGGTCAGATCGAAGGTTCCCAGATGGTAAAGTAGGATTTATGATTTATCAAGATGATCTTTTTTCATAGAAAGGTCTATAAACCTTATTCTATCATGCTTCAGGTGGTTTTATGATCTAAATGTATGTTAAAGTCAATTTGGAGTTTTTTTGTTAGCTCTCAGATTTCTTAGTTTGTGCTTAAGAGCTTGTAGGTCCTAAAAATGGATTATATGAAGTCAAGATTCCCAATGGTCTGGAAGATCAAATATTAGTTGAGAAGTGTGTAATGGTTATATATAGGTGTACAAGAAGTTGCATAGGTAGATGTTGATTGGAAGATGATGTGTTGACCTTGTTTGTTTTAAGATTCTAAGGTTTTGGGCTTTGCTAGAAAAGTGGTCTACCTTATGAGTTGAGGTCCGAGGATTATTAATATGTTGAATGGGCTAAATGGGTTGTCAAATCAAGTTTCATAGATATTTGATAGTTTATGATTCTTAAGTTATTCAAGTTTTTGTCAAGTTGGAGGCCTAATTAGGTAATAGGTTTGTGAAGTAAGTATGTTATAGAGGATGACCTAGTTGTTGAAAATTGGTGTGATTAAGGGGGAATATGATAGTGCTCCATATATGAAGTTTTAAATCTTGAATATGTGTCTACTGAAAAGTGTGGAATCTATAAGTTTCATGTAGGGCTATAAGGAGGCTAGACATGCTTATTTAAAGAAGAGCAATTTTTGCTCAGTTTATCCAAAATAAAAATATATGTTTGTTTCAAGGAGATTTATCAAGTTAGTTGAGAGCATGTTTCCTATTTGGTATAATGTAGATGTAGAGTTGGTGGTCATGGAAGTGTCTTAAAAAAGAAGGCTGATAAGCCCACATGGTGGTTCTTCATGGTGTGTGGAGATCTGAAGATGCTCAAAAAGTGAAATGGCTCAAATATATTAAGTGGATTCCCTCTTAAATGTTTCTTGGTGAGTTTAATTAGATTTTAGTGGTTTTTGTGTGTTCTTTCTTCATTTGTAGTGCTTTGTTGAAGAAAGTGTTGGCATAGAGCAAGAGGAAGTTGCAAAGGCAAGCATCAGTAGACTCAAGGTAAGGAGGAGTTTGTATCATATTTATAAGATGTTCCTTTCATATTCGTGGTATTTTTAGGTCCTCAAGATTAGTTGGTGCCCACTTTTTCATTCTATCAAAGGGGCAGAAAGTTCCTAGTATGGGAGTACTTGAAGAGAAAGAAGGTGAGATATATATTGTTACATATGATGTTTATTGACATCAATGACAAAGGGAGATATTGTTAGAATTGTTAGTGACATCATAGTGATATCATGGAAGTGTCCTAGTGAGTATATGAAGTGCTTTGGTAGCCTAAGTAACAATGATAAAGTGTGCAATGTGATTGTTCTAGTGTGCTTTATGTTATCTTGGTTGAACTTATGGTTTGAACATTTAGAGATGATTAGGGATGAGTATGGAATATTGATCATGTGAAAAAGGTCCCTAATATTTTTTATATTTTTTGAGAGTTTATTTTCATAAGTGGAATTCATCTGGTTGTCCATAGTTTTCATATAGACACTTTTGATTCAATGGTAGAAAATCTAAGAAGGTAGTTTGATGACATCACCATTGCCACATATGGATGAGTCAAATGGATTTGGTCATATGGTTTTGATCACATTTTTACCTAGTTTTTATGCACTAAATCTAAGGTCATGCACCTAAATGCAGTCACAGATATATGGGTGCAAAGTTGGGCTCCCAAGCATTTTGACAATCTTTTCCCATACTTAGCCAAATTTGCAAAGTGGCAAGAAGAGTGAAGTAAGCATTTTAATGTTATAATATCTTGCACATGTGGACATTTCAAGAGAGGGTAATCATATGGGTTTGTTTAATTTTTTTCCTAGTTTATTTGTGCTAATTTTTAGATCATGTGATAAAGCACATCAAAAGACATGCATATGCAAAGTTGGGATCCCAAGCAGTTTGATAGTGTTTTTCCATAGCCAAATTTGCATATGACAAGAAAAGTTGAGTATGAATTTTTATGGTGATATATATTGCACATGTGAAGGTGTCAAAAGAAATTGATCATATGGATTTGTTTATTTTTGATCCCAAATAATTTGTGCCTAATTTAAGATCATGCGATGGAGTGCATCAAAATATATGCTTGATAAAATTTGGCCTTACAGACAAGTTTTGACATAGTTGGCTCTGTGACAAGTTTTTTAGAAGGTGTTTTTATGGTGATATATCTCACTCGTATGAAGGTTCTAGGAGCTACTTGTTATATGGTTGGATTATCTTATGTGAGGAGATCATCTGGTCCAAATTTGAGATCATGCATCAAAACATGGTGAAAGTTATTAAGGTCCAAAGTTGGCCTTCTAGGTAGTTAAGCAAGGTTCCCATACTTTGTCATTTCTGCATAAGTTAAAGTTTGAACAAGATCATCAATGCACAGTAATTTAAGAATTTAGGAAGTACCAAGATGAGGATATATGCATGATGTTTAATGAT
This sequence comes from Torreya grandis, assembly GCA_037957365.1. NCBI lineage: Eukaryota > Viridiplantae > Streptophyta > Pinopsida > Cupressales > Taxaceae > Torreya > Torreya grandis. The sequence goes on from JARHVA010000799.1 coordinate 2,057,782, forward strand.
TGAGCAAAGGTACATGATAAGGATCTAAAAATGAGTGGGTGTTCATACAAATTAATCAAATAGTGAGTGTTGATATTTAAAGACTTGGTTGATCTATAGAGATTGACGGAGCACATAGAGTCAACATTTCAAGATTGTAGAGATGAGGTCAAAGTGATTGAGGTTTAATGTTTGAGAATTATCACCTATGTGTTAAAAATTTAATAAAATCAATGGTGTGTATTTTATCTAAATAGCGAGGACACGAGATGCGAGCATTATGTTCAAAGTTTAACTATGACCGTTGGCATTTAAATATTTAAATTTTGCAAAGAGAAAAATTAGAGCTCTATATTTTATCCATATATTTTGATAGAAGTCAAATTTGCTATTTATATAAAAAATAAATTTGTAGAGGACTCCATGGTGAATCTAATGAACCTAATTTGAAGATGTGAAAGTGTATACAGTCAAAGATATTAAGGTTCTAAGCTGACTATGTGTTCATGCTTATTCTACAAGTAAACCGAGAAGGGTATTTGAGCTTGTTTTGATGTTGTTTCGATATCTCATGATGAATTGGCTATTAGGGAGTGTTTTAGAATCCATAAGGATGATTTAGGTGAATTATTATGGATTTACCAATCATATACAATATGAATGAAGGCTTAGAAGGTGACTATGTGTTCACTTATAATGACTATGTGTATAGAGAAGTGTTTGAGCTATTTGTGCTTAAGCTAAAGGCTACTGTGATGGTTTTTGGATATTAAGTGGGACCTATAGATTATGTACAATGGGTCCATGCTCTTTAAAAGTGTCCCTATGTTCTTTATTTGCTCAGATAAGTGTGAAAAAGGTGAATAGATCTCCATAGGACTTAAAAATGACTTAGGCCTATTTGAAAGTGTGTTACGCTTAAGTGTGACCCATGTGAGATGCCTTAAGGGTGAAGGCATGTTTTGTAGCTGATAAGAAATATTGTTATCTTGATAATCCATGATTTCTCTATATATAATGAAACCAAATGTGTTAGTTTCTAGACTTGAATGAGTGATTTGAGTGAGAGACTTTGTATGGAGGATTTATGAGAGAAAATTGTGCAATGTGGATGTGAGAGTTGTAAAACAAAGGATAGGTAGTGTGATGATTGGTTGAGTTAATGAGTAGAATTTTTTTTGACTATGTGTATGACCTATAGGTAATTTTCCTGATGTTAGGATAGTGCTCTTGCAATTTGAGGATATGTGAAGAATTTTGAGTGTGCATATGAGGATAGTTTGAGTTAAGGAGGAAAGAGATAGAAACATGCCTATATGAGAGGCATTTTTGAGATATAGAGTGTTTATGCAGAGGTTATAAAATAGAGATCCATCATCAGGTGTTGAAGAAATCATTTCTAAGGTGGAATTATTCAAAAGAGGGTCTAAAGGACTTGGTCTTCCTTGGGGGCAGATGCTCCTTGTGAAATAGGTGTTTCACTAAATACCTTTGGTTAGAAGGATACGATCAAGGTTTATTGGTATAAATGAGTTGATCAATCTCTTATTTGTTATTTCTTATAGGATAATAGTCCATTTGTGTTGCAGGATTGAGAGTGGGTTTTATTCTTCAAGAGGTTTTCCCACAGGAACTATGTGTTATGTATTTGATCTTATGTATGTATTGAATGTATGACCTCTTTTGTTAATGCTTCTTGATCAATTTGATATATGTTTACTAGTTTATAGTTTAAAATACTACAATTGAAATTGAAATATTTGGGCTCACTGATTCATCCCCCTTCATTTATTGTACCTCTAACAATATTGTGGATAAAATAAACACTCAAAGACATCAAGGTAGAATACAAATCAGACACACACACACACACACACACACACACACACACACACACACACACACACACACACACACACACACACACACACACACACATATTCTTTGTGACAATTCAAGTGCTATTAATATATCAAATAATCTAGTGATGCATTCTAAAACTAATCACATATCAATCAAGTATCACTTCTTAAGAGAAAAGGTTGCAGATCAAGAGGTCATAATGAAATATGTACCAACACATGATCAAATTATAGACATATTCACCAAACCTCATCCCAAGGAACAATTTGAGTATCTAAGGTAGAAATTGGGAGTGGTGGCTCTTATATTACATCACTAGATCTTAGTAATAGGGCATGAGTCTAGGGGTAGGATCACATAAACTTTATCAATCCTTGGAAGAAGATAGAAAAGGCAAATCAGTTATGTATATTTTTGAATTTTTTTAATGATTTGATGGTTGTAGATTCTTGGACAAAATCTTTTATTTGATAAAGGGGGTGAAAAATTTGGATAATCATTGATAAAGTTGGAGTCCCTTTGCCATTGATGTCAAAGGGGGAGAAAAAGTGAAAATTCTCTTTGTAAAAGCTTTAAGATTGTCAAAGAAGGACAAAAGCATGTGTCCAAGGTATGTTTAGGCAAGTGTTCCATTTACTAATGGAAAAAAGCTTGGTATGAACAAATCATGTTCATTAGAAGGAGTAGAGCAAGTATTTCAAGATCAAAATATTAGAGAAGGATCATAACATGTATTTCAATGCAAGTACAGTCAATGCCAAAGAAGGAGTAGAGCATGTATTTCAAGATTAGAGCATTTATTTTGACATCAATGACAAAGGGGGATATTTTTGGAAATATGATTATAATTTGATGTCAAAAAGGAGTTTGCTATCATTATGCATGTCATAGATGTCATAAGATCAGACAAGTTTGATGGAGAGAAGAGCATGTTTTACAATTGCATAATATAATTTGTAATATTGTCACATTTTTATAAAGACCATTTTCAAAATTTTATAGATAAATTGATAGAAGATCCATTATGGGTTTTTAAAGTGCATCTTATATATATGGTCTATAGTTTCAAATGACGAGAAATGAGTTCAATAATGATTTATTTAGCTCTTAGCCATCACTAGGGTTTTTCAATAAAACCCTATTGTTTTTGGTCATGGAATTCATAGGATTTTCTATTTTTATGTTGACTTGATATAGGTTGGAATTAGTCGCTTAAGTTACAAATTAAGCCTTTCTCATTATTGTGAAACTAGCCCCTTTGGCTTAGTAATTAAGAACTTGGAGAAGTGATCAAATACTTTAATATTTCCTAAGTCCTCAACTTAATAATTGTTTGAGCTTGATCAATGGTTAGCACTAAATCATACAATGAAGATCCAATGATGTAAAACAAAGTCAATATGTCAAAGGTACCTAAGAGTGAATGCACTAGTTCCAAATGTCACAAGCATAGGGAATGATAATGTGTAAAAAGAAAAACACAAGTGCCATCTATTACAAACACATGGACTGATAATGTGCAGAAGGAATGCATGAGTGATAAGTGTCATAATTGTAAAGACTGCAAATAAAGTGCTCATAAGGCATGTGATAGTGCCAAGTGTCATAAGCACTATTGGAAATATTATTATCATTAATGTCAAAAGGGAAACTATGGATGTCATTGATGTCAAAAGGATCAGGCAAGATTGATGTAGAGAAGAGCATGTTTCATAGTTGCACTATGAAAAATTGTCATGCTTTTATAGATACCATTTTTATATGTTTAAAGTCAAATATATAGTATATTTTTTATGGGGTTTTCATAAACATCTTGAACATATGGTCCACAGGTTCAAAATGAGAAGGAATGAGCTCATAATTGATTTATTTAGCTCTCGAACATTATAGGGTTTCATAGTAAAATCCTAAGGGTTTAGCCATGGTGTCAAAAATCAAAGTTATATTTTAATGTTGACTTGGTATAGTTGAGAACCAATAACTTTATTTACAACTTATGTCCATATCATATTTTAAAACCTAGCCCCTCGACCTAGAAATTACTAGCTCTTAGCAATGATCAAAGGACTTTATATTTTCCTAATTCTATGACTTCATATATCTCCCAACTTGATCAGTAGCTATTGCTTCATTGTAAACAAATGATCTAATGAAGTGAATCAAAGTCAAAGTGTCAAAGGTCCTTCCAAGTGAATGCGCTAATGCCAAGTGTCACAGGCACATGAGTCTGTTAGATAGAGAACCAATGAGAGTGAGCTTGTCAAAGATAAAGTTTGAGCTAGTTGGAATATTAATGGTTCATGCTTAATCAGACATGGGAGATCCAATGGAGCATGATGAAGTAAAATTTTCAATAAGAGCTCCAAGTGAGCATGCTATTGAGAAGTTTCACATTCACAAAGCTTGTTAGATAAAGACCCAGTGAGCATAAGCTTGTCAGAGTTAATGATCGAGCTTGTCAAAAGATCTCATAGTACATCAGTGATCATGCAAAGGAGATACAATAGAGCAAATGGAATCAAATGCAATAACGTGCTAAAGGTTTATAGAGATAGTGGTGAGTTAAAAACCAAGCATGTTTGGGAAGATTGATGGAGTGAAAGTAATCTAAAGATGTAGGAAGCAATAAGATGAGGTCAAAGTGTCAAAGTTTAGTGACCAAATTAAGGTAAAGTTTGTGCAAGTTCAAATATCCAATGGCATGCAGGAGCTTGGATGAGAAAGATCTAATGAAGTGGATGGACTCAGATGGAACAAAGTGATAGATGTTTATCGACATAGTGGCAAGTTAAAGACTGAGTGGTTTGAGAAGATTGATGGAGCGACATTGATCCAAAGATATAGGAAGTAGTGAGATGGGATAAAGAGCTCAATGTTTAATATTTTGATAGAGATAAATAATGTGCATTTTTGGAGATCTAATGACACATGGAATCTTGGATTAAGAAGATCAACAAGCATGTTCTAAAGATGACAAAGTTAAAGTTTGTAAGCATATAAAGATCTGATAGATAACGTGCGACTATTAGAAGGTGATCAAACGGATGCATTTTAAAGTTAAGTCATTTGAGTGTGGATTATCAGATCATGGTGACAAAGGCAAGATCAATGACTGACATTTAAATTCATGTCCAGACAAATGGTTAGTTGAAGGAACATGTAGAAACTTATGTATAAGCTTTATGCATCAAAACTTGAGTCTAAAAAATACTATAGATAGTAAAGAGATGTATAATTATGGTGTGATGCATGAAATTGAGATATGAGAAACTTAATATCCAAGTCATAATGAACTAGATTCTAGAATTGGCATGATGTCTTATAGTCTGAGTGTGAACACTTAAAAGATATGGAACCTTAAATCATTTGTTTATAAATATGATATCTAGGACAAAGGAAAATGTGGCTAGAATAATTTCATTTGCTATTAAGCGAAGGAAAATATAGATAGAGGCAAAGAGAAAAATAAAATGGGGTGTGTCAAATAGAAAACCCTAAAGACAAAAAACTAGAGGGGGTAGAGAAGAGCATAGTATTTGGTGAAGACAATGAAGTGTGTCAAATAGAGAGATATCCAAATAGAGGACCAAAGGAATAGAGAGGAGCAGAGAGGAAGAAAGGCACAAAGAGAATGTGTAGAGTATGATTAGTTATAGATTAGACCTATAACAAAGAATAGAGATTTGGATTCATGTATGAATTTGATTTGTAAATTGGAATTGTAGCTCCATAGAAGAGTCTAATAGGTTGGTGCCATCAGATAAGCTAAGTGGGTTCTCAGATTAGGGAGTGGGTACTTCCTTAGAGTTGGTGATTTTAAATCAAGGGATTAGTGTCTCATTAGGATTGGTGTCCTTAAACATTGTATCCAGTGAGGTTTGCAAGTGAGGCTTTGAACTATGAGGCTGGATTAGAATAGTAGCTTTTAACAACTATTCTCACTATGGTTTTTCTTATTGGGTTTTCCACGTATAAATATTGTGTCATGTTTATTTGAGTTTGTGGGATCTCTACATATTTGATTTGATCCACATATATATTTTAATCTACATTAAAATTACTTAAAGGACTAGTTTTAGTTAGTATACTGATTCACCCCCTATTAGTATTTAGTTGTGTTGCAATTGAAAAAGGAATGCATGAGTGCTAAGTGTCACAATCATAGGTGATGACAGTAAAGTGATCAGAAGTCACATGATAGTGCCAAGTGTCACAAGTGTAGGGATTGATAATGTATAGAATGCACATGAGAGTGTCAAGTGTCACAAACATAGGCACTGACAACAATGTGCAGAAGGCATGCGAGGGTGCCAAGTGTCACAGTCATGGAAGCTTGCCAAATACAAATCCAACAAGTGTATTAATATATCAGAGGATCTAATGATGAGAATGTCATCATGAAATGAAGATAAATAGAGTGCATGAAGTCAAAGAGGTCAAAGTGTTTGATGTTAAGTGAGTTAAATATCAAGCTAGATTGATGGTGTGTATGTATTCTAAAGCATCAGGAAGCAATGAGATGAGATTAAGTGTTCGATGTTTAATAATAAATATAGGTAAAGTTTGTGATTATTTTGAAGATATAATAGCATGTGGGAGCTTAGATCAAAAGATCAATGGATGTATTTTGAAGTTGAAATGTTAAAGTTTAGAAGCTCATAGAGATCTAATGGAGCACATGAGCCTATCAGAGTTTGATCTAATGGTTGAATTTTAAAGTTGAGTCATTTGAATGAGGATCATTAGACCATGGAATGAAACTTAAGATCAATGGTTAGTATTTAAATATATGTTCATCTCAATGGTTAAGTGATGGAACACATAGGAAAGATGCATTATAAGACATATAAAATGATATAGATCATTGTAATCGATCAAAATTATGTAATATGGCATGTGCATCAAAACTAGAGACTTATATATTGAAAATATAGCAAAAGATAAAATTATGGTAGTGGTACATGAATTCAAGAAGTAAGAAACTTACAGGAGCATGATGTGTTAATGACTAATGGTGAACACAAAGCAATATGAGATCTAGATGTAATGCATATATACATCATCTAGAAAATGCACTATGTGTTGACAAAAAGGTTGAATTGAGAGGGAGAGAGAAAGGGAGGAAGAGAGATGTAGAGATGAGAAATTGTATAACAAGTTTATAATAGAGAAATGGATTTACTTATGAATCAAATTTGTAATATGAAGTTTTAGCTCCATAATAGATCTGATTGGTAGGTACCATCAGAAGAGCTGAGTTGGTTCTTAGTTAGGGAGTTGATGCTTCCTTAGAGTAGGTGCTCTTAAATCAAGGGATTGGTGTCTCCTTAGGGTCAGTTCTCTTAAATATTGTAACTAGTGATGTTCTTGATTGTGAGTCTAGATTAGAATAGTAGATTCTAACACCTATTCTCATGGTGATTTTTTCCATATAGGGTTTTCCACATACATCTAGTGTTATGCATGTGTGTGTGTGTGTGTGATCTCTGCATATCCTTTATAAATTGCATTAAAAATTATTAAAGGACTAATTTTAATCAATCCAATAATTCACACCCCCTCTTAGTAGATAGTTGTTTTCCAACACATTGGTCTTAGAGATACTTATCAACCAAAGAAATAGCCTTAGAAGTGATTTTTTATGAATGTATAGGATTCTTTTTTGCCTTACCTTTCCCTCCTTTTTGATTTTATTTGAGATCTACTCACCATAGAGTACTTATCCACCCAACCAACTCACTTAGTGTTTTCATTATTTTAGATTTCACACATCCATCCATAAACTTGGTTAAAAAAATTGGAAGCTCAACCTGCTATTACACTAACTGGTTGTTTTAACTGCATACTTGCAACTCATGCCCTATAATTCAACAAGATCCCAAAATGTTAGAGGATACCTCATTCAAGTTTTATGGTGTGCCTAAAAACCACATTAATAATATCATTGTCACACATGTCTAGAGTACTCTATAAATTAGCCACTTGTAGCTCTAGGCCTGTGATATCCCCCACCCTAGCGTGATCTCCTCCTCCAACATGCTTGCATCCCTACCTGACCTAACTATCCTAGAAAGCCCTTCCTGGACTAAATCAACCTATGTTCTTGTAATACCTATTTTGTTGGATTCCATCACCATCATAGTTAGGTCATCATTACCTCCATCATCTCCCTTATTGTTCCCACCATCAAATCCATAATCTTCATCATCATCACCCTCCTCACCTATAGTACTTTTCCAAGTAATCCAACTATCACTTGATGTTTCAAATTCTATTTTATCAATATCCATAAGCCTATATCCCCCTGCCTAATGAGGAGATGTAATCCTTAGAAGGCATACATGTACCCACCAATGAATATATGCCAGAGTAACCCTACATCTATTACACCTCCTACATAAGCCTAAGTAAATCATAGAAATTTGAGATAAATATTAGTGGCCACACCAATTTAAATGACATGAGTGTCTTAACTGACCTCTTGTATGATGTGAGCAAACCACCTAGGCCACTCTGACACATCTTATGTAAAACCAAACTTTTGGAGTACCAGATTAGGGTGGTACTCCTATTGGTGTTGTTCTTTTTTCCATTAGGTTTCGCCTACACGACCTTATGGCCATTCTATGTCATTTAAGCTTCCTTAGGTTAGTTATAAAAGGGTCACATAGGCTAATTATATTTTAATTTAATTATCTAATTAGAAAAATTAGAGGATTTCTCATGTTACCTTAATTTTCTCTATATGTACCCCAATTTTCCTTTTTAGAAAGTTAGAAAGGTTAATGCGATTTTATGCAAGCAGGTCATTTTTGAAATATTGCCATGTGAAGACTAGCTTCTTCCTCCTTTACAATTTCTCTATGATTTCATTACTACATACATAGATTTGCTCACTCTTCTATGTAAAGATCCAAGATCGTGGCCAATATGACATGGTCTTAGAGCCATTTTTGCTAGTATTGTAATAATTTTTGTGGTGAAATCTTGCTACATTCGTTATTCCAACAAAAAGAAGGGCTTGGTGGGATTCTTTGGAGAATTCATGAAAAACTTTCTACTAGAGCTTCAGATCTCAAAACTGGCTGCACTATTGGTTTTAGAAGGTGACACAACCTTAGGATCAACTGTAAACATGACCTAGTTCTAGAATAGTCAAATTTTTACTCTCTTTTTAGCATTCAAAGGCCCCATTTTTCATTTTCAGCAAAAATTTGTACTTCTTGTGTTGTGCAAAAATGCCTTCTAGGTTTTCTTCCTTGGGTTGAAATCTCAAGTGGGTCTCTTTCAAAATTTTCCTATCTAAAGTATTTTTGATATTTTTAGATTGTCTTAGTTTGCATGATGTCAAACCTTATGCTACTTGATTCTACAAGTGGTCATTACTTTGGCTCAATAGTTAAACAACTTCATGTTGCATGCATTAGAGAGTTTGTAGACCAATATGGGCTTTTGGAGAGATATTACTTGCTCGTAGACTAACTTAGAGTTATGGATTTGATTCACTTGTGAATCCATGAAGTTAAGTAAAGTAGGTCTAAAAATCCAGTTTACATTACTATATACCAACTTGGGTTTTAGAAGGATCATTACTGCTTTACTTAGGTTTTTAAAGGGTGACTAATTTTGGAAGTAAACTAGTCTAAGAAACCTATATTACTCTTCTAGGACCAACTCAAGTTTTTGAAGTGTCTTTACTACTTTAATCTAGCTTTTGAAGGGTGATTACTTCTCTAGTAAAGCATGTCCAAAAACCTAGTTTACACTAATGTAGCCCAACTCAAGTTTGTGAAGGGAAAAAAATTTTCTAGTAAAGTAGGTCCAAAAACTTAGTTTACACTGTAGTAAAGCTATCTTGAAAACTTGGATTACTCTTCATAGACCTTCTCAAGGTTCTGGAGCAACTCTACTCGAGTTCTTGAAGGTCAATTACTTACGTTAGTAAAGTAGTCTGGAAACTCTAGATTAATCTTCATAGACTGACTAAGACATTCAGAGGGTCTTTACTACTTGGGTTTGTGGGGTATCATTACATGATTTTTTTGCCATTGCCATTTATGGAAAGGGTCCAAGAATATGTGGGAGTGAGAACTTGTAAGTGCCATAGCTTTCAATCTGTAGCTCCATTTTGGGTGCTATTTTTTTTGAAAGTGCATATTTTTTCAATATCTACGCATTGGTGATATTATTTTAAGAAATTTGTAACATCAAAATTTTCCATGGTGTAATGGCTTAAACTTAGGTCAAACCTTTTTTACCTTTCTTCTTATATGCATTATCGGTTGTGCCCAATGTTCCTCTCATACTCTCTCACACTAATTGCTCATAGACACATTCTAGATGGTGCTCGACATCCAATATTGAGCATGTGTTTCATTGTAACTTAAGGGGGGGTCTTATTGATAGTTCAAGGGGGTACTTGTACTATGTGCAATCTATTCTTTGATTTCATCTTAATTTTTTAAATTTTCTCAATCTAATCTACACTAATGGATATAAATATTGAACCACTCACACAATTTAACTATCTCAAATGGAAGTCTAAAATTTAGCTCACCTTGAGAGGTAAAAGACTCTATCAAATCACTATGAGTGATGAAATTGAGCCATCTATAGATGTATAAAAGGTTAAGTTGTATAACATATGTGATGATGCCTATGGGTTATTATGTTTGTCAATGTATCTTGACCTCCTATTCCATGTTGAATCACAAAAACTCCTAATGAAGTTTGGACCATCCTAGACAAGATTTTTGGAGTGTAGGACATCATGAGAGGTCATGAGCTAGAGAATGAGCTCATCATATTGATCACATGGGACTATGTCACCCTAAAATACTTATTTACAAAGTTTAAATCATTGAGATTGTAGTTAAAATAATGTGGCATTGAAAACATAGAAGACCAACTGATTCTATCCATGCTTGCAAAACTGGGTCATGACTATTCAATTTTGGTCTCTACATTTCATGATACCAAACATGCACTTGGATCCACTTGGAAAATGCCATTATTTGATGATTTTGTTTCCAATTTGACTCGAGATCAAGATAATTTTATTTAAATGGGTGCAATGAAGTCTTCAAAATCACATGCCTTGATTGTTAATCAAGATAAGAAGAAGCCTTCTAATAGTGGCAAATAGGAGAAGAAACAATCTTAAATAAATCATGAGCACAAGAAGAATAAAAAATTAGATGCCAAGATTAAGGGATCATCAAATGAGTCCTCCTCAAGTGGGAAACCTAAGAAGGAGAAACTCAAATGCAAATTTTGCAAAAAAATTGGCCATGATGAATCTTAGTGCATGAAAAAGAAGATTGACACCTTGACTAAGATGCTTGAGAAGAATAACATCAATGTTCTCAAGTACTCAACTTAGAACATGTTTGTACAATATTTTACAAAGTCTAAAGACAACAAAAAGGGTAAAAACAAAGGAAAGGCACTTGTTTCAATAGCTTCTCAACCTTCAACTTGGGTTATTAACTTGGGTGCTTCCTATCACATAGCCTCCTTAGAGGATCTATTTTTAAAAATAAAGCCATGTTCTATGCCTTCAATTCTCATGGGTGATGACACTTTGGTAGAAGTCATTGGTAAAGGATCAATTGAAGTAAGTGATGGGACCTTCAATGATGTTTTGTGTGTTTTTTCACTATCCACCAATCTTGTTGGGGGATCAAACCAACAATAGATTACACTTGTGAAAGCAATAAACGTGGAAATAAATCAGATAGATAAGTAACTGAAATGATAAATAGCACAGAACAAGATATACAAGAAAACACCCTGAAAACTTGTATTGAAACTCTTTACAATAGGAATACAATGAAGAAACTTCATTCTTCCACACCTCTCTCAGATGCACACAAGATCTCTCACTAGATCTCTATTCCTCAAGAGCTCTCTCTCAAGTACACTCAAATCCAACAACCTGGATTGATGCAACTCTGTACTGTCCTTCAAACATTCACAATGTTCTACTATTACAGTTCTACACTCTTCTCTTACCATCTAAGCTAAGAAGATCTTTCCTACATATAGAAATGGGAAACTTGAGCATGCTCTTACAACAAACAGTTAAGCCTCTTCAACAAGGGCTCTAAAAATAATATTGCTAATAATAGAGATGCGAGCTTGAGACTACAACTCAAACTCATCATGCAAACACTCGCTTCTATCCACGAAAATCGCTTTCTGGACACACAGGTAACCAACGTCGGTTCCTGCCTATTTGCCTGTGACCATCGTCGGCCGACCCTTCTGCCGACGTCGGCGCCTCTACAACTGCTACTGACCGACGTCGGTCGCTCCTGACCGACGCCAGCATCTGTGTAGACCCGAACCTATTTTAGTATGCTCCTTGGTGAAGCTTTTAGCTCCACACCCTAACAATCTCCCACTTGGAGATAAACCAGCTGCACCAACCTGTACAGCAACATCTTCTAGCTCCTCCATCTTCAACTCAATCATGAAGACCAATAGAAGTTGAATGAAGATTCAACTTCTCCTTCGTAACCGGCTTTGTTAGCATATCAGCAGGATTCTTGTCTGTATGGATCTTCTCCAGCTTCAACTCACCATCTTCCAATACCTTCCGTATGAAGTGGTACCTTAGCTGTATGTGCTTGGTTATTGAATGAAAGGCCGAGTTCTTGGCCAAATGGATTGCACTCTGACTGTCACTATACAATCTGCAACTCCCATGCTCCCTTCTAAGCTCTTCCATGAACCGTGTCATCCATATCATCTCCTTGCTAGCTTCTGTAGCTACAATATACTCTGCTTCTATAGTTGACAAGGCTACAACCTTCTGCAACTTAGATATCCAACTAACTGCCATTCCACCTACAGTAAAAACATAACCTGTGGTGCTCCTCCTGTCATCCAAATCCCCTGCCATATCTGAATCTACATAACCATGTAGAGAAGTATCTGAACCTCCATAGCATAAGTGCCTATTGCTGGTTCCTCTCAGATATCTAAGGATCCATTGAACCGCTTTCCAATGTTCCTTACCTGGATTGGCCATATACTTACTTACTACTCCCACTGCTTGGGCAATATCTGGTCTAGTACACACCATTGCATACATCAAACTCCCTACTGCGGAAGAATATGGAACCATACTCATGTACTCTACCTCATCATGTGAATTGGGACATTGTTCTTTACTTAACTTAAAATGTCCAGCCATAGGTGTACTTACCGGTTTTGCGTCCTACATATTAAACCTCTCCAACACCTTGTTCACATAATCTTCTTGAGACAATATCAACATGTGATTTTTCTTGTCTCTCCTAATGCTCATGCCAAGGATCTTCTTCGTTGCTCCCAAATCCTTCATAGCAAACGTTTGAGCTAACTTCTCCTTAAGCTCTGAGATATCCTGCATGTGAGACCCTACAACCAGCATGTCATCTACATACAACAATAGAATAATATATCTACAGTTATCAAATCTCTTGAAATACACACAATGGTCTGATTGACACCTACTGTAGCCATGCTCAGTCATAAACCTGTCAAATTTCAAGTACCATTGCCTTGGAGCTTGCTTGAGGCCATACAAGCTTTTCTTTAACCTGCACACAAACTTCTCCTTACCCTTGACCTCAAATCCTTCTGGCTGTTCCATATAAATTTCTTCATCCAAATCTCCATGAAGAAACACTGTCTTAACATCTAGCTGCTCGAGATGCAAATCCTCAAAAGCAACCAAAGACAATACAACCCTTATAGAAGTCATCTTAACAACAGGAGAAAAAATTTCACCAAAGTCAATACCTGGCTTCTGTGCAAATCCTTTTACCACTAATCTGGCCTTATATCGCATCTGTCCATCCTCACTTTCCTTCAACCTGTAGGTCCATCTGTTCTTCAGTGTTCTCTTACCAGCTGGCAACTCAACCAAATCCCATGTTTGGTTCTCTCTTAAGGACTCCATCTCCTCAACCATGCCACGCTCCCACTTACTTTTGGACTCCACCTGTAATGCTTCTTCAAAACTCTCTGGTTCTCCACCATCAGTTAGCAATAAATAATATAAGGAAGGAGAATATCTAATTGGAGGCTTACTTACCCTTTCAGACCTCCTGGTGGGTGTCTTAGACTCGTTCTCAACAATCTGTCCACCCAAATTTTTTGACAGTGACCGACCTCGGCCACCTGTAGACCTGTTACTGGCGGACGCCGGTTCTTCCTGGCCGACGTCAGTTCCTGGTCTACCGACGTCGGTCTCTGTATGACCGACATCAGTTTCTGAACTGTCGACGCCGATTCCTACCCTGCCGACGTCGGTCTTTGTGTTTTCCTGCAAGTGATTATTTCTTTTTCTCACGAGCTCATTTTGGAACATAACTTCGTCCAATTCACTATTGCTCTGCCCAGATTGATCCAGCTTCCTTATCTGATCACTGTACATCACTCTTTCATTGAAAACAACATCACGGCTGCTGATTACCTTGTTAGTTCCTAGATTCCAAAATCTAAAACCAAAATCATCTGAGCCATAGCCTATAAACGTGCACCTCATAGACTTAGGATCAAGCTTCTTTCTATTTTCCTTATCTATGTGCACAAAGGCTTCACTATCGAAAACTTTGAGATATGAGAGATCTACCTTTTTACCTGTCCATGCCTCTTCTGAAATTCCACCATCCAGAGCTGTAGAGGGTCCTCTGTTAATCAGGTACACTGCGGTGTCAACTGCTTCTGCCCAAAACTCTAAGGGCAACCCTGCATGCAATCTCATACATCTTGCATGCTCCATGATAGTTCTGTTCATCCTTTCAGCAATACCATTCTGCTGAGGTGTCCTTGGAACCATCCTTTGCCTACGGATTCCATGTGTATAACAATACAATTTGAACTTAAGACTGCAGAACTCACCGCCATTATCAGATCTCAGGCACTTTAATTTTCTGCCTGTTTCATTCTCAACCATAGCCTTCCAAAACTTAAAAGTCTCAAAAACATCAGATTTCTTTTTAATATAGTAGATCCATACCTTTCTTGTGGCGTCATCTATGAATGTAACATAGTACCGTGATCCGCCAATAGAGGCTACTTGAGCCGGTCGCCACACGTCTGTGTGAACAAGCTGCAACTTCTACCTTTTCTTAGTAGACCCGGTCTTGAGAAAACTAACCCTTTTCTATTTTCCAAATACACAATGCTCACAAAATTCTAGATCTATACTTTTCAAATCTGAAAGCATACCTTTAGACTTAAGAATTGACATCCCCTTCTCACTCATGTGGCCAAGCCTTGAGTGCCACAATTTACAATCCACACCTGAAGTAGATAAAACTGAAGGAGATTTGTTAGTAACACAATTACACAAATAGAGAGTACCTTCTCTCTTACCTCTGGCCATAACTAGTGCACACTTGGTCACCTTCCAAGAATCTGCTGTGAGAGTTACTGTACAACCCTCATCACCTAGCTTACCTGCAGAAATCAAATTTCTCTTCAAACTAGGAACATGCATCACATCTCTCAACACCCATGTGTTGCCATTCTGCATCTTCAGCTGCACTTTACCTTTGCCAGTAATCTTACAAGGCTCATCATCCCCTAAGTACACTATTCCAAAATCTCCATGGATATAGTCACTGAAATATTCTCTGTTAGGGGTAGCATGGAAAGATGCACCAGAATCTAATACCCAAGATTCTATGTTATTATGCAAAGAGAAAATTAAAGCATCTTATGCAATACCTGCAACCTTGGCTTCTTCCTTTCCTTCGTGCTGGTTGTCTTCCTTAGGCTTTGACTAATAATCTCTGCTTATGTGCCCCATCTTTCCACAATTCCAGCATTGTGGCTTCCTACCATTCCTGGATTTGGATCTTCCTCTCACCTTAGACTTAGATCTTGATCTCCTCTTGCTCTTTTCTTTTTGCCTTCCCCTGCTCTCAAAATTTAAAGCGTTCCCAGATGTCTCTTCTGTGCTTTTCCTGCGTATTTCCTCATTCAAGATAACACTAACAACATCCTCTACTTTCAAAATATTTGATGCAGATGCAGTATTAGAAACTGCCATTACTAAGCCATGCCAGCTTTCAGGCAAAGAACATAATATCAAAAGAGCTTTTATTTCATCTTCAAATACAATATTGATAGAACTTAACTGATTAACAATTCCATTGAAATCATTCAGATGAGTAGAAACAGATCCACCTTCATTCATATGCAAATTAAATAACTGCTTCATAAGATATACCTTATTTGAAGCTGAGGGTTTTTCATACATATTTGCTAACGTAGTCATCAACTCTACCATTTTTTTTGTCTGTGACAAATTAGATATCACAGTGGAGGCCAGACTCAGTCTTATAGACCCAAGAGCCTTTCTGTCAAGAACTTCCCATTCTTCATCCTCCATGTCCTTGGGCTTCTTTGCTATCCCACCTAACGGTAAGTAGAGATCTTTCTGATACAGATAGTCCTCTATCTGCATTCTCCAATGTTGGTAGTTCTTGCCATTAAACTTTTCCATTCTCAACTTACTTTCTTTTGCCATTGCTTCTCCCACTCAAACAGAAATCCCTGTAGAAACCCCTGTGAGCAACCTATAACCTATAACCTGTAACCAAGGCTCTGATACCACTTGTTGGGGGATCAAACCAACAATAGATTACACTTGTGAAAGCAATAAACGTGGAAATAAATCAGATAGATAAGTAAATGAAATGATAAATAGCACAGAACAAGATATACAAGAAAACACCCTGAAAACTTGTATTGAAACTCTTTACAATAGGAATACAATGAAGAAACTTCGTTCTTCCACACCTCTCTCAGATGCACACAAGATCTCTCACTAGATCTCTATTCCTCAAGAGCTCTCTCTCAAGTACACTCAAATCCAACAACCTAGATTGATGCAACTCTGTACTGTCCTTCAAACATTCACAATGTTCTACTATTACAGTTCTACACTCTTCTCTTACCATCTAAGCTAAGAAGATCTTTCCTACATATAGAAATGGGAAACTTGAGCATGCTCTTACAACAAACAGTTAAGCCTCTTCAACAAGGGCTCTAAAAATAATATTGCTAATAATAGAGACGCGAGCTTGAGACTACAACTCAAACTCATCATGCAAACACTCGCTTCTGTCCACGAAAATCGCTTTCTGGACACATAGGTAACCGACGTCGGTTCCTGCCTGTTCGCCTGTGACCATCGTCGGCCGACCCTTCTGCCGACGTCGGCGCCTCTGCAACTGCTACTGACCGACGTCAGTCGCTCCTGACTGATGCCGGTGTCTGTGTAGACCCGAACCTGTTTTAGTATGCTCCTTGGTGAAGCTTTTAGCTCCACACCCTAACAAATCTTCTATTAGTGTACTAAATCAGTCACATAGGTGCAGGGAAGTGAGTTGAGTTCACACTTGATTCAATGGTTATCAAAGAGCTAGATAGTGACACTTTAGTTATTTATGGGAAGGCTAATCATCAGTCTAAGTTATATACCTTCTCACAATTTACCTCATACTAGCACTTAGTTGCACTACTTATTCAGGTATATGGAGTGAGAAAACTATGGCATGAATGGTTTGACCATTTGAACTACCATTACCTAGAACAACTCAATCATCAAGACATGGTTTCAAGGTTGCCTAAATTAAAATTCTCAAATAGCCTATATAATGGATGCATTTTTGGCAAGCATCCAGAAGAGAAATATGACAAGGGCAAAGCAAGGAGAGCTGAACAAAAGCTAAAAATTGTCCATAGTGACATAGTAGGTCCATTTCCAAAACCTTCATTCAACATGACTAGATACATGCTCACATTAATTGATGACTTTTCCATGTACAATAGGGTGTTTTTTCTCAAAACTAAGTCTAAGGTCTTTGATCACTTCAAGGACTTCAAGGAACTTGTGGAGAAGTAGTTAGACTATTCCATCAAAATCTTAAGGATTGATAATGGTGAGGAGTATGTCAATAATATGTTTGAGCAATTTTGCACATAAAAAAGGGATTTATATGAAACACACAGTTCCATATAGCCCTCAATAGACTAGTGTGGCTAAATGTAAGAATCATACCTTGAAGGAAATGGCCAAATACATGCTTCAATCAAAGTCTCTTGCTCCTTAATTTTGGGCTGAAGTAATCAACTATGTGTGCCATATTCAAAACCATATTCCACATAAAGCCTTGAAAATAATCACTTCTTTTGAAGCTTAGGATGGTCACAAGCCTATAGTGGATCACTTTTGAGTGTTTGGATCACCAACAATGGCCTATATTCCCAAGAAGAAACACAAGACAATGGACCCTCAGAGCTAGCCTTCTATCTTTGTGGGGTATGCAGAGGGTACAAAGAGATATAGGTTCCTACATCCTAAAATTGATGAGTAATTCATAGAAAGGAGTATCAGGTTTCATGAGGGCCCACTTGAACTCACTAATGGCACCCTAGACTCTTCAAAAGTCTCACTCGACATTGATTCCACCTTAGACAGTGTCTTGGATCCACCTCAAATTCCTCTCGATGATCAAGATGACTCTTCTTCTTCTTCAAGTTCAAGTGATGAGAGTAATAATGAGGATTATCCTCCTCCATCTCACACTCACACTTTAGATGATGATGAATCACCTCTTGATTCTCTAATCTCATACAATTCTAATCCCAACTGGGCGAGACAAACACTTCAAAGTGCTAGGAAATGGGTTAGAAATCCATCAGATATAAGGTAAACACGTTCATAGTCTAAAGGGACTTCACATACCTACTTGGCCATTATCTTACATTCATAATAATTTCATGAGGCATCTAGCATTCTAGAATGGGATTCTTCTATGTAGGAGGAGTATAGTTCCCTAATAAAAAACAAAGCATGGGACTTGGTCCCTCTTTGTAAAGGAAGAAAATTAGTCCATTACAAATGGGTTTATCAAACTATGTATGATGCAGATGGGTCTATTGATAAGTACAAAGCTCATCTGGTTGTAAAGGGGTTTTCTCAGGTGCTTGGTATAGATTACATTGAGACCTTTGATCATGTAGCCAAGATGACATCTATTAAACTCACTCTAGCCATCATAGCTACACATCGGTGGGATGTTCACCAAATGGACATCAAGAGTTCTTTTCTACATGGTGACCTCAAAGAAGAGATCTACATAGAGCAACCATAAGTCTTTGTGGAAGATTCCTCCTTGGTTTACAGACTTAGGAAATCTATCTACGAACTCAAACAGGCCCTTCGAGCATGGTATGCCAAGGTGGACTACTTTTTCCTCACAATCAGGTTCACTAAATGCCTCTTAGATCTAAATCTCTACATCTTATGGTAGGATGATTCTTTATTGATCTTAGTTCTCTATGTGGATGATTTGATGATTACATGGAACTGATAATCATCCATATCAACAATGAAAACTACACTTTTCAATAGATTATCAATGAGAAACGTGGGATTGTTTCATTACTTTCTCAAGATCGAAATCATTTAGTCAAATTTTAGGATAACTTTATCACAATCTAAGTATTCTCTTGATTTTATTGTGAGGTTTAACATGGTTTATTGTAAGTTCGCTCCTACTCCCCTCTTATTTGGTGTGAAGATTGAGGTTGATTATTCTACACCATTGGTTGATGCAACTCCACATCGGTAACTTATGGGTAGTCTTATCTATTTCACACACACTAGACCTGACATATCCTATGTAGTTGGCATTGTCTCCCAGTTTATGCAAAAGTCACATGAATTGCATTAGAAAGTAGCTAAGCAGATTATGCACTACATTTAGGGTTCACACAGCTATGGGATACACTATAGAGCAAGAACAAAGGTTGATTTGATTGGATACATAGATTTAGATTGGACTGGAGATATTCAGAGTCAAAAGTCCACTTTAGGCTATAGTTTCTCACTTGTTTCAGGTCCAATAAGTTGGTCAAGCAAAAAGCAACATGTAATTACTTTATCATCTATAAAGGCAGAATATAGAGGGACTGCCAATGCCAACATTGAGGTAATTTAGTTTCAAGGGATTCTTATTGAGTTTAGTATCTAGTTCCATATACCAACAATCATCTACTATGATAACTAAAGCAGTATCCAAATTTTTAGGAATCTAGTTCTCCATCAAAGGATAAAACACATAGAGATTCACATGCACTTCATCAGGGAGCTTATCAATGAGCAAGTCATTGATATTCAATACTATCCAACATCAAAGTAGATAGTAGATATTCTAACCAAGCCCTTCATAGATAGTAAATTTGTTTATTTGTGAGATCTCATTAGGGTCATAGCTACTCCACCTTCTTCTTCCTCATATGGAGGTTCTTCACTATGTACTTGGGTACTCATTAGGCTTTCAATTATGGGACCCAATTCCCATCTCACCTAAGCTATGCTTAAGGGGGGGTGTTGGTGTAGTAATTTTTTCAATTAGGTTTTGTCTACACAAGCTTATGGCCATTCTATGTCATTTAAGATTCCTTAGGTTAGTTATAAAAGGGTCACATAGGCTAATTATATTTTAATGTAATTATTTAATTAAGAAAATTAAAGGCTTCCTCATGTTGCCGTAATTTATTCTATATATACCCCACTTTTCCTTTTTGGAAGGTTATATAGGTTAATGTGATTTTATGCAAGTAGGTCACTTTTGTAATATTTCTATGTGAAGATAAGCTTCTTCCTCCTTTGCAATTTATCTATGATTTCATTGCTACATACATAGATTTGCTCAATATTCTATGTAAGGATCCAATATCATGGCCAATTTGATAACTCTTTGATGATGTGAAACTATATTCTAGTAAGAAAACACTTGGTAGTCATGTATGCTATATATCAACCATTTTGGAACCATTGAAATTAATAAGCAAGGTTAGGCCTCCAAATGAAAAACTATGGGGTGATATCATCGAATATTTGGTGGTAGAAATATATCTCCCCCCTTTACCCTCATTTCCCTACCCCAGTCTGTACCTAGTTATATGTTTGTGGATCCTCTATGTCCCATACCCATTACTGCCCCATAGGTCACTCAATAGAAATATTCTCCCAACCCCATACCTTTATTAGAGTGGAGGCCCCAATGTTTCATTCTCTATGATAAGCTATCACGTGGATATCTCTATAAATATGAGCCAAGACAGCTAGCCTCCATGCCAAATGTGTCGACTCATCTAGCATTCTATGAACTATGCCTTTGAGGCCCATGTGAAATTACTGACTACTCTTGTCAGATAACAAGATGCAATTGATAATAGCCATGAGAACCATAACCTCACTATCGATAAGTGTTGGCAGTGAAGGATATCCAATGGGTAGATCATCTAATTGAATATCCATGTATGTCTCAATTAGGTCTATGTCTACCTTCTTCTAAACATGAGGATGTCTTGGTAGTTGACCAAATAATCTAGTACAGCTTGCTTTTATGTTGGGGGTGTTTAGAATATCCTCTATCCTTATATTGATAACTTGAGGATACATCAGGTATCCTCAAGTATAACTGTCACCTCTCTAGTAGGTAGATGAAAATCATATGTATCACTATGCCAATACTCAGCCAACATGCTCAAGTATGCCCTATCTACTTAGATGAATGTCATCTACACCACATCATGTATATTTAATGCATGTAGGTATCTGACCATCCCCTCCATCTAGATCTATGGGGTATTCAAGCAATGGGAACATTACTCCCAATAATTTAAGACAATCAGCTTCTCCTACAATCATAGATAGGTTCACATCAACTTAATACTATGATGCTACCTAAGGATATACCCTACTAATCTTATTTTTCCCTCCCCAAGAGGTTGACCCCTATCTAGTCCTTAATCCAGGTGTTTTTGGCTTCCAAGTTGAAGTCATTATTTTCCCAAATGGTAAAGTCACCATTTAGGTGATTTTGAACCTTTTTAGGCAAAATCACTATTTTCATTTTCACAAAAATTGTAACTTCACCTAAAAATGGGAAAAATCATCATTTCAGTCATTTCTAACCACTTTAGGTGATTTTGCCATTTTTAGGAATGGTGATTTCATACAAAGTCACTAATTTCCTTAGCAAATCCACTGTTTGGCCTAAAATGTAAATAATAACTTCATTTTTTGACCTAAACCTAACATTAAATGCAATGAAAAGAACATTAATTATAAAGTTGGGAGTACTCACCAATGGTCCATCATGCGGTAACATATGTTCCTTTACTCAGTTTGAAACGTGTTATCTAGCTCCTCTATGGGCCATTTTTCTCAACTGACTAGTACAGGTAACTAGAATTTAGAAATTCAAATGGATAGGGTGAAAATGAATTATTGTTCACCACAGGAGTGAATATATATTAATAAATTTTAATTTTTACCCCCAAGGCCTATAGTTCATTTTATGCACTTTTGCAAGTGTATTTTTGACATTCATGGTCTATTTTGCATGTTGTTTGATCCTACGTGCCTTATTTTTTGGTCATATTATAACCAGACCATCTTTTTGGGCCTCTTCCAAGATCTGATTAATAACATCTTTTTTATACTTATATCCCATGTGAGTTTGAACATGCATCATCATACTCACATTTAACCTAGAATCTTATTTTTATTCTTTGCCATCTTATCATAAATAATTTTTATAGATTTTTTCACATAAACTCCCCTTGCTAATTTTCTTAGGTGCAACAAAGTCTTTTTCAGATCAATCAATGATATATCTTGCCTTTATGGGGCAAACTCATTTTAAATCATGTGATTTAAATGTGTGAATAATTATAATTGCCTTTGGAAAAATCACTTTTTTGACCAATTTAATGATTATAATTGTCTTTGGATAAATCATTATTTTTACATCCCATGCTAATGATTATAACTACCTTTGGGTAAACTATTATTTTTCCTCTCTACCCACCCTATCGAGGGTAAATGTATGTGCCATTAATTATAACCTACTTTAAACAAATCAATGTCTTCATATCTTATTACTGATTATAACCACCTTTGGGTAAATTAGCGTTAGTCCCAGTACCCTAAAGGGAAAAATGTTTGTATGACTGATTATAACTGCCTCTGGGTAAATCAATGTCTCTACCTTTTTTACTAATTATAACCACCTTAGGGTAAATTAGTGAATCAACCACCATTATTGTTTGTAATCACCTTTGGGCAATTTAATAGTTTCACCCTTCTTACCATCTAGATCATGTCATTTTATTCATTTTGAGGGAACATTCAATGACTATTTTACTGTGTGCTCCCTCAAGGGGGAATTAAGGGCTAATTGACCACCCTTTGGGCATGAACTACTTATTTTAATAGGTTTTTTATTATGGAAAAAGACATTACTATGCTTATGTCTGGTAAGACATTCTCAAATAGGGTTAAATTATAGACACTCAATTTCAACCACTTTCATGCGTAAATCAGGATTCAAATTAATTTCTAGTAGATGATGCAATTTAAGCCTATAAATCACCTAATTTTCCCAAATTTTTATGTGTAAGGGATTTGATTACTCATAAAAATGGTGAGGCTTACTTATTTAGGGTATTACCCTATATGCACCAATAATCTATTTCAATTATAACCCTAGTCAAATTATGACCTAGTAATTTGACATTCTTGGCCTGTTGAGCTAGTAATTCAAAATATCTAAAACAATTTCAAAAATCTAAAAATCACTAATCAATACTAATTAAAATTCAAATCTCAATTAACTTGTCTAAGTAAAATTTCCAAGTTGAATTAGTGAATTTCATTTATCAAAAAATAAATTTTTAGCCAAATATGATGTTAAATTCAAGGGAGCTAATAAAGTGATTGATTAATCCCTAAAATTCAAAAAAGGTGAGTCACAACCTCAAAAATACCTAAAGTGATTTGTAATGGCTCATAAATATTTGAAAATGAGTTGTCAAGACTTCATGAGTGTTTTGACCCAATCCAGGGTTAGCCTGACTTAACCTAGGTTATTTTAGACTCAACCAAAATTAGAATTAAACCTAACCTCCTGAGGATTAGAGTTAGTTTTGAGACTTATAAATACAAGTTCCCTCACTATACCCAAATGATATTTTGTATGTAAGGTTATTCTGTAGGATTGCCTTCAAGGAGATATTGAAAGTAATGTTATAATGCCCATTTAATATCAAGCTTCACACCAAGCCAAGGCAACCTAGAAAATCCACAAGTGGACATTAGATAAATGATACCAACATGGAGAATCATTTCTATAAGTCTCTAATGCCATAAACCGAGCACAAACATATACTATGCCAATAAGTGGACATTAATTTTGATAAGGGAGGTAAAATTCTTATGTGTTTTTATCTCTATTTTATGATCTTGTTCATTATGTTATTCTCCCCATAGTTCTTAGGAAAGAGTGTTTATTTTAATTATATTATTATGCATGGATTTTTATTATCTTCATTAACAAGGAACTAATCAATACTTATGTGCTCTGCGGACTCCTAAGATACAACCACAATAAAAACAACTCGAATCCAAAATCAAAAACAATGTGTGTGATTGAAAATCTTAATCTTCATTTATCCATCAATAATTATACATTTAATTCTAATCCTATCATTCATTCAACTTATATATTACATCACCAAATCAGGGCATTTAAACCTTCATTAATTCACTTATTTGTCTAAGGGTTAATCAGGGCATTTAATCCTTATTAACCCTTCCTCATGACACTATTTTTTCTAGAGGCTATGAGGACATCTTGTCTAGAGGTTTGAAGGAATCAGAATCAATGACCAATAAATATCATGAAAACAATAATCTCATTCACAATAGTAGAAACATCTTGATAGAACTACCATTTTTAGCATGTATCAGTTAGATAAAAAAAGGTCTACATTATGCATCTCATAATTCTCCGTTGAGTTGATATGCTATCAAATCTAGAAAAAATATAATAAATAATTAAAAATACAAATTAATCAAAAGAGAAAAATAAATAATTCGTCCAATAGTGAAAACCATGCTTGTGGTGCCTTGGACAAGTACCATGATACAAACTAGGTTTCTAATGTCATGCATAAATAATTTGTTTTTTGCAAGTACCTTGACACTTGGGGGTAGACCTATCCACATTATAAGCCATTCTATTCAAGCCATCTTGGCCATTATATACCATTTACATTTAGGCCATTTTAGCCATTGAATCATATTCAAGCTAGGCCATCTTATTGTGACCACTAGTCTTCCCATATTTACCTTATTATGAAAGTTGAATATATATTAAGACTTGTTTGGGAAGTATTTTGGCTTAATACCTGCATGACACTTGAGCGACTTGAAACATTTGGTTCTCACATGACATGATCCTTGAAGACTCTGAGTCTTTTCCATCATTATAATTTATCCATGAATCCCGTTGTGCCAATCCTATACCATTTGTTCTATTCTTGTGCCATTCATATTTTCAACCCTATTGTTGATTTGTAGTATCTTTTGCTAGGGTTGAACTACATTGACCTGAGGTCCATTTGGATTATGTAAATAATGCTCAATTTTTTAGGTCAGCTTAGTCACCCCTTTTTCCATGCTCTCATTATTTTTTAAGTAACCTAAGTCATGTTCTTGCCATTTTGAGAGTAACCTAAACCTCATTATCATCATTTTGTGAGCAACCTAAGCCACACTATCACCATTTTATGAGCAACCTAAGTCATGCTATCATTATTTTATGAGTTAAAACATTCTACATCTCATAATCCTCCATTGATTTGTGATGCTAAAAACCGAAAAACATTCAAAAGAATTCAAAAACCCTAAAATTTTAAAAATCCCACAAAATAAAATTAAAAACAATTTTTTTAAAAAAAGGGCTTAAATCTCCATGAGAGATATTAAGCCATAAAATTTTTGCTTGCTTTGTCATCCTATTCACCAATGGCCTTTGGCTCTATTCTAGATGGTAAAGTTTATCACATTTGTTGCATTATAACCCCTTATCCAACCATGATCATGTCATTTACCATTACCATTCTTGATCATTTTCACTCCCATTTATAGGAGAATTACATTGGCCTCAGGTTCACATGAACTATGTAGGTATCACTTGTATGTATGGGCATCTTGGGTTAACTCGACAAGTCTCACTACCATTTCACTTTTCCTAAATTATCTCAACATTGTCATCATTTTGTGAGTGTACCTTTTTATATTCTTATTATATAATCAAATATCTTACTTATTATCATTTTTATTCTATCCTATATCCTTTAGAGAACTACATTTGGCATGAAGTCCATTGGACTATGTAGGTAACATACACTTGCTTGGGGCATTTGGATTCACCTCGGCCACCCATTCCTTTTTCTTCTATTCCCCCTTCCATCTAGGTTACCATCTTATCATATCAGTTGTCCTCTAGAATGTAGGGACCAAAATTTCCAAGAGTAATGCCTTACATTCACACATGCACAAATTATTCCCTAATTGATCATTTTATGATGTGTTTGTGTTTGTAAATAATGATTATTTTTAATTATTCTTGGTGTGTTTCCTTGATTTTTCTCTTAAGAAACTAGATGATTTCTATTTCTTTTATTTTAGTTTTGGTTTGCTTGCTTCTTTGCATATTTATTTATTTCCTTTTTATGTTATCACCTCGACTCAGTCCATTATGTTGGAAGGGTCATCATAATGGTATTTCCTATCACATAATTATACTTGAGTCCATCCATTGGCATATGCCTACATTATAATCATGGTTTTTATCATTGGTACATTATTTTCAATTGTCTATTAGATTGGGGGTCAGTCCTTATGCACATTGCAACTTAGTCATTAGGGTGTTTATATCTTGGTGCATACTATTTGGTGTTATATCAAAAAATAAAGATCTGGAAGTCTAATCGGTGACACTGAAATAAGATCTTTCCTTGTATACTATCCCCCAACCAATTCATCAATTGACTAATCCTTATTTCTCAAAATGAAAATCTACCCTACTATGGCAAACCATTTTAGACTAATCAAAGATCAAATTAGCCTTACTGGGGCCATTCCTTAAATTAATGACCAAATTCTCCCTACTAAGGTAGCTCATTACATTAGTGATTTAATTTTACTTGTTGGGGCACATTATTGTAATCAGACAATACTACCCTTTTTGGGGTCATGTCCATAGTTTAGTCTTTTTTATAATTCCAAGACCACACATTTATCTCATTCTTGTTTCTTTATCATTTTTTTAAGGGCCCATTTGTTTTAACTTATCCTTGACCCATCCCCTCAAGGGGGAATACATGGATAATCAAGTGCCCTTTGGAGTGGCAAATCAACTCATAACTTTAAAGAGAAAAGGAGAAGAGTGAAGACATCATTCTTCAAGTGTTATCGAATTTATTCTTGATGACTTTTTCTTTCTTTGAAAAGATGTTATTATTCCTAGTGTCTTGTAATGCCTTCTCAAATAATGGAAAATTTTATGCACTTCATTTTAACCACTTTAGTGTCTAAACTACATTCATAATGAATTTATGTAATCACATGCATGTTCAACCAAAAATTACCACAAAAACTAATTTACCCACATAATTATTATTTTAACACAAAATCACAACGATACATCCTTGATTGGGGTAATGGATCGTATTGTATTTTTAATCTAGTGTATCTTGAATTAAATATACCCTTTACAAGTATATTCAAAAGGCAATTAAGTGAATACTTAATTGACATATAGAAACATTGCAAAAAGTCACCATTCTTCTAATTATTGATTAATCCCACTTAATCAAGCCTAATCATTTCTCTAATAGAAAAATATATGAATTTAGAATTATCCTATTTTCCTAAATTCAAAATTAGAATATTTCCCCAACCAAAATGACATCATAAGAAAAATTGTGCAATAAAGCAAAGGCTATGACATATCTTACACCTCTCTTACACACTCTTCCTCTTACACCCCTCTTACACACTCTAAGAGGACCAATGATTGTACTTTTGTTCCAATATGCCTTCCATACTCCAAAAGGACTTAAATAGTCTATATTACACACTCCATGTGTGTAATCATAGATTTGAGGATTGATGGTCAACCCTCTATCTTGAGATGAGATGAACAGTTCATAATGATTTAGGAAATCTATAAATAAGATCCTTATAGGTCTCTCATTTCAAGAAGATTCTTCATGCAAAATTATATTGCCAAATTACACAAGGAGATTCTTCACTCTCATGCCAAGCCAAGGCCAAATCAAGTGTAGACAAGAAGAGATGCCACTCACATGAGAATTCAAGTATTGGAAAAAATGTATACATCTATAAGCCCAACTCAACCTCTTTAGACTAATATTCAAGTGAATCTTCAAGAGACGTAAAAAGAATGGTCTTTAATCTTTCAATTACATTTCTTGTTTATTTTTCATATAGCTCAACCTAGGGACTAGGTTTGAGAAGTTATGTCTTCAAGTTGTTTTGATTTTTATTCACTAACAATTGATTATCCTCTCTTGGATTTATGATCTATGCTTACTATTATTACCCAAACATAGTTTTATATTGATGGAAGTAAAACACAAATTCTCATACACATCACAGCTACAACCAATGTCTTAAATTTTGAGAGGGCATAGCCTTCTTATTTTCATTATTATTAAATGGATGCAACTCTAGATGTAACTTCCAAGATTTCTCCTCAAAATAAATATCAACATCACAATACCCACAATTCATTTTACTATGATACTTATAAATGAAATTAACATTATGTTTACCTTTGCCATTATGATTATAACCATTTAGTTGATTTATATCACATTGGAAGGTTTATGGAACCTTCTTGTCCATATCTAAGTAGTGAGCCTGAGAAAAAGCCTCATCTTCATCTTTAGGCTTGGCCAATAGGATGGATATCCTCAAATGGCTATGGAGTCAACTAACATACTTTATTAAGATGTCATAGTCTGTTATATCTTTTCCAATTTGGATAAATTTCTTTGAGAACTCACTTGTGTATTTTTACATGATTTAGCTTTGATTTTGCCTAAGATATTTCTAATACATGGAATCTCTTCCTCATAACAAATAGGATAAAAATTACTTCTTAATAAGAATCTTAAAATCATTCCACATTTTAATAAGGGGAAACACACAATTTTTCTCATATTATTATGGTTATCCTTAAACAACATACTTACATACTTTCTAAGGTTATTACTCATGTCACATCAACGTATAATACATGGTTTTATACTTCTAATTCTCAAAAAATAGTGTAAAAAATTATTGATCTCTAGAATAAGGTTACATAGTTACAACATAACTCTTCTAGAGTGGGCTATATTGTTGATTCTAATGTGTTACTACATAATCCATTAGATTTTGATATTTTAGGCTATCCTTGACCAATATGGTTTTTCACCTAACCTTACATTATATGATGGTAAGGGTGATCCAAAATAACATCTTCAATCCTTTCATAAAATTTTAAAGATTATGTCTTACATTTAATTTATTATCTCCCTTTCTAATTAGTCTATGCCTTCACCCCATTGGCCAACCATTTTATAGCACACTTTTTAACCAACATTAGTGAGAAGATGTATTATGATTAGATTGAAAAAATAAAGAAAGCACCTAATGAGCCTGTCCCTTATTATGTGAGTTGATACAAGACTATGCTCTCGAATGTGACAATTCAAATAGAAGATAAGGAATTACAAGATATATTAAACCAAAGATTGCTTTTCCCTCTACGTGAGTCTATTATGTTTAATAAGTCTCAATCATTTTATAACCTATGTCACATGGCTCAAGATCAAGATTTTAAACTTATGCAATGATTAAGTTAAAGTATTGGTCCAACCCTCTAACTCATCCTATTACAACGTTTCTAATTAAAACCACTTACATATCAAAGGTGAATGATAATAATAATGATGTAAAATAAATAGTTAAAGAATTTTCATATCCATCTAATCAATTTAATTATCTCAACTCCACCAAGGAGGAAATATACACATTTACCATAACCCCCTCACAAGGTATTATAAAATTTACTTAAGTGCAATATGATATCTCTCCCACCCCAAAAAGAGTTTGATATGAGTAAGCCTAAAGCCAAGGTATTTGAAAATAATTCACATTGTGACTATCCTCAAGGTCTAGGGCATTCAACTAATATATGACAACATAATTGATCTTAGTACATTTATAGAAGAGTCACATATATAACCTAATGGAAATGATAAGGTCAAGATATTTAACAATCCATTTATTAATCATGTGGCACAAGAAACTATTTTTGAACCTCAAGTGCATATGACTTATAATGCACATCCTCCTTTACCTTATTATATTTAAAGAATTGAAGAATAGAATTTCTAGATGGGATTATTGGTGCACTTCAAACTATATAGACACATAAACCTACTATTACATTGATTAGGATGACTTATAATTATCATATTTCTCTCAATAAACTAGGATTCAAATAAGGTCATAAAAATAGAACCTTTGTATACTTGGATGATCAGTTAAATTCATATAATAATCATACACCTATAAAAGGGTAATCTACACTCAAATCTCAATAGGAAAGTGTTGAAAATCTTAAGAATATGACATGGGTATACCTCTCACTAAGGCTCAATGATTGGTAAGTGATTTAAAATGTTGTAATAAAGTGGTGTATCAAAGACATAATAAAGATACCACATGCAAGGAATTGTTGATCAAGAGTAACTAAATCCAAGATAGTTAAAATTACTAAACTAATAAGGTGATTGGTGTAATGATCAACCAATGGGTTGGTATATAAAAACTAATGTGATGGTGACAAGCCTAATCAACTCTATATTTATACTAGCTTATTTAGTATAAGGAATGTCATAATCAAGGATGAACACATACATTCAAAATTAAAATAATCAAGTAATATTATTTCACTAAATTTTGTCTATTTTAAGTCTAAAGGAAAATAGAAATAAGGATGGGCATAAGTGATTATGATGAACCTAGATTTGGTTTATGTACCATATCTAGACATTTTGAGCAATCCTCTTTGGTTGGGGAAGGCTACCTATAGATAAGAAAACACTACCACAAGATGTTTGTTAGCAGATAAATGAGTGGGCTGCCAAGCTACACACTTGTTCTCAGAAGTGTGAAACTTCCCTAAAGATGACAATCCACTTTTAAGAGGTAAAATAATAATAAATAACTAAAAGAGAGGTAAAGAGAGTGAAAAAGAGATGATCTTACCATTTTTAACAACCTATATGTAGCAGAGAGTGATAGGGTGTAGGTGAAGTGCTTTGTTGGTATTTTAGAGGTTATCTGGGTAGATTTTGAAGAGTCTAGGAAATTGATAATCATCAATGTCAGTAGGAGTGTGACCGATATCAGTTAGGCTACTAAGGTCGGTAGTGAGGTGACCGATGTTGGTTAGGCTACTGAGGTCGGTAGGGCCAATATTTGTCTAGAAAGTTGTAGAGGGATTTCTCATGTCTGAGAAATGGTTTGGATCAAGTTAGGTAGATTGAGAGAGTTAGGAGAACAATATTATGGCCTGGTTAAGTCTGGTAAGAGGTTTGGTATGTTAGGTAAAGGGGAAACAAATAGGGAAGCTTTGTAACTCCCTTACGAGGGTATGGTCAGAAGTGCATAAAGCAGTGCAGGGTAGATATAAAGAAATATAAGAATAAATATTTAAACAACTTAAAATATTAGTGATATACTTAGATATTGTGGTCATTGAATGATAAGTGCTACGTTTATGGTCCCTATCAAGGAGTTTGAATCTGAATATTTGAACAGAGAGAACAAGTGGGTACTATTGGTCCTCAAGAGCTTAGTTGCTAGTTGTGATTGACTTATACAAGGTAATTATAAGCCTGGATGCCAAAAATAAAATGCCAAGAGCCTAAATGAGAGTAAGAATTGATTTTCTTAATTTTTATTGACTTAAACTATAGGGTGGAGTTTGGTTTATATTGTCAACATCATCGATCTCATTGATGTTGGTTGAGATCCCACCAATATTGGTCATGGGTTGACCAACATCAGTGGCGATAGAATAGGTAAACCTTTCTATTTTTGGCCTATTTTCTATTATTATGCATGCCAAGTGTGACACCTATTATAAAATGATAAAAATTAAGAATTGATTTTTTTAATTTCTACTGACCTAAACTATAGGGTAGAGTTTGGCTTATATTTATGATGTCAGTCATCCCACCAATGTTGACCAGGATCCCACCAACATCAGATGTGGGTTGACCAACGTCGACAGCCCTAGAATAAGTAAAACTTTCTATTTTTGGCCTCTTTTCTATTATTGTGTATGCTAAGTGTGACACCCATTATAAAATGGTAAAAATAAGAGGTTAGGAAGGAAGTAGTTGTTTAGGAATTTAGTTTGGAAGTAGGAAGAAGTATTAGGTAGTTAGGATGAGGGGACCAGGTCTTGAGGTGACTCATCAGGGGAGAATTAGTCATAGGGTGAGATGTCTAGGTAAGGTGGTAATAGGAGTTTTTAATTAACTTAATTAAGTATTTTAAATTAATTAAATGTGTGAGGGGTAAAAGTATGGGTTAGGGAGATTAATTGTTATTATTAAAATGGGTTTAAGGGGGTTTCAACATAGGGAGTTATGAACATGTGCATGATGTAATTTTGGTATCTACATTTCCCCCTTTTTGTCTTGTAATTTTTATTGAAATGTTGCAAGATAAAAAATATGAGTTAGATTCTCTAAGTATTGGATGAGGTATCCCCCCTCAAAATGAGAATTGATGGAGGAGAAACTAGAATTAGGTACCAGTTTGATAGAAAGGTAATTGGGTGACTGGTGGAGAATTAGCATCATGTTGTATGTGTAGGCCACAATGAGCTATAGTTGACAATGTCAAGAACATACAAGGTTAAGGAAGACTCAGATAGAAGTAACCAAAGCACAAATTTTAAGTGATAGCTGACAGGTCAAACCAATCAAAGGTGTAGCTCTAATGGTCAATGTGTCATAGGTATCTGAGGTAAGAAGTGCCCCTAGGAAACACAAAAGGGTTGAAGGTAACAAGATGGGCTTGGTTACCATCCATAACACTTAAAATACATGTGTGTGCATAATAGCCAACTATAGTGGAATAGCCTAAGTAGTCAAGACAAGCAATGCACTCTTGGTGTAAAAGGGTCAATGAGCAAGGAAATATTCATGATCTCCAAGCACAATCATTGAGGGTGAATATTTAAGTGATCTTCAATGTCATTTTGTCATGGTTAGGGGAAATATATGTAATCTCCAGTTGCACCAATGTATGGGAAAGGTTGTGCAAAGTTAGGGATTTTGTGTTAGAAAATAGTATTAAAAAGGTGTCAATTTTGGTTATATGTGCCGATATCAGTAATATAAAGTTCCAATGTTGACACAACTAGGGAAAAATTACTGATGTCGATAGGCATAAGCATCGACATCGATAGGTTTGGTCAAGAATGCTGACATCAGTGGCTAACCAAACCTAACAAAAGGGGGTTTGGTGGCCAACCAAACTCATTTATAACCTTATGATTGGAGAGAAAAAATAGAGCTTGAGAGTAATTTGAGATGGTAGTGCAAGGAGGGGACCCAACAGGAGGTGCATGACCACAAGAGCTAGTAGTGCCAGCCATGAGGAGACAACAAGATGAGGTAAGAGCCCAAATTACTTTGATTTGGTTTTTACAATTTTTAGGTTAAATGAGAGGTGGATTTGTATAAAATAGGATTTGGGGGGGTAGAAAATAGGTTAGAGTAGGTGTAAGAAAAGTTAGGGGGATTTGGGGGTAGTTTTTTAGGGTAAATGGGTAGGTTGAGATTGGGTAGTTCAGCCCTGGGGCTGAACCAGTCATCAACATCGATGAGATAAATTGACATTAGCTAACATGGTACTGAGGTTGACTGACATCAGCTATCATAACACTAAGGTTGGTAGTTTTCTATCAATGTTAATCATGACATACGTTGATAAAGCACCAACATTAACATTAATGCTGACATTAGCTACTATTGAAAATTAGTAAATAAGAGAAAGGGTGAGTTTTTTATTTCTAGTAGAAATAGTCAACAAGCATAATGGCTAAGCTAACCTCAGAAGACCCCATGTCATCTAAGTTCTACCTACATAGCCTAGTTTAGGGTCTCAAGACAATGTAGTTCTCACAAAACTTAGGAAAAATATCTAAAAAGGTATGTTTAGATAGTTAGAGAGGTCAAGGATTTAAAAGATAGGGAAAAGTATCAAGAGTCAAGAATATAGGTAGTGAGGCCTAGATTTGAATAGGTGGGTAGGCCTATAGTAGGGAGAGAGAGGCAATGAATCCTAGGGTAGAGAGAGAGAGGCAATGAAACCTAGGGTGGTTATGAAGGTGGATATATGGATGAGCTAACCTCGGAAGACTCCATGTCAACTAAGTGATACCTACAAGCCCGATGTAGGGCCTCAGACCAATGTATTTCTCCTAATGACAAGGGAAAAAGGTAGTGTGGGAGTAGAAATAAAGGGATGTGACTTGATTCATTTATGTATGGATGTAGGTGAGGATAGAGCTTACATTATGAGACCATCTATCGAGGTTATTTACATGTATAAGGAGAGATGTTACTCCAGATGAGTGGGAACATATGGTGGCCATAAGTTTAGTAAGAGTGTGATGGTACTATCATGTCACATGGGATGTGTCACTAATGATATCATTGATTGAGAGGTGGGATCATACCACCAACAACTTCCATCTATTGACTAGGGAGTTGACAGTGACATAAGAGGATGTCTATAGGATTTTATGACTACCACTCTAGGGCAAGGATCTTTTTGTATGCTCGAGAGATGAGTATGATATACACATAGTCAATATATATGGGGAACATGTCAATGAGGTGACTTACCACTCTATGAGTTTTTCTTATGAGCCACTCTACATGGATGATGAGGAGTAACATCATTTGAGCATCCTAATGTTGATCAAGATCATGGTGTATGTATTACCTAATGTATATGGAGGGATATTTTTGATTACTTTGATAGGTGTGCTTACTTAGATGATTGAGCAATAGACCATTTTTTCTTAGGGTCCAATATTTTTAGCATAGTTATATAAAGAACTGTGGGGCTTGAGGCTGCCTCAACAATACAGTCTATGCATCGACCATTTTTTATATTATTGGTCATATGAGCACATCATGGTGACACAACCATTGGAGCTACCTACCACTATCCTGGTTGGATTCAAGGTTGGATTTAGATGGTGGAAAGATGTGATGGCATAGACTTGAGTGGATGGCATCATGTAAGACATCACCTATTATAGGTGTATGATTGAGGGCTTGATCCCTATTTCCAATTTTTAGAGGTCAAGTAGAGTAGCTTGTTGGGTTGTAAAGCTCATTATGGGTTAGGGGAGATGGGCCAGTGAGCTAGAGATGGTACCTGTCACACATGTTAGGAGATAGTTTAGACTATTGTATGATATTTTAGCTACCTTCCCTTGATATAAGAGGGATGACATAGAGGCACCTTTACCATTTCCCCACAAGACCAATGGGATAGATTTTGAGGAACTACCATCAGGGCTAGTGTTGGGGACCCAAGGTGTACAGTGGCCTATACGACTTGGTGGGTAGGGATACATCTGATGGTGGAGGTCAAGAGGCCACCAATAGACTTATAGGGGTTAGTCAGGGAGAGAGATGTAGCACTGTAGGCTTGAGATATAATAGTACATGCCTGAGATGTAGTGGTGTAGGCTTGAGAGATAGCCCAGGTAGAGATTTTAGCCTTACAAGGGCAGGTGGTGAAATTGTAGGGTCAGATTGGGGCTCTACAGGGTTAGGTTGTAGCACTTTAGGGCCAGGTGATTATTTTACAAGGTCAGATGACTATAGTGACAACAAAGAGAGAAATTCTAAGGGTAGTAGGTTAGGCTACTCCTCCTCCTCCACCACCATAAGGACCAATACAGGTTGGGCCATGATTAGGTGATATGGATCTTCCATAGACTCTATTGATGGTGAGGTATTTGACTACCCTAGATGAGATTGCTTACTATGAGAGGGTGATTAGAGAGTTCTTATAAATATAGAGATATTCAAAGTTTAAAGAGAAAGAGAGGTTGATGTCATGTGTGATAGTGTCTAGCTCACATCAACATAGATAGATAGAGAGTGGTGATAATACTGCATCCTCATGACCTCAAGAAGGGCCTTGAGGACCTTGAGTATCAACATTTGCCAGTTTTTGTTTATATATGTTATATGTATACCGGCCTATGAGTCAAAGATGTGAGATGTACATTTTGAGAGAACTTTATGATGTTATGATGATGTATATGATGAACATGTATTTGATCACATATTATATATATGAGATGTTTATTCATTGCCATGTGTTTATTTGATATGTGTTGCTTATGATTATGATGATGATATGGATGATGTTTATTTTATGCTATGTTAATTTGGATGTTAATGTTGATCATGTTATTTGAGTTTAGACTTGCCTTTCCCATTTATGTCATGGTATATGCATAGTTGATTAGTTAGTTTCATCTTAGCATTTTACCATATTTGTGATGGTTTATGCTTAAAATGAATAGATTGATTAGGTTAATTTATTTTAGCATTTTTCCATATTTGTGATGGTGTATGCTTAAAATGAATAGATTTAGTATGTTAGTGTTGGTATGACATTGTTTCTTTATCTCAAATAAAGATATCAACATGTAATGTGGATGGAAAAATAAAAAGGTAGAATGCTCGTGCATTGGCGAAGACCATAGTTTAGAACATAAATCGACTCATGAAAATGAGCCTCTTTCATGCCTTATATTTTTTAACCATTGTGTTTGTTACAGAAGTATCATGTTTACCTCATGTTAAGTGAGATGCATAGTCCCTTGAAAGAGTATGAGGGGAAAAAGGGTAGAATGAGGGAAAATGTTTAGATAGCATAAACTACCAAGTAGAAATGATATGCCCTATTTGTGGATAACATGAGAGCTAATATAGGCAAGTCCATGACTTAAAGCTTTTTCTTTTTTGTGTAAGCTGATCAATTCAGGAAGCCTACAATGGTATTTTTTATAGGTTAAGGTTGTGTAAAGAGGTGAGGATCCCTTTGCATTGGTTTTTTTCCTTTGAGAACAAATCTTGGCTTAGCCATCCTTCAAGGGAGTAGTCTAAGCATTTATTTTTAATTTTAAATAGCTATCCTTTAAGGGAACAATCTATTGATAGTAGTAAAGGGAATTTACATAGCTATTCTTCAAGGGAGTAGTCTACTTTAAAAATCATGACTTGAGATTTTATAACTTTTTCCAAATATCCCATTTTTTTTGGCTCTAATTTTAGTCATGGACAAGACTATAGAGGCTTAAGAGTTTTCCAATTTGAGGATAAAACCATACCACTATGTAAGTTATCTAAGTGTATAGGAGTAAGGGTGAAGAGGAAGGGAAATGAATGTAATAGGGATGTTCAAGGGATGAGCTCAAGTTAAACATGAAATAAAGCAACACTAGTTTAACAAAAGAATGGTCATAGATGTAAGGCATTTAAAGGCTCAAGTTTTGGCCTTCCTTCAAGAGAAGATAAGCAATAAGTTCTTGAACCATAATTATGAGTTATGATATAAGGTCCAAGCCAATTAGGAGAAAATTTACCTTATTTATTTTTCTCCATGTTCATCACATGTTGATTTTATTTTAAGATGAGATCTCCTATATTGAAATCTCACTCTCTGAGGTTTTTATTATAAGCACACTTGATATGCTCTTGATAGATTTGGAGGTGGTTAAGAGCTAAGAGATGATGTTCATCAAGAAATTCAAGTTGGGCAAAATGTTCTTGGAAAAATTCATTGTTAGTATGTCTTGTAGAGAGATGCAAAAAGAGGTAATCTAGACCTCAAGAGGCAAAACAACCTTTGTCCCATATAATAATGAAAAATGTGTAGCACCCGTAGGGGTTTGAATGCTAGTACGATAAGCCCATAAATAAAAAAGAATGTGTGTGTGCCAATCCTTGCCCGTATCATTGACTAACTTCATTAGAATTTTGGTCAAAGTTTTCCTAGAAACTTCTGCTTGTCTATTAGCTTGGGGATAATATGGTGATGAGAAGCTTAATTTGATTCTAAATGCATCACAAAGACCCTGAACAGTCTTGTTTTTGAAAGACTTATCATTATCTACTATAATCTTGTGAGGTACACCAAAATGATAGATGATGTGATGTTTAATGAAGTCAACATTTTTGTTAGCTTTAGTAGATATGAGAGGGATGACCTTTATCCACTTGGTGAAGTATTTAGTGGTAGTAATGATAGATCGATGGTAGAGGGATATATGAGGGTCAATCTTTCCAATTAGATCTAAGCCCCATTGGGAGAAGGGACAAAAGTCTTTGGAAACATGTAATGCATGACTAAGAATGTGAAGGAGGTTAGCGTGTTGTTGACACTTGATGCAACATCGAACATAATCAACATAGTCTTGATGAAGTATGGACCAATAATAGCCAAGTCAAAGAATACATTTAGTAATTGTGTGACCATTTAAATACCCACCATAAATCCCATCATGGACCTCCTTAAGAGCAAAGGGAGTCTCAGTACTAGTTAGACATCTAAGGACAAGACCATCAAAACTTTGCTTGTAGAGAAGTCCCCCTAGTATAGTATAACGAGTGACATGTTTTATGAAGGCTCACCTCCCATTATTAGAAAGATCAGAAGGGGTAATAGAGAAGGAAATATAATTCATGATTTATTTAAACCATAAGTCTGAGGGGTTAGTTATTACATTTTTGACAAATAAAATGTTAGCTGAGACATAAGAGGGTAATGTTAACCTATGCATGGTGACATATATTCTTAAAGAGGATGATGGAGAGGGTATGTGTGAATCAAGTGAAGCCATCGTGTCAAAAAATTTGTTTATAGATTGAGGAACAATTTTCAATAGATAAGAGTCAAATGATCCCAAGAGGGTATTTACACGATGTTTATACCATCCTAGAATTTCATTTTTGCATAGGTAGGAATCATTAACTTGGTTAACCACTAGCTAAGAATCATAAAAAATGGTTATGGATTTGATACCCAAGAAGAGAGTTGTTTGAAGTCCTAGAATCAAATCCTTATATTTGGCCATATTATTAGTGCATTAAAAATCTAGTTTAAATGACAAAGGCATAAGTTTGGCATTTAATTCCATCTAGAGGAATAAGAATGACCCGCACACCCCCACCATGTTGGCATTTAGACCATAAAAAAACATCATCATTTGATAGGAGATGTCATTGGTGGAGAGTGTTACAATAGATTCATTAGGGAATTCAAGGTTTGAAGGTTGATTATCAGGTAAAGGGGTAGTAGCTAATTGGTCTGTGGTTGTTTTCCCTTTAATAGATTTTTTTGAATGAAATCTAACTCAAATTTAGTAAGAAGCATGAGCCACTGAGCTACACGTTAGCTGGGATAAGGTTTGGAATGCATGTATTTGAGAGGAAATAGTATGCTTGACCATACAGGTTTTGTGATTTAGGAGATAATGGCAAATCTTAGAGGTGGAAAAGACCAACACAAGGAATTTTTTTTTAGTATGGGTATATCAAGTCTTATAATAAATAAGTGTGTGGCTTATGTAATAAATTGCCTGCTCTCGATGTTGGTCATCTACATGGGCAATCATATCACCTAAAGAATGGTCTGTTACAGGGATGTATAGGTAAAAAGGCAAATTTTCCTTAGGTGGAATAAGAACTAGTGGGGAAAGGAGGTATTATTTAAGTGCGTCAAAGGCCTCCTAGCAATATATATTCCATTGGAAAGACACATCCTTTTTGAGGGGATGGTGAAAGGGTTGGCATTGATTTGACAACTGGGAAATGAAACATAAAATTTACTAAAGTTTACCTTATGGATATGGATTTATTTGATATTAATAGGTGGAGGCATCTCTAGGATTACTCTAACCTTAGCAAGATTGACCTTGATACCACATAGATAAATGATAAAACCTAAGAGTTTACTAAAACAACACGAAAAACACATTTCTTTGGGTTTAGTTGAACGTTGTTATATTGGAAGAGATGAGTGAATATGGTTTTGAGAATTGTCAAGTGTTCTTGGTGAAGATTACACTTGTTGAGTAAGTCATCCATGTAATCCTCCATAATTTTGTATAGGAGATCATGGAAAATGTAGGTCATGGTGCATTGGTAAGTTGCACCAATAGTTTTTAGGCCAAAAGGCATGACCCGATAATAAAAAGTCCCCCATGGGGTAATGAAGGTGGTCTTGTGTTGATCCTTAAGAGTGACTAGGATTTAATTATATCCAAAGAATCCATCCATAAGTGATAGCATCTCATGGCTAATCATTAGATCAATAAGTTGGTCGATACTAGGTAATGGGAATTCATCTTTTAGACATATGAAGTTTAAATCATGATAGTTAGTGAAAATACAGATTCCCCCAGTCACTTTTGTGATAGGAAAAATATTAGAAATCCATTTTGGGTAGTTGATGGGTTGGATAAAGTTAACATAAAAGAGGTGTTAGAGCTCTTTTTTGATAAGGAGAGCAATATAAGGATGTATTTTATGAAGCTTCTGCTTAACAAGTTTAGCATCTCATTTGGTGAGAATGTTGTGGGTGATGATAAAGGGGTTAATACTAAGGATGTCATTGTAAGACCAAGCAAAGGCTTTACTATGGTCATTAAGAAATGTAGCATAATAAGCTTGCTCATAGGAATCTAGAGATTGGCCAATCTTGAGGATGTGAGGGTTACCATGGGAGGGCAGGTTGATGTCAATGGTTGATTCATTTAACATAGCTTGCATTTCAGATAGGAGCAATCATTGGATATAGGAGTCATCCACAACCATGTAGGTGGGAATTGCATTATCATCTTGACATTGGATAGTGTTAATAGTGGGAGAATATTTATCAATTATTTTAGGATGAACAAGAGGAAGGGACCTTGTTTCCTTACCCTGAAGATAGGTAAGAGGCCCCAAATGGATAACATTTATTGAAAAAAAATTAGGAAGTATAGATACTTCCGATTCAGTAGGTGATGGTGGAGAAGAAGGTGGAGAAGGAGAGACTCATTCTTCAACAATTGGTTCATAGGTGGTTTTAGGGAGTTTATTTGGATCGTTGTATCCCACCCCATGACTCTTTTTGGAATTTTTGATGGTGTTATTAGTAGGATATTCAATAGGCGTATGGACACCTTGTTTGTAATGATATAAACTAAATCCTTTCTAGGCATACCTATAGAGATAGGTGTGAGTGAATCTAGGGTTACTCAAGAAAGAGAAGTCATAGGTAAATGGTTGTGGTAAAGAAGATGTATTACTAGAAGCAGGAGCTTGATCAATTCCCCCATATGTGAAATTGGTTTGAAGGTTACAGGATCCATAAGGGATGACCATCCCAATACAGGTATCATAATTTAGGTGCATGTCAAGATTTATATATTCTTGTGGACTATGGAACATGTTAAGCGTCAACAAATAATATTCGCCAAGTGATAAATGTTGAAAGGTCTCCTCTATGAGATCTTTGTCAAGAATTTGTGTTGCAAGTATCTATGTAACCACAAGAGTGGAGCTTGTGGAAGCTTTAGAAGCATCATGCAAGGAAGATGATGTTTTCAATGGGATGAGAAAATCATTATGAATATAAGTCATATTACATGTTTTAAATGGAGGTGGATTAATAGGTATAACATGTACTTATCCATCATGTTCAAACTTGACACATTGGTACAAAGTTGAGGGTACACATGCCATAACACGTATCCAAGGTCATCCAGGTAGTATGTTATATTGGAACTCTCCTTCCACAACATAAAAGAGCTTAGGAATTGTGTGGGGACCTACACAAATATGTAAGACAATAGTGCCCATCATAGTAGCTATAGTATCATTAAAGGAATAGAGTACCACATCAGTTTGAGACATGTAATTGTCAAGAAGGGCTAGTTGTTTGTAGGCATGGGTGGAAATAATATTAATACTATCTCCTCTATCAATCATAACTCTCTTGATATGAGTTTAATCAATATATGTAGTAATAAAAAGGGCAAAATCCTAATCTTTAGGGTGTTGAAGTGGGATTTTTGAATTACTAAAAGAAATTAGGGAGATGGAATTAAGGGAGTCGACCAAAGCTGCAAGAGGTTGGGGATCATATGATTGTACCTCAATCACTTTCAAATCACTAATCAAAGCTTGATGGTGTTGATATGAGTTTTGGACTAACTCATACAAAGACATTTTCATAGGAGTTTGGGTTAGTAGGGGGAGTGTCTTTGGTGAAAGGATTGGTCCAAGGTGTAGTTACCTTTTCCTCAGCTTTATCTTTTTGGTTTTGTGACCGTTTGGCCACATTAACTATGTTGATTTGAAAAGTTGGTGAAGGAGGTGGTAAAGTGGTTACGACAACATCTTTGGGTTTGAATTTAGGTGGAATAGTAAGAGGCATAGTAGATGCCAAAGGTGTAATGACATGAATGTTAATGATAGTGTCATAAAAAAGAGTGTCAACATCAAAGTATTACTAAATAACCATTGTGAGGGCTTTATAATTTTTTTAGTATCGTGTCTAGGTAAATGATGATATAAATAGACTTGTGTATCATCAAACCAAGAGGACTATAGGGTTTAATGAGAGGAATATTTATTACCAATGATTACAATAACTGACATAAGAAAAAGCTTTGAGAGCTTGCAAGTAGGCTTGCACTTATTGTACTAATAGGAGTGGACACCTTCTTTTGTTTTAGTGTTAGAAAGGTAATTGTATGTGGGTTCCTATTTGGTGATAGTGGAGTTATGTGTTTTTCTATCACTTTCTTAGTCTTGGATGTGAGAGGCCTACCAGATGGTAAAGGTATGAGTGGATGTAGCTTAACCTTTTGTTTGGCTTGGTTAGATGATATTCCAACTAAAGTAGAAGGGTGTGGCCCCAAAATGGATGGTAAAGTTGAGGGTTGAAGAAGGGATCAATGAGATATAGAAGGGTTAACATTCTTCTATATTTTAGGGAGAGAAAATCCCACTTATGGTTGAGGAGTTAAATGTAATTTCACCTATGGATGAATTAAATTAGATATGGGGTGTACACCCAAGGGCTTGATCTCATTTAGTCTAACAGATTCTTATGAGGATGAGGGTTATGACATAGATGGTTGAACTTTTGGTGAAAAAACTCTAGCTTTATCTAAGACCTTAGGGTAAAGGGTAGTAAGGGGATTGGTGGTAAAGGTTGACATTCATTATGTTGGATACAGAGTCTTAAGCCAATCCCAAAATGCCACATGGTCAAGCTTTGTGGAGTCTTTATGTGAGAAGGGTTTTGATGAAGTTGATGGAGGCCTTACAGTTGTGTCTATATAAAGTGATAGTGTTTAGGAAAGAGGGAAATGATTTGTTTTTGCTACTTTGAGCCAAAGATGAGAAAGAACCGCAATAGGGTCTTCTTCAATAGAGATGGGAGAAGAGACTTGATCTTCCATGGGTGGAGGGGAGGTAGGCGAAGTAGGTTCCTAAAGAAGGTAAATCATAGGTATTATGGCTCCCTCAACATGTGGGTGAGGCATGGGTAAAGTATGATCCTCCATAGGTAAAATAAGGGGTAAGAGTGGTGCAATTAGAGTAGGCACAATAGGTCTCTGGTGTATTATAGGAGTAGATAATATGGACTCTTTTAGGTACAAAGGCAAAGTGGGTGGGGTACCACTCTCTATAGGTGGAGGAGAAGTAGGGGAAGAAGGATCCTCAAGAGGG
The DNA here is from genome assembly GCA_037957365.1 of Torreya grandis. Taxonomy (NCBI): domain Eukaryota; kingdom Viridiplantae; phylum Streptophyta; class Pinopsida; order Cupressales; family Taxaceae; genus Torreya; species Torreya grandis. The sequence goes on from JARHVA010000799.1 coordinate 2,101,417, forward strand.
TATAATGTGGGAATGATGTTCCCTTTAACATGTGGTTGAGGAATAGGTAGGGTATGGTCTTAAAGTGGTAAGAGGATAGGTAATATTGGTGTAAATGAAATTGGGAATATAGGCTCATCAGGTGCAAAAGGAGTGGCAAAGGAGGTTATTCCTCTCGAGGGAGTGGAATGGGTGAAATAGGCTGTTCTACCTAAGGAGGAGAAATGGGTAAAATAGATGCCATAGAATGTGGGGAAAGAGTCAAAGAAATAGGCGTCTCTTATTGAGGGGTAGGTTAAACTAAAGGTAAAGGAAAAACAATATTAACCATATGGATATTATGATCACCTGAGTTAGTTGTGAACTAGACAATATTTCAATTCGATGAATGGTTAGGAAAAGGGTGTTTGAAAATAGCCATAATTTGATTAGGAGGTGCATTGTGATTATCCAATACAAGATCACCTCTATCAAGCATATCTTGAATAATGTTCTTGAGTGCCTTGTAACTATTAGAGTTGTGGCCTTTAACTCGATGGTAATCATAAAACTCATCTTCCTTGTTCTAAGTTGAGATAGGACGGGAAGGGTCAAATTGTATAAGAGGTTTAATCTAAGGAAGGGTTATGACACCTTGTTGCAATAATTTTTCCAAGATGGATGTATATGATTCTCCAATGGGAGTGTATTGTCTTTATTCATATCATTGTTGGAATTGCTTGGTCAGATTTTGAGACGTTAAAGTATTCGATTGGTTTGTGGTTGTGGAATAGGTTGACTTAACGACCACTACATTGGTGGAGCCTTTAGCCTTTTAGTTAGAGGAAGAAGTTTTAGAGGAGGAGGAGTCATTTGACTTGGTATTAGAATTCTTACTACACAACTTGACTTTGCCTTCATTAATAGCATGAACCTCTAGTTTCTGTGCCATTGTAAAAGCTTCATCAAATATGTGAAAAGTTTGTAGCTAGAGTGTGGATGAGATGTACTTAGCACATGACCTTGAGAAAAGCTCAATAAACTCAGGTTGGGGTAAGGAGAAGGAGAGTTGATTGATCAATCTTCTCCAATGAGTGACAAAATATACAATAGACTCATCATCAAATTATCTAATAGAATACAAGTCCATTATAAAAACATTCTTAGAAATGTTAATAGAGAAATGGTCTAAGAATATTTGTGCAATTTGGGTAAACAAGAAAAGGGAATGATGAGGTATAGAGCTATACCAATCCAATGTATCACCTAAAAGAGACATAGGGAAAGTGTGAAGTAATAACACATAATCATGCCCTATTAAATAACAAGCATGTCTAAATGCTCTCAAGTGATTTTGTGGGTCCTCTTTACTCTAGAAGCAAGTAAATTTAGGGAACTCCCATTGGCTTGGATAAGGGTGAATAGACACAGAAGGATGGATTGGTTCATTGCATATCTGATCATAAGATAATACATTCTTTGAACTAGAAATAGATGTCTCTAGGTTAGACATCTTGTCCATTAGCATCTTAATGAGGTTTGGAGGGGGTTAGTTTGGGGGATTCCTCCTAAGTTATAGGGAAGCTGATAAGAAGTAGAGGGAGCGTATGACATAGGCTATTGAGGTTGTGTCAGGGAAACATAAGGATAATGAGTCATAGGCTGAGGTGTGGAAAGAAAAGGGACTTGTCCCATTGGGTTGGAAACTATGCCTTAGTTGGTTGTTGTTTTTGTTGTCCCCAAAAAATGTCACTCATTTTTGGGACAACATATGAACTATTTTGGTCCTGCAAGACCAAAAAATTGTCTCTGCCCTTTTCAAATTTTTTTTTGAGCTTTCAAATTCCTCATTTTTCAAGCTTTTTTAGTAAAGGGACTAGCAGGTTCAACAGGTTCAAAGGATTTTGTAGGTGAGTTCAATCAAAAGAACAAGTTTCCAACACTTGGTCATTTTCAGGATTGGTTCAATGACTTGGTTCAATCAAAAATTTCCATCAGAAAGAATCTAAGCAAGGATTGAACCATTGAACCCATTGAACCAAAATGGTTCAAAGTTCAATGGTTCAATCCTTGCTTAGATGCTTTTCGATGGACATTTTTGATTGAACCAAGTCATTGAATCAATCCTGAAAATGACCGAGTGTTGGAAACTTGTTCTTTTGATTGAACTCACCTATAGAAGCCTTTGAACATGTTGAACTTGCTAGTCCCTTTACTGAAAAAGCTTGAAAAATGAGGAATTTGAAAGCAAAACAAATTTTGAAAAGGGAAGAGACAATTTTTTGGTCTTGCAGGACCAAAATAATTCATATGTTGTCCCAAAAATGAGTGACATTTTTTGGGGACAACAGTGGGCTCTAGTTGGGGAACTTCCTTCACTTGAAAACTTGAAACAACTGAGGGGAGTAGAAACCAGAATCTCCAGTGCCTTTGAAGTATGCCATTGGGCTATGGAGTCATGCTACCCAAAAAAGAAAGGTGCCAAAAATGAAAATGAAAAGCACAAAATAGAACTAAAGACTAAATATATATATATATATATATATATATATATATACATATATATATATATATATATATATACATATATATATATATATATATATATATATATATATATATATATATATATATGTACAGATGATCTTATCTGATGCCTCAAGATATGAAGTGCTTCAGATGCCGCCCACTGTGAGATAGTGAAAATGGTGTTCCATCCTAATAAACTAGTAAGAAACCATTTTCTCCCTAGAATCGATGATGGGCGAATGGAACTCTCCACTAGGAATCACATTTTCTATGCACTCCTTTTTGTTCTCTCTTATTTCCCCATGGCAAGGCGTGGTATTCAATCTAAAAACTGTAACTCCTTGCTCTCTTAGCAAAGAGTTCCTTTTGATGACTTCAGAGTATAACAATATGGTCCACTACCATAGCTTGCTATTCTCCTAGTTTAGTCCAACACATGTTTTGATCAACAACATCAAACTCTTGACAAACCATTAGCTCAACATCTCCTTTGGTGTGAAGGGGTTTGACATCTTGGTCTTGAGCAGCCTTCAATCTGAGCAATATAGATTCACATTTAGCTATGTTTTTGGTGTCGTTGAACGATAACTTGCATGAAGGAAAAATATCTCCTTGAGGAGATATCAACATAGTCCCAACTCTAGCATTGGTAGAAGAATTGATGCCATCAGATTCCAGGATCCAAACATCATCACAAACTAATCTTCTATCAGATTTCTCTTCATTGGAGACATAAGATCCTTTTTCATCTATACTACACCATACCGATTCTTCTAATGTTTTTCTTGAATCAATCTTTGGGTTTCCACCTACAGGACTTTCATCTGCAGAAACATGAACACCCTCTGTGGTCAATAATTAATTACCCCTACCTAAAGACTAAAATAGAATCTGAGCTTCGAGTGCTGATGTCTGAGTGACAACATATTTTGCTTCCTTTTTAGGGAGAAGCCTCTTCATAACACCTTTTATAGGGATCCTTGCCTCAGATAGGTCCATGCTTAACTCACCACCCACATCCTTGTAGAAATTTCATCTTAGCAGCATGCCGTATGAGGCTGGGATGTCGACCACCAGGACCGTCATCTTGATTCTATTTTCTAGGAATGCTGCAAATGCAAATTGGGCATCTTTGATTTTCCCCAGTAGTGGTACTTGCTTGGTCTCCATGGAGAAGCATCTACCAAATGTTTTAGTCAGTGTGAGACCAAGAGATTTTACCACTTTGGCAGGCATGACATTATCTGAAGCACCGAAATCAATGATGCAGTTGCTCAGCTTGTGATCATTTATCAACATGAGAACATAGAAAGGATCTACTTTCCCAAGGGCATCAAGAGGAGTAATGACAAGATTGTTTGTGATGGGCATGTTCCTTGGGGGATCATGAGTTACCTTCTTAGATTCTTGTCCTATAGGGATGGTTGTATTTTTGACACACTCTACCAACCTGTCCAACTGCTTAGGATTGGCTTGTAGGAATTCAAATTTAGTCATTTGGATTTTAGTTTTCTTGACATGGTCGACTATGTCAAATGACTGAAATGAATTAGGAAGAGAGGATGGGAGTTCATCCTTTTGGCTTTTGGGAGGGGGAGGACTGGCCTACAAATTTGAAGAAGGTGTAGGGATATTTGAGGCACTTACCTTTTTGGCAATCATCGATTCCTTTGGCTATAAAGGCAGACTAGTTACTCCTCTGTCTTCTCTTTGTTGGCCTGTTGGGCTGACTGGTTCTTGGATCAGGTGAACATAGCATATGATCCCTCGATTGCTTCACCTTTACTTCTGGGTTCATCTTGGTAATTCAAGAAACCAATGTGGGAGTCACCAGCTGATTCTTCTTGATCTTCTGTGAAGAGATCAGTGTCATTTTCTTGCTCAAACTCAAGTTGGAAAGAGAAATCATGTTCTGTTTCTAGATATCCAAGTGCTGAGTTGGTTGGAGGCACTTCAAGGGCAAGGTTCCTCTATAAGGGAGAAAGATGATTTGGCTACCCTTGATTCTTGGCAGCATTGCCTTGGTATGACTAATTCTAAAATGTCCTCCTTGGCATATCTCAATTAGGAGCAGACATAACTTGGGCCATTTGTCTTTCCAAGGCTAGCAGTTCATTTGCTAGCTTTTACACCATTGGGTCAGTGGTGGTTGTAGGTGATTATTTATAAGATGAATAGGGTTTACCTCTATTTAGGTCTCTCCTTATCTTTCCTGCCAAGATAAGGTCATCTTCTAGCTCAGTATCCAAGTCTTGAGCAGCCTCAAGGTGTATGTGTCTAGCCCGTCTCAGCAAAAAACTCACTTTAGGTAGCTGTGAGTTGATGAAAAAACACTTGAGATTCTCAAGTGTTAGCTGGATGATCATGGGAATCCTATTCCTCAGCTTGTCAAACTTGGCAATGAAGTCCCTTATAGGCTCATGAGGCTCCTTCTTCATCTGTGTGAGCTGGGCTAGCAAGGCATGTGCATCTTCTGTAGGCTTAAACCTCACTTCAAACTTGGCTTTGAGTGTGTCCCAATCAGTTACTATCCTAGCCTATAGATGGTAGAACCAATCTGTAGTAGCACCTTGTAGCATTTCCACAAAAAGCCTAACTACCACATATTCAAATTCCACTCCTATTACACCACAGGCTATGCTGAAGGCTACAATATGTTCATCAGGGTGAACTCTCCCATCACCAAAGAATCTGGGGAAGTTCTTTCTTGAGCTACATGGAAGTTCGTGTAGGGGTGGAGTAAGGTTCAGTGGACCAAAAGAGTTATCCCATGGGCCTTGAGCCATGATTTGATTATGTAGAAGTGGGATCACAAATCTAGGAGTATGGATAGGCAAAGCTCTGCTAACAATAGAAAAAGTAGCTCTACCTTGTGTTGGTGTCCTAGTATGGGTAAGAGGAACACTCCTAGATCTTTGAAATTAAAGTTGGAGAGGGAACAAGTTGAAATTACCCTACTGCACCAACTCAAAGACAGGGTCAATCAACACCTTGGGCTCTTTGGCTTCTAGTATAACATGGTGTTGCTAGATTGTGAAACAAAATGGAAAAGAACTGGCCCTACTTCAGCGTGGAGCTTGAGGCTTCAAACTGCATGTTCTTCCCTAGTTGGCATGGAGGTGAAGGGAGATGGTAAGGCTATAATGATAATGGGTAAGACACAAAATGGAGTCGCTAGAGTCTATAATAGATAAGGGTAGGGATTGCTTCAATCTAAAACTTGAGGCTTCAGACTGCACGTTCTTCCCCAGTAGAATAAATGGATAAGGCTATAATGATAATGGGTAAGACACAGGTGATGTTTCAATCTGAAGCTTGAGGCTTCAAATTGCACAAAATTACTGTGTCCCCAATAGAGTTGCCAAAAACTATTGGGTGAATATTTTGTCAACTAGCTAATTGGTGAACAAAATAGGTCTCTTCAACCACAACAAATGGAGATTGGTCAGCCAGATGTGTAGGTTTACTACATCAATAGGGGAAAAATCTCTCCTCTCATCAAGGGGAGGTTCCCTATAGGTATAAAGGTGCTATATATTATATATATAAACTAAAAATAACACTCAGGGGTAGGATATACCATCCATCTCTCTTCTTTCAGAGATGATGTTCACAAATAAAGGAGAAAATCTTGGTGAAAACATTGAAGGCACTTCTCTTCTTTCAAAAGTGTTCTTATAGGGGACAAGAGTTCTTTCAGGTAGGATAAGTAACTGGTAATAGAGTACAGAGTAACCATCAATCTAGGATGTAGCACAAAGTCTCCACCTTGACTGCCCAAGATTGAGATACGAAGAACAATGGGGGCACAAAGTCATCCCAAGGTCCTTTACATAGAAACAAAAAATAAACACACAATGAAGACAACTATGAAAGCACAAAGTCTGAAAGTAGCTAGCTTTAGGACACCTTCCTGATTACTTCCACTAGTTTTGCTTGTTAGATCAGATAAACAAGAACACATTTAGAAGACAGACATAAGAATAATCTCCTAAAATGATACAAGCTATAACAACACAAAGTGTACAAGTCACTTGCTTTCTCATTCAAGTAAAATAATATGAATAATCTGAGCTCAAAGTCTCAGTGATGACTTTTAATTTGGGCAGAGTTTTGCTTCTGGTAACGGGAAGATCTCCTCTAAAACAAACCAAGAGATTACAATATATAGCACTCCAAGAAAGACTTGGGTGTTTGTTTTCATGAAAAAGGCCCATGCTAATTTGAATGCCTTCAATGTGCCTTTAGTTCTATCTAGAGGGACCATGCTGGGAATAATGCATTGCCATAACTATGGCATGTCCATTCCTCTAATATGTCTCTTCCTTAGTATGGACTATCTAGTCCTTTTCCTTGATTTGGTGTGCTCAGAAGTCCAATTGATTTGCTATTTCACCTACTAGAAATAACTCCCTTGAAGATATTTTGGCCTTTCCCTCTTTTTACTACGATTTGAGCCCTCAGGCTATCTTTTCCCTTTTTGGTTTTGTCTTTTCCTGGCATTTGAGCTCTCAGGGTTATATCCTCAGCTTCGCTGGATCTTTACACTCTTTCATCAGTGGTTCTTCCATTTGGCATTTTGGCCTTTAAATGCATTCGATTCCATCATCCTCCTTAGCAATTCCTTCCTATCTTTCCCACTTGCTTTGGCCACTTTTCACTGATCTCAACAAGTGACACATGGCATGTTCCACTGTGAAACAAGCGAGGACACGTGGTAGCATCTACTTACTTTATCAACTCACTTGGGGCCCACCACAGTATTTATGAAACAAAAGGGAGAGACTGTGGATGTTGACACTTGGTGGCTTTAATTGAGCTTTTCAAGGGACACGTGGCATGTTCTGTGTAATCTAGAAATCACATGGATGGTGACACTTGGAGCGCTCTGCTCTCGAGATTTTTCCTTTCAGGCATTCCTTTGGTCAGGCTTATTTCCTTCGGGCTTTGCCTTAGTCATTTTCTCATGGAAAATACTTTCAAAATAATTCTAATGGCTTTTTCACTTAATAATTTCCTTTAAACAAAAAGTCTGAAGGAAATGTTCCTTGTCGGCCTTTGAATAAATCCAAAGGAATTCTATCTTTTTTGTCTTCTCTTTAACCCTTGAACCAATGTTGCCTGCCCTCTGCAAGGGCACTTGCCTCTAGTTCACTGCCCTCCATAAGGGCATTTGTTCCTTTGGCTTGGGGGATAGCCCCTTGAACCTACCAATTGAACCAACCTGTTGAACCAACCTTGGTTCAACAGTTCAATGGTTCAATCGGTTCAATCTCTTTATTTGGCTAAGTCCTTTTGATCTTTTAAACCAAACACGTTGAACCATTTAGTCATCAAACCCATTGAACCGATGAACCAAAATGGTTCAAGGTTCAATGGTTCAACAGTTTAAGCCTTATTTTTTGTTAAGTGTTCGTAGCCGTGGAACCTTGAAATGGTTAAACTTTGAACCTTGACAAAGTGCTTAACTCTTGCTGATGACATTGAACCTTTAAACCCATTTAACCCGTTGAACCAAAATGTTTCAAGGTTCAACAATTAAATTGTTTAATGGTTCAATCCTTGCTTAGATGCTTGCCGATGGACATTTTTTATTGAACCAAGTCATTGAACCAATCCTAAAAATGACCGAGTGTTGGAAACTTGTTCTTTTGATTGAACTTGCCTACAGAAGCCTTTGAACCTGTTGAACCTGCTAGTCCCTTTACTGAAAAATCTTGAAAAATGAGGAATTTGAAACCTCAGAACAAACTTTGAAAAGGGAAGAGACAATTTTTTGGTCTTGTAGGACCAAAATAGTTCATATGTTGTCCCAAAAATGAGTGACATTTTTTGGGGACAATAGTTTCTATAGGTTAAATTATTGGCATGGTTAGACTGGATGAAGGGTGAGTCATAACTTAGGTAGTTATAGTCATGATGGTGGATGGAATAGGTACCACTAAATTTTAGAATGGTATGTGACTTCGCTGAACTAGTTGTAGTTGTGAAAGTAGGGAAGTTACACTAGTGTTTAGGTGGGATTGGGTGGTTGGAGATGCCACATTTTAAACATTGTTTATAGTTGGGTTACTCATTGAAGTGGTGGTTTGGGTAACCATAGGGAAAATAGTGAAGGTAATTTAAATTAAGGTTGTTTCTATTAAAGAGGTTAGCATACCATAGATTGGGTCACTCACATAATTATGGGTTTGGCTTATAGTAAGGTAATTCTAAATGGCTACCACATTACGATCAAGAAATTTAGCAAAATCTTGATCTCCCTCACGCATAATGGGAATTTGGTTAGGGTTGGGAATATGCTCTATATCAGAAGTATACTCCATGATAGAAGTAGAAGTAAGAGGGGAAGGTGGAAGTGGTTGCTGACTTGTGTAATCAAAAATAATTTTGGCTTGAGCTCATGTTAATACCATGCAAGACATGGTTTAAATAGTCTTACTACCATATTTTTGAAATAGAATAAATAAAAACTAGGTTTAAATGCAGGGAAATGGGTTATTTTAGCTTGTTGTTTTGAGAAAATGAAGCTACGCAATCATTGACATCAGTAGGGATGATCGATATCGATAGGAAAAGTTTTCTGATGTCAGTGGAATAATTGATGTCGGTAGGTAAATTCTTCTAATATCTATAGGCTTAACCGATGTCAGTCACTATGAAATCCTGAGAAATGGAAGATTTGATGTTTTAAAAAATTAGAGGCTAAAAATAAGTAAAATAGTGGATGTAAAAGGTCTGTATAAGGAGGAATAACACTCAAAAAACCTGAGATAATAGGTTATATAAATTGATTTTTAGAAATAGTATTAATTTTATGAATCAATAGAAAAGCATCCTTACCAACTCAAAAATATAGAAGGCAATTGAAAGGTAGAAAAAGAACATGCAACTAGTAACTATTAAGTCTTAGAGATTTATTTTTAGTCTCATGTTGGCTTATGCCTTAATCAGATAGTGAGGAGAGAATTTGGTTATCGAAGGTACTAGAAAGCAACCTAGAGCTAGTTTCAAATTAGTTTTGGTGCTCAAGAGAAAATTTATGTTAGACTAGGTACGTGGCTTATTATAGGATCTTGCTCTATGCACTTCATGAATATGGATCTGAGCTAGGCTGCTTAGCCAAAATATACCTTTTGTCTAGAGATTATACTCTGCCAGAGAATGGAATGGGTTCTCCCCTTGGTGGTGAAATCCAAGTAGGATAGTTGGGTAGGGTAAGGTGATCCACCAGGTGATTAAATCCTTATGGGCCTTTCCTTAGGTGATTTTTGATGCTTGTTTATGCGAATGTGATTTGGTTGTGTAACATAGGTGTACTATGATTTATTCAAAATGCTTATAATTAACTAGGTGAGTTAATATGCAACAAACAAATTATGAAATATAGTAAATTTTAAACCCAAATCTGAAATGTTTAGATTCGAATGAAAACAAAGAAGAAATAAGAATAGAGTATGAATTTGACTATCCTAATGTGCATGCAAGAGGAAATAAAGAAGGGATTCTTTTTTTTTTGTAAAAGAAAATGATAAATTTCTTTTAGAAGGAGAAAAGAAAGCAAATCTTAGTTTTAATGCCTTTTAAAGAGAGAATAAGAGATTGAATTTTCCATTTTTATGAGAAAAGAGGAGGAAGAAGTGCAAGAAATGAAATTTTCACTATAATGCACCTATATAAATGTTTTAAAATAAGAAATGAACCCAAGGAAAACTCCAGGGTCCCATCGGGCATGCCAAAAATGTTTCACTAAATTTTGTCTATTTTAAGTCTAAAGGAAAATAGAAAGAAGGATGGGGATAAGTGATTAGAATGAACCTAGATTTAGTTTGTGCACCATATTCAGATGTTGTGAACACTCCTCTTTGGCTAGGGAGGATTACCTGCAGATAAGAAAACGCTACCATAAGATGTTTGTTAGTAGATACATGAGTAGGCTACTAAGTTACATGCTTGTTCTAGGAAGTGTGAAACTTCCATAGAGATGACAATCCACTTTTGAGAGGCAAAAGAATAATAAATAACTAAAAGAGAGGTAAAGAGAGATACGATTACCATTTTTAATAAATTTTACGTAGTAGAGAGTGACAGGGTGTAGGTGAAGTGCTTTGTTGGTGTTTTAGAGGTTATCTAGGTAGATTTTGAAGAGGCTAGGAAATTAATAATCACTGACATTAGTAGGAGTGTGATTGATATCGATTAGGATACCGAGGTCGGTAGTGAGATGATTGATGTCAGTTAGGCTGCCAAGGTTGGTAGGGTCAATATTTGTCTAAAAAGTTCTAGAGGGCTTTCCCAAGTCTGGGAAATGGTTTGGATCAAGTCACGAAGGTTGAGAGAGTTAGGAGAGCAAGATTTTGGCTTGGTTAAGTCTAGTCAGAGGTTTGGTATGTTAGATAAAGGGGAAATAAATAGGGAAGCTTTATAAATCCTTCATGGGGGTAGGATCAAAAGTGCATAAAGTATTGTAGGGTAGATATAAATAAATAGAAGAATAAATATTTAAATGACCTACAATATTAGTGATATAATTAGCTATGGTGGTCACTAAATGATAAGTGCCAGGTTGATGGTCCCTATTAAGGAGTCTAAACTTGAATATCTAAATAGAGAAAACAAGTGGGTGTTGTTGGTCCTCAAGAGCTTAGTTGTTAGTTGTGATTGACTTATGAGGGTAATTATAAGCTTGGATGTCAAAAATAGAATTCCAAGAGCTTGAATGAGAGTAAGAATCGATTTTATTAATTTTTGCTGACCTAAACTATAGGGTGGAGTTTGGCTTATATTATCGATGTCGATAATCCTATTGATGTGGGTCAAGATCCCACCGACATTAGCCATGGGTTGACTGACGTTGATGGCCATAGAATAGGTAAACCTTTCTATTTTTGGCCTATTTTCTATTGTTGTGCATGTCAAGTGTGACACCCATTATAAAATAGTAAAAATTAAGAATTGATTTTCTTAATTTTTGTTGATCTAAACTATAGGGTGGAGTTTGGCTTATATTGCTAATGTCGGTGATCCTTCTGATGTTGATCGGGATCTCATCGATGTCAGCCATGGGTTGATCGATGTTGATAGCCCTAAAATAGGTAATTTTTTTTTAATTTTTGGGCTATTTTATATTATTGTGTGTGCCAAGTGTGACACCCATTATAAAATGGTAAAAATAAGAGGTTAGAAAGGAATTAGTTGCTTAGGAATTTAGTTTAGAAGTGGGAATAAGTCTTAGGTAGTTAGGATGAGGGGACTAGGTCTTAAGGTGACTCATCATGGGAGAATTAGTCATAGGGTGAGGTGGCTAGGTAAGGTGGAAATAGGAGTTTTTAATTAACATAATTAATTATTTTAAATTACTTAAATGTGTGAGGGGTAAAATTGTGGGTTAGGGAGATTAATTATTATTATTAAAATGGGTTTAGGGGGGTTTCAACATAGGGAGTTATGCACATGTGTGTGACATAATTTTGGTGTCTATAAATATATAATATTATAAGTAAATAAAGGAAACATATTAATGATAGAGATTTTTACTTTTGGGTTAACCTATTGACACTTTAGTCTCCCCCCGCTTTGGCTCAAGTAGCACTTTGCAAGAGATGTTGTAGGTTGGAGATGTAAGATGGAAAGATAAAGACCTAAGTATTCTTAGTTGGGGACTCTAAGGACAAATTGTACCTTCTTGGTTTGAGTTATCCTATTAATCTTTAAAGACATACAAGACTAGATCTACAAAAAATCTCTAAACCTCCAATTCCTCTAAATAATACTTAAGATCAGAAATGTGAGCACAATGAATGAGTGTTTTATATCTCTTTGAGAACTAAATATGAACCCTATATATGGATCCAATACTCAAATAATTGTGTTGAAATCTAAGCTGATGGTATCAACCAAGTCAATAAAGTAATAAAATTCCAACTAACATAATATTGTATTAGTTAGGCTGATACAATATAAATGATAAAAGATAGACTCAAAATTTTATTGTTTAGGCTAATATAGTACAAGGAAGGCAAGTAAAAAATTTATTGTATCAACCTAGATGATACATTAGGATATAGGAAATATAAAAAATCTATATGGAAATAAGAAAGAGAGGTAAGATGCAAAGAGACTTAAAGGTGGTAAAAATAGTAGTAATGAAGGTATGACAATATAATATGCAAACATTTCTCTCAAAGTATAAAAGGTTGATCCTACCCATTCCTAGTGAGCCCTTTAATGTGTGTACTCAGGGATATTAATATATTAATGATTCACTCAAAGAGAAAGATTAAGTAATGTGATAAAATGAAAAATATCAGGTGTATACATATGCCCAAATTGAATCTCATCACATGTGATAGTAGCATAACATAGCATGGTGTTTTGGGACAGATACATAACAACACCAAAGACCATAATTGAATAGAAATTATGAATAATTTATGATAAATTAATAATTATCTATACCATATAGATACTTTGACTTACCTATTTGCATAAATGATGCATGAAAATACCATGATCTTGTTCATGGAGGGATAAATGATTGTATTCGAGAAACCCTAAAGATAAAAGGATAAAAAAAATCAATGCACACATATACAAGATGGTTAACAAATAGATGTAGATGAAATTTTCTTTGAGTAATGTTAAAATAATTATTCGTAAATTAATATTGATAAGGCTAGGTTTTAACCATGAGATCCAAGGAAGTAGATAAATATGAAGGAAAATTGGTAAGCTGAAATGCCAAGGATACTTATGACTAAAGACCCAAAAAATGTATCTAATTAAGGACAAATAACTATCCAAATCAAACAAAGGACACAAATTTTTTTATGATAATAAAAACATTAATTTAGGATAAGTAATAAATGAAGCTTGAATAGTGATGTGAAAAAGGTATAAACAAGACCGAATGTCCCACAAAAAGGGTGAAACATAAAAACATGAAAGCGAGAAAGGGGACAAAATGTCTTGAAAAAAAATTAATATAAAAATCAAGGTCCAAAAAATAACTAAGATAAATCCTAAAAAGATAAGGTAGTGATCAAGATATCATCTCATAACAACTTAGAGTTGTAATTTTTATTTAAAAGATGGAAAAGCTAGAACTACCATAATGCTACCATGTTTGAAAGAGATGTATAATAGGAGATAAAGAAAATTAAGGAAATTAAGAAATAAACCTACCTATCAGGGGGTAATGGAGGGATGGAAATAGGGTATTACTAAGGTGGAAACAAGGTATTTAATGGAAATAAGACACTCAAATAAAGATGGCAAGACTAAAAGTTTTTAACATCAATGGCCTTAATAAACCTTACATAGTAAACATAAGATTAGGATAACTAATGAAATATAAAATGATACTTATTTTCCATTATGTTTTATCTAGTCCTAAAGACCACTTATAGATTTGTTTGTTTACTATGAAGATAGGGCACTTGTGTGAGAAAGTAGGTAGCTTGAGAATGTAAGAAGATGTGTGTGTGTGTGTGTGTGTGTGTGTGTGTGTGTGTGTGTGTGTGTGTGTGTGTGTGTGTGTGTGTGTGTGTGTGTGTGTGTGTGTGTGTTTGTGTGTGTGTGTGTGTGTGTGTGTGCGTGCGTGCGTGCGTGCGTGCGTGTGCGTGTGTGCGTGTGTGTGCGTGTGTGTGCGTGTGTGTGCGTGCGTGCGTGCGTGTGTGTGTGTGTGTGTGTGTGTGTGTGTGTGTGTGTGTGTGTGTGTGTGTGTGTGTGTGTGTGTGTGTGTGTGTGTGTGTGTGTGTGTGTGTGTGTGTGTGTGTGTGTGTGTGTGTGTGTGTGTGTGATGATGATGTAATGAGACCTTCTACCCTAGTCTACTAGCCTACCACATCCCAATGGACCTTGACTCTATCATGATGCAAATTATGGAGTTTGAGCTTCAACTAGAATAGAAGATGTGTTAGAAATATCACATCTTTTGGTGTGATCTAAATTTTAAGGCATAATTTACCTTTTAACATTGACTTTTCATATGATTTGTATCTTTTTTTGTATTTTTATAATTTACCTAATATATATTGACTCAAAAAAAATGGGTGTTAAATATGAATACCATAAGAGAGATTACACCTAGACATTACAAGACAAAACCTAAAGATCAAGACACCTCAATACTCCTAGACTTTCACAATAGAAAAGCGTGTTATCTCAAAACTAATATTAGTGAGCCCAAAGGGAAATGAAAAATAGGAGGATCATGAAAGTGGCCATAAAATGATTGGGTTACCCCAATAAAAAGGGTATGGGAATATGGTACAATGATAGATAGGTATGAAATAAAATCATAAGAAAATGGGATGCATGAATGAGTACATGTAGATACAATTTTGTAGTTTTATCTTAAGAAAATATGAGCAAATCTAAGTAAGGGAAAAAGGTGCTCTCAACCCTTGTCTTATGTTTATATGAAGACACCTACCTAAGGTTGGGATCAATATATATATATATATATATATATATATATATATATATATATATATATATATATATATATATATATATATATAGAGTAAAATCAATAATGATGGATGTATTTGAAGAGGGTTTGGCTAATTACATAGGTCTTACCATGAAAATCACAAATTGAAAATCTAAGAGGCGTAAGTAAGATAAATCTATGAAGAATAGAAATAATAATAAAAACTCAAGGGTGTATATATTGATAACAGAGACCAAATAAGTGTAAAGGAAACAATGGCTAAATAAAAGAAGCAAATGACTATAGAAATAAAGGTTAAGAGGATTAATGTTTATGATGAGGGCATAGATGATTCCCTAGGTCTTACCATGCAACTCACAAACTAAAAAACCAATAGGTTTAAAAATGAAAAAATAATTAAGGACCAGACATAGGTTCTAGGGTTAATGTGAAAAAAACTCGAAGGTGTGTATATAAATAAAGGCTAAGATACAATTTAAAAGAGTCAAAGTATAACCTATAAGAAATGTTAGCTCAATAGAATATAAATTAATAATAAGAATACATGTAGTATGCAATATGAAGAGCATAGTGGTAATGTCACTAAAGAAGCATTGAAAACATATCAGGTTTCTATCACAAGCATTGATAAGAGAGATAATCCCAAAAAGAGGGGGAATGCAAAAGAGACCAAAGAGTAACAAGGAAACTAAGGTTGACTGAAAGATGTTATAAAATGTGAAAAATAAACCTTAAGGTGTTACCTAAGATCTACAATGGAAATTATGGATGACTGTAAATCATCCCAAAAGAGGATGAAACTAAAATGTTTAAAATTAAAACCCAAAGGTGATACCAAAGGTCTACAAGAGAAACTAAGGCCAACTACAAACCATTCCAAAAGAGGGGGTATCTAGAATGATTGAAAAATAAAAACTAAAGGTGATTGATACTAAATATCCACGAGGGAGTATAAGGCCAAATATAAGATACCAAATAACCAAAAAGGAAGCAATAACGTAGGAAAACAAATAAACATGTAGGAAAGAAAGTAAACATGAGATAAAATAATAAAGAAGGCAAATAAATATGAGATAGAACAACAAGCAATATCTATGTTAATGATTAATATCAAAGAAATACATATGAAATGCAATCATATTTATGTTAGAAGGTTTATTGAAATTGATTTTTTTTTATAAGATGTGAAAGGTTATTTATTAATATCTCATGGTAAGAATGAGAGATATAAAATCCAAGAGAATGAGGATGGGCATCTTAAGATGCTCCCAAAGCATACACAATGGTAAGTATGGGCATCATAATATACCCCAAAGGCTAAAATAATAAAAGGGTGGGTAATGCAAGGTTCCCCAATATGTGTAGTAAGAAAAGGATAAGCATTGTAAGATGACCCAACATGTGTGAGAAGATGAGGATATGCATCACACGATGCCCCAACTTATGGAATATAGGTGGATTGGAGTTACCCTTAAAATCAAAAGGCCTAGTAATGATGTCAAATTATATGTAAATATATGTTATATCAAGGATTGTGGCATATATGGAACTATATGGAGCTTTATAAATGAATGAAAATTATGTTGTATGATATCAACCAAGATGATATGGTGCGATGTAATGAGACTAAAATGATCTATATTGACCAAGTCGATATAGTTTGGTATAAGAGGACTAAAATGAACTATATCATCCAAGTTAATACAATTTGGTGTAACAAAACTAAAGTGAATTGTATTACCAAAGTTAATAAAATTTAGTATAACAACACTAAAATGAATGGTATCAACTAGGAAGATACAGTCTAGTGTGAAAAAACTAGAATGAATTATATTGGTCAAGTAGATACTATTTTTTGAAGCAAAGAGAAAATGATCAATATTGTTATGATCAGGGAAAAGATAGAGTAATATTTGTTATTCCTCAACAAAACCCATTTGAAAATTTCAAATAAGGACCCATATTACCCTGGAAATCATATATTTGGTTCCAATTGACATGTATATACCCTAAACTATTTTTATATTCAAGTTAAAAATGCTTTCATTTATTTCATCTTATGAATTTTGGGATTGAGATCAAAATGTTAATTTGTATTTTGAACTTACTCTATTAAATTATTTGACTAACCAAATTAATTAGTTATTTTCCAATATTGTTAGTTTTTAAGAGCATATCTTATGGACAGTTTATTTTCATGAGCTATTCAAATTATCAGGTTATGATTTTCTCAAGTTAACAAGATCATGACAAGTGTCCTCATCTCATTCAATCACAAGTTTATATATAATGTGATTTAAAAATTTCTAAAATAAAGTGACTACATGATATCATGCAAAGTGTCCTTATATAATTAAATTGATAATTTATTAATAATATGAGTTCAAACAT
Organism: Torreya grandis; assembly: GCA_037957365.1. Classification (NCBI taxonomy): domain Eukaryota; kingdom Viridiplantae; phylum Streptophyta; class Pinopsida; order Cupressales; family Taxaceae; genus Torreya; species Torreya grandis. The sequence continues at coordinate 2,118,752 of JARHVA010000799.1, forward strand.
TTTGTAATTGGGAAAATGAATGAGATAGTGCCAAGTGTCCTCATCTCATTCAACCATGGGTTTATTTAGTATTGTAAAGTTTAAATTATAAGTGACCACTTGAGCTAATGAGATTGTGCCAAGTGTCCTCATATCACTGTATCACATATATTAGGTTAATATTATGAGTTCATGATGTCTAATAACATCCTAAGTAAACAAGATCATGACAAGTGTCACAATCTTGATCAATCACTGGAGTTAGAGCAAGGGTAACATTCCATAAACTGACTTATTTCATGATACTGCACCAAGTGTCAACATCTCACTACATAATGGTGAACATGTAAAAGGTATGATATAGTCAATTAATTCAATGACAAAGTGCTATGTGGCCTCCCTCATTTAATCAATTACCACATATCATAATTTGATTGGATCATGTGGCCATTTTAATAGATCATACACCAATCATCATAACATGTGTCATCATCTTGTGTTCTCATCTATTAACCAACTCAAGAGACCTAGAGGAAAGTAAATATCAAGTGATTAAATGAGAAGACACCAATTTTCACTTAGATATATGTAGTAAAGGAAAGAGGCCCTAAAGTAGAGACAAAGTGAAAAGTGTAAGTGAGGTAATGAAGACAATATGATTAAGCAATTAAACATGGTGATAAAGTGCCACATGTTAGGAAACCCTACAAAAGCTGATGTCATCAAAATTAACTTCAAATTATATATATGGGTGACAAGGAATAAAATTAATTCTCATAAATGGAGAATGCAATGAATTCATAAGGCAATCAAATTGACTATATCTAGCACCCCAAGGTCAATTCTAATTACATTTTCCATACTGTTAGTTTTAAATCATTGTGAAAATCTCTATAGCAAAATAAATACTCTAAATAATTAAAAGTTTGGTATATAACTCAAAAATTTTAAACATGGAGGCAAAAAACTAGGAACCAACACGCACAATGTATTATTTTAGAACCTTGTAAGAATTCAAAGATTCTAAGTTCAACATGACCACTCAACAAGGGGAATTTAAACATTACATAACACTTTACATGGAGATAGAATATATTTGTCCTTACAAAGATGATAAGTTATCAATGTACCAAAGAGAATATATTGATGACATGTTGGAAATTAATGTAGTTGGACTCCATAAGGTATCAAAAAAACTAGAGGTATTTCCATATGCTAGTCTAGTTTTCAATTTGTTTTTTTACAGGGACCTATACCAATGATATCTTCCATAAAAATAACACTCCCTAACTTGTGGTCTATGTAGGAGGTTTAAATTTTGAGAGGTTTTATAGGTTACCACCACTAACCTCATCTTATAACCAAGTAGTAGTTTACAAATGGTTATAAAAAAATGTTATTATAATCACTCCATTCAAATGGGCCTTGAACCCAAATATTTTTGTTATGAGGAAGAAAACCCTGATTGCCCAGTTAGGACAGGTATTAGAATTTCCATGGAATTATTGAAAAATTTACATGGGACCCTATCAATAACTCATGTGGATGAGGTATGGGTTCCATTACTATCTATAATCATAGAGGGTAAAATTATTCCCCCACTGGGAGAAATTATAAGTTTCCATCTGAATGCACATAGGTAGCACATGCACGACCATCTAGATGTCCACTTTTGTATGTTTTGTTACCAATTAGATGTTATATGTGGTATTCTATCCCTATCCAATGTTGAACCCTAGGATTTTAAAGGGTCAAAAATAATATGTGATGATTTTGTCCATCTCCACATTCAAAAATATAGGGATTACATGTAGGCATTATAAACAACTTTTATCTAATGGTTTATAAAGCCATCAATAGATAACATATGCCTAGGTTGTTGGACCAAATAAAAATATCACTTAAGATAATAGGGGATTATTGGTTCTATCTCGATCACACTATTATAAGGGTTGAGGTCACCTTGGTAGCCTTTTATTACTACTAAGGTTTGTACCAGATAAATTAGCTAAACAAGAGATAGCTTATCAGTTGTCTAATAGTGTGAATGACAAATTTAAAAAGTTAAGGTTGGCCAAATACCATAAAATACCTCTCAATATTGGGAGACAGTAGTTGTATAATTGGGACTAGTTAGCCAAAAATTTAAAGAATTAAATCTCATTCAATTTTTAATTAGCTGACCTTAGATGGTGGGACCCTAGGATGGTCATAAAACAATAGATAGAAAAATTATCTAAGCAATCGAGACATGTTTATGGTCACCATGACTATGAACATGATTCAATCTTCCTCAACACTAAGGATGATTCACAAGCATACGCAAGAATGAGAAAAGTATATATGTCCATGAGGATTGCTCAGATGATATAGTATGACCCATTCATATCAAGAAATGATGTTTTTAGGATTGAGAAAGAATAAATAGACTCTAATCAGGGTGTACAAACATCAAAATAGATAGAGGAAGAGATTAATAAAAAATTGAGGGAAAGAATCCTCAAGAATGTTTTAATACCATAGGAAGTAAATCAACCACTTATTGAAACAAGAATCCCTCCTAAAGTCATAATTAATTTCATTCCACTTGTTGCAATAATTTTACTGTTCCAAATTTCAAGCACAAGGCAGTCTTATTCTCTTATTTATTCATAGATGACTGATCTTATAGTTTAAACATATGAGATAATGTCTCTCCCTTCTTCCCTTCAAGCTTAAGTTGACACACCGACATAAGAAGCTAAAAAAATTATAGATGAGAGAGAATAAGAGAAAATTTGAGAGATTAGCTATGGGGAGTATCTAGGGCCAAGTAGAACATTCAATGTTTTTATAAGGTACCCTTGTAAAGTGATTTTGTGGATAAAATTTGAAATACCCTCAAGGTTAAGATCATTGATCATGAATAAGGTGAATAATAAAATAAATTAATTGATACATATAGTACTATGATGAGATCTTCAATTCTTACATTTGTCCCATATGTGGTTACTTTTACATCTCCTTCATAAGGGTTAACTTAGGTCACCATTTCTCCTACTTTTATAGTAATTTCACTAATTACCATAAGTACTTAAGATTCATTTGGTATTAAAATTATTATAAATGTTAATTCTTTGACCACGAGTCCTTAAACTAGTTTTATGTCTCTTGTGTATACTTCTATTGAACATTATTTGAAGAGCATAACTTAGGATCCTAGTATACAACCAACTCTCCCTCTACTTGACTTAGGGACTATGGTGGCTAGTACACATTTTAAAGATCTAGTGTCACAGACCATTTTTGATAAAAAGCCCCCATAGGCTAATATTCTCACCCATTTGGGTGTTTTTATTACTTAGGGTACCTCAATGGATTCCATAATTATCTCAATTGAACAATATCTAGACCTCACTAAATATGTATTTAAGACACCTCTTCAAATGAAGATCTCTAAAGATAGGATGTTTATTCTAGCTTTACCTTTACTATTTTCACTTCCTTAGCCTATTTATTCAACTCCATCTACACTCATGCCACTTCATCAAATACCTTCATCTTCTATGACCTGAATGATTATAACACATACTAACTCATCCACAACCACTCTAAGATCTTCCCAAACTCTCTGAGTGACTCCTGTTTAGGTACAAAAGATGTAATTAGAGCAATATGCTAGGTAGGATTTTCTAATCACTGACGAACCAAAATTAACTACATAATTTGATCCAACATCAAATAATCTTAAAAGGACGAGGAAAATAATTATGATTGCTAGAGTGAAGCCTACAAAATTTGTGAGGGAGGAAGAAATGTTATCCTTAACAAAGAAGAGAAAAACAAATCTTGGGGTGGAGGAGAAAATTCAAGAAGACCCCATTTCAATTATATATACTACTAGTGGAATTTTGAAGAAAATGTTTCTTGGTATTCAACAAACCAATAAAATATTGGAGGCACAGATCCAAATAGAACCCCCAAAATACATAGTAGATAATGTTTAAAGTTCAAATAAAATCCTCTATGATATTGTATGATTTATCCAGTGGTGCAGATGTGAGTCATAACCAAAAAGGTACAATGTGGTGAATTTATATGAGGTAATAAATAATTTGTATGAAAAACTACATTTTATAGAGAAAGCAACTAGATAGAAGAAATACCATCACCTTAACTTAATACAACTCCTAGAGATTTCTTTGTCCCATAATTTTCAATGATCAAGATATCTCAACTCATGGAATGGAAAAAAAATGCATGAATTAGTTTATAAAATGACTATCTAGGTGAAAAAGGTAATCCTGTGCATAAATGGTATATATACTCTACTGGATGTGGTCACCAGACCTTTCTTTGACAACATGTTGAGAATTTCTTCCAATAATTTCAAAATAGAAGTTGAGATAATAGTTTTTTATCAATGACTAGGTAATCCTAGTTAATTGTCTTTGATAAAGATAAGGTAATAAAGTCTAAAATATTAAGTAACATTTTCAAGGCTTCGATGAATCTACATATAAAGTTGATGGATAATATTACAATATCATTTAAAAGGTTTGTCATCAATTTTAAATCCATTGAGGTCAAATTTGAAATGTATGTAATTGAGTATGAAATACTAAGGCAACAAGGATGGCCAACCACTTAAGTGGGATATTCATCTACACAAGATCAAATATCAATGATTAAGTCCTCTTTTCCTAAGTATAAAATAATTTAAACTCCCACCAAGATGGTAATGGTGACTATACCTCTTGTCCCTAACCCTTTGCATGTATATCTAATACCAACTAGAGTGATGCTTTCAGGGAATTTAGTCATGATTGTAATGCAAGGATTGTCTATATCATCATCACCTGTTTCAAGTATTTCAAGTCCTTTAGCCTCAACTATAAATCAATAAAGTTTCAATATAGTTTTAACTACTAGTGCCACCTAGAATCGATGACCAAAAATTAGTGTTCATTTTTTATTGAGCTATTTATGTGTTTATGCATGAGTAAAGAATTAGGATAAGACTCTTTGATTTAGTATAAAAATGTAGAGTCTGTATGACCAAATAGTCTTATTTTAGAATTTATACAAGTTCCAAGGTTAATATCATCCAGGAATTATAAAAAACATGTCTTGTATGTTTTTTTAAGATAATTTTTTAAATTAATGTGAATAAGAATAAATGGTATTCTACTATTTGAGTTGTGTAGAAGTGATTTTAATATGGTCATTCATATTATGTTATAGCTAATTTGAGTTCTCTTTGTTCATTAATCATAATCTCCCTTTGATAGGGAATGTACTATAGTAATCCTACATTGGTAACAACCTTTGGTTATGAACATAGAATTTTACTATATTTGTTTCCTTTGACTCCTAGATATGTTTATGTAATTTATGTGCCAATATCAACCTAAATCAAGCATTAGTTTTCACCACTTGTTCAACCCATAGTATAAGGATAACTTTGAAAGGGTTTCATCTATATTTGAGTCATAAACGTTATTTCTTACCCTACCTTTCCCTCTTTTTATACTTTTTTGATTCAATACACTTTATATTAATTCCACCCATCCACCTCAAGTAGACTTATGGTTTATTTTATATCCCTCACATCCAAAGCATCTGAGTTAAATAACCCATTGCTCACTACTATTCCACTATGTGGTTATTTACATGTCTGAATACCTTGCAACTCATGCCTTGGAGTGAGATTATTCACTAATCTCAAAATTTTAGAGTCATCCTCATAAAATTATATGGTATTCATAAAAACCACATCAATATAAATTTATTTAGTTCTATAAGGAGGTATTTTTCATTTATTATAATGATCACTTGAGTTGCATTGGATCCTCCATCAAGTTTGACAAGGGCCAAATCTGATTTAGGTATATTATTACTCGCACTATTATAGGTTGATTGAATACCCATATCAAATAAATATGTCCCTAGGAGAGAAACAACCTAATCAAATTCACCAACCTAGGGGAACCAACCTAAATGATTTATTACAACCTAGTTAATTGGTTCAACCATTACCATAGTTGGTATCGTCCATGATTTGCCTAGGAACCTAGAGAAATATCTCCCTTCATTATCTTCCTCTAGGAGACAAACCATACAAGAGAATTTAAATTATTTAAATAATTCTTTGGGATTATTTAATGTAACACATAATGACATCACCTATAGTATTTTCCAATATACATTGCAAGATGTTGCTTATGATTGGTTTCTTAACCTGCCAAAAGATTTAATTACTTCACGAATTCAATGTCTCGGGACATTGCTTATGTAATTCAAATATATTATAAATTCTATCATCATATACCAATACTTTAATGGTATGAGGAAGGATCCCAATTAACCCATCAAATATTTTAATGTCCAAATTTCAAAAGATGTATAGTCGAGTAGACACTGCATATAAACCAAATGATGCTTTAGCCCTCAATATGTATAAAAAGGCATTAAAATCTATGAATGTGGTATTATTTCATAGAGCACCCAAAGTCACTATATTATCATGATCCTATGATAAAGCCATTAATATAGACAAATAGTTAAACCCTCAATTGTAAGCTTTGGCTATGTCAAATGTCAAACTTGGTTTCCTGACCTTAAACCTAATTTTGAATGGTAATCAAAATGTCATTACCCACAATCAAAATTAATTTTACACTCATTTTTCATTGGTTCATGTCCCACATAACAAAAACTTGAATTTTATGAACAATTCTATGACCACACCTAACCAAAAAACTCAGAACCAAGCATTGGTCCTTGTTAATGCCTTTACCATATAGGGTATAGTCTCTAATTCAACCAAAGCTAAACTAGATGCTATTTAATATATGGTATAAAAACTTAGAAATGAGTTTATGGGCATGCATAAATTCTTGGTAAATATTATAAGTGAGACAAACAATATAAATTTTACATTCTAGATATATACCATGCCATTTAACAAACTAGGTAATAACTATGAGCCACAAACCAACAAGCTTCTTAAAATAAATATTTATGAGGCTACCCTACCCAATTGGTGTAGATTCCATATTACTGCACAATATGGTGAATTTAACTATATATAATTGTAAATATATTTTTATATTTTATAGAAAGAGATGGAGAGGTATGAGGTTGTCCCAAACTAGCCTGAGCCATACACAACTAGTACTTATAATCCTTCTAGCAATGTAATGGTGTTTAAGCCATATGATTCCCATTCTAAGTTGAGGATGAGAATGAACCATAGGATAATAAAAATGAGATTCATGCTTTCCATCAATTCCAAAGGAATAAATATAATATAATAAATAATAATAAAAAAAATTTCACCACATCTATGCCTTGAAACAATAATTTAGGTACCCATCTAGATCCAAAAGCCATCAAGAATATATCACCCCCAAAAGGAAATGATCAAAAATAGGTTGATGATAAAATTAAAAAGTGGATAAAATATTATCAAGGATTTAAATAAAATTAAGTCAAATATCTCTCTCCATGAGCTAGTTCAAATTAATAAACAAAGAGAATTATTTCTCAAGGCATTGACAGGAAAATCATCTACTAACAAATGCAAAGCTGCACATACCAATGTGGTTGTTTAGTGAGATAATACTGAGGTACCACCCTTGACTATCAAAATATTTGGAAATAATGTGCATAATTTCTTAGTGGATTAAGGGGCCTTAGCCAATGTCATGCCTACAGATGTTTATAGGAATTTAGGATTGACTCCAAAAAAGTCCAAAAGAGTGGTCTTATAGTTAAAAAAGACTAGTCTCAATTGTTGGGGAATCATCAAATGTTTACATGTAGCTTGATTATGAGCCACATGTCCAATAATACATAGACATATTGGTGATTGACATTCTAGAGGCTTATGGTTTAATATTGAGATGTGATTGGTCCAAAACACTAAATGGATCAAAAAATTTCACACATGTGGCTACCTTGGAGAGGAGTGGAAAATTAGATTCAAGTTAATAGGGAACCCAAAATGAAGTACCTTATCACAAATTATAATGCAAGGAATTAAAATATTAATTTTTTTTGTATCATGCATGTATCTACACTTATACTAAAAAAAAGGAATCTCATGAATGAGAATTTGAAAGTTCTTCACAATTATAGACTTTATATTTTGATGGTGCCATATCTAAGTAGGGATCAAGTGTAGGCATCACTTTTATCAATCTAGATGGGAAGTATTGTCATATTATATACATGCTATAGTTTCCATTTACCAATAATAATGTTGAATATGAGGATCTAATTTTGGGCCTAATGTTCGTGCTAAGACATAAGATGAAGTAACTAATATTACTTGGAGACTTTGAGTTGGTGGTTAATCAAATAAAAAATAAGTATCAATGTAAATTTTCATATTTAAAAAGACATAAACATAGGGATTGGGATGTAATTAAACTATTTGAGGCATTTAATGTCAGATCTATTCCAAGAGAATAAAATTAGATAGTAAATTCACTATCTGCTTTAGCTACCAATTTAGCACCACTCCAAGAATTTAAAATTCAAATATTTTATATGGAGTTGGTTCCTTATCCCTCGGTCTTAGATAATATTGAGAACTTATAGGTATTTAATGATGATCAATAGATCATTCATTTTATTAATAGTTCCAAGGATTTTGAATCTCAAATAATAGATGAAAAGGATTTTGAGCCTATGAAAAAATAAGAATTGGGAGATGATGGCATCTTAAAACTGAAATAGAATTAAATACCTAGAGGAATGGTATCATTAGAGAGGGTTTTTTACATGGATCCATAGGCTGAAATTAAAAACAATAAAAAATAGGTGAATCTGATCTTATTAGGGAAAATATGGGAACTAGTGAACATCATCAACATTTTAACATTGGGTTGAGTTATTTTGAGAGTGAGAAACATATATTAAATAACTTGTTGGTAGAATATAAATATTTGATTGCCTAGACCTATGACGAGCTCAATATATTTGATCCCAAAGTCATTACACATACTATTCCTCTAAATCAAGAAAATAATCCCTTTAACAAATGCTAAAGGACAGTAAATCCAATTTTAGATCCAATCATTAAAAATGAATTTTATAATCTATTAGATGCTAAGATAATATTCCTAATCAAACATTTTACCTAGGTCACCAATTTAGTGCCTGAAAGAAAAATTATGATGAAATTAGGTAATGTATTGATTTCAAAAACTTAAATAAAGATTTAGAAAAGGATATTCATCCTCTACCCTTGTTAAATGAAGTGATTTAGATAGTCAATGGGTCATAGATGATGTCATTTCTAGATAGTTTCTCAAGATACAATCAAGTCTTAATAGAGGCAAAAGATCATATGACAATTGATTTTACCATCAAACCTTCACATAGAAAATGATGCCTTTTGGCCTAATTAATGTACGAGTATATTTATATCATTCCATGGATTTGATTTTTTAAGGACTCGTTGTCATATGTATCATCATTTATATGGATGATTTTAATATGTTTTAAAAAAATAGAGAAGACCATGTGACTCATTTAGAAATAGTATTTGATAGGTGTAGAATGTATGGAACATCACTGAAATTGAATAAAAACATATTTGGAGTGACATAAGGTAAGTTGATAGGACAAATAATTACCAAGGATAGTATTTCCATTGATCTGGAATGAATCTAGGCCATTTCAAAGATAATGCATCCCAACAATAGAAAAGAGTTGAAGTCCTTGTTTGGAAAAATAAACTTTGTATGCAAGTTCATTTCAAGATTTGTATATGAATTGTTAAGCCATTGAATGTTATGATGAAAAAAGATGCAAAAATAAAATGGAAAATTGAAGCCAAGAATTATTTTAGGATATTATAAACACCATTACCAAAGCTCCAATTTTGATGAACCTTGACTTCACCAATGATTTCTTCATGTATTCATTTACATCATAACATATTATAGCAATAATGCCACATAAAAACTAGGTGAAAGTGAACACCCAATTGATTTCATGAACAATAATATGAACGATGCCAAAATTAATTATTACATGATAGATAAGAAAATATATGCTTTGATCAAAGCAGTGAAGAAATTTAGACACCAAATTCTACATAATAAAACATATGCCATCATCCATGACTTAGCTATCAAACTCACACTTAGTTATAATGAGCTAGGTGAGAGAAGAGGCAAATGGATAGATAATATGTAAGAATTTTATATTGAAATAATCTTATTAAGATGTTAAGAGGATAATTTATTATCTAGTTTATGATAAAAATAGATCCATGTATTTCTATTGACTAGATCAATGAAATATAAATAGTTGGAGGTGGCTGCTATGCCGAAATAATTCATTACCTATTCATAGGTACATGCCCTCCTGAACTAAATAGGGAGTAGCGATGTGTACTTAGGCTCATATTAGTGCACTACATTATAAGGAAAGGATTATTGTATCAAAAAAACTATAAAGTCATTCATTTTAGATGTGTTTCTAAAGAAGAAGCTAAGGACATCCTAGATAATTTTCACTAGAAAATTGGTAGTGGATACCCATTAGGTAATACTATAGCTCATAAAATTCTAAGGATGGGGTAATACTAGCCTATCATTTTCAAGGATTCTCATAAATGCATGAGGACATGAAACAAATTCTAACTATTTGAAAAAATATAAATACATGCAACTATGCTTGTACAACCTATAATTGAAGGATGCCCTTTTGCACAATGGGGATTAGAATTTGTGGGAGTGATCAATCCTAATTATTAAGCAAGGCACAAATTTGTATTGATATCAATAAATTATTGTACTATATGGATTGAGGATATAGCCACAAATAACTCTAGATCTCAAGATTCCATTAAATTTATTGAAAAAAGTATATTGACTAGATTTGAGACACTTATTTCTTTGGTATATGACAATGATCCAACTTTATAATATAATGAATTCACATAATGAGATTACCATAAATATATTATTGTCAATTTCTCTTCTAAATATTATCCACAAGGGAATGGAGTTTTAGGATATACAAACAAGAACTTGATGGATGCCATTAAGAAATAAGTAGAAGATAAACTAAGAGAATGGCATGTATTAATAAAATATGCACTATGGATAGATGGGACATGACACAAACATGACCTCAAATCTTCTCTCATTTTGTTGGTATATAGAAAACAACTTATTTTTCTTATTACTCTCGATCTATCAACATATCAATTCATACAACATTATATTGGAAAGGATGAAATAATTTAGTTTAGATTGCTAGACATTTACCAAATTGAGGATCCATGAATAGAAAGATTACATATCTTCAACAAGCATCAAAACATTATCAAGAGGTGGTTCGATAAAAGATATAAAATTAAGGTTTCCATAGTTTTAGGCTTAGTGATCTTATGGGATAATGTGCATGAAAATAAATGACAACATGATAAGTTCACTCCTTTATGGATTGGGTCATACCAAATTTCTAAAAATTTAGGCAACAATGATTTTCACCTAAAGGACCTCCAATGTAATGATATTGATTTTCTAGTGAATGGGTAGTTTTTAAAACACTATTTCATGGTTTCTCTGAATATAGATGCTTTTGAATGACTGTGAGTTCATCCACATAATTAGGATTAGATTATATTTATTACTTTCTAGAATAGATTTCGTGCTTTATATTTTTAGTTTAGGTGTCTAGCTTTCCTAGGTTATATTCCTTATTTTCTAGAATAGATTTATTGATTTCCATATGTACCTTTCATAGTTTATTTGTCATGCCTTCTATATTAGTTTTCTTAAAATTACAAAACAATCTAATCCATCAAAATTATTAAAAAAAATGACTAAAGGCACATGAAATATTATTCACTAAAAAATGCTCTAGGGGTAGCTAAAGTTCCTGAATTAAGGTATGTAATATGATTAAAATTAAGTTTTTATCTGAAATAAATAATTTTACCAGGTGTTTGAAATATCCTCTGACATTTTTATGAAAATTTTAGATAGAAGTTTCAATTTAAAAATATCAATTTCATTTATACATGCTTAAGGATTGAAAGAGAGATAATAAATATTGAGATGGATATATTCTATCAGGAATTCTCTAATCAGATTAAGTTTTCTTATACATACAATCAAAAAATGGTGGTTCCTAACTCTTCTTCTATCTTAGAAGTGAAAAGGTTAGTATGTTGCATGGAAGAGTTGGATTCCCCTTCAACTGTTTGGTTTATTTAATTATTTATTTTAAAATCTAAATTCTTATCATAGTACATAAACTAGAAATTTTGGGTTCTCAAATACTCTAGAGTATTTTCCCCCACTAAGTTTCCATTTGTTGTGCCCCAACACACCCCATTTTAAAATTTAAAATAAGGGCCCATCTTACCCTAAAAATCTTACATTTGGTTCCAATTGAGACATGAATCAACCCTAAGTTATTTTTTGTATTCAAGTAGAAAATGCTTTCATTTATTTCAGTTTAAAAATTTTGGGCTTGAGATCAAGATATTAATTTAGATTTTAAACTTAATTTATTAAATTATTTTACTAAACAAATTAATCAATTATTTATCATGATTGTTAGTTTTGCATAGCGACTCTTATGGACTATTCAATTTTGTGAGCTATTCATATAATCAAGTTATGATTCTCCCATGCTAACAAAATTATGCCAAGTGTCCTTGTATAATTAAATCATGGGTTTATTTAGAAGATAAGCTCAAAATATTTTCAACTAGGTGACTGCATGAGATTATTCTAAGTGTCCTAATCTCATTCAATCATGGGCTTATTTATAAGATGTGTTCAAAATTTCAATGACTAGGAAACTACATGAGATCATGCCAAGTGTCCTTATGTCATTCAATCATGGGTTTATTTATTATTTAAATGTTTAAATGATGAGTAACAGAGCAAGCTAATGATATCATGCTACGTCTCCTTATCTCATTGTATTCCATATCTCAGGTAAATATTATGAATTCACGATGTCCAATAACCTATTTAATAAGTGAGTTCACACCAAGTGTCATAATATCATTTGATTCCCAAAGTTAGAGCAAGGGGAACAACCCGAAAACCATCCTATTGCATGAGATCACACCAAGTGTCAACATATTGTTGCATAATGGTGAACATGGAAAATGTATGATACAATCAATTAATTTGATGATAGAGTGCCATGTGGTCTTCCCCATACAATAAAATGCCACACTTCATAATATGATTGTTCCACATGGATAATTTAGTAGATCAAATACCACTCATCATAACATAGGTCATCATCTTGAGTTCTCATTTATTAACCAACTCAAGAGACCTGGTGACAAGTAAAGATCAAATGATCAAATAGGAAGATGCCATGTGTGTATAGAGACATATGTACAAAGGAAAGAAGACTCGAAGTAGTGACAAAGTGACAAGTGTAATAGAGGTAATGAATACATGATTACTAGGAAATTAAAGATGATGATAAAGTACATATTAGGAGATCAAAAAATGTGACAACATCAACATTAAATTAAAATTTTATGGATGGGTGACAATGACCATTATTCAAAAATTAATTTTCATGAATGGAGAATTCAAGCAATGAATGAATTCACAAGGCAATAAAAGAAACTATATATATGGTGCCTTGAGGTTAAATCAAATTAAATTTTCCAAACAGTTAGTTATGAATCATTAGCTAGAGATATGTAGAAAAAATACTCTAAAGAATTAAAAGTTTGGTATGAAACTCAAACTATCTTATTGGGCCCCCACTTTTGAAGACTATTTTGGCTAAGTATTTTTTGGTAACAAGTGGCATGGAGAGACATGACATGGAAGATCATGGCATAGAAAACCATGGTATGAGATTCCATGGTATGAAAAAATCAAGTCTCATGGAGTAAATATTCATGTTAAATAGAGAACCTAAGAAAACAAGACTTAGATATTAATGAAATACTTGGGGAAAACATAGAAAGTGGAGACAATTATGGAGTAATTCATAGGAACATAAGAGAATACCAAGTCAAGTAAAAATCTAGTACTAGCCTATGGAATGATAGGAACTCAATGATGAGGATACAATATCAAAATAGAATATAGAGGTAAAAAGGCTCAAGATCATAAGAATTTGTTGTAAATAACTACCATGACTCAATTATATTGATGATCATTGGTGAGTTATCTTAATTGTATTTAATTTTATAACTAATTGGTTAGGTTAAAATAGGTATAAATACCCCTTGATGTACTTTATATTTTTGTTGATGAGTTGATAAGTTATTTACATTTGGTTAACATTTTAACTTTGAAATCATTGTACTCTCTGATATCACTTATGATTATAATGGAAAGAAGCTTGTGTTGATGTAAAGTTTATGTTCATTGGTTAATGGTAATAATGGGGTTGATGTTATCTATTATCATTTATGCCAAATTATTTTTATTTTGATTGTTAAGTGATGAACAAGTAATCTAAATTATATATAGGACTAAGGATGAGTTTAGTACTGAGTATTTGTTTGAGTGCCCTTGTCTATAAATTTAGACAAACACACCCTCATGTGATAAAACCAGTGGGAACTAGTCTCAAGTTGCATGATTCAGGTGTGCATATGAGAACTTATTCCCGTGTGAAATGTTAGTGTGCTAGCATATTGGAAATATTATTTACTTAAGTACACAACTAGGGAAAATACATGTTAGTTTAAAATAAAATATCCCAACATTTTGGTTCTATTGTCAGGACCCGTAGCGATTGTTTTCAAAATGGTGGAAGATGCTCGAAAGACTATCTCTAAAGAATATCAAATTTGCATTACCATTTATTGAACCATGAATTTTTACATACATATGGGTAAAACAACATCTGTATGACTCACTTTATTAAACATTCTTTGTAGAAGTGTTTGTTCATCTTCATGCTTGGATTTTGGCATATGCACAAGACCAATCAAGGAACTATAGATGAAAGATAGCTTGGTCAGTAGAGCATCAATTAGGGTTAGCATGGTTGGGAATGCCTTGGACATATGTAGTGGATGTTTGGTAGCATAAAACTTTGAATAGTTAGATTCTAGAATACACAGTCTCAACAAATCCCTATCCATAGGATGCCCAGTTTCACTTCCTCCAAGAGCTACATGGTAGATATCTCATACATTTTTTCACTAGAGATTAAGAAGCTCCTAGTAGATTCTGTAATTGAAATCTTCTCCATGGATGACTAATCTTTCTCTCACATGAGTAGCATAATTGGTGGCAAAATATAGGGGCACTTTTTTATGTAAGATTGTTGGTTTAACATGGTAGCTAATCAACAAAATTTGCAAAATTGCAAGTATGATGAAGCTCAACAAAGGGCTATGCAGGTTTTTTTTAAGGGCTACTAGTAAAAATCCTTATGTAATGTTTTAGTGAATATTAAAAATATAGTTCTGAAATGGAGGTGAATTGAAGGGAAATTATTTTTGTTGGGAAGGAGAATCCTATGCATCACCCTCTAGATAGTGTCTAGATTCAATAGACAGGGTCCAAAGTCTTTGGAGAGCCTAAGCCTATAGATGTGGTCCAGAGCCTATAAACACCATCTCGACTCTATGGACATTATCCAAACTCTATGGGCACTATCTAGGTTTTGTGGATGGAATCCATACTCTTTAGATGATGTTTAGAGTATGTAGATGATATCTAGAGTTTATGGATGCCATCCAGAGTCTATAAACATCATCTAGAGTATGTTGGTAGTGTCTAAACTTTATAGATGGTGTCCAAACTCTATGGAAGATGTTTAGAGTTTGAGCACATCTATTAGAGTCTATGGATTCTATTTAGGGTCTATAAACACCATCCATAGTTTGTAGATATTGTCTAGACTCTATAGATGTGGTCCAAGCTTGGTGGACATCATCCAAAGTTTATGGGTGTTGTCTAGACTCGATGGATGGAGTCTAGATTTTGTGGATGACATCTAGAGTTTGTGGATGGTGTTTAGAGTTTGTGAATGTTGTCTATAATTTGTGGATGCCATCTAGAATCTATGGATGTCATCCATATATTTTGGATATCATCAAAATCATGTATATGCCATCCATAATCTATGGATGCCATATAAACTCTATGGACAACATCGAGAGGGTGTGAACAGTGTCCAAAATATTTGGATGACATCTAGCCTTTGTAGATTTCATTTTGAGCATGTAGACATCATCTAAAAACCATAGAAATCATTCATATTTTATGAATGTTGTCCATAGGATAATGGGCACTATCCAGAGCTTATGGACATTGTCTAGACCATGTGGACACCATCTAGATTGTGTGGTGACCCTTTAGAGCATGTGGATGATGTATAGACCATATTTTTTATGTTTATCTCTTCTAGATGGTACCTGAGATCTATGGTAAATGCCTATATATATCCTTGACCCCTTATATTTGCTCATTTATCTTGTATGCTTAGTTCAAACCTCAATCTCATCCTCTATCCTAAACCTCATCCTCTACTCTCAATCTCATAAATGGCTTCCAACCCTATATCTTCTACCCCCATTCATAAATTTGTCTATATAAATCTCATTTTCCCAAAGATATTGAGGCTTATAGAAGATGATAACTCTTACAATGACTAGATAGATAAATTTTATGTAAGAGGCCTCATTTACATGCCCTAGTATGAGATGGACAAGAATTTGCTAAACATTCTTGTATCTAGTTAAAAACCTTCTTCTGGAGAGTTTTATTTTACCCTTGACTCTCAAACTCTTACTTTTCTCACCTTGCCTTTAAAATTGAGTGCTTTTTAGGGATACCAAAAAAAAAATCAAACCTATGTTCATGAAAGCTATTTTGTCTGGCAAAGACAAAATATATCTAAAAAATCATTTGGTTGTAGATACATCTACCTCGATAGGTAATATTCTTTTCATTAATTAATATTCAATGTTTTATGTATGAAATTTGAAAGTAAATATCTTAGATAAATATTGTAAATATATTTTTACCTCCATTACAGGCACCCCTAATCATTCAAGATGGGGTCTTTTAGTTAAAAATATAACAAACCCATATCTAGAAGCCCTCATTGAATTTTTCTAGGTGAGGATTATTTTATAGGGAAGACTTGCAAACATCCCCTTTCGGGCTGTAACCTACATTGTCAATTATCTTAGAAGACAATAGTTTGATTGGTGTACATTCATTTTGAATAAGATAATAAATGATTTGGAATGTGCCTTCAAAGTGACAGTTACATAATTTTCATTTCTAATTATAGTTTGGGTTTATACTATGAGGTGTATCATGCACTGAAGGGAATAAATGTTCCAACTATCTTGCATGAAAAAATGAAATATAATTCTATGGCCTTTGATAAGCTAGAGGTAAGTTTGAAGCTTATTTATAAGTCATTAAATTCTCATGTTATTATATTCTTTGGTTCAAAATGATCTGTCCAAAATAGAAGTCTTAGTGAATCAGGTTGAATTGGGATCTATTATAGTGGCAAATACATATAATGATAATGTTTTAGATGTTATGATAAATAGAATGGAAAATTTGAATACAGAGTCATACGCTTACTAAAACAAATGGTAAAGAGATCAAAACCTTTTCCATCTTACCAATGCAAAGAGAGATAAATCTTTGGTAAGTAATTAGTTTTTAATCCATTTTTAATCACACTTTTGTAATTTTTATCTGACCCACTTTATTTTCCAAATTGTAGTCAAAATATAAAAAACTAAAGAATGAAGCATAATTACTTAATATTCACTTGTAAAAAATTCCAAAAATCTTAAATGCAACAATTGCATGGAAGGAAAAACTTGTGCTAGTAAACAAATAGAAAAATATGTTGAGGAGGATCATTATAGAGCATGACATGGATCCAAAAGTTCTTCTGAAGGAGAAAAAATATGTGGATCCATCTATCCTATCTGCAAGAGATGCAACACATGAATAAAGGATAATAATTTAAAATATCAATGTTGTAGGTAAGGATCTTGTTCGATAAGGTGTTTTACATTTGAATTCAAGGAAAGGGGAAGCTAAGGCAGTATCATCTGCTTCTGAACAATAAATTGGAACTCCTCATGTGGAATGTTATCTATTCAGTACATGTATCTCTATTTAATGAAAATGGGTCATGAGATATGAAAATGATGTTATATATATATGTTATGTTGAAATTGAATATTTTACATTGTAAATTAAACTTGAAAGTTTAAATATATGTCTATATTTCTATTTTACTGTATGCATTTTATCCATGACAATTTTTCTATCATATTATAAATTTACTATTTAAGATGTATAGTGATAATATCATAATTCATCAATGTATAATATTCACAACCACATGAAACAATCACTTCATATTATAAAATAAGTATTTTCCATAGATATAATCTAAATATATTATTTAACAAAGATTGAATTTTAAACAATTACAATATAACACAATTATTTTAAAATAATACAATAATGTAATTTATGGGGTCTTGAAATTTACATAATAGCAATGTTTCCATGATTTATGATACAAATGATAATATAAAAAATCAATTGTAAAATTGAAAGTTGAAACATACATACTAAAATTTAGGTAGCTAAAACAATTTTTGAGTAGTCCTTTCTTCATAATTATATTTTATATGTACTATATCTAATGCATATAGAGTCTCAATAATTGGGTTAGCTCTGTCATTTGATGTATTGGTAATTCCTCTTCTTTAACTGAGTAAATTCCAAATTTGAAGTGCTCTATCATAGGGAAATGCATCCACTAGATAATGTGAAACATATAATCTCAAACATCTGTCTATATTTCTATCCAATCTATTATAAAGTTTCAATTTAACAAAATATAATGCACTAAAGACTCTTTCATATTTCATAAATCCCAAAATCATTGTTTAGTAGAGTTCATATAATTGAAAATATTCACTAATATATTTTTACAGGACAGTACTAGGATATAGTTTTTTTCATAGCCTTGTAATAACACCATTTACAATTGGCTCATTTAGACACTTATATTGATCAATAATTATGAATCCAAAAAGGGTAGACTATGTTTTTAATAAATCTTTTTTGAAAAATACCTAGAATTTCAAATCCATTGATATATATAGACTTATAAAAATGCTTAATAAGAGTGCCCATGTATCTAAAAAATAAATTACTGATTTGTTCTTTACCATCCTCAACTCTCCAAATTATGGGATTCACCACTGCCATGGCTTCAAGCAACTCATCCCTTTGAAAAGTTTCTCCAATTTATGTAATCAATCTATCCTTTATCTTTCTCAATTTTATTCATGTTTCTAGTATCACATTTTCTTAAAGAATATGTGATACAGGGACTTCTTCAATTTCTAATCCTTCTAAATTAACTCATTTTTGGAATGTGTGTAATGATATTTCATTTCCATTCACAAAGATACAAATATGAGAATTAATATTACATTTAAAATAGGATTTTGGATCCTTAATATCTATTAAAGCTTTCCAATTATCAAAAATAGGTAGCTTAAAACTATTTTGCCCAGAGTATAAGATAACAATAGATAAACAAACCCATTTTCTCAAATGTATGAAGTCTGAAATATATATCGATCTCTCTTGAGCATGTTTCATCAAACAATTTATTTAATTAAAAATTAGGAGAATACCACATATTGTCAAAAGATTTTTAAAATTTATTAAACATTACAATATACTTTGCCTTGTTGACTTCCATATGATATTTAAACATAAAACCTACCAGTGATGGATATTCTTCAAAAAATTTACATGCAAGCTCATACATGAAAATCCATCATTTATCATTATCTTTTAGAATCATTTTACTATCAGTAACCCTAATGGAAAATTTATGAAACTGTAAAATATTTTTGGATTGCTTGACATATAAGCGTATAAATCACAAATAATTTCCTCCACTTGTGCAACATTTTCAAACGTGCTTACAATTTTTTATGCAAGATTCATTCTATGGGCCATATAATGAATTAAAATCATATATGGGGAAACTTATGTCTATATTTGAATACACAAACCATTTCTATTCCCCTACATTATTATTGCACCATCAACTCCAACATATACCAACTTTGTAGCTATAGCACAATTATCCATTCCAAAAATATCCCTCAAATTCGAAATAACTAACTTGGAAAGGTTTTTTGCATTAAAAATTTCAACCCTTTTATGTATATCTAATAGATGAGGTGTCCTTAAATTGATCTCAAAATTTTAAACATGGATACAAACCAATGTTTTGTTGTCAACTACTATGGCCTCATCAATGGACATTGATATAAAGCTTGTATTTTTAACTTATTCTTTCAAATATTCCTTGTCAATCATTGCAAGATATTTTTCCATATCCAAAGAACTACCATCTAACCAATATGATTTTAGAATGTTATGAATTTCATTATGTTGAAACAAAGTTTTATAATCTAAAAATTTAGATATAGGTCTACCTTTTTTGGGAATATGGTAGATCGTTGAAAACTCTATATTTTTGGCATGTTGATTAGATTGAATAACTTTTTGTTATTTGAGTTGAAATTGTTCCTTCTTTCTTAACAAGATTTCGTATATGCATCTAATTTTTTTTATACTCTATTTCATATCTAACATGCATGTATTCATTAACATATTTCCATCTATGAGTCTTTTGAATTTGTCCATCTTGTTCAATAAACTCGTAAACTTTAACACAATATTTCTCAATTATGTCCAGCTTAAGTTTCATTTTATGGTCCTTTCCTAATTCATAAGAACATATTGTATATTTAAATTCAATTAGGGTACCATTACTATTTTATGGTTTTACTAGTTAAATGAAAGGAAATTTTGCTTCCTAGTCAAACTTAAAATACCTTATAATTGTCCATCTGCTTCTCTTTCTTCTTACAAATTTTTGAGTGCTTTTATCAGCTAAAGTTTGTGTATTCTATTAGATTGATCTCATCATCTGGAATGTCCTCAATTCTCTTTATTGGAAAAAATGTTGAATTTTTATTTGTAAATGAACTTGTTGTTTTATGAGATCTAGAAGTTTCTTTTAATGTTTGTATCATATCATTTAGTTTATCCTTCACTATAGCCATGCCATATTTAGGAATGCCTTTAAGTGGTGGCATGTCATCATAAATAATATATTTAAATGGTGAAATAATATTGTGATTAAATATTTCATTTTTAAAATCACATTCAGTGGAGGGATCTACATGCATAAATATTTTGCTATTATCCTTTAAATGCTAAATAATAGTTATTACAAATAAATAAATAAATAAAAATTATAAATCATGTAGTACCTATATTTTGACCTGGTGTAGGTTTAATTTTATTAGGTGTTCTTGTTGGATACTCAAAATAAGATAATATGCTATTTATTATTGATAATTGGCCTAATCTCTTGCCATTATCACTAGATGAAATTGTAGACTTTTTTTGCAAGACAAGCTATGGCTTGCCACTTTGGTACTATGAAGTTAATAATCCTTTTCTTGTGGCCATTATTTAGAATATTTATAGATGAAAAAAATTCTAAGTACTTTTGGTCATTTCACAATCCTTGTAGACATTTTTAAGACCCTATGGATGTCATCTAGTTCATTTGGTCACTGTCTAGACCCTATAAATGATGTCCATAGGGTATGGTCATCATCTAGAGCCTATAGATGGTGTCTAGGCCCTATGTACATCATCTAGGATGTTTGTCACCATCTGGACCCTATGGATGGTGTCTATACCTTATGAATGCCATCTAATCTTTTTAGTCACTGATAGACTCTATGGATGATTTCTAGACCTTAGATGCCATCTAGTCTATGTAGTCACCATCTAGACACTATGGATGGCATAAAAACCCTATGGATGTTTTCTAGCCTATTTTTTCACTTATACATACCCTATGGATGGTATCTAAACCTTATATATGGTGTCTATTATGTCTTATTACTGTCTAGACCCTATAAATAGTGACCAAACCCTATGGGTGTCATCTAGTCTACTTAGTCATTGTTTATCCCTGATGGATGCCATCTAAAATGTGTAGACACCTTATAATTTTATTCACTATATGGGCCCTATGGTCTCTTCCCTACCATCAAGTCCATGTCGTCATTTGGGGTTGGGTTGAATTTATGATCTTGATCATCTATATAATATATTAGATATGTTATGTATAATATATATTGGCAAAATAGTGCAGAATGTCCTATTGTCACTCAATTTTTCACCCTTAGAGTGTTAATTCAATACTTATCCAAATTAAGTGGAACATGGGATTACCCCTAGGCTTATGGGTTACCTATAGTAGGCATAAACCTCTATATTCAAGGGCTAGCTCCCTTGGTTTGTATATTGAATCTCATCACCTAAATTACTACCTCATTTGGATGAAATGGGAGAGAGAGAACATAAAATAAACTATCCTAATGAGGTGATGCACCAATTTTAACTTGACCAATACTAGCCAATTGCAAGTACACTTCAAACATAAGCCTAACCTGCACATACACTAATCCAAATCTGCCCCTTACATTAGTATTTTTCATGGAGGTTTGTGGAGGAATATTGAGCTAGGAGGACAAACACAAGGTCATGACATGACACTAGTCGAGACAAAACTCAATAAAACTTAAATAGAACACTTAAAGAGACCTAAAATAGACTTTAAAAGTTGAAAATGAATGCAAATAAGGACAACATGCTAAGGAAGAGAATATATCACTTAACAAGACCAACTAGTTAACAAACACATTAAAAAAACTCATGGAGAAGGTAAAAAATATAATTATTTATTTATATAAGGATTAAAATGAGTAGATATTCACCATAATTAGGTAGAGGATACAAACTTAGCCAAAAGTGGCTCAATATATACAAAAAGTGAGAGAGAGAGGAGAAGAAGGGTATAGGAGAGAGAAGGTATACAAGTGTCAATATGAGTTACAATAAGAAGAGGAGTTAGGGAACTTCCTCAATAGGTCCAAGATTTCATGTGTATCTCCTCTTCAAATGATTTTACTCTCCAAGTGGCATGGGAGTTGGAAAGTTTGCTTGACACCTTGACTAGCTTCTTGAAACTCCTCATTTTCTTGACATGTTGAAGGAAAAGTGGACTTCTTGGTGGTCAAATAAGTTTCTTCTAGATACTTACTATGCTCTTGACACATCTCAAATTAAACTAATAGGTTCTCTTTGACACATCACCTCTTTCTCTTGCAAGGTGTCTAGAGGACTCTTCATCGCCTTAGGCCTATTTTAAAAACATGTGTCAAAACTTGGTTTCTTCTTCCTTAGATCATCAAAAATTCATGGATGGTTTATTTACATCATATTAAACCTATAAAAATCCATTTTGATTCCTCAAACTAGTCCCAACAAGTCATTCTCTACTAAAATACTCAATTAGGCCTCATTATTTGTAGCCTAAAAATAGTACAATCCTCCTTGTGTAGATAAAAGTATAGAGAATATTAATAATATAAGGGTATATTATAGTACCCTCTATGGATTTATAGATCTAGGTTTAATTCATGCTCTGAGAGTGAGTGTTCTCTCTCTTAACTAGGCCTTAATTAGGTTTCCCTACCAAGAGAGTGAAAAAAATTTCTACAAGCTCCCCAAAAATAAAAAATGCCAAACAAGTGTGGGATTAAATTATAAAACATCCTCCCCTACCTCCATGTTAAATTTGGAGTTATAACTCACTATAAAAAACTAAAAAAATGCAAAAAATGATCTTTTAAACCCTAATCTATATGGTTCCATACAATAATGTATCAACCAATTACATGAGATGATGCTCAAGGGAGTTGTGAACTTATTATTTATGGTTTTAGAAGTTTTCATGATTAATATAGAGGCATGAAAATGGATTTCTCTCTCATTAGGTCTTTATGGCTCTCTTAGGCAGCTTGAAAGCACCTTAGGTTATTAAGGATGGTTCATAAAATTCGAGGCATGAAACCATCAACCAATTCCACAAAATACAAGTGTATTAGGGTATTTAACTTCCCTTAGGATCTCAGGGTCCCATGTAAATCTTGCTGACCATACTGAGCAAAATAAAGTGACCTCTTAGGTTTGAAACATGAATTCTATGAGGCTGGACAAGATTGAGGTCTATAGGTAGTTTATATGAGTTTATTATAAGTTATAATGACCTTTATGAGGTCTATTAGGTCCTCTTTGACACATCCCAATGTTTATCTTACCACACTCCATCAAACTCCTTGCAATGTTATTTATCTAGGCCTAGGGTTTGCAAGTCAAATTGATTGAGAGACCCTAACTGCTTGTTTTCACCTTTTCATTCAATGTTCAAGGTCTAGAACATCAAGAAGTTTATATATAATTTCATTGTTATATTATTGGGGTTTTTCATGGTCTCATCTACTTACATCCAACTGGTTTCATCTCTCTAATTAACTATCCAAGGAGGTCTATCAACATAAATAGGTCTGTGCATGGTTTAAAAAGGGTTGTCAACTGTGTTTCCATTATTTTTGGGTATGAGGCTCATGAAAAAAAATTCAAACTTTGTACCATCCTTTTTATCTCTATTAATCTCCCTTAGACCTTCTCATATAACTAATTAACCCTTTTAACAAGTACAAACCTCTCAATAGCTAATAGCCCTGTGTCCTACCTTGACTGAGTAGGCAGAGTGTCTATGTTTGTATTTTTTATTTGATTAGATAAACTTGAAAGGAAATATGGAATACTCATGAAACACTTCAATGAATCAACATCCATTTGTTCATCCTAAAGTCCCTTCAACTTTTCCAAACAAGTAGACACTTAGTAATACATGATTGTATGACCCTTATTTTCTCTCTCTTTGCTTTCAATCACTTGGGAACCCTAATTTTAGCTAGTTTGGGAACTCTAATTACCTTATATCTTTCAGCCACACCATATCCCACTATTCTCAAGTCTTGAGATAATCTTTTGGTTGCTTATACAAACCTACAAGTGTCTAACTACATGTTCATACTCTTTTGAGATGGTCTACCAACTTAGGTGTTTGAAGAAATCTTTCTTGAAACATGAAAACTTCCTCAAAGTCCTATAATGGTTTATAACTTCTTCAACACCTTGAATTCTTGTGATTTTATCAAAATTACCACTGTCTCAATACCACTTCAATGTAGGTGGCTGTAGGTGTTGATATGAATGGTTTTGACTGTGTATGGTGCTTTTTAGACCTTCAAATAATCCTCAAACTTTCTAATGATCATGTTTCTTGTTAAGAGTTTAGAGACACTTATCAAATACCTAAACGTCTACATTTCCATTAGAAACCACTATCTATGGCAAAACCTATAGTAGGCTAGTTGTAGGTATTTATGTTGAAGGAATTTGACTATGTATTAGGTTTTGGGGCTTCCATAGCCTTTTATGTCTCCAAGACCAATCCACAAACTTTTCAAGGACTCTAATCAATTGCTATATTGTTACCTTGAAACCATTTACAAGGTCCTAAAACCCTTGCTCTATCAAACATCACTATCAAAGTGATTCATTATTTTTGGGAATAATGGAGTTTATTTATTCCTATTTAATAAACAAGTCTGAGTAGTATATAACAATAAATAATATTTGTAATTATAGCTACTAATTTGAGAAATTATATTATGATTTGACATTTCAAAAAATAGTAATATATCAAGGAGAAATGTAACTTAGCTTATTCTAGACTATTCCAATTGAGACAGGGTCTAGAAATTTGCATGCAGGATTGGGACACTATAAAAACAAGGTCTTAAAATTTATTTCTTGATTGAATAGGAGTGCCATAATGGGACACCCTAGGCTCGGCACTGTATTCATTTTTTGACACTATTGTCCTTAGGATATTGGCTTTCTAGGTTTTGTTCGTCTACTCAGTGTGAGTCTATGAACTAATTTTTAAGTCCTTATTGTCAATAAATCTCCTTGTAGAGCTAATTTTTATTGTACTTGTCTTTTCTATGTAATTAATTAAACTTGGGAAAATAGAGAAAAGGGGTTAGGTAGCATGCTTCACACCTCGTGTGTGGGCATGCTACCTACATACAAATACTTTGAGGAGGGATCAAGCCATATGTAGTTATCGCTTTAAGAGTGCTTGGTGCAATAGTGAAATAAATGCAAGAAATGCTAAACTAGGTATGCTTAAGATGGATAGGGACTAGTCTAAAGACTTGAATTAGCTTGAAAGTGTATAGGCTATATGTATTCAGAGAATAGGGAAGATTACTTGAGTGGTCTTGCTTGTATTCTTGTTTGCTTGAATGATATTTTCCAACCCCATTCCAAATGATCTTTGAATGGGATTTTATAGGGATATGTTGATCATGGGTTAGATGAAACCAGACTAGGATAACATAATGAATAATAAGAATTAGGAAAAAATGGTAAACTGGGCTCAAATTATGATTGGATAGGAACATTGAAAGGGGGATATCCTAGGGTCCAATGCTATAGTACAACTTTGGCTCTATTGTCTTGGGTAGATGAGACTTGGGGGGATGGATTGATCATAAAGAAAGGGTCTTAGCTTAGATGGGGTCAAGTTTGAAAGACAAAAGATGATTTAGAGTCAATGAAAACAAGCCTGAGAGTATATAGAGAGCAAGCAAGAAGAATCAGGAAAAAATGGTAAATTGGGTTCAAATTATGATTGGATAGGAACATTGAAAAGGGGACATCCTAGGGTCCAATGCTATAGTACAACTTTGGCTCTATTGTCCTGGGTAGATGAGAATTGGGGGAATGGATTGGTAATAAAGAGTGGTCTTGGATCAGATGGGTTCAAGTTTGAAAGACCATAGATGATTTAGAATTAGTGAAAATAAGCCTGAGAGTATATAGAGAGAAAACAAGAGGGACCTAAGGATTGAGTGTCATTAGCCATGCTCAAGTTACTAATTTTTACATTTTATATGACTACATTCGCCCCCCTTTTATTCTAGTGATGCATCAAAGTGAAATACTCGGATAAAGGAAAATAGAAAACATACCTTAACTTACCTACAAAGGTGAAGCCCATGAAGCTTGTATAATGTTGAGTAATTCTAGATAGTGCATAAAGAACACATTATGTAAGTGTGAATCTGTGAAAGGAAAACAAAGTGTAGACCAATTCTTATTATATGCAATATAAACCAAGAAAATACAAATCTAGGTAAGAAAGAGTAATAAAAATAAATGAATACACCTCATCAGGTACACAAATTAATACAAAACCTATTGTGATACTAAGTAAGGCTGAGTAATGATGGATGTGCTGGATGATGTTGTACCAAAATTTATATTATGAATGAAGTTGAGTGCTTAATTCTTTGAAAAGTAGATCAAGAATGCAAAGGTTTTCCCTTTGGATACATTTTCACCCACTAAGTGAAGCTAGAAGATCCCGTGTGTGTTAATCAATGTTTGGACTGTGTGTTTAATTCCTCTGAATAGGTGGCTCAAGAATGCAAAGACTGGCCCTTTGGCTCCATCGTTGCCTCCTAAAGTGAAGCTATAAATTACTATCAATATGAATAAGTATGGCATATGATATGGATCTTGAATCCCATGAATATTCTAAAAATATGACAATGTGAAGTGGATAGCTGAATATGTGCTGAAAACTAGGCCAATGTTGGCCAACTCATAAAAGATAGAGATTAGGCTTGTATGAAAGCCACTCCAAAACTAAAAATTTGGACTATGTGGAAGCCACTCAAGAACTTGGGAATGTTGAAGTTAGGCTTGTATGAAATCCCCTTTGAAATGATGCCAACCACCTGTAGATGGAATAAGGCATGAAACTATTGAGAATGCATGGGTAATGCTAAAAAATGAAAGAAAAGAAGCAAAATTGCTATGATATCTACCCCAATCATTGGTGTCTAAAACATGGATTCTGATCTAGAAGTTTTACTAACTACTATATCTATAACTAAAAGTGAGGACTAATCATGCTGTGTATGATGCCCCATATGCCTATATTCTCTAAGAAAACTATACTAAAAATTGTTGATTTGAATTGGTCTATTCTGAGTGGTTTGATGACTAGTTATTTTTTTGGTTGTTTTGAAACTAGATTTTTCCAACCGATAAGAGCTCTAATCTCTTGTAGCAAAACCCTTGTTTATTTCCCCCTCTTCTAAGGGTAGGAATAGGTACCCTACAATGACTACCCTTAGAAGAAGAAGCCTTGCATGTGTGTTAAGCTAGAAATATACATGATATAGTAATGATAATCAACAAGATATTTCAAAATATAACATGGTTTGATTTGAGAGATTGTTATATCAATAGTGGTATGCCTAGATAGATGTAACAATGTAATAACATGTGTAATTTACTAAACTATAACTGAAAGTGTTAGTTGTTAATTAGAGGGATAGAGCATGATGTCCATCATGGCATCAAAGAAAACATGAAAAATGCATGATATGGATCATGGCATTACAAGTAATTGAAAATAATCAAACAACAAGCACACAAAGCAAGAATCAAGATGCATACAAGGGTGGCCAAGGGCCCAAGTAAATAAGGGACATGGGAACATGTCATTCAAACTAGAAAACAAGCATACAAGGCATGCTCAAATGCCACATACATATACAATTGAACAATCAAGTTGGCATGGAAGCCACAATCATGTAGAAAAAAAAACAAAGGAAATTGGTAAATGTCCTAAGTCATACACATGAATAAAACAAGACATTGGAAAATGTCTTAAGACACATATAGGAAATAATTAGAAACTATAAATGCAATCCAAAAACCAACACAAATAAGAAGCGAAAGCATGCCATAACTGGAAAGATAGAATCACATCTAACTAATCAAAGCAAGAGTGAAAGTATGCAAGACATGTTTAATATAAGACTAGGTATAAGCTAAGAGATACATATGTGCTAAATACTAGTAAAATATCGACATAGTAATATGTAGGATGCTAATTTATCATATATATAATATAAGAGTGGGTATGTATATCAAAGTGTGTCTTGAATATATAAGAGTGGGTATGTATATCAAATATATATACATTTGAGACACACTTTGAGATACATAAGTGCATCCTACATATCAAGATAACTTGGAGTGTGTAGTGTAGGAATGACATAACCTAGATGGTGTAGTCATGTGGAAGATGCCCCTAGTGGGTATGTACATCAAAGTGTGTCTCGAATGTATATGTAGGATACCATCTCAATGGGTAGAGTGAAGCAATCAAAGAGCTAGATATCACTGCACACACTCAAAGAAGATCAAGTGAAGCATATTAATGTAGATAAATTGACATACAATAGCATGAAATGACAAATGTAAGTCATATCATAATAGTAGCAATGTAAAACATGGATGATGCATATAATTGAAATGTTTTTGTTGTTTTGACATTTTCAATGTTTTTGGATTTTTGAAATGTTATATTATTTTTGTATTTTATCATTTTGTATTTTTCAATATTTGAGCTATGTACAATCAAGAATAATAAACTATGTACATGCATTGCTGAGGTAAAATGGTACTAACCGATGAATCTCATGCGAGACTCCCTATCATGGTGTCCTATATGGAGTGGAATCATGGATGATCATGAAGCATGATGAAAATGTTGAAACTATGGCTCTAAAAGTTGTATATGTTGTAAATGATCTGAAATACCTAAATTAGAAACTAAATTTAGGGTCCCTCTATAACTCTAAGAAGTGGATGCAACTGCAGGGCTCTTAGGGACCCATCTAGAAGTAGGAGAAGCTCTCTAAACATGTGATCTATGTGTAAATGCATGAGATCTCAATGAAACTGCTCTAAATGTGAATATTGTAGTTGAAATCTATCTAGAATATTGAATTTGTGGAGGTGTATGAACCCTCTATATGAGCGATGGATCCCTCAACTGTGTCTAAATATAAAGTGAAATAGGAACTAAAATTGGAGAAGATAAAACTAGTGGCAAAACTGAAATTGGTGACTACAAACTAGTAGATGGTTCTAAAGTGGGGAGTGGTAACTCATATAGAACTCTATCAAATATAACAACTTGGTTAGTGTGAATGAATTTCATGCATCTATGAAATGTACAAGGTAATGCTCTAAGTTTTTGAATCCATGGTTAACCAAGTATCATATCAAAAACTCATGTATTGGGAACTATAGTGAATGGTGTGGCCACATGTATATAACCAACTTGTAGTGGAAGTACTATATCACCTAATGAACTCTATATGTGCCCACTAAAACTCTTGATAATTATGTCTATCAAAGTAATATCCTTCTCTAAATAACCCAAATGTTGTAGTAGTTTCAAGGTGCACATGTTAAGACTGGAACCATTGTCAATAAGCACACTCTAAATATGTTGATTATGAATGTGAGCTCTAATAAAAAGTTCATGATAATTTGAATCATCCTCGATGATCTCTTATTCTAAGAAGGAGATTGAAGGTCTAGCTAGAACTTTATAATTGTATACACTACTCATGTTTCTCAAAATATGTAACTCAACTGAAGGTGCCCTATATGTATCTAGTGGTGGATGTGCATGATATGCATGATGAACCCCTGATGTGTCCCTTGTATCTTATTTTGAATGTTGTCGAAATGGATATGAGAAGATTTTCAATAATTTATCTTGTGTTTAATTTTCTAATGAAGGCTCAACTGAAATGCCAAGATCAATAACATCTTAATCTATTAGGTCATGTATCTTGTGCTTTAAACTGATGCATCTATTTGTTGTATAGATTGGTACCCTATGGTAGTCACAAAATGCCTACTGATGATATCCCTTTGGAATAGGTTTTGTTGGATCAAATTCTCAAATAAGAGGGAGAGATATGATATTACAATCTAAAAGTTATTGTAAAACTCTAGCTGGAGAAATTGGAAGATGTAAAAAAGTATGTCGAGGGGGTGCTAACAAAACTATTCATTGAGGAGGATCTAAAGTTGTATTAACTATAGGTTGATTTTATGCTTTAGTATTATTGAACATAACCTTATATGGGACTTTTTTTTTACTCTTATGAGTTGTGTTTTATGTATTAGTGTACTTTAGTTTGCCTATTGAACTTAGTTTGACTTCTTTTTCCATTAATGTGTGACATAATTCAGTGAAAGAAGAGAATATTTTGAACGTGATTGATTCATGAAGTGCTAGTAGAAGACTTTGTTTGAAAAAATCCTATAACTCCTGATCTACCATGGGGCTAGTCATCTTAGCCAAGATGATCTTATAACAAAGAACATAATATGTGATATGCTCATTTGGTCATTATTTCTATTTAGTAACATGAGTATATGAAACCTTATCACCAATGTTGATACTGAAGTGTGTTTGGAACATGTCAGCTAAAGGATTGAATGCATTGATCGACTGATTCAGTAGACTATAGAACCATTGTAAAGCATAATCCTTTAGACTCTATGGAAATAACTTGGTAATTAACAAGTCATTTGGTACATAATCTAAGCATGCTACATGAAAATATCTCAAATGTGTCTCTAAATCACCCTTGCCATCATAAAGAGTAATCTTAGGTTGAACATAACCTTGTGGCAATGGTGTAGAAGTAATATGACGTGCCAATGGTGTATGTAGAAGAGCAAAAGAATCCAAAGCCTGCGTAGGTCTAGTGGCACCTTGCTCAAGATGTAGCACCTTGGATTAAATAAATATTATCTCTTACACAAGGGCTACCATGTCAGGATATAGGGACGTACTAGTTGTAACTAGTGGCATAGAGGCAGGTTGGGTTGCTATAGGAGGTCATTGAGAAATAGTTACCCCTATAGTGTCATTTATAACTGGTTGTTCTTTAGTTTGAGAATATTGATCATTGTTCACTTTTTATTGTTCCTCTTGTAGAATTCTAAGCATATCATATTTCATATCCAAATGTTTAGTTAAGATTTCTTGAAGTTCTCTTTTATTAGTTTCATCAAAACTGGTGTATTGGGCCATTGTTAAAGTAAGAAAAAAACTTTAAATATGTTTAAATGTTTTGTAATAAGTGTTAATAGTCAATGTGCTAGAAAGGGAAAGTACTGAATATATGAAATGCAAGGTCCTAAAAATAGTGAATTAGAATTTGTGCAAAAAGTATAATAAGCTAGAAAACATGTAAGGTGATACCTCAAGAAGCAAAATAGGAGCTAGTATATGCTACTAGAGATTTTTCAAAAATATTTTTGCAAAATACTATGAATTTTTTAAATTGCTATTGAGTTTTTGAGTTAAGTATTCAAGAAAAAATTCAAAAATTTATGGGAAAGTGCTTGATTTAATAGGACCTAGTAGATGCAACTAGGGTTTTGAGAAATATAAATTTTTGAAAATTACTATGATTTTTTGAAATTTAAACTAATATTTTGATTTTAATATGCAACTAAAAATTCAAAAAATGATTGAAAATTAATGTAAATTTACTAAGAGCTAGTTGATGCAACTAGGATTTTAAATAAATTTAGTTTAAAATTTACTACAAAATTTTAAAATTTGAGATAAATTATTGATTTATATATGCAAGAAAAAAATCAAGAAATTATTGGATTAACGTTGGAAAATTACTGGGACCTAGTGTATGCAACTAAGGTTTGAAATGAATTTATTTTAAGATTCATTACAAAATTTTAAAATTTGAGAGGAATTTTTTATTTTAATATTCAAGAAAAAATTTAGAAATTAATGGGAAGAAAATCAAAGTAAGTCAAGTTCACCAAATGATTCATTATTTTTAGGAATAATAGAGTTTTTTTCCTATTTAATAAATAAGTATAAGTAGGATAAATTAGTAAATAATATTCATAATTATAGCTACTAATTTATAAAATTAGATTGTGATTTGACCTTTCTAAAAATAGTAAGAGGGAAAAGAGAAATGTAACTTAGCTTATTTTGGACTATTTCGACTGAGACAATGTCTAGAAATTTGCATGCAAGACTAGGACACTGTCACAAAAAAGTTCATAAACTTCATTTCTTGATTGGATAGGAGCACCAAAATTGGACACCCTAGGATTTGATGATATAGTCCTTCCCTGACATTGTTGTCCTCAGGATCTAAGCTTTCTAGGTTTTGTTCATCTACTCAGTGTGAGTTTGTGTACCAATTTTTAGGTTCTCATTGTCAACAGAGCTCCTTATAGATCTGATTCTTTATGTGCTTGTCTTTTTTATGCAATTGAATAAACTTGGAAAAATAGGGAAAAGGGGTAAGTGTGTGTAAGATGCACTCGACATGCTTCGCACTCTATGTAGGTACGTTGTCTACATACCAATAATCTGAGGGATCAAGACATATGTAATTCTCCCTTTAAGAGTACTTGGTACAATAGTGAATTAAATGCAAGAAATGTTAAAATTAGGTATGCTTGAGATGGCTAGGGACTAGTTTGAAGACTTGTTTTGGCTTGAAAGTGTATAGGTTGGCTGTATACAAAGAATAGGGAAGATTGCTTGAGTGGTCTTGCTTGTATTCTTACTTGCTTGAATGATATTTCCCAACCTTTTTCTAAATTATCTTTGAATGGGATTTTATAGGGATTTATTGGTCATGGGTTAGATGAAACCAAACTAGGATAACATAATGAATAAGAGGAATTAGGAAAAAATGGTAAACTGGGCTCAAATTATGATTGGATAGGAGCACTAAAAATGGGACACTGTAGGGTCCAATGCTATAGTCCAACTTTGGAACAATTTTCTTGGGTAGATGAGACCCATGGGGATGGATTGGTCATGAAGAGAGGGTCTTGGCTCAGTTGGGGTCAAGTTTGAAAGGCCACAAATGACTAGGAATTAGTGAAAATAAGCCTGAGAGAGTCTTTAGAGTAAGTAAGAGGGACCGAAGGATTGGGTGTCATTATCCATGCTCAAGTTACCAATTTTTACATTTTATATGACTACACAAAGTACACATCTCTCATAACTAGTTGTAGGTGTCAATATGAGAAATTGATTATGTTTTAAGAGTTCTTATGTTTTAGGCCTATCTCAATAAATCTTCAAATCCTTTGATGGTTTTGTTTAATGTTGTTGATGTCTCAAAACACTTATCAATTCCTTCTAACCATATCACTTTTCCAACATCACTTGTTAAGGCATCTTTCAACTAGTTGGTTGTAGATGACTACATAGCAGGTCTGAGCATATGATCTGGAGTTAAAATTTTAAAATAAGTTATGACACTTATAATATTCAAATTCATGATGGAGTTATTTCTAAACTTATTGAAAGTTAATTATCATTTTTAGGTTCCTTTGAAGCTCTATGTTCTTGTCTATACAGTCAATCCTATAAGTGCACATTTAGGACAATTAGCTTGGTCCTCAACTTAGTTTTGACCTTCAAATGCCTTAGAGCTCCTTGTATATATATGAACCTTATCATACTGAACCATCACCTTATTTTTATGTCATACACAACCTTATTGAGATATTGACACCATGAAACTCCATTGAATTTTATGACCTACAAGTGCTTGAAGATGACTACTTAGCAACCTTGGGAGTATTGAAAATTTGGAGTGTGAAACATGGTCACTAGGACTACAAGAGAATTATCACAATTGTATCAAATTATTAACATCAAGACACAAATCTAAACTCCTTTAAAAACATATTCAAAAACTTCCAATACAGTCTATTATGCAAGCATAAAACATAGTCCCAAGAGTGAATGAAGGTATGTGACCATCTCTTCAAACTTGTATAGATTGTCTAACTAATTTGAAGGTTCTTGATGGATTGATAATATATTATGGGGAAATTATGAAACAGTCAAATGCATCAATCCACCTAGAGAACTCAAAAACATATAAAATATGACATTCACTTCAAATTGCTCACAAGAGAGACTTTACTTGCCAAAGGACTATCCAAACGTGACACCATGATGAATGGACATGTTTGAGTAATCTAGAAAGATTTTAGAAAATACTCTAACTAATTTCATGCATATATGAATTCAAATTTTGTTCTAGAGTTACACCAAACATAGCCTATGGGGTTTTAGGCTCTCAAAAAGTAGTCTAAGCTCTTAGGGATTGTTCATAAATACAAGAGAACAAATCCAATGACCAATGCTAAAAATAGGATTCCCATAGAGTCCCAAACTTTGGCCAAAATATCATCCCCCAAATTTACATGTACAACCTATACCATCTATTTGAGTTTTGACTTCACTAGCTTGTGAATGGAGCAATGGAGGAGAGAAGTGAGTTTTTACAACTTTTGTATCTAAAAATTTCTTCCAAGATTTTCTAAGACTTGTAAGAGATTAAATGACACCTATGAAACATTTTAACTTGCACATGACTTTAATAAGTCCATACAACTTCCTCTAACTCTTCAATATGGCATTAAAATCCAAGACTCTAACTTATTCTGATTCCTTTGATAGTTATGATAGTTGAGTAATTGATCAAATCTATTTTAAAGGTGTATGGAATGGATTTTATCTTTTAGGGAACTTTGACACACATAAAGTTAGCCAAAAATCACCTTTTCATGTATTTTTACCACCTTTGAACTAGCAAATGAACCTCAAACTTTCCAAAACTTCATGAGATGCTAAGACCAATTGATTAATACATTAAATGACATTAAGAAACCTATAATCACCTTTAAACCAAATTAACCATGACTTATTTCCTCATGACATGCCTAAACCACTATATGACCACAACATGATTTTACCTTAACTTCTCCAAATTAACCTTAAACCATGCTAACAAGGTAAGATGAAGACTTCTAGGGGCCATATAAATATGACAAGAACACATGAAAATACCATGACAAGTTTTAATTTGGAAGGGGTAGCCAAATTTGACTTGGGATCAAATTTGGTCAACATGTCCTTCGACGATATGGAAATTTATAATCAAATTTGTGGAATTAGTTATCAACGGTAGGTGAACTGGTCTCTAAATCATATTTCTATAACCCAATTTTTTTGGCAACCCAGTGATTTTTTTGGTCTAAAAAAAAAGCCAAATATAAATTTTAGAAAATAGAATATTCATGAACTAATGAAGATTTACCACAAAAAAACCCTGGGGTTATGAGTGGAAGTGATCTAAGGAGGGGACATGAGGACTCAAGAAGTGTCATAAGGGTCTGTAGGGAAGTAAAAGGGCATAATGAGGAATCCCCAACCATAAGAACACAACCAACACTAACACAAGTATGTGTAGGAGAAATAATTTAGGGAGTGGTGATAAAAGAACCCAATTTGGATAGGCCCAATTCCCCACCCACAACATGTGCTCATGATCCTAAGTTAAATGATGTTTTTGTATGAAATTGGGATATAGATAGTATATAATTAGAAACTAAACCTGTTAGAGATAATTTTATAAATAAATCCCAAGATATTAGTTTATTATTGATTTCTTCTCCAATATAAGATAATTATATGGCCTAGTTTGGAATGCCTAGTTGACCAAGCATAGCCAATGGGTAGAGTACCAGCCCATCTATAGTTAATCATCCTACCTTGGAACCTAGCATATCAGGTGCTTCTATTGATGTAGGAGGTGTGGAAGGTAGTACTTGTGGTAGTTTGGTTAGAGGATATGGAGGAGGCATAAGAGGCATTGGTGGACCTCCCCCATAAGGTCTAAGAGGGACAAGAAGTACATTACAACAAGCTCAATTGCCTACACCTCATTTATCCACTATGTATTATGAGATGACACCATGCTATAAAACTATGGAAATATAGGAGTATACCATGGTCGAGGTCATGTTGAAGGAAATGAAGATGGATGTTTTCCACCAAGAACCTATTATAAGTGTAGCTCTCTAGAACAGTACCAATGTGATTGCCTAATGTATCCCATGTGTGCTTTTTATAAAAATTAACATCATCTAGAGAAGTACCCATACCTATATACTAACATCATGAAGGATATACCTAAAAAGGGTGCCAAAATGACATGAAAGGAAAATCCTCAATCTAGACTATGCCATGCTACTCTGATCAATCCCAAAGTCTATTTATCATGGTCTTGATCTGCATTGATTGTCATTTATGTCAAGGTAATCTTTGTACATAATAAATTAATGACAAAGTGATAGGTTCCAAGTGGATTTGAGAGTTCATATCATGTGTGCAAGAATTTGAGGTAATTGACCATGTTGTGTAGACTAATTACCTAGTGATTACCATATTCACCAACTTGATTAAATATTAGTTGTAAACCTAAGGTTAATAAGCTTTAAAAGAGTATCAACACTATATATGCATTATTGATTCAAAAATCAACTTGCTTTTCTAGTTGTAGTATAATGAATTTATGATAAATTTATCAGATAGCTATATTATGAAACTATTGTGATAGAATTATTTCACACTTATGTACCATGCATGCATCACACTTATATAATCAAAGTTAATAGTAAAATCAACTTAAAAAACACACTAATAATTAAAGAGTGTTAGGATCCTCATAGCACCTCATTTTGAGGGGGGCCTTCCTCATTTAGAACTAAGCTCCAATCCCTCTTTGAGAGTATTTAAAAACTTCTTACATATTCAAATTTCTCATTACTCAATTCTGAATACAAATGCTATAGTTTAAAAACTTTTGCTATTATCTTCTCAAAATTATCTAACTCCTAGTCTGATCTAGGTTCTACCTTTAAATACAAAAGGCAGTTTATTGACTCATAACCAAAAACACCAAACTAGGAAATAATACAAATACTTAGAAACTACCCTAGTCAACCTTCAAATGGTTTATAACCAAAGTTACTTGTTTTATGTTTGATTGGGTTAGAAACAAGGCATACTATTATGTTATTTTATTTCTTTTTGACTTTTCTCATTATCATTGTATTTGCCATCTTTGGTAACACATTTAATGTCTCTTTGCATGTAAGGAATCCATACAACAACTATGATTCTTCCCAATCATTCATTTAGTTTTCCAAAAATAGTTGGATGTGTCTATAATATCTCCTAAATAATGAATCTACTTTACATAGTGGTTGTAGGTACTTTATAGTAGCTACAGGCAACCTATAGGTGAAACCTTTAATTGATGCAGGCATTCTATAGTGGCTACAAGTAACCTATAGGTGAAGCCTATAATTTCTATGGTATTATATAGCTGTTGTAGGAAACTTGTAGGTGAAGCCTATAGTTACTGTGGGTATTCTAAAGTGGCTGTATCCAACTTGTAGATGAGGCTTATAGTTGTTATAGGCACTCTATAGTGGCTACGGGTAACCTGTAGGTGAAGCCTATAGCTACTATAGGCAGCCTTTAGTAGCTATGGCTTAGCAAGATTATATATTTTTTCATGACCCTTCAAATACTTGTTAGATAAAATCACACTAATATAATTCAATCAAGGAAAAGCATCCATAATTGATAACACACACACACACACACACACACACACACACACACACACACACACACACACACACACACACACACACACACACACACACACACACACACACACACACACACATCAAAAACCATATAAAATCATAACTTCATTTATTCATTTACATTAGTGACAGATAGTTATGGGATTTACATTGAAAAAGACATAGACTAAGCATGGATGAGGCCATAAAAGTAAGCAATTGGTGTCCTCATCACTCCCCCCTACTTAGCCTCTTTCTCAACCTCGATCAAGCCTTAGTTGCATTCTAAAACCAT
This sequence comes from Torreya grandis, assembly GCA_037957365.1. NCBI lineage: Eukaryota > Viridiplantae > Streptophyta > Pinopsida > Cupressales > Taxaceae > Torreya > Torreya grandis. Next base: position 2,157,410 of record JARHVA010000799.1, read on the forward strand.
AATTTTTTTAAAGTCTAGGGGTTTAGGACAGCCTGACCCTTCCAAGATATAAAAACCTTTAGCATTCTTAATGTGTTCCCATCTTTTCTTCTCTACCTCTCTGTTAGTTAGAGTATTTCCTTCCCAGTCAAGGATTGGGAGACAAAATATAGGGGGTTGAAAAATCAATCCCAGCCATTATATTCTCCACTTCCTAACAAGTTCAATAGACAAGTATACTCTATGGATGACCTCCTTAAGGTTTTGAGGGGATTATGGTTCCTTCCTTTTCAAGGCATCTGAGAGTTCTTCCCATCAGTGAGAGCAAGCAACAAAAATTTTCCTTCCATCTCCTTCCATGAGACTCAAAGAGTGGTTTTGAACTTCTACCTATTTTTTGATAACCCATTCCTGTAGAGCATTTGTGTTCATAAATGAGATCCATTCTTTTACTACAACATCTGAATATTTAGATTCACTACTGATCATTAGGGTGCCTTCTTTCTCCTTTCCTTGATATTCTTCCATTTGTTTTATTCTTTCAATTTCATTAAAAACATATGAATAAAATTCATTTAACAAGACATCCCCCAAATAGATGTTAGGATTCCATTCTATATCAATAGGAACAACATATTGGTAAATGTAGAATTCACTTAGTTGGGCTTGAAGATTAGGATCGACATGCCTATACTCATTAAATAAAGATCTTGGATCACAAACCATATAAGATTGATCATTATAAATCCTATCATACCTAAATTTCAACTATTTTTATTCCAAGTATACAACATACACTCTAGAAGGGGGTCTGCACTCCATGAATATGTCAATAGTTTCATGCAATTAACAAATCTTTTCCTTTAGATATCTAATCCTATTTTTAGAAAAAAATTATTTTTATTGTAATTCATCATGTTTTTATTTTGAGTCAACATATCCCTTGAATCTCTACACCAATTCTTTGTGGTAGGATTCATTATTACTAAATTTTTCTTTCAAGAAAATCAAAAGATCATCAGCCTCTACTAGAGTGGTGGCTGAGAAATCCACATTAATAACTTATTTTGCAGTAGGTGTTGGTGTAGTTGGTAATGGAGGAGGAAATCCCTAATAGAAGGGTACTAAAGCTAGAGCATACTCTATTGCAGGGGATTATATGGCCAAGGTGGATGAGGATGCTACAAGTTTCTCCACTCTGTTCTCTGTCCCTAGAGGGTTATACAAACTTTGCTACTCTAAGAAGCCTTTCAATTCTTCATTTTCCTTTCAATTTTGTTATCTCATTTTTGAGTTTGTATATTTCCTACATAACTTGTTCCAATGTTTGGAACTCTTGATCATGAGAAATTTTTTGTTATTCTCTTCCTTTTTCCATAACCTCTTCTTTAACCAATTCTTCTTCTCCTACATGTTGCTCTGCCTCTCTCAATTCATCCTCTATGTATCCAATGTTTTTGAGGAGATCAATGTTCTCCTCAATGAATCTAGATGGGAGAGGTGATCATTCTTATTCTACTTTAGAAGATCTTTCATTATTAGACGATTATTCTATTTCAAATCCATCAAAAGTTTTATTAAGCCTAGGTTCTTTCCTTGGTTCTTCATCATCACTAATGGTTATGGTTAAGGAGGTTGTAGTGGTCTTTTGTTTTTTCATCCTTTGAGATCTCCTAAAAATAGGTCTCCTTATTTTTGACACTATGATTTTCTTCCCCTTGGTTTCCATTTTCCTTGTAGGAGGGGTGACTGATAGAGTTTATGTTTCTTGTGCATTAGTTCACAGGGGAACTTATTCTTGTCTAATAAGAGCTAGTGTGGAGGAATCAACCTGAGGTGAGGACATAATGGGAGAAGGGACATGCTATTGTGGGTTTTCCTCCTCTATATCAAAAGGAGATAAGACCAGTCTTCTCCTCTTCTTCTTTTTTGCATCAGTCTCACATGAACCTTCATTGGCTATGGGCTGACCAACAACACTAGTGCCCTCAAAATCTTCCTAAATAGTTTGTTGGGGATGCTCCTCAGGGCATTCCCTCTCATCAGTTCCTTCTTCTTGCTAGGGTGAACTATTTTCTAGGGCCAAAAATTGCTCCCAAGTGAGGTCAGGTCTAATAGAAGTTATTATTTATTTAATTATGAGCCATATTAGGCAGTGGTGAGATAAGGTTGTTTTAGTACCCTTTTGATATTCTTTAGACATTATTTTCAAGATATTCCATAAGAAATTGGGGACATTAATGACTCTATTATGTCTTAAATGATTTAAAAATTTGAATTGGAGAGTGTAAATGAGGGAATACCTCCCCTCATAAGTCATGTACCTGATAATATATGATGTTCTCTCTATTCTATAGGTAGATTAAGTATTTACACACCTCTTTTCTTTAATACCAACCTTTCATTTTCTTGGCAAAACTACTGCCTGGCTTCTTGGCCATTAGGTCTATCTTGCCAATTTTCCCCATGCTTGGTAGCATAATTGCTTGGCTCACCAAGGTATTAATAATTGGAAATGTGATGCCACATACAGTGGCTTGGTTTCTATCAAAATAAGTTGTAAATGCCCTAGTAAGAGGCTCTAAAAAATGTTTCAACCATTCTAAATATGTAATCTAACTAGCTATGTGGAAGACATCCCAACTCGCTTGGTCTCCCCATAAGTGCCTATGATATGAGGTCTCTCTTTGCATGAATGACCCTCTAATTCTAACTTCTCTATTAGCCCCTTCAACCAATAGTCAGTTGCACACTATTTGGACCTATAAAAATCTACCTACAACTAGTTTGCTCTAAAATGGTAAATATGGGGTTTGTAGTGTTTCTGCTCATTTTTGCTTTTTACATTCAGAAGAAATAAGAAACTAAAGATAATGTTCAGGGGTTAGATGATACCCAGATGAAGTTGTGCACTATATCTAGATGATTGAAGGAGCTCCTCTTTGGCTATGGAGGATGACACCTGTAGATAAGAAGAGACTCAAACAAAGAAAATGTTAGATAGATATATGGTGGACTGCCAAGCAAAGCTCGGTCCCAAAAGTGCAAAGACTTCCTGGAGGGATGACAGTCCACTAGTTGATAAAAAGAATGTTGGATAAAGAGAAATAATGAAAGACTAAGAAATAGAAAGTAGACAATGCGTACCTATATTTTGTTGTAAGTCTCCCACAGTCACCAACGTCGGTAGTTCTATCAGCATCGGTTGGTTAATGTTGTCGACGTCAGTTATTCTGCCAATGTCGGTAGGGGAAATGGTCCTTAGACGGGTCTCTGGTTGATGTCTTTGGTCAATAAAATGGTCTAGGAGATTCAAAAGGATTGTCCAGGGATGCAGGATAGTGGATAGAGTCTTAGGAAGGACAAGGTAGGGGGACAGGTTGTCAAAATGGGTCAGGATAAAAGGAAGGCTTTTCAGCCTCTCCAAGAAGAAAGTCGGGTTTGGTCTCAATAGTACTCAGAAAGTAGCCAGTAGACTAATTACCAATGCACTCTAAAAATACTAAAATATAAACCAGAAGAATACTTAGCTCTTGGTGGAGAACCAGAAGTGTAGAAGACTTATTCTGTTATGGCTAATGCCTAAGACCTCGTGCAACGTTTCAATCCAGTGTAGAGTGAATTCTATAGAGTTTCTTAGCCTGAAGAGTGATGATAGAATGTTGATGCCTCATCCTAAAGCCTGCCTTTGATCTGCAAAGAGTCAAGGAGCAAGAGGAGATCGATCTGGGTAAGAGAATTAGCATTCAGGGCAAGAGAATTCGCATTCGGGGGTGCAGCCAAGGTTAGAATTTAGTTTAAAGAAACTGACGTCGGTGATTTTGCTGGCATCAACCAATGGTTAACCGACATCAGTGGCTAGAGAATGAGTAAAAAGGCTATTTTTAGCCTTTTGCCCATTCCTCCATCTGCCAAGTTCAATTGTTGTTAAACGATCCAAAGGCGGGTTTAATAGGTGCGAGAATTAGTGGGGGAGTTGAAATAGGTCTTAGGTAATTATGATTAGTCATAAGGTGATAAATGGTCTAAGATGTAGGAATCTAAGGTGAGGTGTCTAAAGGGGATGATTAATTTAAAATAAGAATTTTAAATTAATAAAGTATAGGTTAGGCATATTGAAGTTAGAAAGGGACCAAGGGGGGGTTTGACACTATTTTGGTGTCTACATTTGCCCCTTTTTGTCTTGTTGGTTGTTCTTGATGAACTACAAGAAAAAAATAGGAGTAAGTTGCCCTAGGTATGGGATGAGGTCATTTTTGTCCTATTGGTTGTTCTGATGAACTGCAAGACAAAAATAGGAGTAAGTTGCCTCAAGTATGGGATAAGGTGTAGGTTGCCCCAAGTATGGGATGAGGTGTTCCCCCTCAAAATGGGAGTCGAGGGAAGGTAACCTGATATTGGGTGCTAATTTGATAGGTAGTGGATGTGTTATGGTGAAGTTTGAGTGTGAATGCTGCAAAATTTGAGATTGCACGTATACCACTTCACGTGATAGTCTGGCTAAATTGTCACAGGCAAGGTCAAGGAGTGCTAAAATTGAAGTAACTGGGCCCCAACTTTTAGTCGTAGCTAATTGGGTTATTCGATCCAAGCTGTAGCTCCAATGGTCATTGTGTTCCAAGTATCTTGGCCTCAGGAGGTGCTCCTGGAAAACACAAAAATGTCACAAGTAGTGGGGATCAACTGGAGCGTGATCTAATACTTGTGAGGGTCATGGACAATTTGCTAACTATTCGTGAGGGAGCATATGCAATCAAAACAACCAAGGCATAGTTGTCTCAAAAGTGGTTATGGTCAGAGGAGATAGTTGTGATCTCCAAGGTCATTGGTCGAGTCAGGCTGAGATATAAGTGATCTCAAGTGTTGTGTGTTGTGGTATGGGAGATGTAGGTGATCTCCAATGTGCCCCATGAGAAATCTAAGGTGACTTCTATAGTGTTAGGGCTGGTTGTTTGGTCATGATTTTGGGTTGGTATAGATAGTTGGTCCATTAGATGGACAAATGAAGGAATGGCCGAGCTAACCTCAGAAGACCCCATGTTAACTATGTGCTACCTACATAGCCCCTGTTTGAAGGGACTCAGGCCAATGTAGTTCTCCCAAAAGGGAAGAAGAGTTCAAAGTGGTTGATAGGTTGGTTTGGTTAGGTTAGGGTTGTTTAGCATTTCCCATATGTGTGATGGTACATGCTTTGAAATGATGAATGTATGATGATGTTACAGCGTTTTCCATATTATGTGATGGTGTATTCTGTAACATTGGTTATGTGGTTTTTCATTCCTAGCAATTTTCCATATTGGTGATGGAGGTATGCTAAAAATGAAATGAGTATATTTATGCTTCAACACGTTCCCATATTGGTGATGGTATATGCTTGACATAAATTGAGTTTGGTCGATAGTTTCTATGTGTATTGTTATCCATAGAAACTAGTGTGAATGAGCTATGATGATTTATGATGTCATGATGTCATGTTATTGGTTTGGCTTGGCTTGAATTGGTTTGGTTGGGTTTGGTTGTATGTGATGAAGATGTGTAAGGAGTGAAAGGCGCATTGCTCTTTCATTGAAAAGAACCATAATAATAGCATAGATAGGAGCTTTTGCAAACAAAATCCCCGTTCATGCATTGCGTCGTTGACCATTGGTTTGTATTAGAGAAGTAGTTGAATCACTTGACATTAAGTGAGCTCAAAATCCCTTGAGTATGTTTGGGTAATAGGTATGATTATGTGAGATGTGAGGATAGCATAACCATTTTTAGCAAGGATAACTTTGCCCCTTTTTATAGGTGACCTTGAGAACGACTATAGGCAAGTCCATGACTTAATAGTTTGTCAATCAATTTTTTTTTGGTAGACTGATCAATGCGGGAAGTTTACGTGGGGATGTTGTTTTGTTTTGTGGTCATATGTGAAGCTGATCAATGTGGGAAGCTTCTGAGAGAGTGTTGTTTGTAGAAAAATTTAGGCATAGCCATCCTTTGAGGGATTGGTCTATATTCTGCTTTGTATGGTTGAATGTCTTTGAATAGCTGTCCTTCAAGGGAGTAGTCTATCAATTACAGCAATTATGCAGCTATCCTTCGAGGGAGCAGTCTACATTTATAGTTTTATGACCTTTGAATAGGCATCCCAATTTTATATGTCTTGTGGACTGAAGTTTTAGTCATGGATTAGACTATAGAGGTTTAAGGTTTTCCCCTTTTAGCAGGACAAAGCATTAATACAAAAAGGATTAACTAATGTTTGTAGGAAAAGAAGAGAATAGGAATGAGGATGACAGGGGTTGCTCAAGGGACGAGCTCAAGTTAAATATCAAGTGAATGAGTACTTGATTAACAGTAGAATGGTCGTATATGCAAGGCATTAAGGGGCTCAGGTTCTGGCTGGCATTCAAGAGAAGATAGACGATAAGTCCCTGATCCATACTTGTGTGTTATGATATAAGGTCTGAGCTAATTAGGAGCAAACTTGCCTCATTTAATTCTTTCCATATTGGTCATGTGTTGGTTTTCTTTAAGGACGAGATCCCCGATTTTGAAATCTCACTCTTTTTGATTTTTGTTATAGGCATGTTTGATACGATTTTGATAGACATGGAGATGGTTAAGGGCAGCAAGGCGACATTCATCAAGTAACTCAAGTTGAGCCAATCGATCTTGATGAAAGTCATCGTTAGAAAGTATGTCATCCAAAGAGATGTGTAAATAAGGTATTTATACTTCAAGAGGCAAAACGACCTCTGTTCCATACACTAAAGAGAAAGGTGTAGCACCCGTAGGGGTTTGGATGCTAGTGCGGTAGGCCCACAAAGCGAAGGGAATGTGAATGTGCCAATCCCTTCCAGTATCGTTGACCACCTTCATTAGGATTTTGGTTAATATTTTATTGGAAGCCTTGGCCTACCCATTTGCTTGTGGGTAGTAAGGCAAGGAGAAGTTGAGCTTGATGCCAAATGAGTCACAAAGTTTTTGGACAGTTTTGTTTTTGAATGATTTGCCGATATCGGTGATGATTTTATGGGGTACACAGAAATAACAGATGATGTGTTGGTTGATGAATTCAATGATTTTGTCAAATTTATTGGAGACGAGGGGAACAACATCCACCCATTTAGTGAAGTATTTGGTAGCGGTGATAATGGACTGATGTCGAAGAGATGAATGAGGGTTAATCTCACCGATTAGATCTAAGCCCCATTGTGAAAAAGGCTAGAAATCCTTAGCAACTTGTAGAGCATGGCTAGGGATGTGAAGTAAGTTAGCATGTTGTTGGCATTATATACAACACCAAACATAATCACTAAAGTCTTGGTGAAGAGTGGGCCAATAATAGCCTAGGTGAAGGATGCACTTTGCAACCGAGTTACCACTAAAATGCCCTCCACAAATCCCATCATGGACTTGTTTGATAGCGTGAGATGTTTCAGTGGAGGTTAGACATCGAAGAAGGAGGCCATCGAAACCTCATTTATAGAGAAGACCCCCTAGCATAGTATATCAAGTTGTGCTTTTGATAAAATCTTGTCGCGCATTGCTAGAGAGATCAGGGGGGACAATAGAATAAGTTAAGTAGTCCACAAGTTGTTTATACCAAACATCATGTGGACTAGAGTCAATGGTGCTGATGAGGTTGATGTTAATAGAGATATATGAAGGTAATGCCAAATGATATATCGTAACATAAATTCTTGAGGAAGATGATGAGGATGAAATGCGTGAGGTGAGAGAAGCCATGGTATCAGGAAACTTATTCGTAGATTGAGGAACAATTTATAGGAGGTAATGGTTGAAAGATTCTAGCAGGGTGTCAACACAGTGTTTGTACCTTTGCAAAAATTCATTTTTACAAATATATGAACCGTTGATTTGATTGACGACTAGTTGTGAGTCACCAAAGATGTTGATGGTCTTAGCGCCTAGGAAAAGGGTGGTTTGAAGTCCCAAAATTAAGGCTTCATATTCAGCCATGTTGTTGGTACATTCAAAGTCAAGTTTGAAAGATAGGGGCATGTGCTCACCCTCATGAGGGATGAGAATGACCCCCTCACCCCCATCATTTTGACATTTAGACCCGTCAAAGAATATTGTCATTTGATAGAAAATGTCATTGATGGATAACATGGTGATGGATTCGTCAGGGAATTCACAGTGAGAAGGTTGGTTGTCAGGTAGAGGGGCATCCGCTAGTTGGTCAATGATTGTTTGCCCCTTTATAGATTTTTTTTGGATGAATTCCAAATCGAACTCAGCAAGAAGCATGAGCCAACAAGCCATACGTTGGTTTTGGTATGGCTTGGAATGCATGTATTTGAGGGGGTCAGTGTGGGTGATGACATAAGTTTTGTGATTGAGAAGATAATGATGGAGTTTGGTAGAGGAAAAGACTAATGCCAAATAGAGTTTTTCGGTATGAGTATAATGAGTTTCATAATCAATGAGCATTCGACTTATATAATAAATCACTTGCTCATGATGTTGTTCATCTCGGTGTGCGATCATGGCACCTAAAGAATGATTTGTTGCTGAAATGTAAAGATAGAAAGGTTGGTCATCTTTAGGTGGAATAAGGACTAGTGGAGAGACAAGATAACGTTTAAGAGCCTCAAAAGCCTCTTGGCAATCCTTATCCCAATTAAAGGAGATGTCCTTCTTTAGGAGGTGATGAAAGGGTTGACATCGGTCAGAAAGTTGCGAGATGAAGTGATGAATAGATTGAAGCTTCCCTTACAGGCTGCGAAGTTGCTTTAGATTGGTAGGTGGCAGCATCTCGAGTATAGCTCTTATCTTAGTGGGATCAATCTCAATGCCATGAAGGGAAACAATGAAGCCTAAAAGCTTCCCAGAGAGAACCCCAAAGATGCATTTCTTAGGGTTGAGTCAAACGTTGTATTGGAAGAGGCGAGTGAAGATTATTTTGAGGATGGTTAAATGGTCACGATGAAATTTAGATTTGCCTAGTAGGTCATCCACATAGTCTTCCGTGATTTTGTGGAGGAGATCGTGAAAGATGTAAGTCATGGCGTGTTGATATGTGGCACCTGCGTTCTTTAGGCCAAAAGGCATGACCCTATAGCAAAAAGTCCCCCATGGGGTGATGAAGGTAGTTTTGTGTTGATCTTCTAGCGCAATCAAGATTTGGTTATATCCTGAAAACCCATCCATGAGTGATAGCATCTCATGACCGGCCATAAGATCAACAAGTTGGTCAATGTTGGGTAGAGGAAAATCATCCTTTGGGCAAGCCAAGTTAAGGTCACGATAGTCAGTACAGATTTAGATCCCCTAGTTGCTTTGGTGACAGGGATGGTATTTGACACCCATTACAGATAATCAATGGGTTGGATAAAGGAGACAGAGAGAAGACACTGAAGCTCCTCTTTGATAAGGAGTGCAATGCGAGGATGCATTTTGAAAAGCTTTTGCTTGACAGGCTTAGCCTTTGGGATTGTGACAATGTTATGAATGACAATGTTAGGGTCGATGCTAGGCATATCGCTATAGGCCCAAGCAAAGGCTTTGCTATGATCTGAAAGGAATTTGGTATAGTCAATTTGTTCCTGGGCATCTAAAGATTGACCAATCTTTAAAACGTGAGGAACATCAAAAGATGGAAGGTTGATGTCAATGGTCGATTCATTTAACATAACCTGTGTTTCCAAAGGAAGTGATCATTAAATGAAAGTCATCTGCACCCATGTAGGTGAGTATGGCTTCATCGTCCACACATTGGATAGTGTTAATGGTAGCAGATTCATCATCTATCATGTTTGGATAAACAAGAGGGAGAGACCTGAATACCCCACCTAGTTGATAGGTTAGGGGTTCCAAGCGAATGATGTTTATGCAAAAAAAATAGGAGGGATGGAAACCACCGACTCCATAGGTGAAGATGGGGGAATAGGTGAGTTTGGAGGTGATTGGTCTATGATAGGTTTGGGGTGAGGGTTTTTAGAAGTTTCAGTAGGTTCTTCAAAACCCAGGCCATGTCGCTTCTTGGCATTCTTTATGGCCTCGTCATTTGGTGGTTCGACGGGCTGGTGGGAGCCTTGTTTGTAGCACCCAAAGCCAAAGCCCTTCCATGCACACCTATAAAGATAGGTATGAGCAAAGTTTGGGTTGCCAATAAAAGAGAAGTCAGACGTAAATATTTGGGGTGATGAAAGAGGATTCCCATCAGTGGGAGCTTGATCTAGCCCTCCATAGATGAGATTTGTTTGAAGATTGGGAGGACCATAAGGGATGACCATTCCGATACGATGGTCATAGTTAGGATTGTGATGAAGTTGTCCATACTCTTGAGGAGTCTGTAACATGTCCAAGGTGAGTAAATGATACTCCCCAAGTGAAAGACGTTGGAAGGTATCTTCCATAGGGTCTTTTATTGTCCCTTGAGGAGGTGGTGTAGGTGTAACCGCCGTTTGCGTACTTGTTGAAGCTTTTGCGAGTGGAGGTGGTGTTTGAGTTGATGTTTTTAAAGGAATGAGAACATCATTGGGTCGATAAGTTGTGTTGCATTTCTTGAAAGGGGAGGGGTTTGCGGGAATGACATGGACTTGACCGTCGTGTACAAATTTGACACAACGATGTAATGTAGAAGGGACACAGGCCATGGCATAGATCCAAGGTCATCCTAATAACATGTTGTATTGGAAATATCCCTTGATGATGTAGAAGAGCTCTGGGATTGTTCATGGGCCAACACGAATATGTAAGATGACGGTGCCAATGGTAGTGGCAGTGGAGTCATTAAAAGATCAAAGAATTGCGTCAATTTTTGACACGCAATTCTTTAGAAGGGCTAATTGGTCATAGGCATGGGTGGAAATGATAATGATGTTGGTGCCCCCATCAGTCATAACTCACTTAACGTGAGTTCGATCAACGTAGGCTGTGATGAAAAGGGTAGCATCCTGATCTTCCAAGTTGGAGGTAGGAATTTTAGAATCACTAAAGGTAATAGAGGCGATGGTGGGTAATGATTGGACTAAGGCAGCTAGTGGTTGGGGGTCCTTGGGTTTGACCTCCATTGCCTATAAAGCTTTGATTAAAGCTTGATGAAGTTGTGGAGAGCTTTGAATGAGGTCATATAAAGTCATCTTCATGAGAGTTTAACGAAGCTGTTTCACCATAGAATCATGGATTGCCTTCGAAGCAGTTGGTTGGGATGTACCCAAGATAGAAATCTTGGGTTTGGGTGGTTGAGCAAGTTTGACAAAGGGGTAGGTCCAAGGAATAGCAACTTTCTCTTTTGCTTTATCCTTTAAAGTTTGTGACCTAGTGGCCACATTGATGGTGTTAATCTCGAATAAAGGGGGTGAAAGAGGTAAAGGGACCATAGTCTGATGATGGGATCTCGATGAAGGTGAAGAGGTTTGAGAGACATTAGATGGTATTGGAGAGTTGTTGATGGTATCCTCAACAAGAAGGGTGTCTTTCTCTAAGTATTGGTGAATGACAACCTTGAGGGCACAACAATTTTCAGTGTCATGCCTAGGTGAGCGATGATATAGGCAGATTTTAGTGTCATCGAACCAAGATGGTTTTGGTTCGAGAGGTTGAAATGGTTTAATAGGTGGAAGAGTGATGTTAGAAGTTTGCAAAAGTTGGCGTAGTATCAAAGCATATGAACCCACTAATGGGTCTGTGCTTGTTGATGCATTAGGTGTTGATGACTTTTGTTTGGGAGTTGTTGAGGGAGATTTCCATACCACCTTTTGGGTTGGTGGTGTGGCCACTCATGTAGACGACACTTTCTTTGTGAGGGGTGCTGAATTTTTTAGAGGAGGTATGTTTTTGGTGGGTAAAGGGAGTAATGGAGGCAACTTGTTTTTATTAGGTATTGGAGTAGGGAGTACTCCTATTAAGATAGAAGGATGTGGGCCTAAAATAGAGGGCAATGATGATGGTGGGGGAGGAGTTCTCTGACGTGTTTTAGTAGCCTTCTTTAATACAGTGTGAGGATTACCATTATGGGGGGCAAGATTCAAATCAACCTTCACTTGTGGGTGAGTGAGGTTTGATATGGGATGAACACCAAGGGATTTAACCTATTTCAGTGTAGTGGAAGTTTGTGAGGGTTTAGGTTCAGATGTGGATGGTTGAGCTTCTAAAGATTTGGAAGTAGAAGCCTGGTCCTCGTTGGAGACCTTTGGAGATTTTGTCGAAGGAGGGTCATTAGTACAAGATGAGATGGGATGTGTAAGATAAGGAGCTTTGAGTTGATCCCATATGCCTCATGTTCTAAGTTCCTCGAATGGAGAAGTCTTAGGTTTTTAGCCAGTTGAGAGAATGGTTTAGAAGTCATTGCGTGAGGCTTTATAATTGGTTTTTTAGAAGATTTGGGTGTTTGTGAGAGTGGAATGTGTTAGATGCAACGATCTTGGGCCAAAGGTGTGAGAGAGCCATTACTGGATCCTCTTCGATTGAAGTAGGTGAAGAGACAAGTTCTTCTCTCAGTGGAGAAGGAATTGGAGAATGTGACTCCTCAAGAGGATAGAGGGTAGGGATGATTGTGCCTTCTACTTGTGGTTGAAGAGAAGGAAAGGTATGGTCCTCCATAGGTAATAGGATGGATGAGGGTGGGGCTAGTGGCGTTGGTATGGTTAAAGTGTCTTCCAATATAAGAGGGGTAGATGGAGGACTATTAGGAAAAGAAGGTTCTTCCACCTGTGGAGGAGAAATAGGAGAAGAAGGCTCTTCTACTTGTGGTGGAAAAATAGGAGAAGAAGGTTCTTCTACTTGTGGAGGAGAAATAGGAGAAGAAGGATCTTCTACCTGTGGTGGACAAATCAGAGAAAAAGGTTCTTCTACCTATGGAGGAGAAATAGGAGAAGGCTCTTCTACCTATGGTGGAGGGATAGGTTGACCAACCTCTTCAGTTTGTGGGAGAGGTTGGTTAGGCATAAAAGGAGAGACCATGTTGACCATGCATATATTACGCTCTTGGGAGTCATCGGCCATGGTCTGAATGTTATTTTGGCTAGGGGGATGGTTAGGAAAAGGTTGTCTAAAGATGTCTATGTTTTAGTTAGGTGGCACATTTGGGTTATCCAAGACAGGATCACCTTTATCTAACATGTCCTGAATGACATTCTTGAGGGTTTTACAATTGTTTGTGTCATGGCCTTTGACATGGTGATAATTACATAAGTCATTCTCCCTATACCATGCAGGGATGGCATGTGAGAGATCAAATTGAGGTGGTGGTCAAATTTGGGGGAGGTTGAGGACTCCCTGTTTGACTAGTTTATCCAACATGGATGCGTATGATTCTCCTATTGGATTATATTGATGCTGTATATATCATTGTTGGAATTGTCATGTGATGTATTCTGATGTTGAAGGTTGAGGTTGGTTGGTTGTTGTTGAAGATGATGGTCTAACGACCACAACATTTGTCGATCCCTTGGATTTGGAATTGGAGGAAGAAGATTCGGATGAAGGGTCATTTGATTTTGTGTTGGGGTTTTTACTATGCAATTTGACTTTATTTTCTTTAATAGCATGGATTTCAAGCTTCCTAGCCATGGTGAAAGCTTCATCAAATGTGCAGAATGTTTGGACCCACAAAGTAGATGAGATGTGTTTGGCACATGCTTGTGAAAAGAACTCAATGAGCTCTGGTTGAGGTAAAGAAAAGGAGAGTTGGTTGATTAAACTTCTCCAATGGGCAATGAAATCAGCTATTGATTCATCGTCTAATTGTCTGATAGAATATAGGTCTGTGGTGGAGACCTTTTTAGTGATGTTGATTGAAAAGTGGTCAAGAAATAGTTGAGCTAGTTGAGTGAAGGTAAATAGAGAGTGACTGGTAATAGAACTATACCAATCGAGGGCAACACCAGAAAGTGACATGGGAAATGTGCATAGTAACAATGCATCATCATGTGCTATAAGGTAACAAGCGTGTCTAAATGATCGTAGATGTTGTTGTGGGTCTTCTTTACTCTGGAAGCGAGTAAACTTGGGAAGTTCCGACTGATTAGGACATGGTTGGATTGGAACTAAAGGATGAATAGGTTCATTACAGATTTGTTCATATGAGAGAACATTTCTTGAACCCAAAATAGATGTCTCAAGATTAGACATCTTATCCATCAACATCTTGATTAGATCAATTGATGGATTTGCAGGTGGGGCACCCCCTAGGTTGTAAGGCATTTGGAAGGTGTTAGATGGAGCGTATGACATAGTTGGTTGCACTTGTATAGGCGCAACATATTGGTAACTAGTCATAGGGACTGATGTTGAAGTCAAGGGTGGTTGTGTCATAAAGCTAGAAGGCACAACTTGGCTTGATGTCGCCAAAGGTGGTTGGATGGTGGCAACACTAGCCAAAGGATAAGTAGCCACTCTTGTATTTATGGGTGCAAGAGTAAGTGGAATGGAGACAATTAAGTTTTGGAATGGTGTAGAACTTTGTTGAATGGTTTGTGGTTGAGGGGGTACAAAAACCCCAATGGAGGTAGGTCCAGAAACAAAAGGAGATTCCACACTTTGAAGATTGGTCATGGTCGGGTTGTTAGTTGAGGCAATGGCCTGAGTGACCATGGGTTGGGTTACGGAGGCTGTTGATATGATTGCCTTTTCAACTAAGGAAGTTAGCATCCCATAAACTGGGTTACCTAAAGGATCTCGCATTTGACTTCTCATGAGATAGGGCTGAAGAGCCTTGACATTGAGGTCAAGGAACCTTTCAAAGTCTTGGTCCCCTTCAGGAACAATAGGGGGTTGAGTTGGGGTTGGTTGGATAGGAATATGTTCAGTTTCTAAATTATACTCCATTTGGGGACTTGATATAGAAGGTGAAGGTGAGAGTGGTTGTTGCCTTGCATGGCCAACAAGAGTTTTGGTTTGACTACATGTCAAAACCATCCAAGGCAAAATAGATTCAGGTTCTAAAAACTGTATGTTTCAGCCTCATAAAACTAGAAATTGTTTTTAACAGCAAAAGGTCAGGTTTTAGCTTGCTGTTTGAGAATTTTTTTTGACAGTGACCGACGTCGGTAGAAAAACCGATGTCAGTGAAATACGTTGCCGATGTCAGTCAGATAACCGATGTCGGTGAAGATAGTTGTCGATGTCGGTGTCTGTGTATTTCTAGAAACTCAGAAAAATGAAAGTTTTTGGAAGAAAGAAGAAAGTTTTGAGTTGTTTTTGGAGCTCAGAATAATGCATCCTTACCAGCTCAAAAAACTAGATAAAAATAGAAAAGTAGATGAATGCAAGCAGCCTCTAAACATTAAATTCTTAAGAATAAATTTTAGAGTCATGTTGGCTTATGCCTTAGAAGAGTGTGTTTGAGAATTGGGCTTTTGGAATGGGTCCTAAAGAAGAAGTCTAAGGTTGGTTTTGGGTTAGTTTTGGTGCTCAAAGATCTGTGTTAGGTTCCGTACGTGGCTTGGTGCTAGGGGCTTGCCCCCCTCACTTCACGAACCCAGAGCCAAGTTGGGTTGCTTAGCCAATATATACTTCGCCTAGAGTTTATACTCTGCCAGAGAATAGAGTGGGTCCTCCTCTTGGTGGTGAAATCCAAGTAGGATCGCTATGTAGGGTAAGGTATCCGCTAGGTGATGAAATCCTAGTCGGGCCTTGTCTCAGGTATGTTTAGATGTTTGATTTTGTGAATGTGGTTAGGTCGTGTAACATATGTGCACTATGATTTATTCATAATGATTTTTAATTACTAAGTGAGAAGGCTAAATATGCATTCAAGCAGGAATGAGATGCAATAGTGTTTTTAACCCAAATTAAAATGTTTTTTTTAGATGCAAACAAGTGAGGAAAAGGTTAAGAGCATGGATTTTCACTACTCTAAGATGCAAAGAGAAAGTGACAAGAAGAAAAGGAAAGACGTTCTTTTTAACTTTTGCTTATGATTTATTTTTGAGATAAAGAGATAGAAGAAGGATGCAAGGAGAAAACCTAATGCACCTATATGAAAAGTTTGTCTTTAGAAGAAATGAACCCAAGGAAAACTCCAGGGTCCCACCGGACGTGCCAGAATGTTTTTGCTTATTTTTGCTTTTTACATTTAGAAGAAATAAGAAACTAAAGATAATGGTCAGGGGTTAGATGATACCTAGATGAAGTTGTGCATTGTATTCAGATGATTGAAGGAGCTCCTCTTTGGCTGTGGAGGATGACACTTGTAGATAAGAAGATACTCAAACAAAGAAAATGTTAGATAGATATATGGTGGACTACCAAGCAAAGCTCAGTCTTAGAAGTGCAAAGACTTCTTGGAGGGATGATAGTCCACTAGTTGATAAAAAGAATGTCAGATAAAGAGAAATAATGAAAGACTAAGAAATAAAAAGTAGACAATGCGTACCTATATTCTATTGTAAGTCGCCCATAGTCATCGATGTCAGTAGTTCTGCCGGTGTCGGTTGGTTAATGTTGTCGACATCAGTTATTCTACCGATGTCAATAGCGGTAATGGTCCTTGGATGGGTCTCTGGTTAATGTCTTTGGTCAACAAAATGGTCTGGGAGATTCAAAAGGGTTGTGCAGGGATGTAGGACAATGGACAGAGTCTTAGGAAGGACAAGGTAGGGGGATAGGTTGTCAAAATGGGTCAGGATAGAAGGAAGGATTTTTAGCCTCTCCAGGAAGAAATTTGGATTTGGTCTCAACAGTACTCAGAAAGTAGCCAGTGGACTAATTACCAATGCACTCTAAAAATACTGAAATATAAACTAGAAGAATACTTAGCTCTTGATGGAGAACCAGAAGTGTAGAAGACTTGTTTTGTTATGGCTGATGCCGAAGACCTCGTGCAACGTTTCAATCTGGTGTAGAGTGAATTTTGTAGAGTTTCTTAGCCTGAAGAGTGATGATAGAATGCTGATGCCTCATCTTAAATCTTGCCTTTGATCTACAAAGAGTCGAGGAGCAAGAGGAGATCAATCTGGGAAAGAGAATTGGCGTTCGGGGCAAGAGAATTCACATTCGAGGGTGCAACTGAGGTTAGAATTTAGTTTAAAGAAATTGACGTTGACAATTCTGTCGGCATCGGCTGACGGTTAACCAACATCAGTGGCTAGAGAATGGGTAAAAAGGCTATTTTTAGCCTTTTGCCCATTCCTCCATCTGCCAAGTTTAGTTGTCATTGTTAAACGGTCTAAAGGCGGGTTTAATAGGTGCAAGAATTAGTGGGGGAGTTGAAATAGGTCTTAGGTAATTATGATTAGTCATAGGGTGATAAATGGTCTAAGAGCTAGGAATCCAAGTTGAGGTGTCTAAAGGGGATGATTAATTTAAAATAAGAATTTTAAATTAATAAAGTATAGGTTAGGCATGTTGAAGTTAGAAAGGGACCAAGGGGGGGTTTGACAATATTTTGGTGTCTACATGTAGGTTTTAGGGTTTAGCTCAATAATGGTGGATGTTAGGTTGCAGGTTACAAATTATGGCATCTCAAGGGTTCCTATGGTATGTGTGATTTAAATCATAGCATTTCCCCCCACTTGAGTTGTCATGTGTCCTTAGGTGATGTGGATTGAGTAGGAAGTATGAGATAAGATGGGTCATCATAAGGAATAGAAGTGTGGGTTTTAGAGGTGATGTGATAGACTTTTTGAATGAATAACTAAAGTCATAATAAAATATGCTTTATTAATACCATCAACTCTATATTATAATAATGAATGACATTTTCAATGATGAAAGATATAATGTACCTTTTAATAATGGTGTTTTAGATGTGACACCTAGGAACTTGCACGTGTGTTGGCATGCAAATATTTGCATGTGAATGATTAATGGGTGCAATTATTGGGTTGGTAGTTAGAACTAGATTGAAGTGGAGCCTTTGTGAAGTGATTAGGAGATCACTACTGGTTAGGTGTTGATGATGCCTATAGCTCACATACATGTGATGTAGGATAGTCTACATGGAACAAGGGTCTAATACTTAGAGGATAAATGATTGATGTCATACCATAAGATGGAAATTGAAAAGCTAAGTGATCCAAGTGATGGGCTAGAAGATCTTGAGTAGGTAACTAAGGGAATTACTACCTAGTAACCTTCATCTAGATGAACCAACTGATAGAAGTCTGGATGTTGCTTATGGTCTAGAGGTTTTGTGCCTAGGGACTTGGCTATAGTAATAGATAGGGTGTTCAACATGGAACCTATGTGCCAAATAAATTTGAGATGTCACTGATTAACAGAGTGAAATGATCTTCATAAAATGATGATAACTTAAAATAAATCATGAATGTCTCTATAGGCAAAAATTTTGGTCTACAACATTTCCTCATGGAAAGAGAAGTTGTATTCTTTGTCATGGATCTATATATTTGTATTTCTAGGTAGTTTTAGGCAATAGATATGACATTTTCTACCCCAATATTTATTCATTCTTCCATGAGGTTGTCTGATGACTTTCATGCAATGCCCAAAATCCAATAGCCAAGCCATCGGTGAGAGTTGTAAGAGTATTTATCTTGTATGCTCTGTAAAAAGGTGAGAATAGGCATGAGAATACCTAAAATAGCTAAAAAATGCCAGTAGTAAGCTGCAAAGTGATGGCCAATTATGTAGACATTTCCCATAGTAGCTACATAAATGCTCTTAGAAACTAGAGAAAATATGTGTGAATAGTTGGGATTTGAGGGATTGCCCTCTCTCTACTTCCTTTTTCATGTTCCCTTATTTATTTATTTATTTATTTTTGTTTTTACCCTTAAATACCTAGCAAGCTAGTTTGCTACTTAGACCCTTTTTATAGATTTGGGTAGCTAATAGGCTAGTTTTCTACACAGAAGTTGCCAATAATGCCCAAAAATTGGTTTTCATTTTGGATTTATTTTCTGACTCTAAATGATATTTGTAGTAGAATATTTATTCAGGGTCCCAGCAAAGTCACCTATAAATGTGACTTGTCAACGACTAGGTGAATGTCTCATTCATCATACCAAAAGAGGGCAAGGATGTCCTCCTCTCCTTCAACTAAGTGTGGACTAGTACTCTCATTGTTTGGTGAGGCAACACGCCTATCTAGGACATCATTAGGTCCATCTTGTAATTGCTAGCATATGTGACTGGTAAATTTTTCTTGAGTAAGTGGATTTTTATACAACTTGAGTCTATGGCCATTGATCAGTAGATAAAATCTTACTGGATCAATGGTTTAGAGTTAAACTACTCCATTGTCAAAAACATGCTCAATCTCAAAAGGACCAAGCCATCTGGTTTGGAGTTTACCCTTGTGGTCCTTGTATTTGGAGTAAAAAAGAATGGCCTAATCTCATGTATGAAATTTCTTGGTCTTAATGTGCCTATCATACCATCCAATTCATTACTAATGTATAAGTTCTATGTTCTTTAATGCTTTTTGTCTATATTCATCTAATGCATTCAACTATAGAAGCCTTTATTTTTGGGCTTTAGATATATCCATCCCAAGTTCTAGTGTTTTCTGTAAGGTCTTGTACTCAAATTCAATGGGAAAGACATGTTTCTTTCCATAGACCAACTCATATGGAGTGAAGCCTTTAGTGGTCTTCCATATGATTCTATACGCTCACATAGCTTTAAGAAGCCTAGCCTCTCAATCCTTACAAGATAGTCCAATAGTCTTTGTCAGAATATTTTCTAACTTCCTATTGGTCACTTTCACCTGTCTATTAGACTTTGGATGATATGGAGTTGATTTCTTATGCCTAATCTCATATTGCTGGACTAAAGTAATAATTAAATTAGTAGTGAATTGGGGTCCCTGATCAGTGACAATTTCATGTGGCACACCATATCTAGTAAATATTTACTCATAGAGGAAAGTTTCCACCTTCTCATCCCTGGCATGTGTAAGAGCCTTAACTTCCACCCATTTAGTGACATAGTCAGTACATATAAGGATGTACTCTTTGTTGTTGGATTTTGGATCAAAAGGTCTTACAAAGTCTAGGCCCTACTTTTTAAATGGTTTAAGCACCATCTAGGGTTGTAAAGGCATTTCATATAAATGTACATGTTTCCCCATACACTGACATTTGTCTTAATGACAAGTATATAATATTGAATCTTTATGGAGTGAGGGCCAAAAATAATCTGTATTCAAAATTTTGACTGTTGTATGCTTGGTTGCAAAGTGTCCTCCATATGGTTCATCATGGTAGGCTTTAAGGATATCTGGAACTTCATATTCTTTGAGACATCTTTTGATGATAGAATCAGGGCTAGTGTAAAAAAGGAATCCATACAACCATGAATATCTGGCACTTTTGTGAATTAATACTTTCCTTTGTTTGGGGAGGAAGTGTTATGGAAGTAACTCTATTACAAGGTAGTTAGCAATATTAGCATAGCAAGGTGTGCTAAGGGTGAGAGAGAATAGGTGCTCATCTAGAAATGAGTCATCCACTATGGTATCCTCTTTAGGGGTTTGTAGGAGTGATAAAAAGCCAACCATTACCTTGTCCTTATTAGGCTTATCTACAATGGTGATATCAAATTCTTATAATAAGAGTAACCATCTTATCACTCTAGTTAGAACAAATGGTTTGTTCATAAGGTACCAAATGGATGCATGACCTATATGAATAAAGACCTGATACCCTATGATGTAGTGATGAAACTTGTTGATAGCATAACCTACCACCAAGAACTCTTTTTTTTTAGTAAATGTGTAATTTAGTTCTATTGCCTACAAGTTTTTACTTATAAAATATATGGCATATTAAGTGCTTCCTATTTTTGGCCAAGCATAACTTTGAGGGTAGTATCTGAAGCATTTGTGTGAATGTGGAAGGGAAGCTTCCAATTAGGACCACATAGAGTAGGGGCGGTGGTCAATAATTACTTCAATTGTTTGAAGGTTGTATCACAAGCAAGAGTCTAGAAAAATTTAGCATCTTTATCCAGAAGGGTAAACAATGGTGATACTACTTTACTAAAATTATCGATGAATCTCCTGTAGTAACCAACATATCCTAAAAAAATCCTAACATATTTCTATTTGTGAGGAATAGGCAAGTTTTTGATGATGCTAATTTTTGGAGGGTGAACATTAATTCCTACAACAGATACATGGTGGCCTAAGATAATACCTTTTGTCATAAGCATATAGCATTTCTTATGGCTGAGAGATAGATGATACTCCTAACAACATTATAACAATTTTTCTAGGTTTTTGAGGCATTTATCAAATGTCTTTCCATAGATAGTGAATTCATCCATATAGATTTTTACACATTCATTGGCCATATCTAAAAAGATACTCAGGATAACCCTATGAAATATGGCTAGAGTGTTACATAGCCCAAAGTGTAATACATCATAAGCATAAGTACCCTAGGGACAAGTAAAGGTGGTATTTTCCTAGTTCTCAAGAGCAATTGTAATTTGGTTGTAACCATTGAAGCCATTTAGAAAGGCAAAATATTTCTTCCCTACTAGTGTGTCCAAGACTTGGTTAATGAAAGGTAGAGGAAAGTGATCCTTCTTGGTTGTTGTGTTGAGTTCCTTGTAATTGATGCATACACACCATTCTTCATTTTTATTTGGTAGAATTACCAAATGTGACATCCATTCATTGTTAGAGATAGGATATATAAATCTAGTAGTCAATTTTTTTTGTAATTCTCTTTTGACTATTTTTTGAAGAGTTAGATTCATCCTACATTGTGGCTATATAATTGGTTGGGACTCTTATTTGATGTAAATATGATGTGTGCATGTTTCTGGGCTGATTCCTTGCATATCCTCATAATCCCATGCAAAATCATGTTGGTTGGCATGCAACATGTTGACTAGGCACTTTTCTTCATTTAACTTCAACTTGTTATTAATAAGCAGTGTTTTCCCTGGTGAGATTGCAATTTTCTATGAGAGTGCTTTCATTATTTCTATATTGCTAATGGATCTAGTTTGGTTGTAGCTATGAGGTAATAACTAATGGATTTTTTTTGTACAGATGCATTTGAATTTTCTAATTCTTAGAAGCTAGAAAATAGGCACTCAACACATTGTAAATGATTAATATCTATTGGAGTTTTGTAATTATGTTGAAGAACATTGGAGAGAATGGTATCTTCCTCTTGATCAGCCAATGTGCATGCATGGTCTATGGTAAATATAGGAATCAAGGAAGGCTGATCTACCTCATCTTCTTCAGCCCATAATGTAAGCTCTAGTAAAAAAATAAGCTATGTTGGGGGATAAAGAACCAACTTCTTAGTGTGGTAGCCATTGGATAATATCATGTTACCTATTCTACAGTTGATGAAGGCATCAATTGTGGTAAGCCAATGTCATCCTAAGATAAGGGGGTATCCACCCAAATTAGACTTAGCCCATAGCATAATGAAATCTATGAGATAATCCCAAGAATTTATAGTGATGACAAGATCTTCAATGATTCCCTCTGGTTTGATTATAGACATGTTAGTGATTTGCAATAGTGTAGATGTGGGATGAATATTATTTAGTTGTATTTTGTGCATAGTTTTGGTTGTCATTACATTTATTGAAGCCTCTAAGTTGATCAATGTGTTAGACAAATACTGGTCATGGATCTAGAATATTAATATCGAGCATCCAAGATCTGAATACTTCCTTGGTAGGGTGTTCCCTAGCATGATGTTTGCTAACTGGCCAATCACATGCATAATATTGGGATCTTTTTTCTTCCTTCCTAGTTTTTGCAGACAGAGATCTCTAACAGCTTTGGAATATATGGGTACGTATTTTATGGCCTAAAATATAGGGATTTTGATGTAAAGGTTCTTAAAAATTTCCCATAAAATCAAACTTATGTTCAATTGTATGGCATTGAAGGTTGAGATGTTCTAGAAATGGGGGGTTGTTTCATTAATAGCTTTATTTTGTAGTTTAGAGAGTTTTTGAGTTGATGAGGGTAGGTTAACATGTTATTCTAGGGTTTCATCATTTGAATACCTTATTATGGGTGGTTCAGGGGGTGGTATAACTTTCCCTGAATGGAGTTGAATTTCATTGATGTTTACTATGTATGTTGGGTATTGAACAGGCTCAATACTAAATGTGGATTGCACTGACTTATTTTTAGAATTATATATGGGTTGGGGAGGTAGATAGTTAGGCTTGGGTGTAGCTCATGTATTGGGAATAAGAGCAAGAGGTTGTTTTTGTTGTTGTGGAGGACATCCTCTTGGAGATATTCCCCATGGTTAGTTAGGTCTCCAGGGTTATTGCCACTAGTTTGTGAAGGGTGGACCTTGGGGTGGTTTCTAGCTTACATCTAAGATGAGGATACATTTTGTCGAGGATGTCAAGAAGTGGTGGGATAACTTGCTTGAGGTGGATTCTAGCTAGAATTATGAGGTGGAATGTTCATCCAAAGACTAGTCCAATTGGGAGTAGCATTGACAAATTTTGAATTAGAGGAGGTAGAATTTTAAAAAGGTGGATTTTGTCCTATACCTTGATAAGGTGGTCATTGAACTTATGGATTTCATTGTACACCATATAAAAATTGGTCATTATCTCTTCCTAAAACATGTATCTCTATTGTTTTTGATCTTCAATTGTGGTGTGAGCTACTTTAGCCTGAACCTTGTGATATCTACAATCAACCTTTTTCTTCTTACAGTCTAGACAGTAAATGGGCAAGGCTTAATCTAAATATGCTTGTTTTTTATTGAATTTAGGATGTCTAGTTTGGTTGATAAATGGATAATGATATCATATTTTATATCCTATAATAGGTTATTAACCTCAATTTTTGATAGGTCATTTACAACTACCAATGGAAGCTTGTTGCTTTTGACTTTATTTATGGTAGATCTAGAATAATTCTTTCTCAGCTCTTTGATATTTGAGAATAGTAGGTGAGAAATATATCCTCCACTCATTAGGTCCAAGGATTCTAGACAATCTTCTCTGATTCTTTTTAGGAAGATGAGTTTCAAAGGTTCTTCTCCAAGTGCCCTTTTCTTGAATTTTTGTACACTGAACATGAACCATTCAACATAGTCCTCCTAGGATTCATCCCCCTCCTGAGTCATCCTAAAGATGTCATTTATTTTATAACTTCTTCCTCTTCCATATTCCTAATACTTATCCAATTTTTTTTTCATGTCCTCCCAAATGCAGACTGAATTACTACCCAGTCCCATAAACCAGTGAAGTGTTGAGTCTTTGATAGTAGCTGGAAAAAGTTTCAACTTTTATGCATCCTAATTATAGGCATAGATTTTATAGAGGATATAAAATTTGAAAAAAAATGTGTTTGGGTCTTTTGATAATGTACCTTTGAAATTGGGCAAGGCTAAGTGCAAGACGTTTTTCATTTGTGTTACACCCATTGCATCTGGAATAGAAAATTAAAAAATAATTATGTCGAGAGTCCTATTGTCCTCCACAAAGTCTCCTTCTTTGCTCATGATGGCTCTTCTTGTGATATGGATATGAAAGGTACTTAGGATCTCATCCTTAAAATCTATGTCAATCCCTTGATCAACATGATAATAAATGTGTATCTGCTAATATTCAATATTTTTACTTGATGAAGGGTCTAAAAATTCTCTTGAGCTTCCTTTGATTTGATCAAGAAAGCCTTACTAAAATGTTGTAAATATGTTACTCTCTAGAGTGTCTAGTTCATGTAGTTCCTCTCCTTCATTTCTTCTTACCAACTCAACTAATGCTTCTTCTACTTCTATTTCCTTTCTTAGAGCCAATAATGCTTCTTCTACAAGCTATCTCCTTCAGTTTGTATTGTTCTCTTCTTCAAGAGCCTTCTAGCTTATGGTATATTTTTCCAGGTATTTGTGGTTCTTTCCTAGAAAAAACTTGTGGCTTGTTTGGTAGGAATCTCCCTCAAGAATCTCTTTCTCTCTGCATAAATATTATGTCACTCCTTCAGTTGTCTTGTCCCTTCCTACATAGAGTTAGTTTTTTCATTTTTGTGTGTTTCAAGGGGATTATTTTAGATTAATTAAAAAAAACATAAATAAAAAATAAAGGAATGGTGAAATCAAAACAACAGGAATTGAAATTCTACTTCTAGAAAGCAATAAAAATTAACTACTGAAAGCCAAAAAATTTATTCTAGAAAGTAGGAAAATTAAAAGCACACTTTGCCAAAAATAAATCACTTTTGCAAGAAATAAATTCTAGAAACATGCATTAAGTAACTTATGCACTGTTTACTCCCATAAACTTAGACATCTAGGATAATAAACCATAGTGCCCTCACTCGACTTGATCGGATGGAACTATATGTCTAAAAACTTAGATATTTGGCATAAGACACCATAGTGTCCTCACTCGAATTTCTCGATTGGGTAGAATAGTGCATTAACCAAAAAAAAATTTGATGATTGATTTTATAAATAATAATTGACACCCTCCCTGGTAATGGTGCCATAATGTTGTGCATACTAATTACCCAATGATTAGCAGATTTACTAGTTTGATTAAATATTAATTGTCAACCGAGGGTGTGTAAGCTTTTCAAGAGTGTTAACACTATATATGCATTAATGATTTATAAATCAACTTGATTTTCTATTTTTAGTACAATGAATTTATGCTAAATTTACTAGATATAATTATATAACTATTTCACACTTATATATAATACACACATCACACTTATATAATCAAACTTTACAATAAAATCAACTTACACAACACACTAATAATTAAAGAGGGTCAAGATATTCATAGCACCTCATTTTGAAGGGGCCCTTCCTCATTCAGAAGTGAGCTCAAATACCTCTCCAAGAGAATCATAAAATTCTTATAAATTCAACTTTATCATTACTCAATTCTAAATACAAATGCTATAGTTCAAAAATTTCTACTATTACCTACTCAAAATTATCTAACTCCTAGTCTGATCTAGGTTCTACCTTTAAATACAAATTGTAGGTTATTGGCTCATAATAAAAAACACCAAACTAGGAAAAAATATAAATAGTTAGAAACTACCCCAGTCAACCTTTAAGTGGTTAGTAACCAAAGTTACTTGTTTTAGGTTCGACTAGGTTAGAGACAAGGCATACTATTTTGTTATTTTATTTCATTTTATCTTTTCTCATTATCCTTCTCCTTCCCATCTTTGGTAGCACATCTAATGTCTCATTGCATGTAGGGAATCTATACAACAACTATGATTCTTCCCAATCATTTGTTTAGTTTCCCAAGACAACTAGATGTGTCTACAAGATCTCCTCAATAATGACTCTGCTTTGCATAGTGGCTATAAGCACTCTATAGTAATTACAAGTAACTTGTAGGTGAAACCTTCAATTGCTATGGGCATTCTATAGTGGCTATAGGCAACCTATAGGTGAAGCCTATAGTTGTTGTGGGTATTCCACAGTGGCTATAGGCAACCTATAGGTGAATCCTATAGTAGCTATAGGCAACTTATAACTGAATCCTACAGTTATTTAAGGCACTCTATAGTGGCTATGAGTAACCTATAGATGAAGGCTACAGTTTCTATAGGTATCCTATAGTAGCCATGGCTTAGAAAGATTTTGTAGCTTTTCATGACCCTTCAAATTCTTGTTAGATAAAGTCACACCAATATAGTTCAATCAAGGAAAAACATCAAAAATTCATAACACACACACACACACACACACACACACACACACACACACACACATCAATGAACATATAAATTCATTTATTCATTTGAATTAGTGACATATAGTTATGGGATTTACATAGAAAAAGACATAGACTAAGCATGGATGAGGTTATAAAAGTAATCAATTGGTGGCCTCATTATACAATGTTTTATGGGTCATATGAGGTGTAAAAATTGATTTAGTCACTTATGTAAGTGAAAGGAATCTAATGGAATAGTCTTGTAAAGGTCTAGGTGATCCTAGTAATCTCCTAGTCATCTTGGCTGAACTTCTTAAGTACATTGTTAACATCAGAATTCACACGTGTGAAGGTTTCAAAAGAAAGTGGTCAAATAGGTTTTTTAATATTTTTTCCTAGTTTATATGGTCAAAATTTTAGGTCATGAAAACATGTATATAAAAATTTATGGTGGTGAAAAGTTGGTCTCCCAAGCATATTTCATTGTTTTCCATACTCAACCAAATTTGCAATATCAAGTGAACAAAGGAAAACTAGTTAGTAGTATTTTGTTTATAATTTTTGATAATAGATGAATTTAGTGGTGGTGTAAAAATAAAAGTGATATATGACTTCAAGGGATATCCATAAAAATTTATTAGGAGGTTTAAATGGTCGTACAATTGTATTTATTGTATGTGAGAGTTGACTATATTTTTTAAGATTAAATAAGGGTGCAAAGAAATGATAAAAAATTATTGGTATAAAAATAAAAAATTAATTAGACTCCATATATATCATCTTAAAATTTATTTGGAGTTTTGACTATTCATACAAGTGTAGTTATTGCAAGTCAAATTTGACTTTTATTGACTATAATTATTATAGGTTTGAGTAGGCTTCTTGTAGTGGTATTTATGAACTTCCTCAGAGGTTGTTAATCCACATGTTTTAAATAATTAAGTTTATAAATAGAAAATAAATTACTTGCATCAATAATCAAAATCTACTGAAATTAAACACAAGAAATGCTTAATAAATAAATAGACTAGAAATGACCAATATAGCAATAAGCAAGTCAATAATAAAGTTAAACGGGTCAAGTGTGCTTCAAAAAATAGGATAGGGGTCTGTGAACAAGTAAGGACACATAAAGTTAGGTTTGTTTGAGGTTAAGTGGATAAAAATAACTTGCTATTATTTTACACCATAGTAACCATCGATGGTTGATGTGACTATCAGTAGTTGATGTGACCATCAGTGGTTGGACATACTGTCAGCAGTCAAGTTGAGCATTGATAGTTACTATGTGTAGGCTGAAGGTAATAAATAGATAATTTATGAGATTAAAGAAGGTAATTCTAGGAGGTTAGATTATGTTGGGCTGATTGAAAAATATAAATAAAGTAATTAAATACTAGAAAACAAATACTTATCTTGTAGAAGATTAATTGGATGAGTGCTTGAGGTGGTTGGATTGTTGATAGAGTCTAGCATGATTTCAATAAAGTAATGGTAGTTAGATGTCAACTAAGGCAGGGTATCAAGTTGGCTCTCTATCATGATGGCTAGATCACTGGGTTACTGGAAGAACACCTACAAAATAAATCCTTAGATTTAAAATCTCTTGATAGTTGTGGATGGGTTTCACCTCTTACTCTTCTCTACTTATAGGCAAGGAAGGAGAGGTATAACAAGATGTTAACTGCACCTTTTAATTATAACTCATGCATGTAATGGATCATACATATATTTAGACAATTTAATTTTATAAAATCAAAGTAGAGTGGTTTACATGTTAGTGTTTGGGATGGTGGACCTTGACCATCAATGGTTAAGGTGAATATGTTAGTGGTCATCTTGACCGTCAACGATCGAGGGCCAAGGTAAAAATGTGGTTAAAGAGTGGGTTTAGTTAGTTGGTTAAAATGATCATGGTAAGGCTCAGTTAGGGGTGAAAGGGTCAAATTGGTCCCAAGGGTGTCCTAAGGTGGTCCAAGGGTGTTTCAAATTTTAGAATTACAGTGTGAAGATTTTTGGTGTCTACATTTTGCCCCTTTTTATTATGCAGCTTTGAATCAATAAGATATAAAACAAAAATGGATTATGGGTCGAAGGTATGATTGACCCAAGTATGAGAGGAGGTGTTCCCCCTCAAACTAGGAGTTGATGAGGTAAAACAAAATCAAGTGCAATTTTGATAAGGTGGATGAAGGTTGATGATAAAAAGGGTGAATGATAGGTTGGGCACTAGTGGCGTAAACAAGTGCACAAAGTGCAACAAAATTATGATAGTTAATATTGTGCATAGACTAGGTTGCCATAATTGGTAAAAATAAAGGTTGGTGCATAGAAGGACAAGTGATAAGTGGACTGCATGACTGTATTTAGGCATGGTGGCTGAGAACACTCATAAACACAAGTCTCTTAGGCAATGCTTGTGTTTCCATGGGTATCTAATGCAAGAAGTGCTCCTAGTGAAAACACAAATTGGTCAAGTGAAGTCATGGGTATCCAAGGTAGGAAGTGATCCCAAGAAGACACAAGTGGGTCTGGTATAGATGAGGTGGTGCTAGTTCAAAAAAATTGGTCAACATGGCAAATGTTATTATTATAATCAAATGACCAAGAAAAAGTCATCATAAAATGTGCACTAGTTAGGTTGAAATAGACCAATGGTGAGATGACAAGGTGTTTGGGGTGGGTAGGAGATGTGTTAGTCACTACATAGGCACATTCACAACACTACAGGGCTATATGGTTTCCCTACAGGGTCAGGTGGATACACTCACATGTGATAGAGACTAGGCTAGAGCTTCACTTAACTTGGTTACATAAGAGAGAGATTCCTTGAGACAAAGAGGAGGAGGATCTATGGCATCTATAAGACCATTGAAGTCTATCCCCATGACATGATACCTAGCCATCATATAGGAGTTATGGTATTATGAGGCTATAGTCTTAAAGTGGTGCCTTGATGAGCCTCGATGGGGTGAGTATAGAGCTAGTTTGGTAGGCAGTGCCAACATGGTGACACTAGGTCAGTAGGTTGCATCTATAGGTGGATAGATAGGTAGTATAGATGGACAAGCACTGGGACCTAGTGGTGCTCCATGAGATAGTGGTGCCCTAGGAGCATAGCTTTGATATGGTTCAAATATGTTATATTATGTTATTATATATCATTTTGATTATTACCTATGAGCTGATGTGGTGAGATGTATATTTTGAGAGAGAGACATATATATTTTTTGTATACATTATGATGTTAGACTCATGATTGATATGTATGATCTTTATTTATTTCTCATGGTCTATGGTTTTCTTTGATGTTTTGGGATGTTGTGATGTTTATATTGATGATGTTATTTTGATTATACTTATGTTATGGATATTGGTTGCTGATGTAGAATCACCTAGCTAGGCATGCAATGAGATGCATCTTGTTTTATTCACAGTTATGCTTTTTGACATGTATTTTTATTACATGCTAAATTTTAATGAGTATATGCTTCATTGTTTATATTTAGACATGTGGCAAAAATGGTTGATTGCTTTCTTTTTCATGGATGATTGACTCTAACATGTTGATGGATATGCTAATGATGCATGCTTTTTCTTATGACATATGTTGATGGTTACTGTTACTTAAGGTAAAACACATAAAGTGAGTTAATTAATAACACTAGATGTGAGAACAAAGGATATAATCAAGAGACATATGTCTTAATGAATATATTAACTAGTCATGATAGGATAGGAAGAGGGCACGATGCTTCTTCTTTGACAAGGACTAAAACAAAAATGAATTTGGATTGGCTTACAGAACTATTAGCCAATTTTCACACCCAAGTTTTGTATCTTTCATTTTGGCTAAGTGTAGCATTCTTAATTTGTTTATCCCCACAACAAAGTGTCACGTGTTATTTCCTTTGGAATCCTTGGTTCTATTTTTTTCCAAGTGTTATTTTGATCTTTTTGATCAAGTTTTATTTCTTTCAGCAAGGTTTTGATTCAGGTTTTTTGTTCAAGTCTCAAAGGAATTATTTCAGACTTTTTGTTTGAAATAAAAAGTCTGAAGGAATTGGTCCATTTCAAGATTTCTAAAGGGTCACTTACAAAAAGTCTGAAGGGTCTTTTTCTCATGGAAGTGTCATTTAAAAAAAGTCTGAAGTGTCTTTTTATCAATATTTTCTAAGGGTCTTTTCTTAGGAATTAGTCCTTTGCAACTTTTCTGAAGGAATTGGTCCTTTGCAACTTTTACAAAGGAGTTATCTCTTTCAACTTTTCCAAAGGAATTGTTTCGGACATTTTTTCTGAAACAATCTTTCCAAAAGGTCTTTTTCTCATGGAAGTGTAATTTGAAATATTTTTGAAGGGTTTTTTCTCTTGTGAAGGGACATTTTAAAAAAGTTTGAAGGGACACTTGCAAAAAGTTTGATGGGTCTTTTCTCAGGAAAGTGTCCAGTTTAAGATTTTCGAAGGGACATTTTCCATTTTTCTGAAGGGTCTTTTCTCTTACGAAGGGACATTCTCAATATTTTTGAAGGGTATTTTCTCGAGAATTGGTCCTTTACATTTTTTTAAAGGAATTATTTCAAACATTTTATCTAAAATAATCTTTCCAAAAGAATCAGCTCTTACATTTTTTTTGAAGGGTCCTTTGAAAAAAGCTTGAAGGGAAACTTGCAAAAAGTCTGAAAGGTCTTTTCTTGGGAAAGTGTCCAGTTTAAGATTTTTGAAGGGACATTTTGAGATTGTCAAAAGGCATGTTTAGGATTTTTGAAGGACAAAAATAAAAGGGTCCATAGTAAAATTGTCTTAAAAAATTCCCTAAAGGAATGGTCCCAGTAGAATGATGGTTATATGGACATCAACTTCAAGGTGATGAGCTAGCCATTGGCATTTAAATAGTAGTTCCCAAGCACGTCAATGGTCTTCACTCAAATTATCAAAGATCTAAGGGCCCAAATTCTTCATCCACCAAAGTAGATCAAAGGGATCATCTCACCATTGATTAGATCAAGATCTGAGTCATTTTTTGATGGCCAATCAAAGGAAAAATCAACTGAGAGGACTTTCAAGATTTGAACATTCGAATAAGGTTGAGTTGGGGTGAGCTCTCAAGGGATTTTTGTGGACATAAACATAGAGCCAACATTCTAACAATTGCCATGAAAATATGCACATAGACTTCAAGTGATGCCTCTACAAGGCCAACAGAATGAAAATGACTCTTCCCCATGTCATTGCACACCTTAAGTAGTTGGTGAGAAGTTGTTAGTATCAAAACAAATCCACAAAAAGTGGACTCATTTTTCATAACCACATTGATGCCATTTCAAAATATCTTCTACTAATGTAACCATTAGGAAAACATCTTTGAGAGAGCAAGCTAACTGTTTAACCACTTGAGGTGACATGGATTAATCAAATGACTCAAATGAGCATCATTTACAAAGACAGTTACAGCTAAAGATGGAGACTTATAACATATTGATTCCTCTTTATGGTGCCAAAGGCCTCTCCCTATCTTCCTTTCCACTATAAATATGGCCCTTGGGCTAGTGTAAAAAAACATACACATTGTTGTCTCCTAAAAATAACAGTCATTTTTGGAACAACATTTTAATTATTTTGGTTCTACAAACCAAAATAGTATCTTCCATTTTCAAAATTTGTCTTAAGTATTCAGATTTCTCATTTTCAGAGCTTCTCAAAAAATCTACAAACTTCTGTAGGAATTTTCATTAGCAAACAATCAGTAGCGGGTTCAACATTTGGTTCATCCTTTGGTTCAACTTCAAACAATTCAAAGGCGGGTTCAATCAAGCGGTTCAATGATTTCATCAGTTGGTTCAAAGGCTTGGCGCGCTTCATTGAACCTTTAAACCAGTTCAATAAAGGTTCATCGACTAGGTTTAAAGGGTTGGTTCAAAGCCAAGAGGACTTTTCTGAAGGATAAGTGTCCTTGCAGAGGACACTTCACCAACCAAAGCACTCTTTGACTTTTTCAAAGACTTGACTCCAAACCCGCAGGAATTTCACCCAGAGTTTTTGCCTGGGGAATTTCACCTGGGAAAAATGTCCGTGGGAATGTTCAAAGGAAAGCCCAAGGGAATGTTCGTGGGAGAGTAGAAAATGAATGGCCCGAGGAAAAGCCTGGGGAGAATTTGTGAAGGGCCGACAGACTTTGAAGAATCATTTCTCAGGGCCCGAGGGGGAAAAGTGTAGTCTAGGAAAGCACCAAGTGGAAGATAAAAGAAGACCAAGGGATGATGTGCCCGAACACGTCAAATTCAACACAGTCAACTAGCCGTTGGAAACACAGTGATGGGCATGAAAATGTCAATTTCAGAGACAGCAAAATAACCATTGATCCTTTGATTCACAAAATAGAATACATTCACAATTCTCAAGGCCAAGACCAGCAGAATGCGGGGAAGAAGTAGAATAGCAATTTAAATCTAGGACCCGGTTCAATTGGCCGAAGTAGGAGGAATGATGAAGATAAGATTAAATTTTTGGGTGGAACATTGGAAGTAAAAACTTTCAATAAGCGTGACTTATTTCCTTGCATTGATAAAATCAAAAGGGAAAAGTGCCCCTACGTTCCAGTGCATCTCCTTAACAGATTTCAATGCAAATTGATGTATTATTTGTTCCCAAGTCCTTTTGAAGAGACTATATAAGGGGCTTTTCTTGATTGTAATAAGGATGATCTTCTTTTTGAGAATCTGAATGAAACTTTTCCAAAATTGAGAGGCATCATTGAGACTTTGTGCTCAGTCTATTTATCATATTTTGTTAATGAAAACAAGGGACTTTTTTAGACTTTGTGCTATGATATCTTATTTGTTTTATTGACTTAATAAGTAGAATTAGTTAATTTGTCCAGAAGGTGTCCTGGAGAATCAACTGTGGAGAGACTTTGTGCCCCCATAGCTGCCTTCAGTGTATTTGTATTTTCATTGCTGTGTAAAGAACTTTGGAAAGACTTTGAGCTTTCATTGTTCTTCATATATCACTCTTGAGTATTTCATGTGCAGACTTTACGTTGTGTCTTGATTTGCTGGTTACCATACTTTAGTCATATTTTGCTTTTATTTCTAGGAGTATTCTTGTGGCTAGTTGAATAGTTCTTCTAAAAGAAGAGGAGTGTTTTTTGTCATTCTCTTGAATTCCTTCTTTGTTTTGTATACATCATCTCTGAAGAAAGAGAGATGGATGTTTGGTCCTACCCTTGAGTACTATTTTTTGTTCATATATATATATATCATATCCATAGGGAACCTCCCCTTGATGAGAGGAGAGAGAAGTCTCCTTATGATGTGATAAACTTACACATTAGGATGACTAATCTTCTTGCTTTGGCTGATAAGACCTATTTTGTTTACCAATACGCTGATAGACAAAATAATCAACCAACAGTTTTTGGCAACTCCGCTGGGGATCTTGAACAAGCAGTCCCTACCCTTATCCATTATAGAGTCTAGTGACTCCCATCTGGGTCTTACCCACTATCATTATAGCCTTATTATCTCCCTCCATCCTCCATATCCATTACATCATCTGCTCTGCAAACTAGATCTGCTGGGGATATACACCATATTGTGCAATTTGGAACCTCAAGTTTTAGATTGAAACATCACCTATATAACCCATTATCATTATAACCTTATTCATTACAGACTCTGGCAACTCCATTTCATGTCTTACCCATTATCCATTTATAGCCTTACCAATTTTATCCATCTCCATTTTCATCCATCTCCATTATATTATCTGGTCTGCAAAACCAGAGCTGCTGGGAAAGAAAGTGTAGTTTGAAGCATCAAGCTTTAAACTAAAGCAGGGCCAATTTCTTTTCCATTTTTTTTTTATAATCTGGCAATGCCACTTAGATGTGTTATCCCTATTGTTCATAATTAAATCATGGCAATTCGAGGCCGTTAGGGTAACTCTTTTGGCCCACTCAACTTGACTCCACCTCTGCATGAGCTACCACTCAGTTCAAGGAAGAATTTCCCCAAATTCTTTGGTGATGGAAGAGTCCACCCTGATGAACACATTGCAGCCTTCACCATAGCCTTTGGTGTGATAGGGGTGGAATTTGAAGACGTGGCAGTCAGGATTTTCATGGAGACATTACAAGGTGATGCTGCAAACTGGTTTTACCATCTACAAACTGGATCAATGACTAGCTGGGACACTATCAAAGCCAAGTTTGATGCAAGGTTCAAACCTAAAGAAGATGCACATGCCTTGCTGGCCTAGCTCACATAGATGAAGAAGGAGCCCCATGAACCTATGAGGGACTTCATTACCAGGTTCAACAAGCTGAGGCACAGGATTCCCATGATCACCCAGCCAACACCTCAGAATCTCATGTGTTTCTTCATCAATTCACAGCTGCCTGAAGTGAGTTTTCTGTTGAGATGGGCTAGACACATAGACCTTGAGGCTGCTCAAGACATGGATACTGAGATAGAAGATGACCTTATCTTATCAAGAAAGATAAGGAGAGATCCTAATAGAAATAGAGCTTCATCATCATCAAAATTTGCATCTACAAGCACCATAGATCCAATGGTGCAGAAATTAGCGAATGAGCTCATTACCCTAAAAAAGCAAATGGCTTAAGGAATGTCTTATGCTCCTACATACAGAAGAACATTCCCAAATCAATCATATCAGGGCAATGTTTCCAGAAACTAAGGACAACAAAATCATCTTCCTCCTCCATAAGGAAAACTTGCCTTGGAAGCTCCTCCAACTAATTCAGCAATGGGATATCTTGAGATAGAATCAGATTTTTCTTATCAGCCTAAATTATATCAAGAAAATGATGCTAATATCATTGAAGACAGTCAAGAAGAATCAACTGGCAATTCCCACATTGGTTTCTTGAATTATCAGGATGAACCCATAAGTAAAGGAGAAGCTTCAGATGGATGATATGCAGTGTTTACTAGATCTAAGAATCAATCAGTCCAACAGGCTGATAAAGGAAAGATAGAAGAGCAATCATAGCCAATAGTCACAATTGCCAAGCGTGGAACAGTTCTGCGCTTTCAACCAAAAGATCCAGTAATCACTCAAAAGATAAATACACTACTGTGCCTTACCCTTCTACTTTTAATTCACAAACCAGTATACCTCCCGCTCCTTCTAAAACTCAAAAAGCTGAAATACCTATCTCTGTGCCTAGTTTGATTCAGCCATTTTATATAATTGATCATGTAAAAAAGACAAAAATACAAATGTCTGAATTTGAATACTTGCAGTCCAATCTGGATCAACTGGATAAGTTGGTCCAATATATTAAAAATAAGACCGTCCTTGCAGTGCAAAAGGCCAAAAAAGTGACTTCTGATTCCCAAATAAATATGCCTAGTCCAAATAATCTGATTATTACTCTTCTAGCTGCTTTTGGAAAAATAGAACCCTTCTATGTTTCCTTGTTAATCAATGGCCACAAGCTGAGTAATTGTATAATAGATTCAGGCACCTCTGATAATGTAATGCTTGCCAAAGTCACTGAATCTCTTGGTCTCACATTGACTAAGATGTTTGGCAGATGTTTCTCCATGGAGAACAAACAAGTGCCATTGTTGGGGCAGGTCAAAGATGCTCAATTTGCTTTTGTAGCCTTTCCGAACAAGAGGATTAAAATGACTGTATTAGTGGTTGAAGTCCCAGTGCCTTATGGTATTTTACTTGGATGGAATTTTTGTAAGGACATGGGAGGAGAGCTGAACATGGATCTATCTGAGGCAAGGATTCTTGTACAAGGCGTGATGAAGAGATTACTTCCTGAAAAGGAAGCAAAGTATGTGGTTACCCAAACATCATCCCCTGTAACACAAATTTTGTTTGAATCTTTAGGCAATGGTAATTATCTCTTTACCATAGAAGATGCTCATGTTCCTATAGATGAAAACCCTATAGTTGACAATCCAAGAATTGATCCAAACAAGATTTCAGGAGAATTGGTAGAGCACAGTCTAAACAAGGAAAGATCTTTCATCTCTAATGATGAGAAATCTGATAAGAGATCAACTTTTGATGATGACATCAATTCTTCTACCAATGATGGAGTTAGGACTGTGTTGATATCTCCTCAAAGAGATATTCTTCTTTCATGCAATTTACAAGTCAACAACACCAACAACACAGCTGGAGGTGAATTTTTGTTGCCTAAATTGAAGATTTCTCAAGATGAAGAAGTCAAACTCCTTGACATCAAAGGAGATGATAATCTGATAGTTTGTCAGGAGTTTGACTTGGACGATCCAATCATATGCTAGACTGGACCAGCATAAAAACAAGTTATAATGTTGGACCATGCTACTGCAAATCAAAATTAGGCAAAGGAATCCGTCACCAAGATAGCAAGGAGTGATAATTTCCAGTTTGAAGACCACATCCTGCCATGGGGCAAGAAGAGGAAAGAGTTAACAAGAAGATGTAAAAAATTAGTTTTATCATGGAGAGCTCCATTCGCCCGTCACCATTTCTTGAGACAAAATGGTTTCCTGCTGGTTTACCAGAATAGATCATTATTTTCATTCTCTCCCAAAAAAGTAGTTTTTAAAACACTTCAATTCTTGAAGTATCAGATCATCGCCTCTGTATATATGTATATTTGTACAGTTTTAATTCCTATTTTGTTTTGTTTATTTTCATCCTTGTTGCCTTTCATTTCTGGAAAGCATGACTCTGAAGCCCAATGGTACACTTGAAGACACTGGAGATTCTCAATTATACTCCTTTCAATTCGCTTTGCAATTGACAGAAGTTCCCCAACTGGAGCCAGCTGTTGTCTCCTAAAAATAACAGTCATTTTTGGAACAACATTATAATTATTTTGGTTCTACAAACCAAAATAATATCTTCCATTTTCAAAATTTGTCTTAAGTATTTAGATTTCTCATTTTCAGAGCTTCTCAAAAAATCTACAGACTTCTGCAAGAATTTTCATCAGCAAACAATCAGTAGCGGGTTCAACATTTGGTTCATCCTTTGGTTCAACTTCAAACAGTTCAAAGGCAAGTTCAATCAAGTAGTTCAATGATTTCATCAGTTGGTTCAAAGGCTTGGCGTGCTTCATTAAACCTTTGAACCGGTTCAACAAAGGTTCATCGACTAGGTTCAAAGGGTTGGTTCAAAGCCAAGAGGACTTTTTTGAAAGACAAGTGTCCTTGCAGAGGACACTTCACTAACCAAAGCACTCTTCGACTTTTTCAAAGACTTGACTCCAAACCCGCGGGAATTTCACCCAAACTTTTTTCCCGGGGAATTTCACCTAGGAAAAATGTCTGTGGGAATGTTCAAAGGAAATCTTGAGGGAATGTCCATGGGAGAGTAGAAAATGAATGGCCTGAGGAAAAGCCCAGGGAGAATTTGTGAAGGGCCGACAGACTTTGAAGAATCATTTCTCAGGGCCCGAAGGGGCAAAGTGCAGTTTGAGAAAGCACCAAGTGGAAGATAAAAGAAGACCAAGGGATGACACACCTAAACACGTCAAATTCAACATAGTCAACTAGCCATTAGAAACACAGTGACGGGCATGAAAATGTCAATTTTAGAGACAACAAAATAGCCATTGATCCTTTGATTCACAAAATAGAATACATTCACAATTCTTAAGGCCAAGACTAGCAGAATGCGGGGAAGAAGCAGAATAGTAATTTAAATCCAAGACCCGATTCAATTGGCCGAAGGAGGAACAATGAAGATAAGATTAAATTTATGGGTGGAACATTGGAAGTACAAACTTTCAATAAGTGCGACTTATTTCCTTGCATTGATAAAATCAAAAGGGAAAAGTGCCCCTAAGTTCCAACGCGTCTCCTTAACAGATTTCAATGCAAATTGATGTATTATTTGTTCCCAAGTCCTTTTGAAGAGACTATATAAGGGACTTTTCTTGATTGTAATAAGGATGATCTTATTTTTGAGAATTTGAATGAAACTCTGCCAAAATTGAGAGGCATCATTGAGACTTTGTGCTCAGTCTGTTTATCATATTTTGTTAATGAAAACAAGGGACTTTTTTAGACTTTGTGTTGTGATATCTTATTTGTTTCATTGACTTAATAAGTAGAATTAGTTAATTTGTCAAGAAGGTGTCTTGGAGAATCAATTGTGGAGAGACTTTGTGCCCCCATAGCTGCCTTCAGTGTGTTTGTATTTTCATTGCTGTGTAAAGAACTTTGGAAATACTTTGAGCTTTCATTGTTCTTCATATATCACTCTTGAGTATTTCATGTGCAGACTTTACGTTGTGTCTTGATTTGCTGGTTACCATTCTTTAGTCATATTCTACTTTTATTTCTAGGAGCATTCTTGTGGCTGGTTGAACAGTTCTTCTAAAAGAAGAGGAGTGTTGTCTGTCATTCTCTTGAATTCCTCCTTTGTTTTGTATACATCATCTCTGAAGAAAGAGAGATGGATGTCTAGTCCTACCCTTGAGTACTATTTTTTGTTCATATATATATATATATATATATATATATATATATCATATCCACAGGGAACCTCGCCTTGATGAGAGGAGAGAGAAGTCTCCTTTTGATGTGATAAACTTACACATTAGGATGACTAATCTTCTTGCTTTGGCTAATAAGACCTATTTTTTTTACTAGTACACTGATAGACAAAATAATCAACCAACACACATAATGCATGGTGAAGCTTTTTTGGATTGATTTTATATTTTGCCTTTAAGAATTAGTAAAAGTCTTTTATTTCTAGTTCTAGAGAATTTTATGAGTGTGTATGTGACATATAACGACATTAAGTGATGATTTTCCATCCTTTTGTCCTTTATCCTTCACACCTAAGCAAAATTTCTTAGTCTAACAGGTCATATAGAGTGTGTTTAAGTGTGTTGAATTATTGTAAGTATATAACTATTCTTGGAATGTGCAATTTGCCTTTCAGTTCATTTATATCATGTCATTTTATACATCTCATCTCTATTTAAAATAATTATGTTAGAACCCCTTAAAGCTTGAAAATGGTCTATGTATTTTTCTATATTGTGCATTAGAATATGATATTCATGTGGAAGATAATCTCGGTACATCACCAATCTTAGAGTGGGTTTCCTTTTGTGCAATTTCTAACTCTTTTCCTTTAAATCAAACTGGTTTAGACAGAGGTTATTTTTTAAAGATACATTTAGGGAGTTAGCCCTTTAAATGTAGAGGTTCATTTCCTCTATAAGCATACCCACATGCTTGGAAATGTTCCAATGTTTCCAAAATCTAGAAGAGACTTGAACACTCTCTTCTAAGGTGCAAGATTTGGAGACAAAAAGAACTTAAGCCCTTCAAATGTTTTGCATTAGCATTCATTAGTTGGCTAAAAAGGTGAATTGATCACATAATGTCAAGTGAGCTTAGAATCCCTTGCTTATAGTGTATAAAGGGGAGATGGATGAAAATAGAACCTTCTTGTGAGACTAGAATGCCTCTTCTATAGGTTTCTAAAGAGTTAGTATAAACTATTCTAAATCAAATAAAGTATAGATTTATTGATGTAAGAAGTCTACTTATGAGAGCTAATTGTTTCTTTCAATATTAGT
Source organism: Torreya grandis (assembly GCA_037957365.1). Classification (NCBI taxonomy): domain Eukaryota; kingdom Viridiplantae; phylum Streptophyta; class Pinopsida; order Cupressales; family Taxaceae; genus Torreya; species Torreya grandis. The sequence continues at coordinate 2,197,521 of JARHVA010000799.1, forward strand.
TTACTTATGAGAGCTTATTGCAACTTTCAAAATTATTGTGTTTTTGCTTTTGCTTAATAATGGGTCTTTTGCTTATTTTCTTAGGAGGGTTGGGAAAGCTGATCGATGTGGGAAGCTTGCAAGAAATTAATTGTTTTGACAAATACTTTACTCAATCATCTTTCAAGGGAGTGTTCTAAGTTTGTGTGATTTTTTAAATATTTTTGATAGCTATCTTTCAAGGGAGTAGTCCACCTTACATTGATAAATTTCATTTTCAATAATTATCCTTCAAAGGAGTAGTTTACAAATGTTAGGAATGACCTAGGATTGTTATTGGTAGGGATTTTGCTTTTTTTTGTTTTTTTGCTTTTTCTTGACATAGATTTGTTTATATAGGCTTAAGGGTTCACCTTTATGGAGGTAAAACTACAATCATAAAAAAATTTATTAGGTGTAAAGAGGTTTAGGTGACAAGGATCATGAGAATCCATCCTAAAAAGGGGTAGAAAGTACCATGGGTAAAGTCATGGTACCTATTTTTAAAGATTAGGCTATGACTATGATAGATAATCACATGATTCATTTTTAATTAGTTGCTTCTAAAATAGGGAGACGAATGTGATTTGTAAGCAAGGGATGAGCTTAAGTTAGATAGAAGGTGATTTTGACCCCTTTTAACAAAATAAAAGATGTAGATGTAAAGCATTGAGGGGCTCAGGTTCTAGGTTGCCTTGAAGAGAGGATAATCAGTAAGCTCTTGATCCATATTTGTGGGTTATGATATAAGTTCCAAGCTAATTAAATTCAAAATTGCCCCACTTGCTTTTCTCTATACTAGTGACATGTTGATTTTTCTTTAGGAGGAGGTATTAAATGTTAAATTCTCACACTTTAAGGTGTTTTTTTATAGGCATGATTGATGAATTCTTGATATACATGAATATGGGTAAGGGTGACTAAGTGTCACTCATTGAGTAGCTCAAGCTAGGCTAAACAGTATTGATGATAATCATCCTCATAAAAGAGATCTTGCAGAGATATGTGAAGAGATGGGATTTATAATTTGAGAGGAAAAACAACCTTGGCTCTAAACACAAGAAAAAAAGATGTAGCACCTGTTGGGGTTCAAATGCTAGTATGATATGCCCATAAGGTGAAGTGGATTTGTAAATTCCAATCCTGACCAGATGCATTGACTATTTTGGTGAGCATGTTGTTAAGAATTTTTTTAGAGGCTTATGCCTATCTATTCACTTGAGGTGATAAGGTGAGGAGAAATTTAACTTAATATTGAATACATTACAAAAACCTTAGACTGACTTGTTTTTAAAAGATTTACCATTATCGATGATGATTTTGTGAGAAACACTGAAGTGGTAGATGATGTGATGGTTGATAAAGTTGAAAATATTTTTCACTTTGGTTAAGACTAAAGGAATAACCTCTACCCATTTGATAAAATACTCAGTCACAATGATGATAGAATGGAGTCACTATGAATAATGGGGGTTAATTTTTCCAATAAGGTCTAGACCCAATTGTGAGAAGGGCTAGAAATTGGTAGAAACATAAATACTATATCTAGGTGCATGATGTAAATTGGCATGTTATTAACACTTAACACACTTTTTCACATAATAAAAAATATTTTGGTTAAGGGTAGGCCAGTAATAGCTGAGTCAAAGGATGCATTTAGCTATGGTGAGGACACTAAAGTGTCCCTCATAGATCCTATCACGTGTTTCATTGATAGCGTGATAGGCTTCATGAATAAATAGACAACGAAAGAGGAAACCATCAAAGCCACATTTATAAAGAATTCCTTCCATAATAGTATAACATGAGGTAGTCAAAGGTCTGTTGATACCAAAGGTTAGGTTAGGTTTCCTCCACAGTGAATATGATGGGAGAATTTGGTTTGACATAGGAAGGTTGGGAAAGTCTATGGATAATTATAGATATCTTACAGTTAGAGGGTTTAGATGGAATTTGAGAGGTAAGAGAAGCCATGGTGTTTGTAAACTTATTGGTAGATCATGGAGTTGACTAGATGTAGTAGTGTTCAAATGATGTTTATAGTTCATCAACTAGTTGTTTGTACTATTTCAAAACATAATTCTTACAATGGCAAGAGCCATTGATTTAATTGACCACAATTTGGGAGTCATCAAAGATGTTGATTATTTTGACTCCCAAGGCTAAAGTAATTTGAAGGCCTATGACTAGAGATTCATACTTAGCCATATTATTGGTACATTCAAAATAGAGATTGAAGGAAAAAGGAAGAAGATCCCTATCAAAGAGAATAAGGATGATATCGATGCCCCCACTATGCTGACACTTTGATCTATCAAAGAACATGGTCACTTGGTAGGTGAATTTTACCTAAGAGAGGGTCATAATGGACTCATTAGGGAACTCAAGAGGAGGAGTTTGGTTGTCTATTAATGGTGCTTTGGCCAATTGGTCGATAATTAATTTCTATTTAATTAAGTTTTTTAGAAGGAATAAAAGGTCAAAATCTATAAAAATCATGATCCACTTGGCCATATGTTGGTTTTGTTATGGCTTAGACTGCATATACTTGAGTGGGTCAATGTTGGTTATGACATAAGTTTTTTGGTTAAGAAGGTAGTGGAAAAGTTTGGTGGCCACAAAGACTAGGCTAAGCAAAGTTTCTCAGTATACCCATACCGAGTCTCATACTATAAAAATGTGTGGATGATGTAGTAGACAGCTTGATCTCTATGTTATTCATCCTGATGAGCAAGAATTGCCCATAGGAGTGGTTAGTGGTGGAGATATAAAGATAGAAAGGCTGGTCATCCTTGGGAGGGGTAAGGATAGGTGGAGACAAAAAGTACTTTTTAAGTGAATAAAAGGCCTTTTGATAGTTTCTATTCCACTTAAAAGATACATCCTTCTTTAGAAGGTGGTCGAAGGGTTGGCATTAGTCTGAAAGTTGGGAGATAAAGTGATGGATGGATTGGAGCTTCTCTTCCAAACTACATAGTTGTTTGGGTTTGATTGGAAGAAGCATGTCGAGGATGGCTTTGATTTTGGTAGGATTAACTTCAATCCCTTAAAGGGAAATGATAAAGTGAAGGATATTTATTAACAACACACCAAAAATGCACTTCTCAGGGTTAAGGTAGATGTGGTAATGGATAAGGTGTTCAAAGATAATCTTGAGAACAACCAAATGATCCTTACAATATTTATATTTCCCAAGGAGGTCATCCACATAGTCTTTGACAATCTTGTGGATAAGGTCATGGAAGATATAAGTCATGGCATGTTGATAGGTTGCACTAATGTTATTTAATCTAAAATTTATGAATCTATAGCATAAGGTCCCCTATGGGATGATAACGGTGGTTTTATGTTGATCTTTGGGGGTAATTAGGATCTGATTATAACCTAAAAATCCATCCATAAGAGATAGCATCTCGTGACCAGTTGTAAGATTAATTAGCTAGTTGATGCTTGACAAAGGAAAGTTATATTTAGGGAAAGAAAGGTTTAGGCCATGAAAGTCCACACAAATACATAATCCTCTTATGGATTTGGTGATAGGTATGACATTTGAGACCTATTGTGGATGGTCAATAGGTTGAATGAAATTGATAGAAAAGAGATGTTGAAGTTCTTCTTTGACAAGAAGGTTTATGCAAGGGTGCATGCACCAAAGTTTATACTTGATGGGATTGGCATCATGGTTAGTGACTATGTTGTGGGTGGTAATGGTAGGGTTAATTCCTAGCATGTCTCTATAAGACCGAGAAAATTCTATGCTTTAAACTTGGAGGAAGGAGGGGAAGTACCAAATTTCCTCAACATTCAGTGGTTGACCAATTTTGATAATTTGAGGGTTGTTCAGAGTACCCAAGTTGATGTACATGATGGATTATTTTAACATTTTAAAATTCTCAAGAGGAAGTGATTTATGGATGGAAGAATCTAGGTCATGAAGATAGGTGAAAATGGAATCATCATCCTAGCACTGAATAATATTAATGGTAGGAGAGTCATCTCCTATCATCTCAGTATGGGCCAAGGGGATGGTTACAATTTCCCCCTCCTTTTAGGGGTCTGAGGATGATCATGTTGATATGAAAAAAAAGGTTAGGTGGGATGATGTCCTTATCCTTGCATGTAGGTGGAGGAGAGGTTAGTGAGGAAGGGATGTCTTCCTCAACAATGGTGATCATAGGTGGTTTGGTCTACTTCTAGTTAGGTAGAATGAAACCTAGGACATGTTTCTCATGAGGATTTCTAGTCTCAATGGAGATCAACTCATATGGGCCATACTCATATTGTCCAAGACCAAATCCTTTCCAAGTACACCTATGGAGGTGTGTCTTGGTGAAACTTAGCTTGTCTAGATAGGAAAAGTTAGAAGTGAATGGTTAAGGTGAAAAAGAGGTGGTAAAAGCATAAATCAATTTTTGAATTCCCCCATAGATGAAATGGGTTTAATAGTTTGAGGTTCTAAAAGGATTAATGGCTCTAACATTAGGGTCATACCCAGGTTGGTGGTTAAGTTTCCCATACTCTTAAGGAGTAGGGAAAGCATCAAGGATGAGGATGAAATAATCCCCCAATGAAAGGCATTAGAATGTGGATTCCAAGTGGTTTGAGGTGGGGATCTGATTGAAGGGGATGGATGAGTTGGTTGATGCCTCATTGGTAGAAAGAGGTATTCCTTCCTCATTCATGATTGAGGTCTTTTCTTTGGCTGAGGAGGGTGCACTAAATGGAGGTAGGAAGATGTTGTTGGGTTGGTAAGTCATGTTACATGATAAAAAATGGCTCAAGTTAGCTTGTATAGGGACAACCTATCTTTTGTGCTCAAATTTAATGCAATGATGAAGGGTAGAGGGGACACAACCCATGAAGTAGATCCAAGGTTGACCCTATAAAAAATTGTATTGGAATTCACCTTCCACTACATAGAAGAGCTCTAGGAGCATGAAAGGTCCTAAATAGATGTGAAGGACAATAGTTCCCAAGGTAGTGGCCATGGTGTCATTGAAGGAGTGGAGGATGGTCAAGGTTTCAGACATGACAATGTTTGATAGGTTGAGTTGGTTATAAGCATGGGAGGAGATGATATTAATACTAACTCCCTCATCAATCATGACCCATTGATGCAGGTCTAGTTGATATAAGCATTGATAAAGAGAGGGGGATCTAGGTCATCAGGGTGGATATAAGTTATTTTTTAATCCTTGAAGGTTACAAGGTTGGAAATTTAGAGAGTACCAACAAAGGATGCCATAGGTTAAGGTTCTTTAGTTTGGACCTATACCAATTGTAATGCCTCTATCATTGCTTGGTGATGATAAGGTGAAGTAGAGATCATCTCATATAAGCTCATCTTCACCAAGGTCTAGTGAAGTTGTTTGAGCACCACTCTCCTAATGGATTTAGAGGGGTTGGATTGGGAGGTACCCAAGATAGATATCTTGGGTTTGGTTGAAGGTGAAGGTGCTTGATTTTTTTTTGGTTGGGAGGTGGAATATGGGTATGCCCATGAAATGAACACTTTGGCCTTCCCCGTATCCTTCTATTGAGCATGTGATCATGTGACCACATGGATAGTATGGATAAAGGGAAGTGTTGGGGTAAGAGATAGACTTGTTTCCTCATAACTCTGAGGTAAGAGTGGGGGAATAGGTAGGTGTTGGATAGTGGTTTTTAGTTGTTGGATTGGTGATGGGGTTGTGAAAGGTTCTTATATTAATAGATCATCCTCATCATAGAGCAGATGGATAATGGTTTGGAGGGATTTGCAGTTCTACATGTCATGCTCTAGTATCTTATGATAGGATCATACTTGGTAGTCATTATACTAGATAGGTTTTGGGCCAAGAGGGTAAAATGGTCTAATGGGAGTTAAGGTCAAACAATAATCTTGCAATAACCTTTGGAAAATAATTGAGTAGGATTCAGTTAAAGGTGGAGAGGGTTTAGAATTTTTGGTCTTAGTTGGTGAGATTGAAATATTTTTGGTAATAGGATTGGTGGTAGAATTTTTGGGTAATGTATTGTTATTAGTTGATGGTTTTGGTTTTGGTAAGGCAGAGGCTGATAAGTTGGAGGTAAGAGGTTTTAGAGTAGGTAGTTTGGTTATTGATAGCTCAGTGAAAATAGGTGTGTTTGAAAGCAAGTGTGTTAGAGTAACCAACATCAGTGGTTAGGTCTTGGTTAAGGCAATCAACTTCCTAATCAAAGTGGAGGGATAAGGCCCCAATATAGAGTGAAAGGTTAAGGGAGGTAGAAGTTTTCCCCCTAGCCTTTTAGTGGCTTCACCTATTTGGTTTATTTGGTTTGATGTTTGGTTGTTGGGTTTGGTAAGGTAAGCTCCACTTTCACAGATGGGTGATTAAGGCTTTGTGTAGGGAATGTTCTAAGGTTTTGGGTTGGTTTCATTATTTTTGTTAAATAAGGTGATTTATTTATTTGGGATTTAGGTTCATTGAATGGTCAAGAGGTGGTTGGGTTGGCAAAGGTTTTTATTGGTTTAGTTGGTAAGATAGGGGTTTACATAATAGGAGTGGTGGCCTGGTTTGACAAATGTGTGGTTAGAGGTTCCTTTTTAGTGATATAAAGGAGCCCTAATTACTAACAAAAGGTGGCTCGATCCATGCTAGGGTTGGAGATAAATTATAATTTTTGCACTAACCTAGAGAATGGTTTTTAGATCAGTTTTGTTTCCTAGATAGTGGAATTGAAAGATAAGCCTATAGGTTGAGAAAGGGTAATGGTAACCTCATCCTTTTTCTCAATCAAAGGATGCAAGGTGTAGATGGGTGAATCCTCTATGGGAGGTGTAGACATGGTGGCTTCCTCTTTGGGAATGACCTCCAAGGGGGTAGTAAATTGCTTGATAGTTGAGGGAGAAGATAAAATCAATTTAAGGAGGGGTGGTAGTTGACTCCACTACCTCAATAAGTGGAAGAGGAGAAAGGGGGGATTCCTTATTTTGGGTCTCCTAAAGAGGAGAAGGTGAACCCACTACCTCAATAAATGGAGAGGGTAGAGAATAGGTATAATGGGTAGTAGGTTCTTTAGTAATTAGCATGTCAACAACCATATTGATGGTATAAGCATCATGAGAACACTCAACATTATTGCTCTCATTTTTGGTAGGTGCATGATTGGGAAAAGGTTGCCTTAAAATATCAAGAGCTTGGTTTTAAGGTGCATTGGGGTTATCTGGCACAAGCTCTCCTTTATCAAAGAGGGATTGGACAACACTTTTAAAGGTATTACACTTACTAACGTCATGCCCTACTACTCGATGGAAAGCACATAGATCATTCTCATTATACTGATTAGGTACTGGATGAGAAAAATCAAATTGTTAAGGGGGTTTTATCAGAGGAAGTTGTATGATTTTGGCCTTCAATAAATTCTCTCAGAGTGAAGCATAAAATTATCTAAGTGGTGTAAATTGATTCTAATTATTTTAGTTTTGGTTTTTCATGTTTTGTTTTGAGGAGTTAGAGGAAAATCGCATTCACAGTTCCCTTATTGTTAGTATTATTTTGGTTGCTTGGTTTGGAGGAAGAGGTCTCATTGATTTTGTAGGTAGAGTTTTTATTTTTAAAATTTAGCTTTCCTTCATCGATAGATCTATATTTTAGCTTACACAACATGGTAAAATCTTTGTCAAAAGTTCTAAAGCTCTGAACACATAGTGTAGAATAGATGTGCTTGGCACATGCCTGAGAAAAAAGTTTTATCAGTTTAGGTTAGGGTAAGGAGAAGGAAAGCTAATTTATTAGGCTCATCTAATGAGCTATAAAATCAAAAATATATTCATCATAAAATTTCCAAATAGAGTAAAGTTCAATGATGGAAACCTTCTTGGACATATTTATCAAAAAATGATCCAAGAATGTTTGGGCTAGCTCGGTGAAGGAAAACAAAGAGTGTTTGGTTATGGCACTATACCAGTCTAATTTTGGAATAGATAAGGACATGGAGAAGGTAAAAATAAGGGGGAATCATCATAGGTAATCAAATAACATGCTTGCCTAAATGTCTTGAGGTGCTGTTGGGGATCCTCCTTAATCTAAAACTTAGAGAACTTGGGAAGTTGCCACTGAAGAGGATATGATCTGATAGGGAAAGATGGGTGGGTGGGCTCATTATAAATTTAGTTGTATGATGAGATGTTGTGAGCTCTAGAAATGGATGACTCTAAGGTAGTCATTTTATCCATGAGCATTTTCATTAGGTATACTTGGGGTTATGTACTTGAAGGGTTGTAAGGTGCATACTATTGTGGTGGTTAGGTGACATATGTATAACTGGTAGGGGGTTGAGGAGTTTCCACATATTTTTATCTAGAAACTGGTTGTTGGATAGAAGTCAATTAGGGATAGATAGATAAAATTGGTTAGGTAATAGGTAGAGTTTCGTGCCCTTGTGGGTTAGAGAGGTAACCTAGGTTTGGTGCAATGGGCATCTATTGGGTAGGAGAAGTGGTTAGGTTGGTGATCAAAGGAAGGGTATTGACATTTGTAATGATTGGGGGTAAGGTAGAAGGCATAGGCACCACAATATTTTGAAGTGGGATAGTGGCTAGCATATTGGGGGTAGCTGAAGAAAGGTTGGCAATGCTAGTGATAGGTATTCCTATGGTGAGGGGAGTATAGGTGGCTAGTGGTTGGGTTGCTCCTAAGGTAGAGGAGTTTTTGGTTGGGGTGGAAGGTATAAGGGTGTTTATAGGTTGATTATGTTGGTTTTCCATAGTAATATCAAATGGATTGTTGGTGGATGAAGAAGCAATTTGGGTAGTCAATGGTTGGGTGGTGATTGTGGCAACGTAAGTGTTTCTCATAATATGGGTCTATAGGTAGAACTGAGGTAGGAATACGATGGGGCATAGTGTTAAGATAATGATGAAGGGCCCAAAAATTGTTATCTAAGAAGGTGGAAAAGTCCTTACCTCCTTTTCAAACTTCTCAAGGGAAAGGAGGACTACTTGAAAGATTAGGAGAGTTTTTTGGTTTAGAAACATACTCCATGGATGAGGAGGTATAAGGGGTTGATTGGTTTAGTGATGGGTTTTGTTTTGATAGATTATTTCACTAATGGCAAGTTATAACCATCTAAGGTAAGGGAGAGAGAATACATAAATAATCTTTAGACACCAAAATTATGTCACACGCACCTCTGCAACTTCCTATTTTGCAACCCCTTATAGCCCATTTTTCAATAATAACAATTAACCTCCCTAACTCATGATTTTACCACTCACATATTTTATTGATTTAAAATACTTAATTAAGTTAATTAAAGACCCCTTTTTTACACCTTACTTGGCCACTTTGACCTATGACTAATTCTCACTCGATGAGTCACCTCAAGACCTAGTCCCCTCATCTTAACTACCCAACATTTATTCTCATTTCAAAACTAAATTCCTAATCAACTACCTTCTTCTTAACCTCTTATTTTTAGCATTTTTTAATGGGTACCACACTTGGCACAAAGAGAAATATAAAATAGGCCAAAAATAGTAATCTTTACCTATTCTATGGCCATTGATGTCGATAAACCCATGACTAACGTCGGTGGGATCACTGACATTGGTGATATAAGCCAAACTCCAACCTGAAGTTCAGGTCAACAAAAGAAAAATCATTATTACTTGCATTTAAGCTCTTGAAATTCAACTTTTGACATCTTGGCTTACTATTATCTTGCATAAGTCAATCATGATTAGGAACCAAGCTCTTAAGGACCAATAACACCCATTTTTTCTCTTTGTTCAGGCCATCAGTTTAGATTACCTGATTGGAGCCATCAATCTGACACTTATTATTCAATCACCACCATAGATAAATACATAACTTATTCTATAGGTCTTATAAGTATTTACTTTCCTATCACTCCATGTCTACTGTTCATTGCTTTACACATTCTTGACTGAACCCCAATGAGGGAGTTATAAAGCTTCCCTACTTGTCTCTCCTTGACCTGGCATACCAAACCTCTGACCAGATCCTCCTAAATCATACTCTCTCTCTCTCTCTCTCTCTCTCTCTCTCTCTCTCTCTCTCTCTCTCTCTCTCTCTCTCTCTCTCTAATCTCTCCAAGCTCCCAAACCTGACCAAAACCATTTCCCATACCTAAAAAAGCCTTTTGTAGACTCCCAAGCAATTATTACCCCTATCAACCTCTGTAGCCTAACCGACATTGATTACCTTTACCACTGATCTCGATAGTATAACCAATATCGGTCACTCCCCTACCAATTTTAGTGACTATGGATTCCCTAGCCATTCTAAAACCTACCCAAACAACTTTGAAACATGAAAAAAACTTACCATCTACACCCTGTCACTCTTTGCTGCACTCAGATTATGAATAATGGTAAAGTTATTTCTCTTTCTCTCTCTCTCTCTCTTTACTTTACCTCTCTTTTTTTATTTATTACTCTTTTGTCTCTCAAAAGTGGACTGTCATCTCTAAAGAAGTTTCACACTTCTTATAACAAGCACGTAGCTTGGTAGCCCACACATTTATCTACTAACAAACGTCTTGTGGTAGTGATTTCTTACTTGCAAGTAGTCCTCCCCAGACAAAGAGGAGTGCTCACAATGTTTGGATACAGTACGCTATCCAATCTAGGTTCATTCTAATCACTTATCCATATCATTTTTTGTTTGTTTTCCTTTAGACTTAAAATAGACTAAATTTAGCAAAATATTTCTAGCATGCCCGGTGGGACCCTAGAGTTTTCCTTGGTTCATTTCTTGTTTTAAGCATTCATATAGGTGCATTATAGTAAAGAATTCATTTATTGCACATTCTCCTTCTCTTCTCTCTTAATATGAAAAATTCAATATTTTATTTTATATTTAAAAGCATTAAACTAAAATTTTCTTTCTTTTCTCTTTGCCTCTAAAAGTAATTTTTCATTTTTTTTACAAGTTAAAAAAGAATATCTTCTTTAATTTTTATTGCATGCACATTAGGATAGTGAATTCCATTCTCTATTCCTATTTCATCTTTATTTTCATTCAAATCTAAATATTTTTTATTTGGGTTTAAAACTTAATGTATTTCATTGTTTGCTTGCTACATATTAGCTCACCTAGTTAATTACAAACATTTTGAATAAATTGTAGTGCACCTATGTTACATAACCAAATCACATTCACACAAACAAATGTCTAAACTCACCTAAGAAAATTCCCATCAAGATTTCATCACCTTGTGGATCACCTTACCCTACCGGCTATCCTACTTAGACTTCACCACCAAGGGGAGAACCTACTCCGTTCTCTGGTAGAATATAAACTCTAGATAGAAGATATATTTTGGCTAAGCAGCCTGGCTTGGCTCCAGATTTGTGAAGTATGGAGATAAAAATCTTATAACAAGCCACATACCTGGTCTAACACAAATTTCCTCTTGAGCACTAAAACTAACCTAAAACTAGCTCTAGATTCCTTTCTAGTACCTTCAATAACTAAATTCTTTTTTTACTATTTGATTAAGGCATAAGCCAACATGAGACTAAAAATTAATCTCTAGGACTTAATATTTGCTAACTATATGTTTTTTTTGCTTTTCTACTGCCTTTTGTATTTTGAAGTTGGTAAAGACATTTTCCTATTGATTTATAAAATCAATACTATTTCTAATACTTAATTTGTATAACCTGTTATCTCAAGTTTTTTTAGTGTTATTCCTTTTTACACAGACCTCTTGCACCCACTATTTTACCTAGTTTCAACTTCTAGTATTCTAAAACATTAAATTTTCCATCTCCTAGGATATCATAGTGATCGACATCGATTAAATCTATCAGAATCAATAGATTTTACCTACCAACATCGATCAAGCGATTGACATTGGTGACTGTGTAATTTTCATCTGCTTAAAATAGCAAGGTGAAATAACCCACTTACCTACACTCAAACCTAGTTTTTCCTTATTCTATTACTAATACAAATTAGTAAGACTATTTATAGCTCCTCTTGCATGGTATTGACATGAGCTCAAGACAAAATTCTTGCCAATTACCTAAGCCAACAACCGCTTCCACCTTCCCCTCTCACTTCTGATTCTATCATGGAGCATACTCCCAACCCCAACCAAATTCTCATTGTCCCTGAGGGAGATCAAGATTTTGCTAATTTTTTTTATCACAATGTGGCAATCCTTCGGCATTACCTTGCTATGAACTGAACCCATAATTCTTTGGGTGACCCAATCTATGGTATGACAACCTCTCTAACAGAGACAAATTCATATTCAATTGCCTCCACTATTTACACACGGTTACCCAAACCACCACTTTGACAAGTAACCCAACTATAAATAATGTTCAAAGTTTAGGATCATCAACTACCCAATCCCACCTAAACCTAGGTCTGACTTCCCTACATTCACAAAGTTCAATCAATTCTTACCTCATTTTAGAATTTAGTGGTACCTATTCCATCTACCCTCACACTTATAATTATCTAAGTTGACTCACCCTTTATCTAGTCTAACCATGCCAATAATACAACCTACAATAACAACAACCAACTAAAGCACAGTCTCTAACCCAATAAAACAAGCCCCTTTTTTCACACCCCAGCCTATGACTCATTATCCTTATGTTACCCCAACACAACCTCAACAAGCTATGTCATACACTCCCTCTACTTCCTATCAAGTTACCTATAATTTAGGAGGTATCCCCCAAACTAATCCCCCTCCAGACCTCATTAAGATGATGATAGACAAGATGTCTAATCTAGAGACATTCATTTCTAGTTTAAAGAATGTGTTATCTTATGATCACATATGCAATGAACCCATCCATCCTTCTGTGCCTATTCACCCTTACCAAGCCAATGGGAACTCCCTAAATTTACACATTTCCAAAGTAAAGAGGACCCACAATAGCACTTGTGAGCATTTAGACATGCTTTTTATTTAATAGGGATTGATGATGTGTTACTACTTCACACTTTCCTTGTCTCTTTTAGGTGCTACCTTGGATTGGTATAGCTCTATACCTCAGCACTCCCTTTTCTTGTTTACCCAACTCACACAAATATTCTTGGACCATTTCTCTATTAACATTTCTAAGAAGGTTTCTATAGTAGACCTTCACTCTATCAGACAATTTGATGATGAGTCTATTGCAAATTTTGTCGCTCATTGGTGAAGCTTGATCAACCAACTCTCTTTCTCCTTACCGCAACCTAAGCTTATTGATATCTTCTCAAGGGCATGTGCTAAGCACATCTCATCCACACTTTGGGTACAAAATTTTTTCACATTTGATGAGGCCTTTACAATGGCATGAAAACTCGAGGTTCATGTTATAGATGAAGGCAAAGTCAATTTGTGCAGTAAGAATCCTAATTCCAAATCAAATGACTCCTCCTCTAAAAATTTTCCTTCTAACAAAAAATCTAAAGGCTCCACCAACATAGTGATCGTTAAGTCAGCCTCTCCCACAACCACAAACTAATCAAATTCCTTGACTTCCCAAAATTTGACCAAGCAATTCCAACAACAGTATGAACAAAGACAATACACTCCCATTAGGGAGTCATACACATCCATTTTGGAAAAACTATTGAAACAAGGTGTCATAACCCTTCCTCATATCAAACCTCCTATATATTTTGACACCTCCCATCCTATTCCAACTTGGTATAAGGAAGATTAGTTTTATAGTTACCATCGAGTTAAGAAAATAATCATAATAATTGTAAGACATTCAAGAACATTGTTCAAGACATGCTTGATAGAGGTGATCTCATCTTGGTTAATCCTAATGCACCCCCTAATCAAAGTATGGATGTGTTTAAATACCCTTTTCTTAGCCATTCACTGAATCAAAATATTGTTCAAACCACAACTAACTCAGGTGATCATAATATCCATAGGGTTAATATGGTTTATCCTTTACCTCTAGTTTAACCTTCCCCTCAACAAGAGATACCCATTTCATTAACTCCTCCCCCCACATTCAGTGATATTTGTTTTGCCCATTCTTCCTCCTCAGGTAGAAGAACCTATTTCACCCATTCCACTCCTTCATGAGGAAGAGCCTCCTTTACCACTTATTTTGCCACCTGAGAAGCCTATAATGCCAATTCCTTTTTCACCAATTCTTTTAGTGATTCATAAATTCCACTTCAACACCCTGAAGATCAGGATTCTACCCTTTTTATTACCGCATATATTGATCAAACTCATGTCAAGAGAGTCATGATCGATGGGGGAGCTAGTATTACTATTATTTCCACCCATACCTACAAATATATATCCCTTCTCAACAATTTCATGTCTCAAACTGACGTAGTACTCTGCTCCTTTAATGATACCACAACTACTACAGTGGGCACTATTATCTTACATATCCCTGTAGGTCCCTGCACTATTCTTGAGATCTTATATGTTTTGAAAGGAGAGTTATAATATAACATACTACTTAGATGACCTTAGATACGTGTTATGGCATCGACTTAGCTAGGATCTTTAGAATACAAATTCTTCTTCTCAAATCCCTTCTTGACTTTTCTTTTGAAATTGTTCTTGTATATAGAATTTCTTTCTTCATGATGAAGATGACAATGGAGATGTGCCCTTTTTTGGATTGTGAATGAATAGATCTCCATTGTCATCTTCATCATCGCTAGAACTATCACTTGATTCTTGAATCTTAGCCTTATCTTTCTTTGATGTCTTGAAACTAGCTTCTCTCTTTGAGGGTTTCTCTTTTTCGGTATACATCTCATATGCCATAAGAATACCATGTAGCTCATCCATCTTTATCTTGGATAATTCTTCATCTCTTCAATTGCTAAAACTTTTGCATCATATCTCAATGGTAGAGATCTCAAAACTTTTTATACCATGATTGATTCTTCTAACTTTTATCCAAGACCTTGAATTTGATTAACTATTTGATCAACCTACAAAAGGTAACTTACTATATTTTCTTACTCTTCCATCTTCAAAGTCTCAAATTATCTTCTAAAAGTCTAAAGCTTAGCTTGCTAAACCTTTCCATCACCTTTGTAAATATTTTCAAGCTTTACCCAAGTTTCATGAATAGATTTACATTGCATAATTTTAACAAATTATGATTCACATAAACCATATAAAATAGAATTTAAAGCTTTAACATTATTTTCACTTGCCTTCTTTTGCATTGGATTAGTTACAAGTGTATGTGGCTCTTCATATTCCTCCACCACTGCTTGCCAAATATCAAATCCAAGGGCCATCAAATAAGTCCTCATCCTTATGCTCCAAAAATCATAATTTGTCCCATCAAATAAAGGTGCCTTATTTGTCAAAAAACATTCATGTGATCCATCCATCGTGCTTTCCCCAATCTACCTTCAAGATGTAAAACTTTTTCAAAAGGAACTTACTCTGATACCAATTGTTAAGCATGAAATATATTAAGAGGGGGGTGAATCAGTATATTATATATCTTTTACTTAATCTAGTTTCTTTTTTTTAACCACTTAATCACACATTCAAGATATGCAATAAAACTAAAATAATAACATTCACCACATGTGTGTGTGTGTGTGTGGGTGTGTGTGTGTGTATGTGTGTGTGTGTGTGTGTGTGTGTGTGTGTGTGTGTGTGTGTGTGTGTGTGTGTGTGTGTGTGTGTGTGTGTGTGTGTGTGTGTGTGAGAGAGAGAGAGAGAGAGAGAGAGAGAGAGAGAGAGAGAGAGAGAGAGAGAGAGAGCATATTTTTACATGGAAACCCAAATTGGAAAAAACCATGAAGAACAATCTCAAGTATATGAATGATCACAAACTCAAATTATAAAGTTTGCAAACACCAACTTACAGGAGCACCAACCCCTTTGCCAAGCACCAACACAACAACTATTTTTGAGTACCAACCCATAGGAACACCAAACCCTTGAAAATATTTGTGAGCACTAACCCACAAGAGCACCAACCCTTCTTGTGTATAAAACACAACTATCTCTCAATGTTGCTTACTCAACCAATGATAGAAATCTACAATATCTCTTACTTTTATCTCCTCTCTTCTTATATAAAATAATTACAAAACCATGAATTCTCTTGCAATTCTCAAGCATTTATTTATAGCTTTCCAAACCTTTGGCATTCACCATTTATGAACCTTCAATCCTCATGGAAAATGGTGCCAAACTTGCATGACCCTTTATATCCTTGCATTTGAAAAGTCACATGATGACCCTTCATAAGCAAATGCGTTCTTTCCTCTTTTATCTTTATCTTCATGACCTTTCAAATTCCTTAAGATGACTCTTCATGGAAAAATGTGCCATACCCTCTTTTTTCTTTATTTGGTGACTCTTGGAATTCCTCAAGATGACTCTTCATGAGAAAATTCATCTCATTCCTCTTTTTTTTTTACCCCGTGACTCTTTGACTTCTCTATGGGCCCTCTTTTGACTTATATGCAACCAAAAATATATTCGTTAATATTAAATAATATTAACACACATTAGCCAATATATGAATATTAAAAAAACCATTAAATAAAATGGGGCCTTTATCACCAATGCTAGACCTTTGACATTAATGACAATATTTCCAACATTGTGTGATCTCCATAATTTCCAATCTCATTTGGATTTCCTTTAACATCTTTATCAAGTCTTCTACTCCTAGTGATTTTATTTTTTTATGTGCAATTTTTTATTCACAAGCAATAATCTATTTCACAACATGTGTTGGAATCAAAATATATTCTCTTTCATGAATTTATTCACATTTTCAATACTTCTCACACACCTAAAACAAAATTATCCTCTCTCATATGAAATATTTTTGTTCCAAAACTTGTAATTGCCACAAGTAGGATTTTTTTTCACAACCTACACTAGACTAAAATAAGAGTCTCTCAAACTTTAATACACCTGTATTCACTTCCAGGATTTATCTCTTACCTACAATAGACTCATCTTCACTCCAATGCAAGATTATATTTCACAACTTGCATATGACCCAAAATAAGTCTGACACTTTTCACACACCTCTTCTTCACTTGTAAGAATTTTTGACACCTAAAATAAGACTAAATTTCACTACATTGTATCTTATAACACATTTTAACTAACACCTCTTATTTATTATAAGATTCCCTATCTTATTTTCCACCCATAAAAATAAAAATAAAAATTAATAATAGGACTATAACTTGATCTTATACCACATAGGGTAATCTCCATCATTTCCAATCTCATATGGATTTCCTTTAACATATCTACCAAGTTTTATATGTTGGCATAAATTTAATATTACATTATTTATTATGGACTACAATCTATTATAGCCATTATAGGTGCTTTGGTGGTGTAGCAGTTAGAGGATTAGGTGGTAGTCAGTTACAGGATTATAGTTCTATTAACCAAATATTTACACTATATATATACCCTGCTATTAATAAATAAAGACATCAAAGTATTCAGTCATCTTTTTCCTTTATTGGTATTAGAGCAGCCCATAAGGAGAAAGTGCTTGGAAGGAGAAAATGCTTGGTAGAGGAGATTTTATCAAAGTGATTTCATATCATTCCCCTGATGGATACATAAGAAATTTTTAAGGGGCTATAATACACATTTTCACCCCTATAAATGAGGAAATTTTATTGAAGCGTGTTGAATACTAATGTCCAAGAGTAGATGAAAACATTGGTAAAGTAGTCGATGCCTATAGAAGTATTAAACAAAGCCTACAAACTACTTACCTGTAATTAGTTTGAAGAAACATCAACTTGAAGAATCATGAATTGAGTAGGATAATGAAGTCTACAACACCCAAAGGAAATCCTCTTAATAACTATCTATGCAGGAAGGAGATCTAGTTTCAAACATTTGAGGGAACTGAGCTTTGACGTATGCTAATTTGTAGTGCAGTCCAGCCAAAGGAAATAATGGTGTCTCTATTGATATATGCTTGAATCCTCCTATCTACATTGGAGACTTTATCACGTGGTTTTTACAAAGTAATACTATCTCAAGCTTTCTTCAATATCATCATACTCGTGGCACCTCAATGAGCTTCCTTCTTCAGCACCTCAATGAGATCAAATTGGCTCTGCTCACATTGCACTAGCTTAGTTTAATGAGCTCAAAATAGTTTTATTAGAGTCTCATATATTGTTAGTTTGGTATTTTATTGTTTAAATTTTTGGTGTAGGATTATGTGTCATCAAAAGTCTTCTTTTAATCATTATTTTAAAATTCAAAGTTTTTTAAAAAAAAAAATTCAAAAATAAATAAATAAATAAATAATCATCTTGTAAGTCATGAATTTAAGACTTTTAGATTGACTCACTACATGTGTTTTTGTTTATAAATTGTTTATGTTGAAACTTAGTTGTGTCAAATTAAAATTAAGTCATTATAGGGTCCTTTAATGTCATTTAGTAATGATTTTGTCATTATAAGATTTCAAAAGCATCATCGGTTTTATTATAGTGAGTTGTTATTAGAGTCCATTGTCGATATTGTTGAAGTCATTAAAAATGTCAAAAATTCATAATGAGTCAAAGTGTTATTTTTATGACAAAATTATAAAAATCAAAATTAATTATTTGTACAAGGATGCACTCTCACTTGTATGCAACATCTTGAGTCAAATGTCATCAAATTTCAAATGGGTCTAAACTGTGGGGGGGGGGGATTTCTCCTCATACAATTGAGCTTTAAATATTCATCGACTGAGTGAAGTAGCTTCATTAATTAGAGACTGGAGGACATTTGGAATCCTCTTATGAGCCACCTACGATGGGGTTACACCATTTTCATGGTGACAAATTTTGGTGTGTTTATTTTTATGTTTTGCAGTTTATTTTTCAATAAAGCACTGAGCATTATTTTCTAGTCTGGTACCTCCTAAAAAAGAATATTGTGGGGAGTAAAATCATTAAAGTAGCACTTGGTTCTTGGAAAAGGTTTTGTGTTAATCTAAGAAACCACCAAAGTGTAGTAGAAACCTCTTACAACCTTTCAGGTTTGTGGTCAACCTACATCAAAAAACCATATGGGGTTGTGGTAATCCTTGTAATTTAAGAAACCACCAAAGGTGTTAGCAGAGAGAAGTGTTCCTGTCACTTCCAAGTTTTTGGTAATCTTGAAAGGAAAAACTAAGGTTTCACCAAGACCTTGAAGCCACAAAGATGGCATGCCGCCTCAAAAAGTGAGCAGGCTACATGGAGAGTGTAAATATTTTTACAGTGTTTGTAATAAAGGGGGAATGACTATTATAAAATATGATGTTTATAGAAAAAATACAATAAAGGGGGGAATGTTGGAATAAATTTAATATTACATTATTTATTATGGACTACGATCTGTTATAGCCATTGCAGGTGCTTTGGTGGTGTAACAGTTAGAGGATTAAGTGGCAGTCAATTACAAGATCATAGTTTTGTTAACCAAATCTTTATACTGTATATATACCCTATTATTAATAAATAAAGACATCAAAGCATTCTATCATCTTTTTCCTTTATTATACTCATGGTGATTATCCTCTTTTATGTTCCATTTATTATTCATAAACATGTTTTTTCCCCAACTTTTAACTAATTTAGTTAGTCTAATCTCTCACAACCGATGTATGATTCCAAAAAGTGTCTCTCTTCCACAAATTTCTTCAAACTTATATAAATTATCACCCACCTACAACTAAATTATCCTCTCTCACATGCAAGATTCTATTTTAAAACTTGATCTCTTTATGTTGTTTTATGTTTCTTTTGGACACTCATAAGCTTTGGGACCAACATATTTATTACATCCAAAGAATTTTCCCATAAAACATCTTCATTTTCCTTTTCCAAAGGATCTTCTACCTTGTAAATAATAGCATCATCATCTAGTATTTTGAATATGTATTTTAAGATTTGTTTACTTCTCCATCATGAGCTTTTTGTCCTCTCCCACCGCTATATTAGCCCATTCCTCTTAATGATTATTCTCTACTTATAGAGGTTGTATATTTTCCTCTTGGTTTTTTAATATTGCCTTCAAATTCACATTTATATAACTCTTCCACACTTATTAAATTGAGAAAACCAATATCATATTGAAAAAAAATATAAAACCCAGTCATGTATTTGGAAACCTTTAATTGGTTATATTCTACATTCCAAACTCTTGTATTGAGCCTATGAAACTACTTAGTATAGTATGTAATATTGATCTTGTCTCAGGTTATAAATTATCCTAAAAAAACTTATCTAATAATTTTAAGGCAAGAGTTTAGCCTTTATTTTTATCTTCATTTGATCCCATAACTTGATCTTCTCCTCACCTTTCCTCCATGTTTTACTCTACACATGATGCCACCATAAATATGAATGATGTTTCAACTTTTTGAATTAAATTTTCACCTTATTTGGTTCTTTTAATGATTCATAGTCAAAATATTTCTATATCTTTATGATCTAATTTATATTCTCTTTAAGATTTAAAATTGAAAGAGTTATCAAAACTCTTCAGCTAAGATCTCTCCAATGGATCATTACTGTAGCCATTGATGCTTCAACATAAAGAAGAGGAAACCAATTGAGAAAATAAGATCAATTATTAACACAAATGATATGAATACAAAAGCATAAAGAAGCATGAATATTAGAATGAATGCACTTGATTATATAGGTAAGGAAAAATAGAAATCAAGCTAAACTAGTCAATGTAAGACTAAAGTCCACATAATATAAACCTAGCATGCATGATTAAAAGATAGTCTAACACCCCCCCTCAACTGAAGCTACAGGATAGAAATAAAGTATGCAATGTGAAGTCATGTGTCCCTATAGATGCCAATCCATCATGATAGAGTGCATGGATGTCAAGTCACTGTAATCACCAAGTAGAAGTAGGAATGGTGTTAAATACGAGGGTCACTAAACACAAACACTACACTCCAAAGTAATAGGTAGAATGATGAACACGAGGAAACATAGCTTGAACACCCTCCAACATGATAGTGAGAAGTGAACACAAAGACTAGTGGGGCTGACACACTAGTGTCATTATAAGAATCACCAATAAGGCCATGGATTAAAGTAATAATTCTCATATGGGTTTCAGAAAACAAAGTGCTTGAATAAGATACCCATGTACAAAGGAGAAATCCAAAAAACACTCAAAAGAGTGAAAAATACATAAATCTCATAAAGTGGAGAAAAAGAGAGAAAACCCATAAGAAAAACTTCACCCCAAAAGAGAGAAAAAAATAAGAGAGTGTTAATCATGGGATATACTGAGAGGGGGGGTGAATCAGTATATCATAAATCTTATAAACTTTCCCTTAATCATATTCTACTTTAACATACATTCAAGATATGCAATAAAAATGAAATAATAAACACCACACAAGATAGAGAGAGACGCTAGATTTAATGTGGAAACCCAATGTGGGAAAAACCATGGAGATCAATCTCAAGTATATGAATGAGCACCAACTCAAACTATAATATTTTCAAGTATCAACTTGCAGGATCACCAACCCCTTTGTTGAGCACCAACACAACAACAATTCATGAGCACCAACCTATAGGAGCACTAACCCCTTTGTTGAGCACCAACATAGCAACAATTCATGAGCACCAACCCATAGGATCACCAACCCCTTTGATAAGCACCAACATAGCAACAAATCATGAGCACCAACCCATTGGAGCACCAACCCCTTTGTGTATACCAATCAACTATCTCTCAATGGTGCTATCTCAATAAATTATAATTCATTACAATATCTCTTTTCTCTCTCTCCTTTGCTCTTCTACGCTAGATATAACAAATATAAATCATACTCATCTCTCACACATTACAAATGGCTTCTCAAGCCTTTATTTATAGCTTTCCAAATAACCTTTGGCCTTCCCCCTTTGTGACCCTTCAATCCTCATGGAAAATAGTGCCAAACTTGCATGACCCTTTGTATCCTTGCATTTGAAAAGTCATATGGTGACCCTTCATAAGCAAAAGCATCCTTTCCTCTTTTGTCCTTATCTTGATGGTTTTTGTATTCTTCAAAGTGTCCCTTCATGATAAATTGTGCCCTTATTCTTTTGTCTTCACTTGGTGACTCTTGGAATTCTCCAAGATGACTCTTCATGGGAAAATGCATCTCATTCTTCTTTTATCTTTACCCCGTGACTCTTTGACTTCTCCATGGGCCCTCTTTTGACTTATATGCAACAAAAAATATATTAATTAATATTAAATAAATATTAACACACATTATCCAAGATATAACTATTACAAACATAATTAAATGCAATGGGGCCTTTATCACCAATAATTCTAGACCTTTGACATCAATGATAATATGTCCAACAATATCCCCCTTTATCATTGATGACAACCTTAATCCTAAAACTTGCACATACTGTCACCTAAAAAATATACAGTTACTCCCCCTTACTATAACAACTTATACCTATTCCCTATACCTATTTTTGCACCTACACCTATACCTATTATTCTCCCCCTTTGACATCAATGGCAAAGGGCCTGCTTGGAGCTAACAGTTAGCTCCCCCTCAACTAATGCTGAATTTCAATGGCAGGAAGTAAAAGAAATTACTCCCAACTTCTCTCATAGATACTCAAATGTGTCTTTTGGTAGAGCCTTTGTGAAAATATCTACAATTTACTTTGTAGTATTGATATATTCCATCTTAACCTATTGATCTACAACATGCTCTCTCAAGAAGTGATATCTAATGGGAATATGTTTTGTTCTTGAATGCATTACTGGATTCTTTGAAATATTTATAGCACTTGTGTTATCACAAAAAATGAAAATAGGTTCATCATACTTTACCTTGATATCTTCCAAATTTTTCTTCATCCAAAGCACTTGAGTACAACACAATACTACTGCAATATATTCTACTTCAGTTGTAGAAAGTGATACTAAATTTTGCTTCTTTCTTAGCCATGATACTAAGCTATCACCAAGGAATAAATATCCTCCACTTGTACTCTTTCTATCATCCAAGCACCCTACCCAATCTAAATCTATATAAGCAACCAAAGTGAAATCTCTACCTATGGGATACCATAATCCATAATCCAATGTCCCCTTGATATATCTAAATATTCTCTTCACCAACTAAACATGACTATCTTTTGGAGATGATTGATATCTTGAAACCATACCTACTACATACATGATGTCAGGCCTCGATGCTGTCAAATATAAAAGACTACCAATCATAGATCTATACAAAGATTGATCTATAATAGGTGAATCTTTATCTTTGCTCTCCTTATTTCTTGTACACATAGGTGTGCCAACTAGTGCACAATCCTCAAAACCAAATTTCTTCAACATTTCCTTGGCATATTTACTTTGAGATATGAAAATTTATTTGTTTGATTGAAATATTTGCAATCCTAAGAAAAATGATAATTCTCCAAGCATAGACATCTCAAATTATTTTTGCATTCTATCAAAAAAATTGTCATTTTTTCAATATTTCATCTAAAAATGATATCATCAACATATACCATAACAATCAATTGATGCTCCCCTTCTATTTTGATGTAAATATTACTATCTACAAATTCTCTCTTAAATCCTTAATCTTGCAGGTACTTATCAAGTCTTACATACCAAGATCTGAGAGCTTGTTTCAATCCATACAATGCTTTCTTCAATCTGCATACATGGTTACTAATATTTGAGAGAATAAATCCCTCAGGTTGCTCAATGTAGACCTCTTCTTCAATATTTCCATTTAAGAAGGCAGATTTGATATCCATAGAAAACACTTTGAAATTTTTAAACACTACATATGCAAGAAACATTATAATAACCTCTAAGCTTGCTACTGGTGCAAAATTTTCTTCAAAATTTATTCTCTTAATCTGATCATATCCTTTACATACTAATCTTTCTTTATTTGTGGTCACTTCTCCATTTTCATTCAACTTATTTCTATAAACCCATTTTGTTCCTATCACATTGTGATCTTTTGGTCTAGTCACTAATTCTAAAGTATCATTCTTTTCTATTTGATTTAATTCTTCATCCATAGCCTTAACCCAATGCTCATCATGTTTAGCTTCTGAAAAAGTTCTAGGCTGAATTTTAGATAACAAAGAGAAATTAACTTGTTCAAATTCACTTACCATCATTCTTCTGGTATGATGTCACTTTCATTATGATTTATATGAATGTATTTGGATGGAGTTTTAGTTCTCTTTTTATCCTTCTCCTCATCTTCATTTTATTCTTCAAAGCCTTCCTCTTCAATGGTTTTAGGATTGTCTACTGGATCATTGATTCTTTGTGTTCCATCTTCTTCTATCCTAACACTTGCACTTTCAACAATTTTTTTAGTTCTTTTGTTATAAAATTTATAAGCTTTACTTTTGTAAGAATATCTAATAAATATACCTTCATCTACTTTGGATTCAAAATTACCAAGTTTTTCATTGGTTCTCTTTATGAAACATTTGCTACTGAAAACTCTGAAATAATTGACTGTTGTTGGTTTGTCTTTCCATAGTTCATAAGGATTATTATCACTATTGACTCTTAATAATGCTCTATTATAAATATGCACTACTATACCAACTTCCTCTCTCCAATATTTATCTGCTATCTTGGATTCATTTAGCATTGTCCTCACCATCTCCTAAACTGTTCTATTTTTCCATTCAACTACTCCATTTTGTTGTGGAGTTCTGGCTGCTGAATAATGTCTCTTTATTCCATGATCTTCAAAAAACTCAATAAATTGATTTGACATGAATTATCCTCTTTTATATGATATTAGACACTTAATCTTCAAACTAGTTTCATTCTCAACTAATGTTTGGAATGCTTTCAAATGTCTAAAAGCTTTTGATTTTTTTCTAAAAAACATTACCCAAGTCATACATGAAAAATCATCAATCAGCAACATGAAATATTTATCACCTTGAGTACTTTGAGTCCTCATAGGTCCACATAGTTAGTGTGAACAAGCTCTAGCATATGAGTGGTGAACAAGCTCTAGCTAAAGTAATTCTAGATAGTGCATAAAGAACACATTATGTAAGTGTGAATATGTGAAAGGAAAACAAAGAGTAGACCAATTCTTATTATATGCAATATAAACCAAGAACATACAAATCTGGGTAAGAGAGAGTAATAAAAATAAATGAATACACCTCATCAGGTACACAAATTAATTCAAAACCTATTGTGATACTAAGTAAGGCTGAGTAATGATGGATGTGCTGGATGATGTTTTACCAAAAGTTATATTATGAATGAAGTTGAGTGCTTAATTCTTTGAAAAGTAGATCAAGAATGCAAATGTTGGCCCTTTGGATACATTTTCACCCACTAAGTGAAGCTAGAAGATCTTGTGTGTGTTAATCAATGTTTGGACTATGTGTCTAATTCCTCAGAATAGGTGGCTCAAGAATGCAAAGACTGGCCCTTTAGCTCCATCGTTGCCTCCTAAAGTGAAGCTATAAATTACTATCAATATGAATAAGTATGGCATATGATATGGATCTTGAATCCCATGAATATTCTAAAAATATGACAATGTGAAGTGGATAGCTGAATATGTGCTGAAAACTAGGCCAATGTTGGCCAACTCATAAAACATGGAGATTAGGCTTGTATGAAAGCCACTCCAAAAATAAAAATTTGGATTATGTGGAAGCCACTCAAGAACTTGGGAATGTTGAGGTTAGGCTTGTATGAAATCCCCTTTGAAATGATGCCAACCACCTATAGATGGAATAAGGCATGAAACTATTAAGAATGGATGGGTAATGCTAAAAAATGAAAGAAAAGAAGCAAAATTGCTATGATATCTACCCCAATCATTGGTGTCTAAAACATGGATTCTGACCTATAAATTATACTAACTACTATATCTATAACTAAAAGTGAGGACTAATCATGCTGTGTATGATGCCCCATATGCCTAGATTCTTTGAGAAAATTATACTAAAAATTGTTGATTTGAATTGGTCTATTTTGAGTGGTTTGATGACTAGTTGTTTTTTTGGTTGTTTTGAAACTAGATTTTTCCAACCGATAAGAGCTCTAATCTCTTGTAGCAAAACCCTTGTTTATTTCCCCCTCTTCTAAGGGTAGGAATAGGTACCCTACAATGACTACCCTTAGAAGAAGAAGCCTTGCAAGTGTGTTAAGATAGAAATATACATGATATAGTAATGATAATCAACAAGATATTTCAAAATATAACATGGTTTTATTTGAGAGATTGTTATATCAATAGTGGTATGCCTAGATAGATGTAACAATGTAATAACATGTGTAATATACTAAACTATAACTGAAAGTGTTAGTTGTTAGTTTGTTAGTTAGAGGGATAGAGCATGATGTCCATCATGGCATCAAAGAAAACACGAAAAATGCATGATATGGATCATGGCATTACAAGTAATTGAAAATAATCAAACAACAAGCACACAAAGCAAGAATCAAGATGCATACAAGGGTGGCCAAGGACCCAAGTAAACAAGGGACATGGGAACATGTCATTCAAACTAGAAAACAACCATACAAGGCATGCTCAAATGCCACATACATATAAAATTGAACAATGGAGTTGGCATGGAAGCCACAATCATGTAGAAGATTAAAATCAAAGGAAATTGGTAAATGTCCTAAGTCATACTCATGAATAAAATAAGACATTGGAAAATGTCTTAAGACACATATAGGAAATAATTATAAACTATAAATGCAATCCAAAAAGCTACACAAGTAAGAAGCGAAAGCATGCCATAACTGGAAAGATAGAATCACATCTAACTAATCAAAGCAAGAGTGAAAGTATGCAAGACATGTTTAATATAAGACTAGGTATATGCTAAGAGATACATAAGTGATAAATACTAGTAAAATATCGACATAGTAATATGTAGGATGCTAATTTATCATATATATAATATAAGAGTGGGTATGTATATCAAAGTGTGTCTTGAATATATAAGAGTGGGTATGCATATCAAATATATATACATTTGAGACACACTTTGAGATACATAAGTACAACCTACATATCAACATAACTTGGAGTGTAGTGTAGGAATGACATAACCTAGATGGTGTAGTCATGTGGAAGATGCCCCTAGTGGGTATGTATATCAAAGTGTGTCTCGAATGTATATGTAGGATACCATCTCAATGGGTAGAGTGAAGCAATCAAAGAGATAGATATCACTACACACACTCAAAGAAGATCAAGTGAAGCATAGTAATGTAGATAAATTGACATACAATAGCATGAAATGACAAATGTAAGTCATATCATAATAGTAGCAATGTAAAACATGGATGATGCATATAATTGAAATGTTTTTGTTGTTTTGACATTTTAAATGTTTTTGGATTTTTGAAATGTTATATTATTTTTGTATTTTATTATTTTGTATTTTTCAATATTTGAGCTATGTACAATCAAGAATAATAAAATATGTACATGCATTACTGAGGTAAAATTATACTAACCGATGAATCTCATGCGAGACTCCCTATCATGGTGTCTTGTATGGAGTGGAATCATGCATGATGAAAATGTTGAAACTATGGCTCTGAAAGTTGTATATGTTGTAAATGATCTAAAATACCTAAATTAGAAACTAAATTTAGGGTCCCTCTATAACTCTAAGAAGTGGATGCAACTGCAGGGCTCTTAGGGACCCATTTAGAAGTAGGAGAAGCTCTCTGAACATGTGATCTATGTGTAAATGCATGAGATCTCAATGAAACTGCTCTAGGTGTGAATATTGTAGTTGAAATCTATCTAG
Organism: Torreya grandis; assembly: GCA_037957365.1. Lineage (NCBI taxonomy): Eukaryota > Viridiplantae > Streptophyta > Pinopsida > Cupressales > Taxaceae > Torreya > Torreya grandis. The sequence goes on from JARHVA010000799.1 coordinate 2,225,309, forward strand.
AATCTTAAAGTTGTGGAGGTGTATGAACCCTCTATTCTAGCGATGGATCCCTCAACTGTGTCTAAATATAAAGTGAAATAGGAACTAAAATTGGAGAAGCTAAAACTAGTGGCAAAACTGAAACTGGTGACTACAAACTAGTAGATGGTTCTGAAGTGGGGAGTGGTAACTTATATAGAACTCTATCAAATATAACAACTTGGTTAGTGTGAATTAATTTCATGCATCTATGAAATGTACAAGGTAATGCTCTAAGTTTTTGAGTCCATGGTTAACCAAGTATCATATCAAAAACTCCTGTATTGGGAACTATAGTGAATGGTGTGGCCACATGTATATAACCAACTTGTAGTGGAAGTACTATCTCACCTAATGAACTCTATATATGCCCACTAAAACTCTTGATAATTATGTCTATCAAAGTAATATCCTTCTCTAAATAACCCAAATTTTGTAGTAGTTTCAAGGTGCACATGTTAAGACTGGAACCATTGTCAATAAACACACTCTAAATATGTTGATTATGAATGTGAGCTCTGATAAAAAGTTCATGATAATCTGAATCATCCTCGATGATCTCTTATTCTAAGAAGGATATTGAAGGTCTAGCTAGAACTTTAGAATTGTATACACTACTCATGTTTCTCAAAATATGTAACTCAACTGAAGGTGCCCTATATGTATCTAGTGGTGGATGTGCATGATATGCAAGATGAACCCCTGATGTGTCCCTTGTATCTTATTTTGAATGTTGTGGAAATGGATATGAGAAGATTTTCAATACTTTATCCTATGTTTAATTTTCTAATGAAGGCTCAACTAAAATGCCAAGATCAATAGCATCTTAATCTAGTAGGTCATGTATCTTGTGCTTTGAACTGATGCATCTATTTGTTGTATAGATTGGTACCCTATGGTAGTCACAAAATGCCTACTGATCATATCCCTTTGGAATAGGTTTTGTTGGATCAACTTCTCAAATAAGAGGGAGAGATATGATATTACAATCCAAAAGTTATTGTAAAAATCTAGCTGGAGAAATTGGAAGATGTAAAAAAGTATGTCGAGGGAGTGCTAACAAAACTATTCATTGAGGAGGATCTAAAGTTGTATTAACTATAGGTTGATTTTATGCTTTAGTATTATTGAACATAACCTTATATGGGACTTTTCTTTTACTCTTATGAGTTGTGTCTAATGTATTAGTGTACTTTAGTTTGCCTATTGAACTTAGTTTGACTTCTTTTTCCCTTAATGTGTGACATAATTCAGTGAAAGAAGAGAATATTTTGAACATTATTGATTCATGAAGTTCTAGTAGAAGACTTTGTTTGAAAAAGTCCTATAACTCCTGATCTACCATGGGGATAGTCATCTTAGCCAAGATGATCTTATACCAAAGAACATAATATGTGATATGCTCATTTGGTCATTATTTCTATTCAGTAACATGAGTATATGAAACCTTATCACCAATGTTGATACTGAAGTGTGTTTGGAACATGTCAGCTAAAGGATTGAATGCATTGATCGACTGATTCAATAGACTATAGAACCATTGTAAAACATAATCCTTTAGAATCTATGGAAATAACTTGGTAATTAACAAGTCATTTGGCACATAATCTAAGCATGCTACGTGAAAATATCTCAAATGTGTCTCTAAATCACCCTTGCCATCATAAAGAGTAATCTTAGGGTGAACATAACCTTGTGGAAAGGGTGTAGAAGTAATATGACGTGCCAATGGTGTATGTAGAAGAGCAAAAGAATCCAATGCCTGCGTAGGTCTAGTGGCACCTTGCTCAAGATGTAGCACCTTGGATTAAATAAATATTATCTCTTACACAAGGGCTACCATGTTAGGATATAGGGATGTACTAGTTGTAACTGGTGGCATAGAGGCATGTTTGGTTGCTATAGGAGGTTCTTGAGAAATAGTTACCCTTATAGTGTCATTTATAACTAGTTGTTCTTTAGTTTGAGAATATTGATCATTGTTCACTTTTTATTGTTCCTCTTGTAGAATTTTAAGCATATCATATTCCATATCCAGATGTTTAGTTAAGAGTTCTTGAAGTTCTCTTTTATCAGTTTCATCAAAACTGGTATATTGGGCCATTGTTAAAGTAAGAAAAAAACTTTAAATATGTTTAAATGTTTTGTAATAAGTGTTAATAGTCAATGTGCTAGAAAGGGAAAGTACTGAATATATGAAATGCAAGGTCCTAAAAATAGTGAATTAGAATTTGTGCAAAAAGTATAATAAGCTAGAAAACATGTAAGGTGATACCTCAAGAAGCAAAATAGGAGCTAGTATATGCTACTAGAGATTTTTCAAAAATATTTTTGCAAAATACTATGAATTTTTTAAATTGCTATTGAATTTTTGAGTTAAGTATTCAAGAAAAAATTCAAAAATTTATGGGAAAGTGCTTGATTTAATAGGACCTAGTAGATGCAACTAGGGTTTTGAGAAAAATAAATTTTTGAAAATTACTATGAATTTTTGAAATTTAAACTAATTTTTTGATTTTAATATGCAACTAAAAATTCAAAAAATGATTGAAAATTTACTGAGAGCTAGTTGATGTAACTAGGATTTTAAATAAATTTAGTTTAAAATTTACTACAAAATTTTAAAATTTGAGATAAATTATTGATTTATATATGCAAGAAAAAAATCAATAAATTATTGGATTAACGTTGGAAAATTACTGGGACCTAGTGTATGCAACTAAGGTTTGAAATGAATTTATTTTAAAATTCATTACAGAATTTTAAAATTTGAGAAGAATTTTTTATTTTAATATTCAAGAAAAAATCTAGAAATTAATGGGGAAAAAATCAGCTAGGAATTTACCCTAGGGTTTTTATGCAAAATTCAAAGTAGTCAAGTTCACCAAATGATTCGTTATTTTTGGGAATAATAGAGTTTTATTCCTATTTAATAAATAAGTCTAAGTAGGATAAATTAGTAAATAATATTCCTAATTATAGCTACTAATTTATGAAATTATATTGTGATTTGACCTTTCTAAAAATAATAAGAGGGAAAAGAGAAATGTAACTTAGTTATTTTGGACTATTTCGACTGAGACAAGGTCTATAAATTTGCATGTAGGACTAGGACACTGTCACAAAAAAGTTCATAAACTTCATTTATTGATTGGATAGGAGCACCAAAATTGGACACCCTAGGATTTGATGCTATATTCCTTCCTTGACATTGTTGTCCTCAGGATCTAAGCTTTCTAGGTTTTGTTCATCTACTCAGTGTGAGTTTGTGTACCAATTTTTAGGTTCTCATTGTCAACAGAGCTCCTTATAGATCTGATTCTTTATGTACTTGTCTTTTTTATGCAATTGAATAAACTTGGGAAAATAGGGAAAAGGGGTAAGTGTGTGTAAGATGCACTGGACATGCTTTGCACTCTATGTAGGTATGTTGTCTACATACCAATAATTTGAGGGATCAAGACATATGTAGTTCTCCCTTTAAGAGTACTTGGTACAATAGTGAATGAAATGCAAGAAATGTTAAAACTGGGTATGCTTGAGATGGCTAGGGACTAGTTTGAAGACTTGTTTTAGCTTGAAAGTGTATAGGTTGGTTGTATACAGAGAATAAGAAAGATTGCTTGAGTGGTCTTGCTTGTATTCTTACTTGCTTGAATGATATTTTCCAACCTTTTTCTAAATTATCTTTGAATGGGATTTTATAGGGATTTATTGGTCATGGGTTAGATGAAACCAAACTAGGTTAACATAATGAATAAGAGGAATTAGGAAAAAATGGTAAACTGGGCTCAAATTATGATTGGATAGGAGCACTAAAAATGGGACACCGTAGGGTCCAATGCTATAGTCCAACTTTGGAACAATTTTCTTGGGTAGATGAGACCCATGGGGATGGATTTGTCATGAAGAGAGGGTCTTGGCTCAGTTGGGGTCAAGTTTGAAAGGCCACAAATGACTAGGAATTAGTGAAAATAAGCCTGAGAGAGTCTTTAGAGTAAGTAAGAGGGACCAAAGGATTGGGTGTCATTATCCATGCTCAAGTTACCAATTTTTACATTTTATATGACTACACAAAGTACACATCTCTCATAACTAGTTGTAGGTGTCAATATGAGAAATTGATTATGTTTTAAGAGTTCTTATGTTTTAGGCCTATCTCAATAAATATTCAAATCCTTTGATGTTTTTGTTTAATGTTGTTGATGTCTCAAAACACTTATCAATGCCTTCTAACCATATCACTTTTCCAACATCACTTGTTAATGCATCTTTCAACTAGTTGGTTGTAGATGACTGCATAGAAGGTCTAATCATATGATCTGGAGTTAACATTTTAAAATAAGTTATGACACTTATAATATTCGAATTCATGATGGAGTTCTTTCTCAACTTATTGAAAGTTCATTGTCATTTTTAGGTTCCTTTCAAGCTCTATGTTCTTGTCTATACAGTCAATCCTATAAGTGCACATTTAGGACAATTAGCTTGGTCCTCAACTTAGTTTTGACCTTCAAATGCCTTAGAGATCCTTGTATATATATGAACCTTATCATATTGAACCATCACCTTATTTTTATGTCATATACAACCTTATTGAGATATTGACACCATGAAACTCCATTGAATTTTATGACCTACAAGTGCTTGAAGATGACTACTTAGCAACCTTAGGAGTATTGGAAATTTGGAGTGTGAAACATGGTCACTAGGACTGCAAGAGAATTATCATAATTGTATCAAAATATTAACATAAAGACACAAATCTAAACTCCTTTAAAAACATATTCAAAAACTTCCAATATAGTCTATTATGCAAGCATAAAACATAGTCCCAAGAGTGAATGAAGGTATGTGACCATCTCTTCAAACTTGTATGGATTGTCTAACCGATTTGAAGGTTCTTGATGGATTGATAATATATTATGGGGAAATTATGAAACACTCAAATGCATCAATCCACCTAGAGAACTCAAAAACATATAAAATATGACATTCACTTCAAATTGCTCACAAGAGAGACTTTACTTGCCAAAGGACTATCCAAACATGACACCATGATGAATGAACATGTTTGAGTCATCTAGAAATATTTTAGAACATACTCTAACTAATTTCATGCATATATTAATTCAAATTTTGTTCTAGAGTTACACCAAACATAGCCTATGGGGTTTTAGGCTCTCAAAAAGCAGTCTAAGCTCTTAGGGATTGTTCATAAATATAAGAGAAAAAATCCAATGACCAATGCTAAAAATAGGAATCCCATAGAGTCCCAAACTTTGGCCAAAATATCATCCCCCAAATTTACATGTACAACCTATACCATCTATTTGAGTTTTGACTTCACTAGCTTGTGAATGGAGCAATGGAGGAGAGAAGTGAGTTTTTACAAATTTTGTATCTAAAAATTTCTTCCAAGATTTTCTAAGACTTTTAAGAGATTAAATGACACCTATGAAACATTTTAACTTGCACATGACTTTAATAAGTCCATACAACTTCCACTAACTCTTCAATATGGCATTAAAATCCAAGACTCTAACTTATTATGATTCCTTTGATAGTTATGATAGTTGAGTAATTGATCAAATCTCTTTTAAAGGTGTATGGAATGGATTTTATCTTTTAGGGAACTTTGACACACATAAAGTTAGCCAAAATTCACCTTTTCATGTATTTTTACCACCTTAGAATTAGCAAATGAACCTCAAACTTTCCAAAACTTCATGAGATGCTAAGACCAATTGATTAATACATTAAATGACATTAAGAAACCTATAATCACCTTTGAACCAAATTAACCATGAATTATTTCCTCATGACATGCCTAAACCACTATATGACCACAACATGATTTTACCTTAACTTCTCCAAATTAACCTTAAACCATGCTAACAAGGTAAGATGAAGACTTCTAGGGGCCATATAAATATGACATGAACACATGAAAATACCATGACAAGTTTTAATTTGGAAGGGGTAGCCAAATTTGACTTGGGATCAAATTTGGTCAACATGTCCTTCGACGACATGGAAATTTATAATCAAATTTGTGGAATTAGTTATCAACGGTAGGTGAACTGGTCTCTAAATCATATTTTTATAACCCAATTTTTTTGGCAACCCAGTGATTTTTTTTGGTCTAAAAAAAAAGCCAAATATAAATTTTAGAAAATAGAATATTCATGAACTAATGAAGATTTACCACAAAAAACCCCCGGGGTTATGAGAGGAAGTGATCTAGGGATGGAACATGAGGACTCAAGAAGTGTCATAAGGGTATGTAGGGAAGTAAAAGGGCATAATGAGTAATCCCCAACCATAAGAACACAACCAACACTAACACAAGTATGCGTAGGAGAAATAATTTAGGGAGTGGTGATAAAAGAACCCAATTTGGATAGGCCCAATTCCCCACCCACAACATGTGCTCATGATCCTAAGTTAAATGATGTTTTTGTATGAAATTGGGATATAGATAGTATATAATCAGAAACTAAACCTGTTAGAGATAATTTTATAAATAAATCCCAAGATATTAGTTTATTATTGATTTCTTCTCCATTATAAGATAATTCTATGGCCCAGTTTGGAATGCCTAGTGGACCAAGCATAGCCAATGGGTAGAGTACCAGCCCATCTATAGTTAATCATCCTACCTTAGAACCTAGCATATCAGGTGCTTCTATTGATGTAGGAGGTGTGGAAGGTAGTACTTGTGGTAGTTTGGTTAGAGGATATGGAGGAGGCATAAGAGGCATTGGTGGACCTCCCCCATAAGGTCTAAGAGGGACAAGAAGTACATTACAACAAGCTCAATTGCCTACACCTCATTTATCCACTATGTATTATGAGATGACACCATGCTATAAAACTAGGGCAATATAGGAGGATACCATGGTCGAGGTCATGTTGAAGGAAATGAAGATGGATGTTTTCCACCAAGAACCTATTATAAGTGTAGTTCTCTAGAACACTGCCAATGTGATTGCCTAATGTATCCCATGTGTGATTTTTATAAAAATTAACATCGTCTAGAGAAGTACCCATACCTATATACTACCATCATGAAGGATATAACTAAAAAGGGTGCCAAAATGATATGAAATGAAAATCCTCAATCTAGACTATGCCATGCTACTTCGATCAATCCCAAAGTCTATTTATCATGGTCTCGATCTACATTGATTGTCATTTATGTCAAGGTAATCTTTATACATAATGAATTAATGACAAAGTGATAGGTTCCAAGTGGATTTGAGAGTGCATATCATGTGTGCAAGAATTTGAGGTAATTGACCATGTTGTGTAGACTAATTACCTAGTGATTACCATACTCACCAATTTGATTAAATATTAATTGTAAACCTAAGGTTAATAAGCTTTACAAGAGTGTCAACACTATATATGCATTACTGATTCAAAAATCAACTTGCTTTTCTAGTTGTAGTATAATGAATTTATGATAAATTTATCAGATAGCTATATTATGAAACTATTGTGATATAATTATATAATTATTTCACACTCATGTACCATACATGCATCACACTTATATAATCAAACTTAACAGTAAAATCAACTTACAAAACACACTAATAATTAAAGAGTGTCAGGATCCTCATAACACCTCATTTCGAGGGGGCCCTTCCTCATTTAGAACTAAGCTCCAATCCCTCTCTGAGAGTATTTAAAAACTTCTTACATATTCAAATTTCTCATTACTCAATTCTGAATACAAATGCTATAGTTTAAAAACTTCTGCTATTATCTTCTCAAAATTATCTAACTCCTAGTCTGATCTAGGTTCTACCTTTAAATACAAAAGGCAGCTTATTGACTCATAACCAAAAACACCAAACTAGGAAATAATACAAATACTTAGAAACTACCCTAGTCAACCTTCAAGTGGTTAGGAACCAAAGTTACTTGTTTTATGTTTGATTGGGTTAGAGACAAGGCATACTATTTTGTTGTTTTATTTCTTTTTGACTTTTCTCATTATCATTGTATTTGCCATCTTTGGTAGCACATTTAATGTCTGTTTGCATAGAGGGAATCCATACAACAACTATGATTCTTCCCAATCATTCATTTTGTTTTCCAAAAATAGTTGGATGTGTCTATAATATCTCCTAAATAATGAATCTACTTTACATAGTGGTTGTAGGTACTTTACAGTAGCTATAGGCAACCTATAGGTGAAACCTTTAATTGATGCAGGCATTCTATAGTGGTTACAAGTAACCTATAGGTGAAGCCTATAATTTCTATGGTATTATATAGTTGTTGTAGGAAACTTGTAGGTGAAGCCTATAGTTACTGTGGGTATTCTAAAGTGGCTATATCCAACTTGTAGGTGAAGCTTACAGTTGTTATAGGCACTCTGTAGTGGCTACGGGTAACCTGTAGGTGAAGCCTATAGTTACTATAGGCAGCCTTTAGTAGCTATGGCTTAGCAAGATTATATATTTTTTCATGACCCTTCAAATACTTGTTAGATAAAATCACACTAATATAATTCAATCAAGGAAAAGCATCAATAATTGATAACATAACACACACACACACACACACACACACACACACACACACACACACACACACACACACACACACACACACACACACACATCAATAACCATATAAAATCATAACTTCATTTATTCATTTACATTAGTGACAGATAGTTATGGGATTTACATTGAAAAAGACATAGACTAAGCATGGATGAGGCCATAAAAGTAAGAAATTGGTGTCCTCATCACTCCCCCCTACTTAGCCTCTTTCTCAACCTCGATCAAGCCTTAGTTGCATTCTATAACCATAATTTTTTTTAAAGTCTAGGGGTTTAGGACAGCCTGACCCTTCCAAGATATAAAACCCTTTAGCATTCTCAATGTGTTCCCATCTTTTCTTCTCTACCTCTCTGTTAGTTAGAGTATTTCCTTCCCAGTCAGGGATTGGGAGACAAAATATAGGGGGTTGAAAAATCAATCCTAGCCATTATATTCTCCACTTCCTAACAAGTTCAATAGACAAGTATACTCTATGGATGACCTCCTTAAGGTTTTGAGGGGATTATGGTTCCTTCCTTTTCAAGGCATCTGAGAGTTCTTCCCATCTGTGAGAGCAAGCAACAAAAATTTTCCTTCCATCTCCTTCCATGAGACTCAAAGAGTGGTTTTGAACTTCTACCTATTTTTTGATAACCCATTCCTATAGAGCATTTGTGTTCATAAATGAGATCCATTCTTTTACTACAACATCTGAATATTTAGATTCACTACTGATCATTAGGGTGCCTTCTTTCTCCTTTCCTTGATATTCTTCCATTTGTTTTATTCTTTCAATTTCATTAAAAACATATGAATAAAATTAATTTAACAAGACATTCCCAAATAGATGTTGGGATTCCATTCTATATCACTAGGAACAACATATTGGTAAATGTAGAATTCACTTAGTTGGGCTTGAAGATTAGGATCGACATGCCTATACACATTAAATAAAGATCTTGGATCACAGACCATATAAGATTGATCATTATAAATCCTATCATACCTAAATTTCAACCATTTTTATTCCAAGTATACAACATACACTTTAGAAGGGGGTCTGCACTCCATCAATATGTCAACAGTTTCATGCAATTAACAAATCTTTTCCTTTAGATATCTAATCCTATTTTTAGAAAAAAAATATTTTTATTGTAATTCATCATGTTGTTATTTTGAGTCAACATATCCCTTGAATCTCTACACCAATTCTTTGTGGTAGGATTCATTATTACTAAATTTTTCTTTCAATAAAATCAAAAGATCATCACCCTCTACTGGAGTGGTGGCTGAGAAATCCACATTAATAACTTATTTTGCAGTAGGTGTTGGTGTAGTTGGTAATGGAGGAGGAAATCCCTAATAGAAGGGTACCAAAGCTAGAGAATACTCTATTGCAGGGGATTCTATGGCCAAGGTGGATGAGAATGCTACAAGTTTCTCCACTCTGTTCTCTTTGTCCCTAGAGGGTTATACAAACTTTGCTACTCCAAGAAGCCTTTCAATTCTTCATTTTCCTTTCAATTTTGTTATCTCATTTTTGAGTCTGTATATTTCCTACATAACTTATTCCAATGTTTGGAACTCTTGATCATGAGAAATTTTTTGTTGTTCTCTTCCTTTTTCCATAACCTCTTCTTTAACCAATTCTTCTTTTCCTACATGTTGCTCTGCCTCTCTCAATTCATCCTCTGTGTATCTAATGTTTTTGAGGAGATCAATGTTCTCCTCAATGAATCTAGATGGGAGAGGTGATCATTCTTCTTCTACTTTAGAAGATCTTTCATTATTAGACCATTATTCTATTTCAAATCCATCAAAAGTTTTATTAAGCCTAGGTTCTTTCCTTGGTCTTCATCATCACTAATGGTTATGGTTAAGGAGGTTGTAGTGGTCTTTTGGTTTTTCATCCTTTGAGATCTCTTAAAAATAGGTCTCCTTATTTTTGACACTATGATTTTCTTCCCCTTGGTTTCCATTTTCCTTGTAGGAGGGGTGAACTGATGGAGTTTATGTTTCTTGTGCATTAATTGACAGGGGAACTTATTCTTGTCTAATAAGAGCTAGTGTGGAGGAATCAACCCTGAGGTGAGGACATAATGGGAGAAGGGACATGTTATTGTGGGTTTTCCTCCTTTGTATCAAAAGGAGATAAGACCAGTCTTCTCCTCTTCTTTTTTGCATCAGTCTCACATGAACCTTCATTGGCTATGGGCTGACCAACAACACTAATGCCCTCAACATCTTCCTAAATAGTTTGTTGGGGATGATCCTCAGGGCATTCCCTCTCATTAGTTCCTTCTTCTTGCTAGGGTGAAATATTTTCTAGGGCCAAAAATTGCTCCCAAGTGAGGTCAGGTCTGATAGAAGTTATTCCTTGTTTAATTATGAGCCATATTAGGCAGTGGTGAGATAAGGTTGTTTTAGTGCCCTTTTGATATTCTTTAGACATTATTTTCAAGATATTCCATAGGAAATTGGGGACATTAATGACTCTATTATGTCTTAAATGATTTAAAAATTTGAATTAGAGAGTGTAAATGAGGGAATACCTCCCCTCATAAGTCATGTACCTAATAATATATGATGTTCTCTCTCTATTCTGTAGGTAGATTAACTATTTACACACCTCTTTTCTTTAATACCAACCTTTCATTTGCCTGGCAAAACTACTGCCTAGCTTCTTGGCCATTAGGTCTATCTTGCCAATTTTCCCCCATGCTTGGTAGCATAATTGCTTGGCTCACCAAGGTATTAATAATTGGAAATGTGATGCCACATACAGTGGCTTGGTTTCTATCAAAATAAGTTGTAAATGCCCTAGTAAGAGGCTCTAAAAAATGTTACAACCATTCTAAATATGTAATCTAACTAGCTATGTGGAAGACATCCCAACTGGCTTGGTCTCCCCATAAGTGCCTATGATATGAGGTCTCTCTTTGCATGACTAACCCTCTAATTTTAACTTCTCTATTAGCCCCTTCAACCAATAGTTAGTTGCACACTATTTAGACCTATAAAAATCTACCTACAACAAGTTTGCTCTAAAATGGTAAATATGGGGTTTGTAGGTTTTAGGGTTTAGCTCAATAATGGTGGATTTGAGGTTGTAGGTTACAAATTATGGCATATCAAGGGTTCCTATGGTATGTGTGGTTTAAAGCATAACATTTCCCCCCACTTGAGTTGTCATGTGTCCTTAGGTGATGTGGATTGAGTAGGAAGTGCGAGATAAGATGGGTCATCATAAGGAATAGAAGTGTGGGTTTTAGAGGTGATGTGATAGAATTTTTGAATGAATAACTAAAGTCATAATAAAATATGCTTTATTAATACCATCAACTCTATATTATAATAATGAATGACATTTTTAATGATGAAAGATATAATTTACCTTTTAATAATGGTGTTTTAGATGTGACACCTAAGAAGTTACACATGTGTTGGCATGCAAATATTTGCATGTGAATGATTAATGGGTTCAATGATTGGGTTGGTAGTTAGAACTAGATTGAAGTGGACCCTTTGTAAAGTGATTAGGAGATCACTACTGGTTAGGTGTTGATTATGCCTATAGCTCACGTACATGTGATGTAGGATAGTCTACATGGAACAAGGGTCTAATACTTAGAGGATAAATGATTGATGTCATACCATAAGATGGAAATTGAAAAGCTAAGTGATCCAAGTGATGGGCTAGAAGATCTTGAGTAGGTAACTAAGGGAATTACTACTTAGTAACCTTCATCTAGATGAACCAACTGATAGAAGTTTGGATGTTGTTTATGGCCTAGAGGTTTTGTGCCTAGGGACTTGGCTATAGTAATAAATAGGGTGTTCAACATGGAACCTATGTGCCAAATAAATTTGAGATGTCACTGATTAACAGAGTGAAATGATCTTCATAAATTGATGATAACTTAAAATAAATCATGAATGTCCCTATAAGCAAAAATTTTGGTCTACAACATTTCCTCATGGAAAGAGAAGTTGTATTCTTTGTCATGGATCTATATATTTGTATTTATAGGTATTTTTAGGCAATAGATATGACATTTTCTAACCCAATATTTATTCATTCTTCCATGAGGTTGTCTGATGACTTTCATGCAATGCCCAAAATCCAATAGCCAAGCCATCGGTGAGAGCTGTAAGAGGATTTATCTTGTATGCTTTGTAAAAAGGTGAGAATAGGCATGAGAGTACCTAAAATAGATAAAAAATGCTAGTAGTAAGCTGCAAAGTGATGGCCAATTATGTAGACATTTCCTGTAGTAGCTACATAAATGCTCTTAGAAACTAGAGAAAATATGTGTGAATAGTTGGGATTTGAGGGATTGCCCTCTCTCTACTTCCTTTTTCATGTTCCCTTATTTATTTATTTTTGTTTTTACCCTTAAATACCTAGCAAGCTAGTTTACTACTTAGACCCTTTTTATAGATTTGGGTAGCCAATAGGCTAGTTTTCTACACAGAAGTTGCCAATAATGCCCAAAAATGGGTTTTCATTTTGGATTTATTTTCTGACTCTAAATGATATTTGTAGTAGAATATTTATTCAGGGTCCCAGACAAGTCACCTATAAATGTGACTTGTCAAGGACTAGGTGAATGTCTCATTCATCATACCAAAGGAGGGCAAGGATGTCCTCCTCTCCTTTAGCTAAGTGTGGACTAGTACTCTCATTGTTTGGTGAGGCAACATGCCTATCTAGGACATCATTAGGTCCATCTTGTAATTGCTAGCATATCTGACTGGTAAATTTTTCTTGAGTAAGTGGATTTTTATAAAACTTGAGTCTATGGCCATTGATCAGTAGATAAAATCTTACTGGATCAATGGTTTAGAGTTAAACTACTCCATTGTCAAAAACATGCTCAATCTCAAAAGGACCAAGCCATCTGGTTTGGAGTTTACCCTTGTGGTCCTTGTATTTGGAGTAAAAAAGAATGGCCTAATCTCATGTATAAAATTTCTTGGTCTTAATGTGCCTATCATACCATCCAATTCTTTACTAATGTACAATCTATGTGTTCTTTAATGATTGTTTTCTATATTCATCTAATGCATTCAACTATAGAAGCCTTTATTTTTGGGCTTTAGATATATCCATCCCAAGTTCTAGTGTTTTTTGTAAGGTCTTGTACTCAAATTTAATGGGTAAGACATGTTTCTTTCCATAGACCAACTCATATGGAGTGAAGCCTTTAGTGGTCTTCCATATGATTCTATAAGCTCACATAGCTTTAAGAAGCCTAGCCTCTCAATCCTTACAAGATAGTCCAATAGTCTTTGTCAGAATATTTTCTAACTTCCTATTGGTCACTTTCACCTGTCTATTAGACTGTGGATGATATGGAGTTGATTTCTTATGCCTAATCTCATATTGGTGGACTAAAGCAATAATTAAATTAGTAGTGAATTGGGGTCCCTAATCAGTGATAATTTCATGTGGCACACCATATCTAGTAAATATTTATTCATAGAGGAAATTTTCCACCTTCTCATCCCTGGCATGTGTAAGAGCCTTGACTTCCACCCATTTAGTGACATAGTCAGTACATATAAATATGTACTCTTTGTTGTTGGATTTTGGATCAAAAGGTCTTACAAAGTCTAGGCCCTACTTTTAAAATGGTTTAAGCACCATCTAGGGATGTAAATGCATTCAATATAAATGTAAATGTTTCCCCATACACTGAAATTTGTCTTAATGACAAGTATATATTATTGAATCTTTATGGAGTGAGGACCAATATTAATATGTATTCAAAATTTTGACTGTTGTATGCTTGGTTGCAAAGTGTCCTCCATATGGTTCATCATGGCAGGATTTGAGGATATCTGGAACTTCATATTCTTTGAGACATCTTTTGATGATAGAGTCAGGGCTAGTGTAAAAAAGGAATCCACACAACCATGAATATCTGGCACTTTTGTGAATTAATACTTTCCTTTGTTTGGGGAGGAAGTGTTATGGAAGTAACTCTATTACAAGGTAGTTAGCAATATTAGCATAGCAAGGTGTGCTAAGGGTAAGAGAGAATAGGTGCTCATCTAGAAATGAGTCATCCACTATGGTATCCTCTTTAGGGGTTTGCAAGAGTGATAAAAAGCCAACCACTACATTGTCCTTATTAGGCTTATCTACAATGGTGATATCAAATTATTATAATAAGAGTAATCATCTTATCACTCTGGTTAGAACAAATGGTTTGTTCATAAGGTACCAAATGGATGCATGACCTATATGAATAAAGACCTAATACCCTATGATGTAGTGATGAAACTTGTTGATAGCATAACCTACCACCAAGAACTCTTTTTCAGTAACTGTGTAATTTAATTCTATTGCCTACAGGTTTTTACTTATAAAATAGATGGCATAATTAAGTGATTCCTATTTTGGCCAAGCATAACTTTGAGGGTAGTATCTGAAGCATTTGTGTGAATGTGGAAGGGAAGCTTCCAATTAGGACCACATAGAGTAGGGGCAGTGGTCAATAATTCATTCAATTGTTTGAAGGTTGTATCACAAGCAAGAGCCTATAAAAAATTAGCATCTTTATCTAGAAGGGTAAACAATGGTGATACTACATTACTAAAATTGTTGATGAATCTCCTGTAGTAACTAACATATCCTAAACAAATCCTAACATATTTTTGTTTGTGAGGAATAGGCAGGTTTTTGATGATGCTAATTTTTGGAGGGTTAACATTAATTCCTACAACAGATACATGGTGGCCTAAGATAATACCTTCTGTCATAAGAATATAGCATTTCTTATGGCTGAGAGATAGATGGTACTCCTAACAACATTATAACAATTTTTCTAGGTTTTTGAGGCATTCATCAAATGTCTTTCCATAGATAGTGAAGTCATCAATATATATTTTTACATATTCATTGGACATATCTACAAAGATACTCAAGATAACCCTATGAGATATGGCTATAGTGTTACATATCCCAAAGGGTAATACATCATAAGCATAAGTACCCTAGGGACAAGTAAAGGTGGTATTTTCCTAGTTCTCAAGAGCAATTCTAATTTGGTGTAACCATTGAAGCCATTTAGAAAGGAAAAATATTTCTTCCCTACTAGTGTGTCCAAGACTTGGTTAATGAAAGGTAGAGGAAAGTGATCCTTCTTGGTTGTTGTGTTGAGTTCCTTGTAATTTATGCATACACACCATTCTTCATTTTTATTTGGTAGAATTACCAAATGTGACATCCATTCATTGTTAGAGATAGGATATATAAATCTAGTAGTCAATTTTTTTTGTAATTCTCTTTTGACTATTTCTTGAAGAGTTAGATTCATCCTACATTGTGGCTATCTAATTGGTTGGGACTCTTATTTGATGTAAATATGATGTGTGCATGTTTCTGGGCTGATTCCTTGCATATCCTCATAATCCCATGCAAAATCATGTTGGTTGGCATACAACATGTTGACTAGGCACTTTTCTTCATTTAACTCCAACTTGTTATTAATAAGCAATGTTTTCCCTGGGGAGATTTCAATTTTCTATGAGAGTGCTTTCATTATTTCTATATTTATAATGGATCTAGTTTGGTTGTAGCTATGAGGTAATAACTAATGGATTTTTTTTTGTATAGATGCATTTGAATTATCTAATTCTTAGAAGCTAGAAAATAGGCACTTAACACTTTGTAAATGATTAATATCTGTTGGAGTTTGGTAATTATGTTGAAGAACATTGGAGAGAATGGTATCTTCCTCTTGATCAGCCAATGTGCATGCATGGTCTATGATAAATATAGGAATCAAGGAAGGCTGATCTACCTCATCTTCTTCAGCCCATAATGTAAGCTCTGGTAAAAAAAAAGCTATGTTGGGGGATAAAGAACCAACTTCTTAGTGTGGTAGCCATTGGATAATATCATGTTACCTATTCTACAGTTGATGAAGGCATCAATTGTGGTAAGCCAATGTCATCCTAAGATAAGGGGGTATCCACCCAAATTAGACTTAGCCCATAGCATAATGAAATCTATGGGATACTCCCAAGAATTTATAGTGATGACAAGATATTCAATGATTCCCTCTAGTTTGATTATAGACCTGTCAGTGATTTGCAATAGTGTAGATGTGGGATGAATATTATTTAGTTGTATTTTGTGCATAGTTTTGGTTGTCATTACATTTATTGAAGCCTCTAAGTCGATCAATGTGTTAGACAACTACTGGTCATGGATCTAGACTATTAATATCAGGTATCCAAGATCTGAATACTTCCTTGGTAGGGTGTTCCTTAGCATGATGTTTGCTAACTGGCCAATCACATGCATAATATTGGGATCTTTTTACTTCCTTCCTAGTTTTTGTAGACAGAGATCTCTAACAGCTTTGGAATATATGGGTACATATTTTATGGCCTAAAATATAGGGATTTTGATGCAAAGGTTCTTAAAAATTTCCCATAAAATCAAACTTATGTTCAATTGTATGGCATTGAAGGTTGAGATGTTCTAGAAATGGGGGGTTGTTTCATTAATAGCTTTATTTTCTAGTTTAGAGAGTTTTTGAGTTGATGAGGGTGGGTTAACATGTTATTCTAGGGTTTCATCATCTGAATACCTTATTATGGGTGGTTCAAGGGGTGGTAGAACTTTCCCTGAATGGAGGTGAACTTCATTGATGTTTACTATGTATGTTGGGTATTGAATATGCTCAATACTAAATGTGGATTGCACTGACTTATTTTTAGGATTATATATGGGTTGGGGGGTAGATAGTTAGGCTTGGGTGTAGCTCATGTATTGGGCATAAGAGCAATAAGAGGTTGTTGTTGTTGTTTTGGAGGACATCCTCTTGGAGATATTCCCCATGGTTAGTTAGGTCTCCAGGGTTATTGCCACTAGTTTGTGAAGGGTGGACCTTGGGGTGGTTGCCAGCTTACATCCAAGATGAGGATACATTTTGTGGATGATGTCAAGAAGTGGTGGGATAACTTGTTTGAGGTGGATTCTAGCTATAATTAGGAGGTGGAATGTTCATCCAAAGACTAGTCCAATTGGGAGTATCATTGACAAATTTTGAATTAGAGGAGGTAGAATTTTAAAAAGGTGGATTTTGTCCCGTACCTTGATAAGGTGGTCATTGAAATTATGGATTTCATTGTACAACATAGAAAACTTGGTCATTATCTCTTCCTAAAACATGTATCTCTATTATTTTTGGATCTTCAGTTGTGGTGTGAGCTACTTTAGCCTGAACCTTGTGTTATCTACAATCAACATTTTTCTTCTTACAGTCTAGACAGTAAATGGGCAAGGCTTAATCTAAATATGCTTTTTTTTTATTAAATTTGGGATGTCTAGTTGGGTTGATAAATGGATAATTATATCATATTTTATATCCTATAATAGGTTATTAACCTCAATTTTTGATAGGTCATTTACAACTACCAATGGAAGCTTGCTGCTTTTGACTTTATTTATGGTAGATCTAGAATAATTCTTTTTCAACTCTTTGATATCTGAGAATAGTAGGTGAGAAATATATCCTCCACTCATTAGGTCCAAGGATTCTAGACAATCTTCTCTAATTCTTTTTAGGAAGATTAATTTCAAAGGTTCTTCTCCAAGTGCCCTTTTCTTGAATTTTTGTACACTGAACATGAACCATTCAACATAGTCCTCCTAGGATTCATCCCCCTCCTGAGTCATCCTAAAGATGTCATTTATTTTATAACTTCTTCCTCTTCCATATTCCTAATACTTATCCAATTTTTTTTTCATGTCCTCCCAAGTGCAGACTGAATTACTACCCAGTCCCATAAACCAGTGAAGTGCTGAGTCTTTGATAGTAGCTGGAAAAAGTTTCAACTTTTATGCATCCTAATTGTAGTCATAGATTTTATAGAGGATATAAAATTTGAACAAAAATGTGTTTGGGTCTTCTGATAATGTACCTTTGAAATTGGGCAAGGCTAAGGGCAAGATGTTTTTCATTTGTGTTACACCCATTGCATCTGGAATAGAAAATTCAAAAATAATTATGTCCAGAGTCCTATTGTCCTCCACAAAGTCTCCTTCTTTGCTCATGATGGCTCTTCTTGTGATATGGATATGAAAGGTACTTAGGATCTCATCCTTAAAATCTATGTCAATCCCTTGATCAACATGATAATAAATGTTTATTTGCTAATCCTCAATATTTTTAATTGATGAAGGGTCTAAAGATTCTCTTGAGCTTCCTTTGATTTGATCAAGAAAGCCTTACTAAAATGTTGTAAATATGTTACTCTCTAGAGTGTCTAGTTCATGTAGTTCCTCTCCTTCATTTCTTCTTACCAACTCAACTAATGCTTCTTCTACTTATATTTCCTTTCTTAGAGCCAATAATGCTTCTTCTACAAGCTATGTCCTTCAGTTTGTATTATTCTCTTCTTCAAGAGCCTTCTAGCTTATGGTATATTTTTCCAGGTATTTGTGGTTCTTTCCTAGAAAAAACTTGTGTCTTGTTTGGTAGGAATCTCCCTCAAGAATCTCTTTCTCTCTGCATAAATATTTTGACACTCCTTCGGTTGTCTTGTCCCTTCCTACACAGAGTTAGTTTTTTCATTTTTGTGTGTTTTAAGGGGATTATTTTAGATTAATTTAAAAAAAAACATAAATAAAAAATAAAGGAATGGTGAAATCAAAACAACAGGAATTGAAATTCTACTTCTAGAAAGCAATAAAAATTAACTACTAAAAGCCAAAAAAATTATTCTAGAAAGTAGGAAAATTAAAAGCACACTTTGCCAAAAATAAATCACTTTTGCAAGAAATAAATTCTAGAAACATGAATTAAGTAACTTATGCACTGTTTACTTCCATAAACTTAGACATCTAGGATAATAAACCATAGTGCCCTCACTTGACTTGATCGGCTGGAACTATATGTCTAAAAACTTAGATATTTGGCATAAGACACCACAGTGTCCTCACTCGAATTTCTCGATTGGGTATAATAGTGCATTAACCAAAAAAAAATTTAATGATTGCTTTTATAAATAATAATTGACACCCTCCCTGGTAATGGTGCCAAAATGTTGTGCATACTAATTACCAAATGATTACCAGATTTACTAGTATGATTAAATATTAATTCTCAACCCAGGGTGTGTAAGGTTTTCAATAGTGTCAACACTATATATTCATTAATGATTTAGAAATCAACTTGATTTTCTATTTGTAGTACAATGAATTTATGCTAAATTTACTAGATAGAATTATAGAACTATTTCACACTTATATACAATACACACATCACACTTATATAATCAAACTTTACAATAAAATCAACTTACACAACACACTAATAATTAAAGAGGGTCAAGATATTCATAGCACCTCATTTTGAAGGGGCCCTTCCTCATTCAGAAGTGAGCTCAAATACCTCTCCAAGAGAATCATAAAATTCTTATAAATTCAACTTTATCATTACTCAATTCTAAATACAAATGCTATAGTTCAAAAATTTCTACTATTACCTACTCAAAATTATCTAACTCCTAGTCTGATCTAGGTTCTACCTTTAAATACAAATTGTAGTTTATTGGCTCATAATAAAAAACACCAAACTAGGAAAAAATACAAATAGTTAGAAACTACCCCAGTCAACCTTTAAGTGGTTAGTAACCAAAGTTACTTGTTTTAGGTTCGACTAGGTTAGAGACCAGGCATACTATTTTGCTATTTTATTTCATTTTATCTTTTCTCATTATCCTTATCTTTCCCATCTTTGGTAGCACATCTAATGTCTCATTGCATGTAGGGAATCTGTACAACAACTATGATTCTTTCCAATCATTTATTTAGTTTCCCAAGATAACTAGATGTGTCTACAAGATTTTCTCAATAATGACTCTGCTTTGCATAGTGGCTATAAGCACTCTATAGTAACTACAATTAACTTGTAGGTGAAACCTTCAATTTTTATGGGCATTATATAGTGGCTATAGGCAACCTATAGGTGAAGCCTATAGTTGCTGTGGGTATTCCATAGTGGCTGTAGGCAACCTATAGGTGAATCCTATAGTTGCTATGGGTATTCTATAGTAGCTATAGGCAACTTATAGCTTAAGCCTACAGTTGTTTTAAGCACTCTACAGTGGCTATGAGTAACCTATAGGTGAAGCCTACAATTTATATAGGTAGCCTATAGTATCAATGGATTAGAAAGATTTTGTAGATTTTCATGACCCTTCAAATGCTTGTTAGATAAAGTCACACCAATATAATTCAATCAAGGAAAAACAT
Organism: Torreya grandis; assembly: GCA_037957365.1. NCBI lineage: Eukaryota > Viridiplantae > Streptophyta > Pinopsida > Cupressales > Taxaceae > Torreya > Torreya grandis. The sequence goes on from JARHVA010000799.1 coordinate 2,246,165, forward strand.
CAAAAATTCATAACATAACACTCACACACACACACACACACACACACACACACACACACACACACACACACACACACACACACACACACACACACACACACACACACATCAATGAACATATAAATTCATTTATTCATTTGCATTAGCGACATATAGTTATGGGATTTACATAGAAAAAGACATAGACTAAGCATGGATGAGGTTATAAAAGTAATCAATTGCTGGCCTCATTAGACCATGTTTTATGGGTCATATGAGGTGTAAAAATTGATTTAGTCACTTATGTAAGTGAAAGTAATCTATTGGAATAGTCTTGTAAAGGTCTAGGTGATCCTAGTAATCTCATAGTCATCCTGTCAGAACTTCTTAAGTACATTGTTAACATCAGAATTCACACGTGTGAAGGTTTCAAAAGAAAGTGGTCAAATAGGTTTTTTAATATTTTTTCCTAGTTTATATGGTCAAAATTTTAGGTCATGAAAACATGTATATAAAAATTTATGGTGGTGAAAAGTTGGTCTCCCAAGCATATTTCATTGTTTTCCATACTCAACCAAATTTGCAATATCAAGTGAACAAAGGAAAACTAGTTAGTAGTATTTTGTTTATAATTTTTGATAATAGATGAATTTAGTGGTGGTGTAAAAATAAAAGTGATACATGACTTCAAGGGATATCCATAAAAATTATTAGGAGGTTTAAATGGTCGTACAATTGTATTTATTGTATTTGAGAGTTGACTATATTTTTTAAGATTAAACAAGGGTGCAAAGAAATGATAAAAAATTATTGGTATAAAAATAAAAAATTAATTAGACTCCATATATATCATCTTAAAATTTATTTGGAGTTTTGACTATTCGTACAAGTGTAGTTATTGCAAGTCAAATTTGACTTTTATTGACTATAATTATTATAGGTTTGAGTAGGCTTCTTGTAGTGGTATTTATGAACTTCCTCAGAGGTTGTTAATCCAAATGTTTTAAATAATTAAGTTTATAAATAGAATATAAATTACTTGCATCAATAATCAAAATCTACTGAAATTAAACACAAGAAATGCTTAATAAATAAATAGACTAGAAATGACCAATATAGCAATGAGCAAGTCAATAATAAAGTTAAACGGGTCAAGTGTGCTTCAAAAAATAGGATAGGGGTCTATGAACAAGTAAGGACACATAAATTTAGGTTGTGTTGAGGTTAAGTGGATAAAAATAACTTGCTATTATTTTACACCATAGTGACCATCGATGGTTGATGTGACTATCATTAGTTGATGTGACCATCAGTGGTTGGACATACTGTCAGCAATCAAGTTGAGCATTGACAGTTACTATGTGTAGGCTGAAGGTAATAAATGGATAATTTATGAGATTAAAGAAGGTAATTCTAGGAGGTTAGATTATGTTGGGCTGATTGAAAAATACAAATAAAGTAATTAAATACTAGAAAACAAATACTTATCTTGTAGAAGAATAATTGGATGAGTGCTTGAGGTGGTTGGATTATTGATAGAGTCTAGCATGATTTCAATAAAGTAATGGTACTTAGATGTCAACTAATAGGTGGTATCAAGTTGGCTCTCTATCATGATGGCTAGATCACTGGGTTACTGGAAGAATACCTAAAAAATAAATCCGTGGATGTAAAATCTCTTAATAGTTGTGGATGGATTTCACCTCTTACTCTTCTCTACTTATAGGCAAGGAAGGAGAGGTATAACAAGATGTTAACTACACCTTTTAATTATAACTCATGCATGTAATGGATCATACATATATTTAGACAATTTAATTTTATAAAATCAAAGTAGAGTGGTTTACATGTTAGTGTTTGGGATGGTGGACCTTGACCATCAATGGTTAAGGTGAATGTTAGTGGTCATCTTGACCGTCAACGGTGGGCCAAGGTAAAAAGGTGGTTAAAGAGTGGGTTTATTTAGTTGGTTAAAATGATCATGGTTAGGCTCAGTTAGGGGTGAAAGGGTCAAATTGGTCCCAAGGGTGTCCTAAGGTGATCCAAGGGTGTTTCAAATTTTAGAATTATAGTGTGAAGATTTTTGGTGTCTACATTTTGCCCCTTTTTATTATGCAGCTTTGAATCAATAAGATACAAAACAAAAATGGATTATGGGTCGAAGGTATGATTGCCCCAAGTATGAGAGGAGGTGTTCCCCCTCAAACTAGGAGTTGATGAGGTAAAACAAAATCAAGTGCAATTTTGATAAGGTGGATGATGGTTGATGATAAAAAGGGTGAATGATAGGTTGGGCACTAGTGGCGTAAACAAGTGCAAAAAGTGCAACAAAATTATGATAGCTAATATTGTGCATAGACTAGGTTGCCATAATTGGTAAAAATAAAGGTTGGTGCATAGAAGAACAAGTGATAAGTGGATTGCATGACTGTACTTAGGCATGGTGGCTGAGAACACTCGTAAACACAAGTCTCTTAGGCAATGCTTGTGTTTCCATGGGTATCTAATGCAAGAAGTGCTCCTAGTGAAAACACAAATTGGTCAAGTGAAGTCATGGGTATCCAAGGTAGGAAGTTCTCCCAAGAAGACACAAGTGGGTCTGGTATAGATGAGGTGGTGCTAGTTCAAAAAAATTGGTCAACATGGCAAATATTGTTATTATAATCAAATGACCAAGAAAAAGTCATCATAAAATGTGCACTAGTTAGGCTGAAATAGACTAATGGTGAGATGACAAGGTGTTTGGGGTGGGTAGGAGATGTTTTAGTCACTACATAGGCACATTCACAACACTACAAGGCTAGATGGTTTCCCTACAGGGTCAGGTGGATACACTCACAGGTGATAGAGACTAGGCTAGAGATTCACTAAACTTGGTTACATAAGAGAGAGACTCCTTGAGACAAAGAGGAGGAGGATCTATGGCATCTATAGGACCATTGAAGTCCATCCTGAGGACATGATACCTAGCCATCATATAGGAGTTATGGTATTATGAGGCTATAGTCTTAAAGTGGTGCCTTGATGAGCCTCGATGGGGTGAGTATAGAGCTAGTTTGGTAGGCAGTGCCAACATGGTGACACCAGGTCAGTAGGGTGCATCTATAGGTGGATAGATAGGTACTACAGAGGGACAAGCATCGGGACCTAGTGGTGCTCCATGAGATAGTGGTGCCCTAGGGGCATAGCTTTGATATGGTTCAAATATGTTATATTATGTTATTATATATCATTATGATTATGACCTATGAGCTGATGTGGTGAGATGTATATTTTGAGAGAGAGACATATATTTTTTGTATACATTATGATGTTAGACTCACGATTGATATATATGATCTTTATTTATTGCTCATGGTCTATGGTTTTCTTTGATGTTTTGGGATGTTGTGATGTTTATATTGATGATGCTATATTGATTATACTTATGTTATGGATATTGGTTGCTGATGTAGAATCACCTAGCTAGGCATGCAATGAGATGCATCTTGTTTTATTCACAGTTATGCTTTTTGACATGTATGTTTATTACATGCTAAATTTTAATGAGTATATGCTTCATTTTTTATATTTAGACATGTGGGGAAAATGGTTGATTGCTTTGTTTTTCATGGATGCTTGACTCTAACATGTTGATGGATATGCTAATGATGCATGCTTTTGCTTATGACATATGTTGATGGTTACTGTTACTTAAGGTAAAACACATAAAGTGAGTTAATTAATAACACTAGATGTGAGAACAAAGGATATAATCAAGAGACATATGTCTTAATGAATATATTAACTAGTCATGATAGGATAAGAAGAGGGCACGATGCTTCTTCTTTGACAAGGACTAAAACAAAAATGAATTTGGATTGGCTTACAGAACTGTTAGCCAATTTTCACACCCAAGTTTTGTATCTTTCATTTTGGCTAAGTGTAACATTCTTAATTTGTTTATCCCCACAACAAAGTGTCAAGTGTTATTTCCTTTGGAATCCTTGGTTCTATTTTTTTACAAGTGTTATTTTGATCTTTTTGATCAAGTTTTATTTCTTTCGGCAAGGTTTTGATTCAGGTTTTTTGTTCAAGTCTCAAAGGAATTATTTCAAACTTTTTGTTTGAAATAAAAAGTTTGAAGGAATTGGTCCATTTCAAGATTTCTAAAGGGTCACTTACAAAAAGTCTGAAGGGTCTTTTTCTCATGGAAGTGTCATTTAAAAAAAGTCTGAAGTGTTTTTTTATCAATATTTTCTAAGGGTCTTTTCTTAGGAATTAGTCCTTTGCAACTTTTCTAAAGGAATTGGTCCTTTGCAACTTTTACAAAGGAGTTATCTCTTTCAACTTTTCCAAAGGAATTGTTTCGGACATTTTTTCTGAAACAATCTTTCCAAAAGGTCTTTTTCTCATGGAAGTGTAATTTGAAATATTTTTGAAGGGTTTTTTCTCTTGTGAAGGGACATTTTAAAAAAGTTTGAAGGGACACTTGCAAAAAGTTTGATGCGTCTTTTCTCAGGAAAGTGTCCAGTTCAAGATTTTTGAAGGGACATTTTTAATTTTTTCGAAGGGTCTTTTCTCTTACGAAGGGACATTCTCAATATTTTTGAAGGGTATTTTATCGAGAATTGGTCCTTTACATTTTTTTTAAAGGAATTATTTCAAACATTTTATCTAAAATAATCTTTCCAAAAGAATCAACTCTTACATTTTTTTTAAAGGGTCCTTTGAAAAAAGCTTGAAGGGACACTTGCAAAAAGTCTGAAGGGTCTTTTCTTGGGAAAGTGTCCAGTTTTAGATTTTTGAAGGGACATTTTGAGATTTTCAAAAGGCATGTTAGGATTTTTGAAGGACAAAAATAAAAGGGTCCATAGTAAAATTGTCCTAAAAAATTCCCTAAAGGAATGGTCCCAGTAGAATGATGGTTATATGGACATCAACTTCAAGGTGATGAGCTAGCCATTGGCATTTAAATAGTAGTTCCCAGGCACATCAATGGTCTTCACTCAAATTCTCAAAGATCCAAGGGCTCAAATTCTTCATCCACCAAAGTATATCAAAGGGTTCATCTCACCATTGATTAGATCAAGATCTGAGTCATTTTTTGATGGCTAATCAAAGGAAAAATCAACTGAGAGGATTTTCAAGATTTGAACATTCGACTAAGGTTGAGTTGGGGTGAGATCTCAAGGTATTTTTGTGGACATAAAAATAGAGCCAACATTCTAACAATTGCCATGAAAATATGCACATAGACTTCAAGTGATGCCTCTACAAGGCCAACAGAATGAAAATGACTCTTCCCCATGTCGTTGCACACCTTAAGGAGTTGGTGAGAAGTTGTTAGTATCAAAAAAAATCCACAAAAAGTGGACTCATTTTTCATAACCACATTGATGCCATTTCAAAATATCTTCTACTAGTGTAACCATTAGGGAAGCATCTTTGAGAGAGCAGGCTAACTGTTTAACCACTTGAGGTGACATGGATTAATCAAATGACTCAAATGAGCATCATTTGCAAAGATAGTTACATCTAAATATGGAGACTTATAACATATTGATTCCTCTTTATGGTGCCAAAGGCCTCTCCCTATCTTCCTTTCCACTATAAATATGGCTCTTGGGCTAGTGTAAAAAAAACATACACATAATGTATGGTAAAGCCTTGTTGGATTGATGTTATATTTTGCCTTTAAGAATTAGTAAAAGTCTTTTATTTCTAGTTCTAGAGAATTTTATGAGTGTTTAAGTGACATATAGTGACATTAAGTGATGATTTTCCATCCTTTTGTCCTTTATCCTTCACACCTAAGCAAAAGTTCTTAGTCTAACAGGTCATATAGAGTGTGTTCAAGTCTGTTGAATTATTGTAAGTATTTAACTATTCTTTGAATGTGCAATTTGCCTTTTAGTTCATTTATCTCATGTCATTTTATACATCTCACCTTTATACTAAAATAATTATGTTAGAACCCCTTAAAGCTTGAAAATGGTCTATGTATTTTTCTATATTGTGCATTAGAATATGATATTCATGTGGAAGATAATCTTGGTGCATCACCAATCTTAGAGTGGGTTTCCTTTTGTGAAATTTCTAACTCTTTTCCTTTAAATCAAACTGGTTTAGATAGAGGTTATTTTTCAAAGATACATTTAGGGAGTTAGCCCTTTAAATCTAGAGGTTCATTTCCTCTATAAGCATACCCACATGCTTGGAAATGTTCCAATGTTTCCAAAATCTATAAGAGACTTGAACACTCTCTTCTAAGGTGCAAGATTTGGAGACAAAAAGAACTTAAGCCCTTCGAATGTTTTGCATTAGCATTCATTAGTTGGTTAAAAATGTGTATTGATCACATAATGTCAAGTGAGCTTAGAATCCCTTGCTTATAGTTTATAAAGGGGAGATGGATGAAAATATAACCTTCTTGTGAGACTAGAATGCCTCTTCTATAGGTTTCTAAAGAGTTAGTATAAACTATTCTAAATCAAATAAAGTATAGATTTATTGATGTAGGAAGTCTACTTATGAGAGCTAATTGTTTCTTTTAATATTAGTTTACTTATGAGAGGCAATTGAAACTTTCAAAATTATTGTGTTTTTGCTTTTGCTTGATAATGGGTCTTTTGCTTATTTTCTTAGGAGGGTTGGGAAAGCTGATCGATGTGGGAAGCTTGCAAGAAATTAATTGTTTTGACAAATACTTTACTCAATCATCTTTCAAGGGAGAGTTCTAAGTTTGTATGATTTTTTAAATATTTTTGATAGCTATCTTTCAAGGGAGTAGTCCACCATACATTTATAAATTTCAAGTATATTTTCAATAATTATCCTTCAAAGGATTAGTTTACAAATGTTAGGAATGACCTAGGATTGTTATTGGTAGGGATTTTGCATTTTTTTGCTTTTTTTGGTTTTTCTTGACATAGATTTGTTTATATAGGCTTAAGGGTTCACCTTTATGGAGGTAAAACTACAATCATAAAAAATTTTATTAGGTGTAAAGAGGTTTAGGTGACAAGGATCATGAGAATCCATCCTAAAAATGGGTAGAAAGTACCATGGGTAAAGCTGTGGTACCTATTTTTCAAGATTAGGCTATGACTATGATAGATAATAACATGATTCATTTTTAATTAGTTGCCTCTAAAATAGGAAGATGAATGTGATTTGTAAGCAAGGGATGAGCTTAAGTTAGATAGAAGGTGATTTTGACCCCTTTTAACAAAATAAAAGATGTAGATGTAAAGCATTGAGGGGCTCAAGTTCTAGGTTTCCTTGAAGAGAGGACAATCAGTAAGCTCTTGATCCATATTTGTGGGTTATGATATAAGTTCCAAGCTAATTAAATTCAAAATTTCCCCACTTGATTTTCTCTATACTAGTGACATGTTGATTTTTCTTTAGGAGGAGGTATTAAATGTTAAATTCTCACACTTTAAGGTGTTTTTTATAGGCATGATTGATGAATTCTTGATATACATAAATATGGGTAAGGGTGACTAAGTGTCACTCATTGAGTAGCTCAAGCTAGGCTAAACAGTATTGATGATAATCATCCTCATAAAAGAGATCTTGCAGAGATATGTGAAGAGATGGGATTTAGAATTTGAGAGGAAAAACAACCTTGGCTCTAAACACAAGAAAAAAAGATGTAGCACCTGTCGGGGTTCAAATGCTAGTATGATATGCCCATAAGGTGAAGTGGATGTGTAAATTCCAATCCTGACCAGATGCATTGACTATTTTAGTGAGCATGTTGTTAAATTTTTTTTTAGAGGCTTATGCCTATCTATTCACTTGAGGTGATAAGGTGAGGAGAAATTTAACTTAATATTGAATACATTACAAAAACCTTGGACTTACTTGTTTTTAAAATATTTACCATTATCGATGATGATTTTGTTAGAAACACTGAAGTGGTAGATGATGTGATGGTTGATAAAGTTGAACATATTTTTCACTTTGGTTAAGACCAAAGGAATAACCTCTACCCATTTGATAAAATACTCAGTCACAATGATGATAGAATGGAGTCACTATGAATAATGGGGGTTAATTTTTCCAATAAGGTCTAGACCCAATTTTGAGAAGGGCTAGAAATTGGTAGAAACATAAATACTATATCTAGGTGCATGATGTAAATTGGCATGTTATTAACACTTAACACACTTTTTCACATAATAAAAACAATTTTGGTTAAGGGTAGGCCAGTAATAGCTGAGTCAAAGGATGCATTTATCTATGGTGAGGCCACTAAAGTGTCCCCCATAGATCCTATCATGCATTTCCTTGATAGCGTGATAGGCTTCATGACTAAATAGACAACGAAAGAGGAAACCATCAAAGCCACATTTATAAAGAATTCCTTCCATAATAGTATAACATGAGGTAGTCAAAGGTCTGTTGATACCAAAGGTTAGGTTAGGTTTCCTCCACAGTGAATATGGTGGGAGAATTTGGTTTGACATAGGAAGGTTGGGCAAGTCTATGGATAATTATAGATATCTTAGAGTTAGAGGGTTTAGATGGAATTTGAGAGGTAAGAGAAGCCATGGTGTTTTTAAACTTATTGGTAGATCATGGAGTTGACTAGATGTAGTAGTGTTCAAATGATGTTAATAGTTCATCAACTAGTTGTTTGTACTATTTCAAAACATAATTCTTACAATGGTAAGAGCCATTGATTTAATTGACCACAATTTGGGAGTCACCAAAGATGTTGATTATTTTGACTCCCAAGGCTAAAGTACTTTTAAGGCCTATGACTAGGGATTCATACTCAGCCATATTATTGGTACATTTTAAATAGAGATTGAAGGAAAAAGGAAGAAGATCCCTATCTAAGAGAATAAGGATGATATCGGTGCCCCCACTATGCTGACACTTTGATCTATCAAAGAACATGGTCACTTGGTAGGTGAATTCTACCTAAGAGAGGGTCACAATGGACTCATTAGGGAACTCAAGAGGAGTTTGGTTGTCTACTAATGGTGCTTTGGCCAATTGGTCGATAATTAATTTCTATTTCATTGAATTTTTTATAAGGAATGAAAGGTCAAAATATATAAAAAGCATGATCCACTTGGCCATATGTTGGTTTTGGTATGGCTTAGACTGCATATACTTGAGTGGGTCAGTGTTGGTTATGACATAATTTTTTTGGTTAAGAAGGTAGTGGAAAATTTTGGTGGCCACAAAGACTATGCTAAGCAAAGTTTATTAGTATACCCATACTGAGTCTCATACTATAAAAATGTGTGGATGATGTAGTAAACAGATTGATCTCTATGTTATTCATCCTGATGAGCAAGCATTACCCCTAGGAATGGTTAGTGGTGGAGATATAAAGATATAAAGGCTGGTCATCCTTGGGAGGGGTAAGGATAGGTGGAGACAAAAAGTACTTTTTAAGTGAATAAAAGGCCTTTTGATAGTTTATATTCCACTTAAAAGATGCATCCTTATTTAGAAGGTGGTGGAAGGGTTGGCATTGGTCTGAAATTTGGGAGATAAAGTGATGGATGGATTGGAGCTTCTCTTCCAAACTACATAGTTGTTTGGGTTTGATTGGAAGAAGCATGTCGAGGATGGCTTTTATTTTGGTAGGATTAACTTCAATCCCTTGAAGGGAAATGATAAAGTGAAGGATATTTATTAACAAGACACCAAAAATGCACTTCTCAGGGTTAAGGTAGATGTGGTAATGGACAAGGTGTTCAAAGATAATCTTGAGAACAACCAAATGATCCTTACGATATTTAGATTTCCCAAGGAGGTCATCCACATAGTCTTTGACAATCTTGTGAATAAGGTCATGGAAGATATAAGTCATGGCATGTTGATAGGTTGCACTAGTGTTATTTAATCTAAAATGTATGAATCTATAGAATAAGGTCCCCTATGGGATGATAACGGTGGTTTTATGTTGATCTTTGGGGGTAATTAGGATCTGATTATAACCTAAAAATCCATCCATAAGAGATAGCATCTCGTGACCAGTTGTAAGATTAATTAGCTAGTTGATGCTCGATAGAGGAAAGTTATATTTAGGGAAAGAAAGGTTTAGGTCATGAAAGTCCACACAACTATGTAATCCTCTTATGGCTTTGGTGATATGTATGACATTTGAGACCTATTATGGATAGTCAATAGGTTGAATGAAATTGATATAAAAGAGATGTTGAAGTTCTTCTTTGACAAGAAGGGTTATGCAAGGGTGCATGCACCAAAGTTTATACTTGATGGGATTGGCATCATGGTTAGTGACTATGTTGTGGGTGGTAATGGTAGGGTTAATTCCTGGCATGTCTCTATAAAACCAAGAAAATTCTATGCTTTAAACTTGGAGGAAGGAGGGGAAGTCCCAAATTTCCTCAACATTCAGTGGTTGACCAATTTTGATAATTTGAGGGTTGTTCAGAGTGCCCAAGTTGATGTACATGATGGATTATTTTAACATTTTAAAATTCTCAAGAGGAAGTGATTTATGGATGGAAGAATCTAGGTCACGAAGATAGGTGAAAATGGAATCATCATCCTAGCACTGAATAATATTAATGGTAGGAGAGTCATCTCCTATCATCTCAGGATGGGCCAAGGGGATGGTTACAATTTCCCCCTCCTTTTAATAATTTAGGGGTCTGAGGATGATCATGTTGATATGAAAAAAAAGGTTAGGTGGGATGATGTCCTTATCATTGCATGTAGGTGGAGGAGAGGTTAGTGAGGAAGGGATGTCTTCCTAAACAATGGTGATCATAGGTGGTTTGGTCTACTTCTAGTTGGGTAGAATGAAACCTAGGCCATGTTTCTCATGAGGATTTCTAGTCTCAATGGAGATCAACTCATATGGTCCATACTCATATCGTCCAAGACCAAATCCTTTCCAAGTACACCTATGGAGGTGTGTCTTGGTGACACTCAGCATGTCTAGATAGGAAAAGTTAGAGGTGAATGGTTGAGGTGAAAAAGAGGTGGTAGAAGCATAAATCAATTTTTGAATTCCCCTATAGATGAAATGGGTTTAATAGTTTGAGGTTCTAAAAGGAATAATGGCTCTAACATTAGGGTCATACCCAGGTTGGTGGTTAAGTTTCCCATACTCTTAAGGAGTAGGGAAAGCATCAAGGATGAGGATGAACTAATCCCCCAATGAAAGGCATTAGAATGTGGATTCCAAGTGGTTTGAGGTGGGGATCTGATTGAAGGGGATGGATGAGTTGGTTGATGCCTCATTGGTAGAAAGAGGTATTCCTTCCTCATTCATGGTTGAGGTCTTTTCTTTGGCTAAGGAGGGTGCACTAAATGGAGGTAGGAAGATGTTGTTGGGTTGGTAAGTCATGTTACATGATAAAAAATGGCTCAAGTTAGCTTGTATAGGGACAACCTATCTTTTGTGCTCAAATTTAATGCAATGATGAAGGGTAGAGGGGACACAACCCATGGAGTAGATCCAAGGTTGACCCTATAAAACATTGTATTGGAATTCACCTTCCACTACATAGAAGAGCTCTAGGAGCATGAAAGGTCCTAAATAGTTGTGAAGGACAATAGTTCCCAAGGTAGTGGCCATGGTGTCATTGAAGGAGTGGAGGATGGTCAAGGTTTCAGACATGACAATGTTTGATAGGTTGAGTTGGTTATAAGCATGGGAGGAGATGATATCAATACTAGCTCCCTCATCAATCATGACCCATTGATGCAGGTCTAGTTGATATAAGCATTGATAAAGAGAGGGGGATCTAGGTCATCAGGGTGGATATAAGTTATTTTTGAATCCTTGAAGGTTACAAGGTTGGAAATTTAGAGAGTACCAACAAAGGATGCCATAGGTTAAGGTTCTTTAGGTTAGACCTATACCAATTGTAAAGCCTCTATCATTGCTTGGTGATGATGAGGTGAAGTAGAGATCATCTCATATAAGCTCATCTTCACCAAGGTCTAGTGAAGTTGTTTGAGCACCACTCTCCTAATGGATTTAGAGGGGTTGGATTGGGAGGTACCCAAGATAGATATCTTGGGTTTGTTTGAAGGTGAAGGTGCTTGATTTTTTTTTGGTTGGGAGGTGGAATATGGGCATGCCCATGAAATGAACACTTTGGCCTTCCCCAAATCCTTCTATTGAGCATGTGATCATGTGACCACATGGATAATATGGATAAAGGGAAGAGTTGGGGTAGGAGATAGACTTGTTTCCTCATAACTCTGAGGTAAGAGTGGGGGAATAGGTAGGTGTTGGATAGTGGTTTTTAGTTGTTGGATTGGTGATGGGGCTATGAAAGGTTTTTATATTAATATATCATCCTCATCATAGAGCTGATGGATAATGGTTTGGAGGGATTTGTAGTTCTACATGTCATGCCCTAGTATCTTATGATAGGATCATACTTGGTAGTCATTATACTAGATAGGTTTTGGGCCAAGAGGGTAAAATGGTCTAATGGGAGGTAAGGTCAAACAATAATCTTTGGAAAATAATTGAGTAGGATTTAGTTAAAGCTGGAGAGGGTTTAGAATTTTTGGTCTTAGTTGGTGAGATTGAAATATTTTTGGCAATAGGATTGGTGGTAGAAGTTTTGGGTAAGGTATTGTTATTAGTTGATGGTTTTGGTTTTGGTAAGGTAGAGGTTGATAAGTTGGAGGTAAGAGGTTTTAGGGTAGGTAGTTTAGTTATTGATAGCTCAGTGAAAATAGGTGTGTTTGAAAGCAAGTGTGTTAGAGTAACCAACATCAGTGGTTAGGTCTTGGTTAAGGCAATCAACTTCATAATCAAAGTGGAGGGATAAGGCCCCAAGATAGAGGGAAAGTTTAAGGGAGGTAGAAGTTTTCCCCCTAGCCTTTTAGTGGCTTCACCTATTTGGTTTATTTGGTTTGATGTTTGGTTGTTGGGTTTGGTAAGGTAAGCTCCACTTTCACAGATGGGTGATTAAGGCTTTGTGTAGGGAATTTTCTAGGTTTTGGGTTCGTTTGGTTATTTTTGTTAAATAAGGTGATTTATTTATTTGGGATTTAGGTTCATTGAATGGTCAAGAGGTGGTTGGGTTGGCAAAGGTTTTTATTGGTTTAGTTGGTAAGATAGGGGTTTACATAACAGGAGTGGTGGCTTGGTTTGACAAATGTGTGGTTAGAGGTTCCTTTTACTACCAAAAGGTGGCTTGATCCATGCTAGGGTTGGAGATAAATTATAATTTTTGCACTAACCTAGAGAATGGTGTTTAGATCAGTTTTGTTTCCTGGATAGTGGAATTGAAAGATAAGCCTACAGGTTGAGAATGAGTAATGGTAACCTCATCCTTTTTCTCAATCAAAGGATGCAAGGTTTAGATGGGTGAATCCTTTATGGGAGGTGTAGACATGGTGGCTTCCTCTTTGGGAATGACCTCCAAGGGGGTAGTAAATTACTCGATAGTTGAGGGAGAAGATAAAATGGTTACTTGTTCTGGTATGTCAATTGAAGGAGGGGTGGTAGTTGAATCCACTACCTTAATAAGTGGAAGAGGAGAAAATGGGGATTCCTTATTTTGGGTCTCCTAAAGAGGAGAAGGTGAACCCACTACCTCAATAAGTGGAGAGGGTAGAGAATAGGTATATTGGGTAGTAGGTTCTTTAGTAATTAGCATGTCAACAACCATATTGATGGTATAAGCATCATGAGAACACTCAACCTTATTGCTCTCATTTTTGGTAGGTGCATGATTGGGAAAAGGTTGCCTTAAAATATCAAGGGCTTGGTTTTAAGGTGCATTGGGGTTATCTGGCACAAGCTCTCCTTTATCAAAGAGGGATTGCACAACACTTTTAAAGGTATTACACTTACTAACGTCATGCCCTACTACTTGATGGAAAGCACATAGATCATTCTCATTATACTGATTAGGTACAGGATGAGAAAAATCAAATTGTTAAGGGGGTTTTATCAGAGGAACTTGTATGATTTTGGCCTTCAATAAATTCTCTCAAAGTGAAGCATAAAATTATCTAAGTGGTGTAAATTGATTCTAATTGTTTTAGTTTTGGTTTTTCATGTTTTGTTTTGAGGAGTTAGAGGAAAATCGCATTCACAGTTCCCTTATTCTTAGTATTATTTTGGTTGCTTGGTTTGGAGGAAGAGGTCTCATTGATTTTGTAGGTAGAGTTTTTATTTTTCAAATTTAGCTTTCCTTCATCAATAGATCTATATTTTAGCTTACACAACATGGTAAAATCTTTGTCAAAAGTTCTGAAGCTCTGAACACACAGTGTAGAATAGATGTGCTTGGCACATGCCCGAGAATTTTTTTTTATCAGTTTAGGTTAGGGTAAGGAGAAGGAAAGCTAATTTATTAGGCTCATCTAATGAGCTATAAAATCAAAAATATATTCATCATAAAATTTCCAAATAGTGTAAAGTTCAATGATGGAAACCTTCTCGGACATATTTATCAAAAAATGATCCAAGAATGTTTGGGCTAGCTCGGTGAAGGAAAACAAAGAGTGTTTGGTTATGACACTATACCGGTCTAATTTTGGAATAGATAAGGACATGGGGAAGGTAAAAATAAGGGGGAATCATCATAGGTAATCAAATAACATGCTTTCCTAAATGTCTTGAGGTTCTGTTGGGGATCCTCCTTACTCTAAAACTTAGAGAACTTGGGAAGTTGCCACTGAGGAGGATATGATCTGATAGGGAAAGATGGGTGGATGGGCTCATTATAAATTTGGTCGTATGATGAGATGTTGTGATCTCTAGAAATGGATGAATCTAAGGTAGTCATTTTATCCATGAGAATTTTCATTAGGTATACTTGGGGTTATGTACTTGAAGGGTTTTAAGGTGCATACTATTGTGGTGGTTAGGTGACATATGCATAACTGGCAGGGGGTTGAGGAGTTTCCACATATTTTTATCTAGACACTGGTTGTTGGGTAGAAGTCATGTAGGGATAGATAGATAAAAGTGGTTAGGCAATAGGTAGAGGTCCGTGCCCTTGTGGGTTAGAGAGGTAACTTGGGTTTGGTGTAATGGGCATCTATTGGGTAGGAGAAGTGGTTAGGTTGGTGATCAAAGGAAGGGTATTGACATTTGTAATTATTGGGGGTAAGGTAGAAGGTATAGGCACCACAAGATTTTGAAGTGGGATAGTGGCTAGCATATTGGGGGTAGCTGAAGAAAGGTTGGCAATGCTAGTGATAGGTATTCCTATGGTGAGGGGAGTATAGGTGGCTAGTGGTTGGGTTGCTCCTATGGTAGAGAAGTTTTTGGTTGGGGTGGAAGGTATAAGGGTGTTTATAGGTTGATTATGTTGGTTTTCCATAGTAATATCAAATGGATTGTTGGTGGATGAAGAAGTAATTTGGGTAGTTAATGGTTGGGTGGTGATTGTGGCAACGTAAGTGTTTCTCATAATATGGGTCTACAGGTAGAACTGAGGTAGCAATACGATGAGGCATAGTGTTAAGATAATGATGAAGGGACAAAAAATTGTTATCTAAGAAGGTGGAAAAGTCCTTACCTCCTTTGAAAACTTCTCAAGGGAAAGGAGGACTACCTGAAAGATTAGGAGAGTTTTTTGGTTTAGAAACATACTCCATGGTTGATTGGTTTAGTGATGGGTTTTGTTTTGATAGATTATTTCACTGATGGCAAGTTAGAACCATCTAAGGTAAGGGAGAGAGAATAAATAAATAATCTTTGGACACCAAAATTATGTCACACGCACCTCTGTAACTTCCTATGTCGCAACCCCTTATAGCCCATTTTTCAATAATAACAATTAACCTCCCTAACTCATGATTTTACCCCTCACATTTTTAATTGATTTAAAATACTTAATTACATTAATTAAATACCCATTTTTTACACCTTACTTTTCCACTTTGACCTATGACTAATTCTCACTCTATGAGTCACCTCAAGACCTAGTCCCCTCATCCTAACTACCCAACATTTATTCTCATTTCAAAACTAGATTCCTAATCAACTACCTTCTTCTTAACCTCTTATTTTTACCATTTTGTAATTGGTGCCACACTTGGCACAAAGAGAAATAGAAAATATGCCAAAAATAGTAAGCTTTACCTATTCTAGGGACATTGATGTCGATAAACCCATGACTAACATTGGTGGGATCACTGACATTGGTGATATAAGCCAAACTCCAACCTGAAGTTCAAGTCAACAAAAGAAAATTCATTATTACTTACATTTAAGCTCTTGACATTCAACTTTTGACATCTTGGGTTACTATTATCTTGCATAAGTCAATCATGATTAGGAACCAAGCTCTTGAGGACCAACAACACCCATTTGTTCTCTTTGTTCAGGCCATCAGTTTAGATTACCTGATTGGAGCCATCAATCTGACACTTATTATTCAATCACCACCGTAGATAAATACATAACTTATTCTATAGGTCTTATAAGTATTTAATTTCCTATCACTTCATATCTACTGTTCATTGCTTTACACATTCTTGACCGAATGCCCATGAGGGAGTTATAAAGCTTCCTTACTTGTCTCTCCTTGACCTGACATACCAAACCTCTGACCAGATCCTCCTAAATCATACTCTCTCTCTCTCTCTCTCTCTCTCTCTCTCTCTCTCTCTCTCTCTCTCTCTCTCTCTCTCTCTCTCTCTCTCTCTCTCTCTCTCTCTCTCTCTCTCTCTCTCACACACACACACACACACACACACACACACACACACACACACACACACACACACACACACTAATATCTCCAACCTCCCAAACCTGACCAAAACCATTTCCCATACCCAAAAAAGCCTTTTGTAGACTCCCAGGCAATTATTACCCCTATCAACCTCGGTAGCCTAATCGACATCGATTACATTTACCACTGACCTCGATAGTATAACTGATATCAGTCACTCCCCTACCGATGTTAGTGACTGTGGATTCCCTAACCATTCTAAAACTTACCCAACCAACTTTGAAACATGAACAAAACATACCACCTGCACCTTGTCACTCTCTACTGCACTTAGATTATGAATAATAGTAAAGTTATTTCTCTTTCTCTCTCTCTCTCTCTTTACTTTACCTCTCTTTTTTTATTTATTACTCTTTTGTCTCTCAAAATTGCACTGTCATCTCTAAGTAAGTTTCACACTTCCTAGAACAAGCACGTAGCTTGGTAGCCCACTCATTTATCTACTAACAAACATCTTGTGGTAGTGATTTCTTACTTGCAAGTAGTCCTCCCCAACCAAAGAGGAGTGCTCAAAATGTTTGGATATAGTACACAAACCAATCTAGGTTCATTCTAATCACTTATCCATATCATTATTTTTTTGTTTTCCTTTAGACTTGAAATAGACTAAATTTAGCAAAATATTTCTAGCATGCCCGGTGGGACCTTAGAGTTTTCCTTGGTTCATTTCTTGTTTTAAGCATTCATATAGGTGCATTATAGTAAAGAATTCATTTATTGCACATTCTCCTTCTCTTCTCTCTTAAAATGAAAAATTCAATATTTTATTTTCTATTTAAAAACATTAAACTAAAATTTTCTTTCTTTTCTCTTTGCCTCTAAAAGTAATTTTTCATTTTTTTTTACAAGTTAAAAAAGAATCTCTTCTTTAATTTTTATTGCATGCACATTAGGATAGTGAATTTCATTCTCTATTCCTATTTCATCTTTATTTTCATTCGAATCTGAATATTTTTTATTTGGGTTTAAAACTTAATGTATTTCATTGTTTGCTTGCTACATATTAGTTCACCTAGTTAATTACAAACATTTTGAATAAATTGAAGTGCACCTATGTTACATAACCAACTCACATTCACACAAACAAGCATCTAAACTCACCTAAGAAAAGGCCCATCAATATTTCATCACCTGGTGGATCACCTTACCCTACCCGACTATCCTACTTAGATTTCACCACCAAAGGGAGAACCTACTCCATTCTCTGGTAGAATATAAACTCTAGATAGAAGATATATTTTGGCTAAGTAGCCTGGCTTGGCTCCAGATTTGTGAAGTATGGAGAGAAAGATTTTATAACAAGCCACATACCTGGTCTAACACAAATTTCCTCTTGAGCACTAAAACTAACCTGAAACTAGCTCTAGATTGCTTTCTAGTACCTTTGATAACTAAATTCTTTTTTTACTATTTAATTAAGGCATAAGCCAACATGAGACTAAAAATTAATCTCTAGGACTTAATATTTGATAGCTGTATGTTTTTTTTGCTTTTCTATTGCCTTTTGTATTTTGAAGTTGGTAAAGACATTTTCCTATTGATTTATAAAATCAATACTATTTCTAATACTCAGTTTGTATAACCTATTATCTCAAGTTTTTTTAGTGTTATTCCTTTTTACACAGACCTCTTGCACCCACTATTTTACCTAGTTTCAACTTCTAGTATTCTAAAACATTAAATTTTCCATCTCTTAGGATATCATAGTGATCGACATTGATTAAATCTATCAGCATCAATAGATTTTACCTACCGACATCGATCAAGCGATTGACATTGGTGACTGTGTAATTTTCATCTGCTCAAAATAGCAAGGTGAAATAACCCACTTACCTACACTCAAACCTAGTTTTTCCTTATTCTATTACTAATACAAGTTAGTAAGACTATTTATAGTTCCTCTTGCATGGTATTGACATGATCTCAAGACAAAATTCTTGCCGATTACGTAAGCCAACAACCGCTTCCACCTTCCCCTCTCACTTCTGATTCTATCATGGAGCATACTTTAGATACAGAGCATACTCCCAACCCCAACCACATTGTCATTGTCCCTGAGGGAGATCAAGATTTTGCTAATTTTTTTGATCACAATGTGGCAATCCTTCAGCATTACCTTGCTATGAACTGAACCCATAATTATTTGGGTGACCCAATCTATGGTATGACAACCTCTCTAACAGAGACAAATTCATATTCAATTGCCTCCACTATTTTCCACATGGTTACCCAAACCACCACTTTGAAAAGTAACCAAACTATAAATAATGTCCAAAGTTTAGTATCATCAACTACCCAATCCCACCCAAACCCAAGTGTGACTTCCCTACATTCACAACCACAACCAGTTCAATCAATTCTTACCCCATTTTAGAATTTAGTGGTACCTATTCCATCTACCCTCACACTTATAATTATCTAAGTTATGACTCACCCTTTATCTAGTCTAACCATGCCAATAATCCAACCTGCAATAACAACAACCAACTAAAGCATAGTCTCTAACCCAATAAGACAAGCCCCTTTTATTTTCACACCCCAGCCTATGACTCATTATCCTTATGTTACCCCAACATGACCTCAGCAAGCTATGTCATACACTCCCTCTACTTCCTATCAGGTTACCTATAATTTAGGAGGTATCCCCCAAACTAATCCCCTTCCAGACCTCATTAAGATGCTGATAGATAAGATGTCTAATCTAGAGACATTCATTTCTGGTTTAAAGAATGTGTTATCTTATGATCAGATATGCAATGAACCCATCCATCCTTCTGTGCCTATTCACCCTTACCAAGCCAATGGGAACTCCCTAAATTTACTTATTTCCAAAGTAAAGAGGACCCACAATAACACTTGTGAGCATTTAGACATGCTTTTTATTTAATAGGGCTTGATGATGTGTTACTACTTCACACTTTCCCTGTCTCTTTTAGGTGATGCCTTGGATTGGTATAGCTCTATACCTCAGCACTCCCTTTTCTTGTTTACCCAACTCACACAAATATTCTTGGACCATTTCTCTATTAACATTTCTAAGAAGGTTTCTATGGCAGACCTTTACTCTATCAGACAATTTGATGATGAGTCTATTGCAAATTTTGTCACTCATCGAAGAAGCTTGATCAATCAACTCTCCTTCTCCTTACCGCAACCTAAGCTTATTGATATCTTCTCAAGGGCATGTGCTAAGCACATCTCATCCACACTTTGGGTACAATTTTTTTTCACATTTGATGAGGCCTTTATAATGGCATGAAAACTCGAGGTTCATGTTATAGATGAAGGCAAAGTCAATTTGTGCAGTAAGAATCCTAATTCCAAATCAAATGACTCCTCCTCTAAACATTCTCCTTTAAAAAAAAAATCTAAAGGCTCCACCAACATAGTGATTGTTAAGTCAGCCTCTTCCACAACCACAAACCAATCAAATTCCTTGACTTCCCAAAATTTGACCAAGAAATTCCAACAACGGTATGAACAAAGACAATACACTCCCATTGGGGAGTCATACACATCCATTTTGGAAAAACTATTGAAACAAGGTGTCATAACCCTTCCTCAGATCAAACCTCCTATATAGTTTGACACCTCCCATCCTATTCCAACTTGGTATAAGGAAGATTAGTTTTGTAGTTACCATCAAGTTAAGAGAATAATTATAATAATTGTAAGACAATCAAGAACATTGTTCAAGACATGCTTGATAGAGGTGATCTCATCAAGGTTAATCCTAATGCACCCCCTAATCAAAGTATGGATGTGTTTAAATACCCTTTTCTTGGCCATTCACTGAATCAAAATATTGTTCAAACCACAACTAACTCAGGTGATCATAATATCCATAGGGTTAATATGGTTTATCTTTTACCTCTAGTTTAACCTTCCCCTCAACAAGAGATACCCATTTCATTAACTCCTCCCCCACATTCAGTGATATTTGTTTTGCCCATTCTTCCTCCTCAGGTAGAAGAACCTATTTCACCCATTCCACTCCTTCATGAGGAAGAGCCTCCTTTACCACTTATTTTGCCACCTGAGAAGCCTATAATGCCAATTCCTTTTTCACCAATATTACCTATCCTCTTACCATTTGAAGACCACACCCTACTCATTCCTCAACCACATGTTGAAGGGAACATCATTCCTATATTATACCCTCTTGAGGAATATTATTTGCCTAACTCTCCTCCACCTATAGAGAGTATTATCCCACCCACTCCACCTTTGCACTTAGAGGAGTTAGTATTATCTACTCCCACAATAGATGAGAAATCTATTGTGCCTACTCCAATTGTACCACTCTTACCCCTTATTTTACATATGGAGGATCATACTTTACCTATGCCTCACCCACATGTTTAGGGAGCCATAATACCTATGATTTACCTTCTTGAGTAACCTTCTTTGCCTACCTCTCCTCCATCCATGGCAGATCATGTCTCTTCTATCGTCTCTGTCAAAGAGTACCCCATTGCAGTTCTTTCTCATCTTTGGACCGAAGTAGAAAAAACCAATAATTTCCCTCTTTCCAAAACACCTCAACATTATAAAGACATAACGGTAAGGCCTACATTAAATTCATATAAATCCTTCTCATATTTGGTGAAAAGTCTAGAATTACTTGACTCTACGAAGCTAGATCATGTGACATTTTGGGACTGGCTAAAAACTCCTTATCCAAAACAATGAATGTCAACCTTTACCATCAACCCTCTCACTACAATTTACCCCAAGGTCTTTAACAAAGCTAGAGATTCTTCACTAAAAGCACCTGAAGTTTAGCCATCTATGTCAGAATCCTCACCCTTGCAAGTCTACCACATTAAAGTAGATCAGGCCCTTAGGCGTATGCCTTGTCTTTAATTTAATTCATCCATAAGTGAAATTATATTTAACTCCTCAACCAAAAGTTAGAGTTTCATGCCCTAAATTACAAAAAAATGTTAAGATTCCTAGATCTCACTGATGCCTTCTTTAACCCTCAACTTTACCATCCATTTTGGGACCACACCCCTCTACATTATTATGAATTTTGCTGACCCAAGAAAAACATAAGATTAAGTTACCTCCACTCCTGCCTTTGCCATATTATAGGCATTTCACATATAACACTAATAAAGTGACATCAAAACATGTAACTCCACCATCACCAAATAAAATGCCACATAAAATTACCTTTTCAACATCGAAACAAAAGAAGGTGTCCACTCTTATTAGCACAAGTATGAGCCCACTTGCAAGCTCTCAGAGCTTTTTCCTACATCATTTATTACAATATTTCATAATAACTCTTCCTCCCATTAAGCCTTGTAGCCCTCTTGGAATTAATCCATCTTGGTTTAATGATACACAAGTGTGTTTATATCATCATTTACCTAGGCACGATACTGAGAATTGTAAAGCCCTTATAACAGTCATTTGAAAACACTTTGATGTTGACACTCTCTTCAATGATGCTCCCACTAACCTTCTTGTTACTCCACCTTTGGCATCCAAATTACCTTCTACTATTCCACCTAAATTCAAACCCAAAGATGTGGTCATAACCCCTTTACCACCTCCTTCACCTACATTTCAGATCAACATAGTTAATATGGCCACATTGTCACAAAACTAAAAGGATAAAGCTAAGGAAAAAGTTTCTACTCCTTGGGCTCATCCCTTCACTAAAGACACTCCTCCTCTTGATCCTAATATTTCCATCTTGGGCGTTCCTAAAATAACATCTTTGAACATTATTCAAAGCTCAATGGTGAAACAAATTCACCAAACTCCTATGAAAATGTCTTTATATGAGTTAAATTTAAAACTCTTCCCAACACTATAAAGCTTTGATTAGTGCCTTACAAGTGATTGAGGTATAATCAGATGATCCCAAACCTCTTGTATCTTTGGTCGGCTCCCTTAATTCCATCTCTTTAATTCTTTTAGTGATTCATAAATTCCACTCAACACCCTGAAGATCAGGATTCTACCCTTTTTATTACCGCATATATTGATCAAACTCATGTCAAGAGAGTCATGATCGATGGGGGATCTAGTATTACTATTATTTTCACCCATCCCTACAAATATATATCCCTTCTCAACAATTTCATGTCTCAAACTGACGTAGTACTCTGCTTCTTTAATGATACCACAACTACTACAGTGGGCACTATTATCTTACATATCCCTATAGGTCCCTACACTATTCTTGAGATCTTATATGTTTTGAAACGAGATTTATAATATAACATACTACTTAGATGACCTTAGATATGTGTTATGGCATCGACTTAGCTAGGATCTTTAGAATACAAATTCTTCTTCTCGAATCCCTTCTTGACTTTTCTTTTGAAATTGTTCTTGTATATAGACTTTCTTTCTTCATTATCACCATTACCCTTATTTGGGAACTTAGCTACAAAATTCCCAATATTTCTACAATTAAAACATTTAAAAGGTAATTTTCCTTGATATTTACATGTGCCCTTTTTTGGATTGTGAATGAATAGATCTCCATTGTCATCTTCATCATCTCTAGAACTGTCACTTGATTCTTGAATCTTAGCCTTATCTTTCTTTGATGTCTTGAAACTAGCTTCTCTCTTTGAGGGTTTATCTTTTTCGGTATACATCTCATATGCCATAAGAATACCATGTAGCTCATCCATCTTTAGCTTGGATAATTCTTCATCTCTTCAATTTCTAAAACTTTTGCATCATATCTCAATTTTAGAGATCTCAAAACATTTTATACCATGATTGATTCTTCTAACTTTTATCCAAGACCTTGAATCTGATTAACTATTTGATCAACCTGCAAAAGGTAACTTACTATATTTTCTTCCTCTTCCATCTTCAAAGTCTCAAATTATCTTCTAAAAGTCTAAAGCTTAGCTTGCTAAACCTTTCCATCACCTTTGTAAATATTCTCAAGCTTTACCCAAGTTTGATGAATAGATTTACATTGCATAGTTTTAACAAATTATGATTCACATAAACCACATAAAATAGCATTTAAAGCTTTAACATTATTTTCACTTTCCTTCTTTTCCATTGGATTAGTTACAAGTGTATGTGGCTCTTCATATTCCTCCACCACTGCTTGCCAAATATCAAATCCAAGGGCCATCAAATAAGTCCTCATCCTTATGCTCCAAAAATCATAATTTGTCCCATCAAATAAAGGTGCCTTATTTGTCAAAAAACATTCATGTGATCCATCCATTGTGCTTTCCCCAATCTACCTTCAAGATGTAAAACTTTTTCAAAAGGAACTTACTCTGATACCAATTGTTAAGCATGAAATATATTAAGAGGGGGGTGAATCAGTATATTATATATCTTTTACTTAATCTAGTTTCTTTTTTTTAACCACTTAATCACACATTCAAGATATGCAATAAAAATAAAATAATAACATTCACCACATGTGTGTGTGTGTGTGTGTGTGTGTGTGTGTGTGTGTGTGTGTGTGTGAGAGAGAGTGAGAGAGAGAGAGAGAGAGAGAGAGAGAGAGAGAGAGAGAGAGAGAGAGAGAGAGAGAGAGAGAGAGAGAGAGAGAGAGAGAGAGAGAGAGAGAGCATATTTTTACATGGAAACCCAAAGTGGAAAAAACCATGAATAACAATCTCAAGTATATGAATGATCACAAACTCAAATTATAAAGTTTGCAAACACCAACTTACAGGAGCACCAACCCCTTTGCCGAGCACCAACACAACAACTATTTTTGAGTACCAACCCATAGGAACACCAAACCCTTGAAAATATTTGTGAGCACTAACCCACAAGAGCACCAACCCTTCTTGTGTATAAAACACAACTATCTCTCAATGTTGCTTACTCAACAAATGATAAAAATCTACAATATCTCTTACTTTTATCTCCTCTCTTCTTATATAAAATAATTACAAAACCATGAATTCTCTTGCATATTACAAATAGATTCTCAAGCCTTTATTTATAGCTTTCCAAATTACCTTTGGCATTCACCGTTTATGAACCTTCAATCCTCATGGAAAATGCTGCCAAAATTGCATGACCCTTTATATCCTTGCATTTGAAAAGTCACATGATGACCCTTCATAAGCAAATGCATTCTTTCCTCTTTTATCTTTATCTTCATGACCTTTCAAATTCCTTAAGATGACTCTTCATGGAAAAATTTTCCATACCCTCTTTTTTATTTACTTGGTGACTCTTGGAATTCCTCAAGATGACTCTTCATGAGAAAATTCATCTCATTCCTCTTTTGTCTTTACCCCGTGACTCTTTGACTTCTCTATGGGCCCTCTTTTGACTTATATGCAACCAAAAATATATTCGTTAATATTAAATAATATTAACACACATTAGCCAAGATATGAATATTAAAAAAACCATTAAATGCAATGGGGCCTTTATCACCAATGCTAGACCTTTGACATTAATGACAATATTTCCAACATTGTGTGATCTCCATAATTTCCAATCTCATTTGGATTTCCTTTAACATCTTTATCAAGTCTTCTACTCCTAGTGATTTTATTTTTTTATGTGCAATTTTTTATTCACAAGCGATAATCTCTTTCACAACATGTGTTGGAATCAAAATATATTCTCTCTTTCATGAATTTATTCACACTTTCAATACTTCTCACACACCTAAAACAAAATTATCCTCTCTCATATGAAATATTTTTGTTCCAAAACTTGTAATTGCCACAAGTAGGATTTTTTTTCATAACCTACACTAGACTAAAATAAGAGTCTCTCAAACTTTAACACACCTGTATTCACTTCCAAGATTTATCTCTTACCTATAACAGACTCATCTTCACTCCAATGCAAGATTATATTTCACAACTTGCATATGACCCAAAATAAGTCTAACACTTTTCACACACCTCTTCTTCACTTGTAAGAATTTTTCACACCTAAAATAAGACTAAATTTCACTACATTGTATCTTATAACACATTTTAACTAACACCTCTTATTTATTATAAGATTCCCTATCCTATTTTCCACCCATAAAAATAAAAGAAAAAATTAATAATAGGATTATAACTTGATCTTATACCACAGGGTAATCTCCATCATTTCCAATCTCATATGGATTTCCTTTAACATATCTACCAAGGTTTATATGTTGGCATAAATTTAATATTACATTATTTATTATGGACTACAATCTATTATAGCCATTATAGGTGCTTTGGTGGTGTAGCAGTTAGAGGATTAGGTGGTAGTCAGTTACAGGATTATAGTTCTATTAACCAAATATTTACACTGTATATATACCCTGCTATTAATAAATAAAGACATCAAAGTATTCAGTCATCTTTTTCCTTTATTGGTATTAGAGCAGCCCATAAGGAGAAAGCGCTTGGAAGGAGAAAATGCTTGGTAGAGGAGATTTTATCAAAGTGATTTCATATCATTCCCCTGATGGATACATAAGAAATTTTTAAGGGGTTATAATACACATTTTCACCCCTATAAATGAGGAAATTTTATTGAAGCGTGTTGAATACTAATGTCCAAGAGTAGATGAAAACATTGGTAAAGTAGTCGATGCCTATAGAAGTATTAAACAAAGCCTACAAACTACTTACCTGTAATTAGTTTGAAGAAACATCAACTTGAAGAATCATGAATTGAGTAGGATAATGAAGTCTACAAAACCCAAAGGAAATCCTCTTAATAACTAGCTATGCAGGAAGGAGATCTAGTTTCAAACGTTTGAGGGAACTGAGCTTTGACGTATGCTAATTTGTAGTGCAGTCTAGCCAAAGGAAATAATGGTGTCTCTATTGATATATGCTTGAATCCTCCTATCTACATTGGAGAATTTATCACATGGTTTGTACATAGTAATACTATCTCAAGCTTTCTTCAAGATCATCATACTCGTGGCACCTCAATGAACTTCCTTCTTCAGCACCTCAATGAGATCAAATTGGCTCTGCTCACATTGCACTAGGTTAGTTTAATGAGCTCAAAATAGTTTTATTAGAGTCTCATATATTGTTAGTTTGGTATTTTATTGTTTAAATTTTTGGTGTAGGATTATGTGTCATCAAAAGTCTTCTTTTAATCATTATTTTAAAATTCAAAGTTTTTAAAAAAAAAAATTCAAAAATAAATAAATAAATAATCATCTTTTAAGTCATGAATTTAAGACTTTTAGATTGACTTAGTACATGTGTTTTTGTTTATAAATTGTTTATGTTGAAACTTAGTTGTGTAAAATTAAAATTAAGTCATTATAGGGTCCTTTAATGTCATTTAGTAATGATTTTGTCATTATAAGATTTCAAATGCATCATCGGGTTTATTATAGTGAGTTGTTATTAGAGTCCATTGTCGATATTGTTGAAGTCATTAAAAATGTCAAAAATTCATAATGAGTCAAAGTGTTATTTTTATGACAAAATTATCAAAATCAAAATTATTTATTTGTACAAGGATGCACTCTCACTTGTATGCAACATCTTGAGTCAAATGTCATCAAATTTCAAATGCGTCCAAACTGTGGGGGGGGGGATTTATCCTCATACAATTGAGCTTTAAATATTCATCGACTGAGTGAAGTAGCTTCATTAACTAGGGGATGGAGGACATTTGGCATCCTCTTATGAGCCACCTATGATGGGGTTACACCATTATCATGGTGACAAATTTTGGTGTGTTTATTTTTATGTTTTGCAGTTTATTTTTCAATAAAGCACTGAGCATTATTTTCTAGTCTAGTACCTCCTAAAAAAGAATATTGTGGGGAGTAAAATCATTAAAGTATCACTTGGTTCTTGGAAAAGTTTTTGTGGTAATCTAAGAAACTACCAAAGTGCAGTAGAAACCTCTTACAACCTTCCAGGTTTGTGGTCAACCTACATCAAAAAACCATATGGGGTTGTGGTAATCCTTGTAATTTAGGAAACCACCAAAGGTGTTAGCAGAGAGAAGTGTTCCTGTCACTTCCAAGTTTTTGGTAATCCTGAAAGGAAAAACTAAGGTTTCACCAAGACCTTGAAGCCACAAAGATGGCATGCCACCTCAAAAAGTGAGCAGGCTACATGGAGAGTGTAAATCTTTTTACAGTGTTTGTAATAAAAGGGGGATGACTATTATAAAATATGATGTTTATAGAAAAAATGTAATAAATGGGGGAATGTTGGCATAAATTTAATATTACATTATTTATTATGGACTACGATTTGTTATAGCCATTGCAGGTGCTTTGGTGGTGTAACAGTTAGAGGATTAAGTGACAGTCAATTACAAGATCACAGTTCTGTTAACCAAATCTTTATATTGTATATATACCCTATTATTAATAAATAAAGACATCAAATCATTCTATCATCTTTTTCCTTTATTATACTCATGGTGATTGTCCTCTTTTATGTTCCATTTATTATTCATAAACATGTTTTTTCCCCAACTTTTAACTAATTTAATTAGTCTAATCTCTCACAACCGATGTATGATTCCAAAAAGTGTCTCTCTTCCACAAATTTCTTCAAACTTCTATAAATTATCACCCACCTGAAACTAAATTATCCTCTCTCACATGCAAGATTCTATTTTAAAACTTGATCTCTTTATGTTGTTTTATGTTTCTTTTGGACACTCATAAGCTTTGGGACCAACATATTTATTACATCCAAAGAATTTTCCCATAAAACATCTTCATTTTCCTTTTCCAAAGGATCTTCTACCTTGTAAATAATAGCATCATCATCTAGTATTTTGAATATGTATTTTAAGATTTGTTTACTTCTCCATCATGAGCTTTTTGTCCTCTCCCACCGCTATATTAGCCCATTCCTCTTAATGATTATTCTCTACTTATAGAGTTTGTTTATTTTCCTCTTGGTTTTTTTATATTGCCTTCAAATTCACATTTATATAAATCTTCCACATTAAATTGAGAAAACCAATATCATATTGAAAAAAAATATAAAACCCAGTCATGTATTTGGAAACCTTTAATTGGTTATATTCTACATTCCAAACTCTTGTATTGAGCCTATGAAACTACTTAGTATAGTATGTAATATTGATCTTGTCTCAGGTTATAAATTATCCTAAAAAAACTTATCTAATAATTCGAAGGCAAGAGTTTAGCCTTTATTTTTATCTTCATTTGATCCCATTACTTGATCTTCTCCTCACCTTTCCTCCATATTTTACTCTACACATGATGCCACCATAAATATGAATGATGTTTTAACTTTTTGAATTAAATTTTCACCTTATTTGGTTCTTTTAATGATTCATAGTCAAAATATTTCTATATCTTTATGATCTAATTTATATTCTCTTTAAGGTTTAAAATTGAAAGAGTTATCAAAACTCTTCAGCTAAGATCTCTCCAATGGATCATTACTGTAGCCATTGATTCTTCAACATAAAGAAGAGGAAACCAATTGAGAAAATAAGATCAATTATTAACACAAATGATATGAATACAAAAGCATAAAGAAGCATGAATATTAGAATGAATGCACTTGATTATATAGGTAAGGAAAAATAGAAATCAAGCTAAACTAGTCAATGTAAGACTAAAGTCCACATAATATAAACCTAGCATGCATGATTAAAAGATAGTCTAACACCCCCCTCAACTGAAGCTACAGGATATAAATAAAGTATGCAATGTGAAGTCATGTGTCCCTATAGATGCCAATCCATCATGATAGAGTGCATGGATGTCAAGTCACTGTAATCACCAAGTATAAGTAGGAATAGTGCTAAATACGAAGATCACTGAACATAAACACTACACTCCAAAGTAATAGGTAGAATGATGAACTCGAGGAAACATAGCTTGAACACCCTCCAACATGATAGTGAGAAGTGAACACAGACTGGTGGGGCTGACACACTAGTGTCATTATAAGAATCACCAATAAGGCCATGGATTAAAGTAATAATTCTCATATGGGTTTTAGAAAAAAAAGTGCTTGAATAAGATACCCATGTACAAAGGAGAAATCCAAAAAACACTCAAAAGAGTGAAAAATACATAAATCTCATAAAGTGGAGAAAAAGAGAGAAAACCCATAGGAAAAACTTCACCCCAAAAGAGACAAAAAAATAAGAGAGTGTTAATCATGGGATATACTGAGAGGGGTGGTGAATCAGTATATCATAAATCTTAGAAACTTTCCCTTAATCATATTCCACTTTAACATACATTCAATATATGCAATAAAAATGAAATAATAAACACCACACAAGATAGAGAGAGACACCAGATTTAATGTGGAAACCCAATGTGGGAAAAACCATGGAGATCAATCTCAAGTATATGAATGAGTGCCAACTCAAACTATAATATTTGCAAGTACCAACTTGCAGGAGCACCAACCCCTTTGTTGAGCACCAACACAGCAACAATTCATGAGCACCAACCCCTTTGTTGAGCACCAACATAGCAACAATTCATGAGCATTAACCCATAGGATCACCAACCCCTTTGCTGAGCACCAACACAATAATAAATCATGAGCACCAACCTATAGGAGCACCAACCCCTTTGTGTATACCAATAAACTATCTCTCAATGGTGCTATCTCAATAAATTATAATTCATTACAATATCTCTTTTCTCTCTCTCCTTTGCTCTTCTAAGCTAGATATAACAAATATAAATCATACTCATCTCTCACACATTACAAATGGCTTCTCAAGCCTTTATTTATAGCTTTCCAAATAACCTTTGGCCTTCCCCCTTTGTGACCCTTCAATCCTCATGGAAAATGGTGCCAAATTTTCATGACCCTTCGTATCCTTGCATTTGAAAAGTCATATGGTGACCCTTCATAAGCAAAAGCATCCTTTCCTCTTTTGTCCTTATCTTGATGACTTTTGTATTCTTCAAAGTGTCCCTTCATGAGAAATTGTGCCCCTCTTCTTTTGTCTTCACTTGGTGACTCTTGGAATTCTCCAAGATGACTCTTCATGGGAAAATGCATCTCATTCTTCTTTTATCTTTACCCCGTGACTCTTTGACTTCTCCATGGGCCCTCTTTTGACTTATATGCAACCAAAAATATATTAATTAATATTAAATAAATATTAACACACATTAGCCAAAATATAACTATTACAAACATAATTAAATGCAATGGGGCCTTTATCACCAATATTTCTAGACCTTTGACATTAATGATAATATTTCCAACAATATCCCCCTTTATCATTGATGACAACCTTAATCCTAAAACTTGCACATACTGTCACCTAAAAAATATACAGTTACTCCCCCTTACTGTAACAACTTATACCTATTCCCTACACCTAATTTTACACCTACACCTATACCTATTATTCTCCCCCTTTGACATCAATGGCAAAGGGCCTACCTGGAGCTAACAGTTAGCTCCCCCTCAACTGATGCTGAATTTCAATGGTAGAAAGTAAAAAAAATTACTCCCAACTTCTCTTATAGATACTCAAATGTTTCTTTTGGTAGAGCCTTTGTGAAAATATCTACAATTTACTTTTTAGTACTGATATATTCCATCTTAACCTATTGATCTACAACATGCTCTCTCAAGAAGTGATATATAATGGGAATATGTTTTGTTCTTGAATGCATTACTGGATTCTTTGAAATATTTATAGCACTTGTGTTATCACAAAAAATGGAAATAGGTTCATCATAATTTACCTTGATATCTTCCAAAGTTTTCTTCATCCAAAGCACTTGAGTACAACACAATACTACTACAATATATTCTACTTCAGTTGTAGAAAGTGATACTAAATTTTGCTTCTTGCTTAGCCATGATACTAAGCTATCACCAAGGAATAAATATCCTCCACTTGTACTCTTTCTATCATCCAAGCACCCTACCCAATCTAAATCTATATAAGCAACCAAAGTGAAATCTCTACCTATGGGATACCATAATCCATAATCCAATGTCCCCTTGATATATCTAAATATTCTCTTCACCAACTAAACATGACTATCTTTTGGAGATGATTGATATCTTGCAACCATACTTATTGCATGCATGATGTCAGGCCTCGATGTTGTCAAATATAAAAGACTACCAATCATAGATCTATACAAAGATTGATCTATAATAGGTTAATCTTCATCTTTGCTCACCTTATTTTTTGTACACATAGGTGTGACAACTAGTGCACAATCCTCAAAACCAAATTTCTTCAACATTTCCTTGGCATATTTACTTTGGGAAATAAAAATTTATTTATTTGATTGAAATATTTACAATCCTAAGAAAAATGATAATTCTCCAAGCATAGACATCTCAAATTATTTTTGCATTCTATAAAAAAAATTGTCATCTTTTCAATATTTTCTCTAAAAACAATATCATCAACATATACCATAACAATCAATTGATGCTCACCTTCTATTTTGATGTAAATATTACTATCAACAAATTCTCTCTTGAATCCTTGATCTTGTAGGTACTTATCAAGTCTTACATACCAAGCTCTGGGAGCTTGTTTCAATCCATACAATGCTTTCTTCAATATGCATACATGGTTACTAATATTTGAGAGAATAAATCCCTCAGGTTGCTCAATGTAGACCTCTTCTTTAATATTTCCATTTAAGAAGGTAGATTTGATATCCATATAAAACACTTTGAAATTTTTAAACACTACATATGCAAGAAACATTATAATAACCTCTAAGCTTGCCACTAGTGCAAAAGTTTCTTCAAAATTTATTCCCTTAATCTGATCATATCCTTTACATACTAATCTTGCTTTATTTGTGGTCACTTCTCCATTTTCATTCAACTTATTTCTATAAACCCATTTTGTTCCTATCACATTGTGATCTTTGGTCTAGTCACTAATTCTAAAGTATCATTCTTTTCTATTTGATATAATTCTTCATCCATAGCCTTAACCCAATGCTCATCATGTTTAGCTTCTGAAAAAGTTCTAGGCTGAATTTTAGATAACAAAGAGAAATTAACTTGTTCAAATTCACGTACCATCATTCTTCTGGTATGATGTTACTTTCATTATGATTTCTATGAATGTATTTGGATGGAGTTTTAGTTCTCTTTTTATCCTTCTCCTCATCTTCATTTGATTCTTCAAAGCCTTCCTCTTCAATGATTTTAGAATTGTCTACTGGATCACTGATTCTTTGTGTTCCATCTTCTTCTATCCTAACACTTGCACTTTTAACAATTTTTTTAGTTCTTTTGTTATAACATTTATAATCTTTAGTTTTGTAAGAATATCCAATAAATATACCTTCATCTACTTTGGATTCAAACTTACCAAGTTTTTCATTGGTTCTCTTTATGAAACATTTGCTACCGAAAACTCTGAAATAATTGACTGTTGCTGGTTTGTCTTTCCATAGTTCATAAGGATTCTTGTCACTATTGACTCTTAATAATGCTCTATTATAAATATGCACTACTATACCAACTTCCTCTCTCCAATATTTATCTGCTATCTTGGATTCATTTAGCATTGTCCTCACCATCTCCTGAACTGTTCTATTTTTTCATTCAACTACTCCATTCTGTTGTGGAGTTATGGCTGCTGAATAATGTCTCTTTATTCCATGATCTTCACAAAACTCAATAAATTGATTTGACATGAATTCTCCTCTTTGATATGATATTAGACACTTAATCTTCAAACTAGTTTCATTCTCAAATAATGTTTGGAATGCTTTCAAATGTCTAAAAGCTTTTGATTTTTTTCTAAAAAACATTACCCAAGTCATACATGAAAAATCATGAATAAGCAACATGAAATATTTATCACCTTGAGTACTTTGAGTCCTCATAGGTCCACATAGGTTAGTGTAAACAAGCTCTAGCATATGAGTGGTTGAGTACTCTTTTGTTTTAAATCGCCTTCTAGCCTGCTTCCCATGTTGACAAGGTCCACAAAGCGTATCAGATGGCTTTGTAATCTTTGGAAGATTTTTGACTACTTGATTTTTGTTTATGTTCAAAATATTGTCAAAATTTATGTGCCCCATTCTCTTATGCCATATCCAACTTTCTTCAATTTGACTCAAACAACATCTTTGACCTTTGATGTCTGATAGCATATATAAGTTATTACCTGTTTTCTAAGTATCTACAACCAATACATATAAATATTTTCTTCTAATTTCACAACCTTTTGCATAAAATTTTAGTGGGTGCCCTTGATCACACATTTTAATTACACTCAAAAGATTATGCTTAATACCTTCTACATATAAAACATTTTTAGTATTAGTTCTACCATTATCCAAATTTAGTGTACCTTTTCCAACAATTTTGGCAGTAGTATTGTCTCCAAATTTCACTGTGCCACCATTGATATTCTTCAAGTCTATGAACTTGATCTTGTCTCCTATCATGTGCCTCAAACATCCACTATCAATGAACTATGGCTTTTCTTCATTTATTACATGCAAATCTATCTGAACCAACATATAATCTTCAGGTTGTTTCTTCTGCCATGTTTGAACCTTCTTCTTGATGAATGGAGCCTTGAAAATCTGATCCTTCTTGACTAACTCAAACACACTTCTACAATACCGAGCTATGTGTTTAAAGTTGTTACACTTGTAAAAAATTATGGCCTCTTCATCAAAGCTTGATATAGGAGCAAAAGAGTTATAGCTTCTTTTTGACTCTACATGACTTTCTTTTTCCTTATTTCTAAGACTATTAGCTCTTTTTCTACATTCTAATTTCTTATGACCATATCCATTACAATAAAAATAATAACCATAAAAATAGGACCCATTTGTGTATCTCTGACATGATTGCCTTTTATAGCTTTGTTCCCTCTAGCCTTATTTGTTTGAGATATCCTCTGTATTCTTCACTTCTTCCCTTTTTGTTTCCTCTTTTGTAAGTGCTTCAACATAGCTCTTTTTATTTTCAAATCTGATACCTATATTATCTAATATTGATTTTTGGCTTTCTAATATCTTATTCAACATATTAGTCCTATTCTTAAATTTTTAATCATTGGCTACTCTATCATTGATTGCTTTATTTGTTTTATCAAGATTTGCTTTTAAAGAAGCAATTTCAATAACATACCTTTCACATTATTTTCTTACTATTTTCAATTGTGCTATTAGATCTTATTCATTCTTCTTGGCTTCTTCAAAGTGTGCTTGTAGATCTTCTGATCCACATCCCTTCTCAGGGATACATCTCCTTGCTGAGGTGATCATAGCACACCATGTGTCCGACCAGGAATCACCTTGGGTGCTTCAATGGCTAGCCATATAGGGGTCTGAAAGAAGACCCAGATCACTCTGGAGCTTTTGGTGTGATGGCCAGTCCTTCTATTGGTATTAGAGCTAGGTTTTAAGGTCAAGACCCGTGGAAGCTAGTTGGCATGATCCACATCCCTTCTTAGGGATACATCTCCTTGCTGAGGTGATCATCACATGCCATGTGTCTAACTGAGAATCACCTTAGTTGATTCAGTGGATAGACATATAGGGGTCTAGAAGAGGACCCAGATCACTCTAGAGATTTTGGCATGATGGCTAGTCCTTCTATTGGTATCAGAGCTAGGTCTTGAGGTCGAGACTTGTGGAAGTTGGTGGGCATGATCCACATCCCTTCTCAGGGATACCTCTCCCTACTGAGGTGATCATCACATGCCATGCGTCTGACCAATAATTGCCTTGGGTGCTTCAATGGCTGGCCATATAGGGGTCTAGAAGAGGACCCAGATCACTCTAGAGCTTTTGGCGTGATGGCCAGTCCTTCTGACTAGCCATCACGCCAAAAGCTCTGGAGTGATCTGGGTCCTCTTTTAGACCCCTATATGTCCAGCCACTGAAGCACCCAAGGTGATTCTTAGTTAGACATGTGGCATGTGATGATTGCCTCAGCAAGGAGACGTATCCCTGAGAAGGGATGTGGATCATCTTCAATTATTTCCTTTGACTCCTTTTCATTTTTCTTGATCTGGCACTTCAATCTTCAATTTTTATTTTCAACAACTTTTAACTCTTCTAAGGCACAAATGAGTTCTCCTTCCAAATTCACTTTGGATTCATCCTCTTCTTCTTCTTGATCATCTATTCTTTTACTTGTAGAGGCATCTTCATGTATGGCCATCTTGTGCTTTCCCGATCTACCTTCAAGCTGTAAAACTTTTTCAAAAGGAACCTACTCTGATACCAATTGTTAAGCATAAGATATACTAAGAGGGGGGGTGAATCAGTATATCATAAATCTTATAAACTTTGCCTTAATCAAATTACACTTTAACATACATTAAATAAATGCAATAAAATAGAAATAATAAACACCACACAAGATAGAGAGAGACACCAAATTTAACATGGAAACCCAATGTGAGAAAAACCACAGAAAACAATCTCAAGTATATGAATGAGCACCAACTCAAACTACAATATTCACAAGCACCGACTTGTAGGAGTACCAACCCAAAGGATCACGAACCCCTTTGCTAAGCACCAACACAACAACAATTTATGAGCACCAACCCACAGGAGCACTAACTCCTTTGTTGAGCACCAACGCAACAACAATTCATGGGCACTAATCCACAAGAGCACCAACCCCTTTGTGTATACCACATAATTATCTCTTAATGTTTCTATCTCAACAAATGATAGTTCAGTATAATATCTCTTTTCTCTCTCTCCTTTGCTCTTCTAAGCTAGATATAATAAATACAAATCATACTCATCTCTCAGACATTATAAATGGCTTCTCAAGCCTTTATTTATATCTTTCCAAATGACCTTTGGCCTTCCCCCTTTATGACCCTTCAATCCTCATGGAAAATGGTGCCAAACTTACATGACCCTTCATATCCTTACATTTGAAAAGTCATATGGTGACCCTTCATAAGCAAAAGCATCATTTCCTCATTTGTCCTTATCTTGGTGACTTTTTGTATTCCTCAAAGTGTCCTTTCATGAGAAATTGTGTCCTTCCTCTTTTGTCTTCACTTGATGACTCTTGGAATTCCCCAAGATGACTCTTCATGGGAAAATGCATCCCATTATTCTTTTGTCTTTACCCCGTGACTCTTTGACTTCTCCATGGGCCCTCTTTTGACTTATATGAAACCAAAAATATATTCATTAATGTTAAATAAATATTAATACACATTAGCCAAGATATAACTATTACAAACATCATTAAATGCAATGGGGCCTTTATCACCAATAATGCTAGACCTTTGACATCAATGACAATATTTCCAATAGAGAGAGCAATAAATCCCTCCATAGATGATGTTGAAGAAGTCTACACTCTAATTACTCATAAGTTGTAAAAGAAGTCAATCTGCATGAGTGGTCTAAATCCACTACTCAATCACAAAACAACTGACACTAGGCTTCACCAGAATAGCTTCACTCAAGAAAACTATCAGTGGTGATGAAAGTATAAAAGAATACATCATGTGCAAGGAGTGATCAACACCAAGAAGTAGAATGTACCCATCACACCCCCATACTATTGAATGGATGAATTTGAGTTAAAAAAAGGTGTCAAAATATAGAAAAGTCTCAAAAATAATGTCCCATGGTGGTGATGGAAAAGACAAGTAACTAACAAAGTGAAAATGTGCCCAAAATAGAGCACACAAATGCATGAAGGTAAATAAGTCTGAAACAACAAACCCCCCCATGGCACTTTATAGATCAGTGCAAGTATAATATAACCCATATATAAAAAAAACCAAATGGAGACAAGGAAGACACTGGGATTCACCATAATAGCTTCAAATAAGGACCCTGTCAACTTGCCAAATAAGCCATTAAGAAAGGTTATCCAAAAATAAAGGAGAGAAAAAAGTGTATCCATTGAAGAAGGTGAGGTGGTAAAAAAGGGGTCTCAAGGAGATATGGCATAACTACTAGCATGTCAAAGCACTAATGCATGTTGTGGGATGATAGAAGAGTGTGACAAATGGTGAAAAGAGCCATAATGTATGAAAACACATTAAAAAAAATCAATAATAAAAAAATAACAATGTGCAACGCACAAGCAAAAGACATCAAGCTTAGTAAAAAATGTGTCCATGAGTATGTACATAAAGTACAATATAGGGCAAATAGCATAGGAAACCCCAATTAGTGATAATGTACACTCAAGAATAGGATGTTAGACTCAACTAAAAATGCATCCATGAGTGCAGCAAATGATAATAATACAATCAAGAATAAGTAAGAAGGAAGTTTGTATTGCTTGTGAAGGGGTTTGACCTCCTACCAGATTGAACCTCACCCTCTGATATATAACAAGTGAAAGAGATAAGGTACATGAAAAACAAAGAATAATCCATCTAAAAATTCTCAAAACATATAAAAATGCATCACCACTAAAAAAGTCACCACAAATCATAAGCATATGGTAGCACAACCAATGTGAAGAGACCCCCCAGAATGTGGCACTTTGTAATATAGTATATTTTTACAATTTCATGACATCAATTGATATATAATTAAAAAAATATGCACTTTAAAAAAATGGAACTCAAATATGAGTTATGGTTTAAAAGTTATAAGCATTTTGATTTCTTGTAAAAATGGTCAAAACTATTGTGCATGAAATAATTAAATAACTTTACACTTATGGTTTTTTATTGAGACAAGTTTGGAATTATTGTATTATTTTATTGTTTTTAGGATTTATGTGACCCTAATAGCATAAAACTATTGAATAAGTTATATTTATTAATATATATAGTTATAAACAAATTTGATTGTAAATAGATAAATATATTGAATTTGTATTTTTGTAAAACACTAAATATTGATGTACTTAGCTTGCTTCAAGTTTGTGTAGTTTGTGGAGGAATAAAATCATCAATAATAGTTTAAAATTGGAACGTGAATGCTTGGGTTTGGAAATAAATAATATGGGAATGTATATAAAATTATATGCTCCCTATACACTTCCACAATGTGATTTTGTCTAAACTATTTTCAAACTATCCACTCTGTTTTTTTTAATCTATGATTATGTGGCCCATTGTGCCTATGTCTACCAAGGATTCCTATATATTATGATATCTCCAAATCCACACAAGTATCTCTATTTTCATTATCTTTTCTTCAATCCCTATCTATGCACTAGGACAAATGTAAACCAAGACAAAAGTTGAAAGGGCAGGGTTGAGTTAACCTTAACCACCTTACTATGACTAAGTTTTTCCTGCATATCTAATACTCCAAATAAGGAAGTAAAATTGAACATATATATCCCACCTAATTGAGTGTGTGAAATATTTTTAATAATAGTATTCTATGAAATATTGTGTATGGATTTCAACACTTCACAACATGTGACTCAACTTTATAGATGGTATTTAGATTTAGCTTAAGGACTTTATCCTTTGAGGGGTGATTTCTAATGATAGCTTCATATGTGCTAGGCAAATACCAAATAGAGTTATATTAGTGCTAGATGGATAAATATGTAGGATTGTTTTGATTATATAACTAAGTATTTGGGTATTTTCTTCTAAAATAACATGTGAAATGTGTAGGTTGACCCATATGAAAAATTTGAATTTCATAAACTAGTTGTTAAATGTTGTAGGGACAAGTCCACCCTAAGTGGACAATTTCTAGTAGCAGACCTATCTTAATGGAAAAACTTGTACAAAAAATAGAAATAGTGATATGATGTTAGGGAATAGTGTGAGAATGACATCAAGTTGTTTGGGCATAGACTAGGAATATGATGTGCAATAGTAAAAATAATTTGGAAGCATCATCCCATTTATATGAGAATGTATATGAGGAATGGAAAATAAGAGTCATGTATGTGAACATAAGTGAATAAGTTTATTTTTTGGTCAAATTACACATATTCAAGTGTCTAATACCATATTTAAGTTTCTACATTTCCCCCCTTTTAATGCTAGTAATAGATTTTCTAGAGTAACATGATAGAAAGTGATACCTAAGGACAACTGCAATGGGTGTTACCCAAATATATATTATGTGATATGATAATATCAATGAAAAACTAAAATGAAACATATGAAAATAAATTTTTACTTATGATGTAAAAAAATTAACAACATTGAACATATGTGAAATGAGATATAAAGGAATGAATACCCTTATATGTATGTGAACCAAGCTTGTATTTTAAAGACTTTTCTTCTAGAGAAAATTGAGAATGGGTTGATCATAACCCATTAGAGATAAATATGCCCCTACCCTAATTTGAAATGGATATGTTATTATAAATTATGTTATGCATAACTTCATATCCACACATCTCCAATAAATATTAGCAAATGAAATTCATTAATAGCTATGATAAATATGATAAATGCTTGAGTAATCACTAAGAGTTTGCATAAAGTTTATGAATCATCCATTACAAATGAATAATATGATTCAATATAAGTAATTATTGACTACTACCTGAGTATTATTTTTATCTAAAATAAATATGAGTGATATTGTAGACACTCCTTTTCATCTACATCCACGTCTAAATGGACTTCAAACTAGTTTCTACCAAACTATGCAAATTAAGCCTAAAAATCACTAAACATCGCAAATTTATCTACACATTAGACATAAGTTCCCAAAATTTAATCCAATCATCAATATTTAGGATATTAACCTGTACACAATAATAACCTCTCATGAAGTCATCCCTACTCAGGTTGCAACCTAGCAAACTAACATTTTTGACCAATTAAGCAGGGCACTTGATCAAATTCTTGAAGTGACCAAAAGCCCAAGTAGAATCAATTAAAAAATTAAATAAAATTAAATGATTAGATAAATAATCCATGTTTAATTAGTGAATTTACAATTTACAAATATCAAAATTCAAAAAATATCAAGGGAAATGAGGTCATGATGATGTCATCATCCTCAAAGTCAAGAATTGTAAAATTTTAGCATAAATGAATTAAAAATATAAATGTTGAGCCATGCCTCAATAAATGAATAATTAATGATATTATTTATTTCATTTTTACTCCTAAGTTTAACCTGAGGTTAGCCTAAACCTAATCATACCTAGGTTGGGGTTAGTTTGAAACCTATAAATATAAGGTCTCACACTCACTTCCAACAAGCTCTAAAATCCAATATTATAAAGCCATATTATTGAAGAGAGAGATTAATTTCCAATACATGTCAAATATAAAGTTAAAGTGAAAAATAGGGAGGTACTTCCCACAAAAAAAGAACATCAATGAATACTCCATTGGACACAAGCTGAGCATAAGCCAACTTTCATTCCAACAAGCATTCTAGA
The DNA here is from genome assembly GCA_037957365.1 of Torreya grandis. Lineage (NCBI taxonomy): Eukaryota > Viridiplantae > Streptophyta > Pinopsida > Cupressales > Taxaceae > Torreya > Torreya grandis. Next base: position 2,287,080 of record JARHVA010000799.1, read on the forward strand.
TTGTCAAAGAAGGTGAAAACATCATTTTTTCTTCTTATTTCACCTTTATATTATGTTTTATATTTTTACCCCAAGTATTTAGGCTTGGTAATTCTTTGTATTAATCTTTTTTTGATGTTTATTCTACTAAAAAGTGACTAATGCATTTTTCCCTTCGATTCCTATTACATACATAATGGCATGTTTGGTGCGACCACGTACCCCAAACTCATCATACGATAACTTTTATACATCTTAAGAGATAATAAAAAATCATTTTAGACCTTAGTTTTATAAAATTTCCTTCAAATTCTTGTGTTTTTATTTTTTGATAATTGATGACTTCAATAAAAGAAATCGGTGATTTCACCAATTTTCTACATTTTGTGTGTTATTGTGTTTTTAAAGGATATTGATGACTTTACTATTGCATATTGGTGAATTTGATGATGGAAAATAAAAAATTCACCTTTAAATAATGACTTTGACCCATAACTTTCTCTTTATAGGAAATAATGACTTTGACCTAAGAAATCAACAACTTCACTACTCAAAATTGATAACTTTGCCAAGTAACAGTCTATTATATGTTTGACAAATTTGTTAATTTTTTAGGAAAAAAAACTTTTATAATTATATTCAATGACTTTATGCCTAATAATCATGTACTTTTCCTCATTCTATGTTATGTTTTACAGGGAAAATGATGACTTTACCATGATACCAAAACCTAAGACCTCAAAAGTTTTAAAATTTTCCTTGTGAAGGAAATATAAACAAGCACAAATCAATATTATAACATTTGATGTACGTAATTAAATAAAATATGATGTTTTACATGCTAAAAAAGTCATTTCACTTGTATTTTGGTGCTTAAAAAACTTTTGCAAACAAATTTTGTCATTTTAAAGTTACAACAAAGTCCAAAATTCAATCACACTTCAAATAGGTATTTAAAAAGAACAATCACATTTAGACCTAGAGATCCTAAGAGTAATTTAATTTTTGTTCTTATTTTTCCAAGCACTCAATTAGTTTCATTTATTAAAGTAGTTCAATTTTAGTAAATTCTTGTGCATATGCTCTCCCCTTGTCCCCTTTATGGAACTTGGGTGACCCAAAATATATTTTTTTACTTGGTTTGTTGAGTCAAACCCAAATAAATGTCGTGTATGCTCTCCCCTTGTTCCTAGGGACTTGTGTGACTCAAAAATGACTTAATTATTCTTTTATTTTTATTTTTTTATGGCTTATGAGTGGGATTTCATCACCTCCTAATGGGTTATTTAGGTGGACATTGACCTAGGGTTTCATCTCCTAACATTATTCTAACCCCACTTATTTGGTGGGGTATTTAAATTGAGCATACTAAATGTATGGGATAGTGGTTGAGCAGTTATCCTGACCAGATAGAGAGGACTTGGGTTAAGTGGTAGTATAGACATCAAACTTCACTAAGAAGTACATGACTAAAGTTGTTATGCAATAGATGATAGGCTTTCATAAAAATTTAGGCAATTTGAATCCATTGATGGATATCTATTTTGCCCAAGTGTTTCTAGGCACTTATGGACAATTTAGATAAAGCCAAGTCAAAAATTTAGATTAATTAATCCCACTTGATGCAAATTATCCTACCAAATGTTGAGTTACTTTGGCACTCTAATTTCCTTACCACGCATTAGTTCTTGAGAGATAGAGGGGGGGGGATTAAAAAAATCTACCTACGTGCGCTCCTTATTTTTGGATTAATAATTAAATATTTTCAAGACTAGTATATTAGTGGAATTTTTGGTGGATACTATGCACATCTCATGTCAATTTTAGTCTATGATCATGCACTTGGGTGTTATTTATTCTTTTAGTTCTATTATTTGAGTCTAAAAATTACTTTTCCAAATCAAACAAATGAAAAATTCAAACAATCACATGTTACACACACCACTTTGCATAAAGAAGTGTTATGCTACCAAAATTATTCTAAACTATTTTTCCTTCTTAAAATGAGATCAAAACCATTAATGCCTTTGTTTCTAAGTAGCATTATTATGCTGACCATTTTTTCCTAGACAATTTGATGCTATTCTACACCAAGTTTCAAACATCCTAAAGCCAGGGATCTGATTTCAAATCTAGCATGGTTATGTCATTCACATAGACTTACGACCCTTTTGCCAAGAGTTATGTTATTTTATTAAACCAAATCCAAAATCCACTTAAATTATAGATATAAGTACAACTAGTTTGTATTTTAGTCTTGATTACCACTTGGGATTGAATGTTTTAATTATTGCACTTAGTTTGTGATACTTGAGTTAGAATTCTAATCGGTTTAGATACATTTGCCTAGAACAACATTAGACCTTCATTTTCTGATTTCAATTTCCTTTTGGAACAAGTTCACTTTTGACCTAGTTTCCAAGTTTACCTCCACCAAGTCCACTTTTTGTTTCAAACCAATTGAATTATATTTAAGTTAATTTTAGGTTTCATGCTAAGATTAAGTTAATTTTCAAGACTAGCTTTGTGACTTTTGCCAAAGGCCTAGCACAATTTCACTCTTAGACATAGACCAAGTTTTTTTTACGTTTAGATAGTTTGAGACTTTTATCAAATACCAATTTCACATTTTCATTCCAAGTGCACCTAATACTTAGTATAGACCCTTGACAAGACCATGTTCAAGTTTCACTTTTAGACCTCTTTCCAAGATCTAAGTGTGTTTTTTATGATGATTTTAGATTGTGACCAAGTTTTTTAAGTTTCCTTTTTTAGGCCAAGTTTTAGATATTTTCAATGATAAACCAATCCTTTCATGAGACACTTACCATTATTTCAACCATGCCTCTCTATACACGCAACTGTAGATACCGAATTCGTGTCTACTCCTTGGTCATCCTCCCCTTCTCTTCCCCTTGGTCCACTTAACCACTCCTAACCTATGTATTATTAATTTAAAATAATTATCTTATTTTTTAAAATTGATAATTCTCTCCCCTTGCCATCTCACCCTTGACACCTCACCACCCTAGGATGCCTTTCCTTGGATTCCATTCCTCAACCCATGCCAAGACTTAAATGCCTAAACCCCATTCATGACCTATTCCTATCCTCTCGTCCATTTTAACCCACCTTCGACCGTTTCTTCCCCCGACCCGTTGACTCGACAGTTGGAAAAATGGACAAAAGGCTATTTTTAGCCCTTTTCCTGCCTTCCAGCCACCGACATCGGTCAACTATCGACCGACATCGATGCTATTACCGACGTTGGTTGCCTTCAAAATTGCGTTCAGCACCCTAGACGTAGGATATTGAACCTAGCTCTTTCAATCTTCAATTTGACCTTCTTTCAATCCACTTTTCAATCTTCAATCAGCTCCTTCGACCCTCCCAATCAGCAGACCTCTCACTCTCTCTCTCTCAGGTACACACAGCAAGCTTCTACACCAACAAGCACAACAAGTATCAGGAGCCCCACCTTACAACAGTCTTCTACATCAACAATAGGTACATCAGCATCAGCTACAGTCCAACACTCCTTCAAAAGTCAAGTAAGTATTTCCACTATTTCCATTTCAATATTTCTTTCACTTCATCTGTCATTAACCAAACCACTGCCCATTTTCAACCTCTCCTACCCAGACCCCTTTCAGACCACTCTCTCTTTCTTGTTGCCTTTTTCTTCTATTTGGTCCCCCTTTCAGACCATTCTTACTACCTGTAAAGACCCTGCACAGAGCATCCAACCAGACCCAGACTCTCAGACCCTTAGACAAACTCAGACCCCTTCTTAGACCTATCCACAGCCCAAAAACTCGACCAGACCTCATCCAAAGACTACTGCCCAGACTGATGTTGGTCACTTCTGAAACCGACGTCAGCAGCATAATTGACATCAGCAGATTTGACCAACCGACGTCGGCAGACTAACCAATGTCAGTGACTGTGACCAGACTGACAACAGCATTTAGGTAAGCATTTGCCTCTATTTCTATTTCAATTTTTAATCATTTCCATCTTTTATCATTCTGCCTTCTATCAGACATTATTTTTATCAATCAGTGGGTTGACATCCCTCAAGGAAGTCTTTATACTTTTGGGATCAAGCTTTTGCTTGGCAGCCCACCATCTCCTCATCTAATGCCTTCTTTGTTTTAGTCTCTTTCTCCTGCAGATGTCATCCTCCACAACCAAAGAGGAGTTCTCTCAACATCTGGATAACGGTGTGTAGACCTCATCTGGGTATCTTCTAAACCAAGACCATTTCTTTTAGTTTCTCATTTCCTTTTTGAATGTGAAAGTGAAAATCTTGTTTAGAAACATTCTGGCACGCCCGGTGGGACCCTAGGGTCTTCCTTGGGTTCTTTTCTTTCTGTTCATATAGGTGCATTAGGTTTCTCCTTTTCACCTCTTTCTTCTCTCTCTTCCAAAAGACACTATTAGCAAAAATTAAAATGAATCATTCTTGTTCTTTCTTTTCTTGCATCTTAGACTAGTCAAACTCATACTCTTTAACCCTTTCTCAACTTGTTTTCATCTAAACTCACACTTCAATTTGGGCTTAAAACACATTGCATTTCATTTCTTCTTGACTACATACTTAGTCCACATCTAGTAATTAACAACCGCATCATGAATTAATCGTAGATCACTTTATGTTACACAACCAAATCACTTGCACAAATCAAACATCAAAACTTACCTGAGACAAGGCCCAACTGGGATTTCATCACCCAGCGGATACCTTACCTGTCCCGGCAATCTCACTTGGATTTCATCACCAAGGGAAAAGCCCACTCTATTCTCTGGCAGAGGATAATCTTTAGGGAAAGTATATTTTGGCTAAGTGAGACTAGCTTATCACTGGGCTCGTGAAGTGAGGGGAGCTTGCTCCTTAGCACCAGGCCATGTACAGAACTTAACACAGACTCTTGAGCACCTAAACAAACCCAAAACCAACTATAGACTACTTCTTCTAGGACCCTTCTACAAGCCAACCTCCCAAATACATTCTAAGTCATAAGCCAACAGGATTCTAAAAGTTGATTCTTAGGATTTAACGCTTAGGGTCTGCCTGTCTCCATCTATTTTTCTATTCCTATCTGGTTTTTTAGCTAGCGAGGACGTTCCTTTTTTTTCTTCTTCCAAAAACTCTCAAATCTTCTAAGTTTCTAAAAAACACAGTAACTGACATCGATTTTACCACCGACGTCGGTAACTTTTATTCACTGGCATCGGTCATCTGACCGACATCGGCAGTCTGTTTCACTGACATCGGTTTTTCAACTAATGTCGGTCTCTGTCCAAACTTTTTTCCCAAAACAACAGCCTTAAAACCCAACCTTTTTTCTACCAAAACCACATTCTGAGTTTCTAAAATGAAAAAAATATAGTTTATGAAACCTGACCCTTCTTGCCTTGAATGGTTTTGACACGCAGTCAAACCAAGGCTCTTCTTGACCATGTGAGGCATCAACCGCTTCCGCCTTCCCCGTCCATAACCAGTCCCTTAATGGAGTTTCATTCAGAGACCAAACAAACTCCAACTCGACTGACCCCGACTTAAACCCCCATTGTCCCTGAAGGGGACCAAGATTTTGAAAGATTCTTGGACCTCAATGTCAAAGCCCTTCAAAATTATCTTGCAAGAAACCAAACGCAGGACCTTTCGGGTGAAGTGGCGATGACATCAACACCATCTGCTACCCAGCCTTTTATGACTCAGGCTATTGCCTCAACCATTATCCTGACCATGGCTAATACGCAAATTTTGGCCTCCCTGTCTATTTTTGAACCAACCTCCATCGGGGTTCCATTACCCCCTCAACCACATGCAATTCAACCAAGTTCTACATCATACCAGAACTTGATTGTCTCGACTCCACACACTCTTGCACCCATAAATGCAGGAGTGTCTACCTCCCCTTTTGCCAATGCTACCATGCAACCACCTTTGGCGGTATCTAGTCAACTTATGACTTCTACCTTCATAACACAACCACCTTTGGCCTCCACTGCTACCCCAATGACTAGTTATCAATATGTTATGCCCGTACAAGCGCAACCAACTATGTCGTATGCCCCCTCTAGCACCTTTCAAGTGCCCTACAACCTAGGGGGTGCTCCACCCACAAATCCATTAGTAGATATAATCAAAATGTTGATGGACAAAATGTCTAGTCTCGAGACCTCTATTTCTAGTTCACGCAATGTCCTTTCCTATGAGAAAATTTACAATGAACCCATTCATCCCTCTGTCCCGATCTGACCATACCCCAACCAGTGAGAGCTTCCTAAATTTTCTCATTTCCAGATTAAAGGAGACCCACAACAGCATCTACGAGCATTCAGACATGCTTGTTATCTCATAGCCCATGATGATGCATTACTTCTACGCACGTTCCCCATGTCAGTTTCTGGCCCCGCCCTTGACTGGTATAACTCTCTTACTATACATTCTATCTTTTCATTCACTCAACTCACCCAATTATTTCTCGACCATTTTTCTATCAATATCACCAAACAAGTCTAAATCACAGATCTCTACTCCATCAGGCAATTTGACGATGAATCAATAGTCAATTTTGTCACCCATTGGAAAGGCCTAATCAATAACTCTCCTTCTCCTTACCTCAACTTGAGCTCATCGAGCTCTTTTCTCGAGCATGTGCCAGGCACATCTCATCAACCTTGCAGGTCCAGACATTCTGCACTTTTGATGAAGCTTTCACCATGGCCTGAAAGCTTGAACTCCATGCTATTGAAGAAAATAGGGTCAAATTGCGTAATACCAATGCAAGAACCGATGACCCTTCTTCTTCCAGACCTTTTTCTTCCTATTCCAAGTCCAAAGGAGTGGCCAACACTATGGTCATTAGATCACCATTCTCAACAACAACTAATCAATCTCAACCTTCAACATCTCAAAGCATCACCAAACAATTCCAACAATGGTACATCCAGCGTTCATACACTCCACTTGGAGAATCATACGCTTCCATTTTGGAAAAACTTGTCAAACAGGGGGTCCTTAATCTCCCTCCAATCTGACCACCTCAATTCGACTCCTCAAAATCCCTCCCTACATGGTATAGGGAGAATGACTTTTGTCACTATCACTGCGTCCAAGGCCATGACATCAACAATTGCTGAACCTTCAAAAACATAGTCCAAGACATGATCGACAAGGGGGATCTTGTTTTGGACAACCCGAACGCCCCACCCAATCAAAACATCGACATATTCAGACACCCCTTTCCTAACCATCCACCATATCAAAACAATGTCCAAACCATGACCGATGGCTCCCATGAGCATGACATATGCACGGTCAACACTGTCTCTCCTCTTGTCCCTGACCAACCTCCTTCACAGGTAGAAGAGCCTTCTTCTCTTGTTAGTTCTCCATCGACCTCTCTTATATTGGAGGACACCCTGACCATACCTATGCCACTAGCCCCACACTCATCCTTCCTCCCACCAATCGAGGACTCTACCTTGCCTACTCCTCAACCACAAGTAAGAGGCACGATCATCCCTGCCCTCTATCCTCTTGAGGAGCCACACTCTCCTATTTCTCCTCCACCAAGAGAAGAACCAGTCTCTTCACCCATTTCAATTGAGGAAGACCTAGTCATGGTTTCCTCTTGCCTTTTGACTGAGATTGCTACATCTCACTCACCTCCATCCACATCTAAACCCAAACCCGTATCTAACCTCGCCTCGCACAATAGTGGCCCTCAACCCAAACCAATGAAGGCCACTAAACCACACCAGAGGACTCCTCCCCCACCTTCATTATTACCTTCAATTTTGGGCCCACATCCATCCACTTTACTAGGAGTGCTTCCCACTCCCATACCTCATAGAGGCAAATTGCCTCCATTGCTCTCTCAACCCATCAGACATATATTTCCTCCAAAACATCCAACATCTATCACCACCAGAGTGCCATTTACATGTCTGGCTACACCGCCAAACAAAAAGATGGTATCACCAATGCCTCTTACGCCTCTCAGACCAAAGTCATCAACCCCCACTGCAACAAGATGCACAGACCCATTAGCAGGTTCTTATGCCTTACTGTTATGACAATTGTTGTAGTCCTCTCACATCAATCTCCCATCTCTTAAACCATATCAATCTCTCGAACCAAAACCACCCTGGTTCGATGACACTCAGATTTGTGTGTATCATCACACACTTGGGCACGACACTAAGCATTGTTGTGCCCTCAAGGTTGTCATTCACCAATGCTTGGAGAAAGACACCCTTCTTCTTGACCATATTATCAACAAACTTTCAACACCACCCCACTCATCAACTCTCGAATCAAGACCATCTTGGTTCGATAACTCTAAATTTTGTCACTATCATCACACTCCGAGACATGACACTGAGCATTGTTGCGCTCTTAAAGCTGTCATTCATCAACACTAGAAAAATGATACCCTTTTCATCAAGAATCCTCTTGACCACCCCTTTTCCAAATCATCAACACCGACCCATGCTTCTCAAACTTCATCACCTAAATCAGGATCTCCATGCCAGACTATGGTCCCTTTGCCACCTTTAACCCCCTTATTCAAAATCAACACAGTAAATCTAACCACCAATCCTCAACCAACCTTGACCAATCTGTCAAATATTCTCCCTAGCTGCTGGGGGAATTCAACATTCATCCAAGCCTCAACCAACCTTTCAACCCAGTCTCAACCAAATATCAATCACTCTTTCAACCTGACCTCGACCAGACCAGTGACCAAACCTCAACCAAACATCAACCAACCTTGTTAATCATGATATTGACCAATCAATTGACCAAGACATTGACCAGTCATCAACCAAACATTTAACCCAACCATTGACCAATCATCGACCAAATATCCATCGACCCGACCCTCGACCAAACATTCAACCAGTCTCGACCAATCAATGACCATATCAACCAACCAAGCATCAGCCATCATCGTGACCAATATGGAAAGAAGTAAACAAGTTAAGTTTGCTCCAAGTTGGCTCAGACCACATCATAGCGCACAAACATGGCCCAGGGACTTATCAGAACCTGAGCCCCTTTTATGCCTTGCATCTGCAACCATTCTACTGTTAGTCGAGTACTCATCCACTTGACATTTAATTTGAGCTCATCCCTTGAGCAATCCTCGTCCTCTTAAATCCTAATTCCTTTCAACCCTATTCCCCTTAATAAATCCTATATAACCCTTTCATAACGTATGGATGCTTTGTCCTAATAAAAGGGAGCCCTTGAACTTCTATAGTCTTGTCCATGACTCAAAATTCTATCAAAAATAAATCAAGATGTCAAAATATCCAAGGTCACAACATCAAAATCAAAAAAATAGACTGCTCCCTCGAAGGACAGCTGTACTATCATTGTTGTAGCTAATAGACTACTCCCTCGAAGGATAGCTATTCAAAAGCCCTCAAATATATAAAGCAAAAATATAGACCACTCCCTCGAAGGATGGCTATGACTAACTCTTGCTATAAATAACACTTTCTCAGAAGCTTTCCGCATCGATCAGATTCACAAATGACCACCAAGAAAAATGACATCTCTATGCAGACTTCCTGCATTGATCAGTCTGCACCCAAAAAAAAAAGGGGGTCATGGACCTGGCTTATAGTCGTCTCAGGGTCTCCTATAAAAAGGGGCAAGGTTCTCTCTACTCTAAAATGGGTTACCCTATCCTCCTCCTATCACCTGCTCAAGGGACTTCAAGCTCACTTTAATGTCAAAGTGATTCGATTACCTCTCTAACACAACCCATGGCCAATGACGTAATGCATAAAAGGGGCTCTTAGTTCTAACAACCCCTATCTATGCTATCATTTTGGTCCTTGTCAATGAAAGGGCGAATATGCCTTTCACTTCCTTTACACTTTGGTCATATTCAACCAAATTATTTTCTCAAACCAAACCAACCTAAACATTTTCATACCACTAACATCATCATAGTCCATTTCACATAGTTTCTATAGACAACAATACACATGAAAACTATCGACTAGACTCAATTTATGTTAAGCATAAACCATTACTTGCTAAAGTATAAATAGACTCCCTTCATTTTTAGCACACACCCATCACTTAATATAGACAGTTGCTAGGGATGAAGAACCCCGACCAATGTTACAGAATACACCATATGGAAAAGGCTATGACATCATCTTATCCTCATCATTTCAACACATGACCCAAACCAATCCTCGACCATTTTATCTCTTAGCCTGAACTACATTGGTCTGAGGCCCTAAGACTGGGGCTATATAGGCAGCACTCAGTTGACATGACATCCTCTAGGGTTAGCTCGACCACCCTCATTTGTTCATCTCTCTAATGGACAAACCTTTTTTCCTCCTTTGACCATGACTTGACCTCGACCAGACCAATCCATACCTTTGACCCTTCCTCCCTTTTAGGGAGAACTACATTGGCCTGAGGCCCTAAGACCAGGGCTATGTAGGCAGCACTCAATTGACACAACATCTTTTGAGGTTAGCTCGGCCACATTCTTTCGTCTGCCCATTCATTTGACCAATTATCTATCTCGACCTGCCTCGACCAGTGATCACGACTATCTCCTCCAACCCTGACCACTTCCAAGACAAACTTTGCCTTAGTTGTTTTTGCATGTATGCTACCCCACGACTGGTCAAAAAAATTGTGCACAGACTATTTTTGACCTTCACAAGTATAGGATCACAAGCCGGTTGATCCCCACTACTTGTGACATTTTCATGTTTCTACGATCACTTCTTGAGCCTGGGATACCTAGAACACGATGACCATTAGAGCTACAACTTAGATTGAATAACCTGATCAGCTATGACCAAATGCTGGGGCTTAATTACTTCAATTTTGGCACTCCTCAACCCTCAACTTGTGACAATTTGACTTGACCATCTCATGAAGTGGTATGTGCACAATCACAACTATTACAGCGTTCACACTCACCATTTTCATCCACTCTCTGTCAAATCAGCACTCAATTCTAGGTTCCCTTCCCTCGACTCCTGCTTTGAGGGGGAATACCTCATCCCATCTGGTGCAACCAACCCTCCCTATTTTTGTCTTGCAGTTCATCTCAAACAACCAACAGGATAAAATCAACCTTATCCCACACCTGGGGCAACCAACTCCTATTTGTGTCTTGTAATTCGTCCAGAACAACCAACAAGACAAAAAGGGGCAAATGTAGACACCGAAATCATGTCTACTCCTTGGTCATCCTCCCCTTCTCTTCCCCTTGGTCCACTTAACCACTCCTAACCTATGTCTTATTAATTTAAAATAATTATCTTATTTTAAATTGATAATTCTCTCCCCTTGCCATCTCACCCTTGACACCTCACCACCCTAGGATGCCTTTCCTTGGATTCCATTCCTCAACCCATGCCAAGACTTAAATGCCTAAACCCCATTCATGACCTATTCCTATCCTCTCGTCCATTTTAACCCACCTTTGACCATTTCTTCCCCTGACCCGCTGACCCGACAGTTGGGAAAACGGACAAAAGGCTATTTTTAGCCTTTTTCCTGCCTTCCAGCCATTGACATTGGTCAACTGTCGACCAATGTCAGTGGTATTACTGGCATTGGTTGCCTTCAAAACTACATTCAGCACCTTGGATGCAGGATCTTGAACCCGGCTCTTTCAATCTTCAATTCGACCTTCTTTCAATCCACTTTTCAATCTTCAATTGGCTCCTTCGACCCTCCCAATCGGCAGACCTCTCACTCTCTCTCTCTCTCAGGTACACACAGCAGGCTTCTACACCAGCAAGCACAATAGGTATCAAGAGCCCCACCTTGCAATAGTCTTCTACATCAACAATAGGTACATCAGCATCAGCTACAGTCCTCCAACACTCCTTTGGCAGTCACAAGTAAGTATTTCCACTATTTTCATTTCAGTATTTCTTTCACTTCATCTATCATTAAGCAAACCACTGCCCATTTTCAACCTCTCCTACCTAGACCCCTTTCAGACCACTCTCTCTTTCCTGTTGCCTCTATCTTTTATTTGGTCCCCCTTTCAGACCATTCTTTCTGCCTGTAAAGACCCTGCACAGAGCATCCAACCAGACCCAGACTCTCGGACCCTTAGACAAACCCAGACCCCTTCTCAGACCTATCCACAGCCCAAAAACTCGACCAGACCTCATCCAAAAACTACTATCCTGACTAATGTCGGTCACTTTTGAAATCGACGTCGATAGCATAATTGACATCGGCAGATTTGACCAACTGATGTCGGCAGACTAACCAATGTCGACGACTGTGACCAGACTGACATCAGCATTCAAGTAAGCATTTGCCTCTATATCTATTTTAGTTTTTAATCATTTCAGTCTTTTATCATTCTACCTTCTATCAGACATTATTTTTATCAATCAGTGGGTTGACATCCCTTAAGGAAGTCTTTGTACTTCTAGGATCAAGCTTTTGCTTGGCAGCCCACCATCTCCTCATCTAACGGCTTCTTTATTTTAGTCTCTTTCTCCTGCAGGTGTCATCCTCCACAACCAAAGAGGAGTTCTCTCAACGTCTAGATAATGGTGCGCAGACCTCATCCGGGTATCTTCTAACCCTAGACCATTTCTTTTAGTTTCTCATTTCCTTTTTGAATGTGAAAGCGAAAATCTTGTTTAGAAACAGTAACATAACCATGTATAATTTAGAGAATGCAAAAATTTTCAAAAGTGACCCTTTCACTCAAGAGCCTTATAGAGATGACATAGTGTATGAGAAGGATCCATTTCCCACATATGATACCCACTATATAGAGTAGGTCCAAGACCCATTAACACATTATCTTGTTAATATACATTATTGTCTAGGGAAAGGCCAAGACACAGCCATGTAATACCTTGTTAGCATACCACCTAACATGGGATAGGTCCAATAATACCAACCTTATTATGTGACTACTCTAAATCATACCACTTATGATCCTTACTTGTTTGATCACCATATTTTGGAAAATAGGGAAAAAATCCTTGTTAGGGTAGTAGAGGTAGGAGATAAATTCCCATATGACATTATACATGAAATTTTACCTAGTTTGGTTAGATCTCCCAGTAACATACCTGTCATTATACCATTCAAACTAGCAACATCTAGCCATAACTAGGCCCTTGTACCAATGCATAACCAAGAGTTATTTGTGCTTGTAAAATGAAAAGATCAAGTTGTTGACCAAATATCATAAATTCAACAAGTGTACAAAACATACCTTAACTTATCCAAAAATCTAAATGTAATGACCATTTCTAATATGTTTCTCATGGTAGATAACATGCAAGTTATCCCAATCCACACCAAGTTAGGTCACATGTACAATAGAGCATCTCAAAACAAGTTTCCCCTATAAACACCTCAAGTGGTTTATAATAACAAGGAGCAACAATGTCTAGTTCATAATCTCAATAAATGACTACTCCTCAACTAGTTGCTTCTTTAACTACACCACAGGTAGTAAGTAACCAAATGTAGACCAACATTATTCCCTAATAGGGGTGACCAATCCTCCACCTCAACAGGCGTTGAACCAAATTCCACCCCAACAAGTGGTAACCAACATTCCAAAAAAATAAATATAGACTAAAATACCCTCATAATAAGTGGTAAATATATTGAAATCATTGTTTAATCAACAACATATATTATTTAGTCAACAACAATTAATGTCTAATTATCAACAACTGCCAAACATTAAACAAGTACCAAATAGGTAATAAGTGTTCACCCAACAATAGTGGCTTAACCCCTCTAGGAAATAATTGCCTCTTTCCCAAAAAATACCTCACATTCAATAATGGCATAATACACAACACCTTAAACAACATATCTTTAACCAAAAACAAATACCTTTTATACAACAAGGTTTGACTAGTTAACAACATGTTTATAATCAAACCCAACATGCACTGTACATTCCAAAAATCCAAATACCTCCATCCCAGCTAAAGTTCCCTCTAAACTATATTCATGTTGCTAATTTAATCCAAAATATTTACCAATAATGTATAATGTATCAATAATACAATCCTAACCAAATGATACATGTTCCAAGTCAGTTGATAAACCAAGCTGATATTTCTCAATATAATCCTCATGAAAGATATTGCTTATTTTGAGAGAGTTAAATTCCAAGAGGAGTTATAAGGGAGATAAAATCATTGGTAAGTGGTTTCACGGTGACATTAGAATCTCTTTTAGACCTTCAAATTCAATGAGAAATAATGGAATGATGATCAACCTTGTTTAGGCTTGTGGAGCCTAATTCATACACATGTAGACCTAAAGGACAGTCCCAAATAACATGTCTTAATTGGTGTTAAAATGAGAATTAAAATTACTAACAAGTGTGTAGTTAAATTATAAACCTTATAATACCCTCCAAAAGTAGGGGAAGGCAAGAAAAGTACTATTTGACTTTGAGATTAACTCTAGCTTCCTTCAAGGTAGGGATGTAGTCTAAAATTAGACTTACACTCACTTGGTATAATCATTACATGGGAGATAAATGAATTTTAAGGATGGTAGTGAGGTAACCAAACTTCATTCTTGTGGCATCAGTTGTTGGATTGAGACCATCACTTGCATGAACAAAGCTTAAGAGATTAGACCCCTCTCCAATACCCTTCTTGCAATTAGAGAGATAGCATCTTTCCATTATAACTTTAATGAGGTTTTGAATAGGATCCAAAGGTGTTTGGAGATGGTGTATAGGTACCATAAATAAAATTTTGTGGCATTTTGAGAGAGAAAGAGTATTTTTTCTTTATGAAAAATCCTTAAGAACAAAACATGTCTAAAACCCTCCTAAAACCCTAACAATGATTAGTTAAGAGAAATGATCCCCTAAATCACATGAAATTACTTGAGATCATATACATTATTTATGACTCCAAGTGTACTTTATCTCTACTTGATATTGTATACATTATAATAAATGCACTATTTTGATGGTTTTTAGTGTTTTATAGGGGTTTTGAGTAATGGAGAGCTTGAAAATTACTGGGAGAATTCACATGATATTTATTTAATCTATTAAAAACAAAAAAAATTCATAATACATCTTGGAAGTGATCAAATAAAATCCATTTTTTAAGGCAGTCTCAAACAAGCCTAAAATAAGACTAGGTTTCAAGGCCATTTCATGGTTCTCACACTTTCGTAGGGTCTTAGGGCCTTGAATTTGACATGGAGGTTCTTGATATGATATTTAAAGTGAATCACATGATTTTTTTTGTTTTTACACATGTGTGATAGATATGCAGTAGAAAAATAGGCTTCTAAGTAATGAGGCCTAATTGAGGATAGAGAAAGGCAAAAAAAGGCACTTCCACTCACTCTTAGGACCTAAAACTTGGAATGAAGTTATAAATCCATATTTTATCCTCAATTATTCCCTTATTTTTTCATTACCATCTATACACTTCCCTACACAAGGATTTTTATGGGTTTTTATGGTTACACGAAAAATAGGCCTAATAAGAGCTTGAGGAGCACAATAGAGTTTTGGGAGTTATTCTAGGAACCAAAATAAATTTATTTAGGTTTGATAAGATATTTTAATGAATTTAATGTATATATAGTTCCTTGGATAATATTAACTCAAGTTTTGAGCCACTTGGACAAAGCTAGGCATGGGAAATGAAGAGTTTCAAAATACCTAGGCATATGAATGATGAATGCCACTGAAATGTTAGATCAGAGGAGTTTATAAGTGTAGTTAAGGTGTTAAATAATAATTTATGAATGCATTAATGGTGAATTTATGATTTATAATCTAATTTTTCACTCTTCTTATGCAAGGAAGAGAAGTTTTCAAGAAGATGATCAAGGTGTCAAGTTGGATTCTAACTCCTACGCCACTTGGAGGATGGAACATATTCATAAGAGAGACACATGGATTTGGAAGTTTTTTTATACTATTTCATAACTCCTCCTTATTTGTATCTTCCATTTGGATACTTGGAAATATTTTCTTCCTATGCCCCTCTCTCTCTCTCTCTTCTTAATTATCTATATAAGTAGCCACTTTTGTCCTTGTACTGCATCCCATTTTGGTATGGTAAAGCCCAGCTAAATTGACTACTAATTTTTCCTTTGAATAAAATATTCAAATTGGTTTTAGTTTATAAAATTATTTCTTAAGTATATGAAGTAGTTCATGGTTGAATGGTAAGTTATGGTTATCTCTCTTTGTGTTCAGCTCACTCTTTCATGCTTTATGTAAGTAATATAACTCTTAACAGGTCAAATGATGTGTAAATGGTTTTTTTGTGTATATTTAAGTGTGAATAATATTATTAGTGTCTATTATTGTACATTTTATTCATCTCCCTTTAGAACCACATTGCATTATACCTTCATGTTGAAATACTTTTGTTAAGAGAACCTTAGGTGTTGAGATCATTTTTGTGAATTACCTTTGATAATGCATGTTCAATTAGGCTTTTAGAGTTAATATTAGTGAATAATATATATTATGTTAGTTTTAATTTTATTCTATCCCTTTTATTTCAAGTTAGATCATTGGTTACTTGTAGGTGTGGTGCAAAGGAGCTAGCCCTTCAATCTAAAGACTCATCTCACCCATAGGTCACCCACAAAAATTGAGAGATGTTTCTATGTTACATCAAATTTAAGGAGGTTTGAGTAAATCTAATTAGGGTTATAATTTGATTGATAATAGTTTTGGAATTCCCATTGGGAATCATAATCCAAGAATTTGTCAAAGGTAGATGTTGACCTTGGAAAATTTGAAGTTGTAAAGCTTCCTTCATGCAATATCTAATTATTCCAACACTCATTGGATCTTGGTTATAGAGTAATTCTTAATTTTCAAGCCTAAGTTAAACACAAGGTATTTTACTAAAGTAATTAAATTTTAATTTTTAGATTTACCTTACTATTATCTTAGAGTAAATAGGTTTGCTAACATTCATCCATACTCTAAGAAATCTTTCACTGCTCACTTACCTATTAAGAGAATTTTCTTGGGTCCAATTTTAAAGATGGAATCCCCAAGGAACCTACCTTTTTTGCCTTAAATTTATATACACCTTTAACACTTTTTCACTATAATGATATTCCTATGTCATCCCTCAAAAGTATGCCTTCATACATAGGAGAAGCTGACACTACTCCTATTGAATATATAATAAACATTACAAATTTATGTAATACACATATCATCACCAAAAAGGATGTTTCTATAATATTGGTGGATATTTATTTAAATGGAAAGGCACATGATTGGTATGGCACTTTGGCTCCCAATTCTATCACTACATGAGATAAATTGGGTGATGCCTTGAGAAGGAGATTTGAAGATAAATCTGACCACTTGTCCTTGACTGATTAGCTGAATATAATAAAGAGAGAACCTAAAGAGGCCATTCAATACTTCAACATAAGATTCCAAAAGACTCGAGATAGGATCTCACTCTTGGTAAGGCCTACTACCCATCATGCTTTTCTTTACTACCTCAAAACTTTCAATTGTGATATATCCATGATGATTCAATCCACGAGAGGGAATAATTTGCCTAATGCCTATGAGATTGCCATAAGAGAAAAGAATTTTATTATTAAAATTGGGAAGATATCCCATATACCTTCCATGACTTTGTTTCTTGATGTATAAGCTCATATGCCCACCATTACTCCCATCCCACACCCAAGCATAATCAAGCTTCCCCTAATCAACCAAGCAATCAAAATGAGTAAGATATTATTAAGGATCCTAGAGAATAGGTTTAAACTCTTAAGAGGAAACAAAAAAAAACCATAATAATGGAGGTATTTTCAAGGTCCTTACTAGCCCTACCAATCTTATCAAGCTCCTAGACAACATTTTCAAGGTCAATACCAAGGACAAGGATAGCTAACCCAAGTGAGGCAACATAATGGAAAAAATGACAATGCTCCTTATACTTCCAAAGAAATTGTACCTATCTAAAATAATATTTTATAAGATAGTGGAGAACAACCTTCATGGTACCAACCTCATGATTATTCCACTTATGCAAATGAAACATTCAATCAAGCCTATATGGCTCAATAGGGAACAATGCCTTCCATGAATCAAAAAGAGATACCTAATGGATGAGAGAACATTCAAGAAGATGCTAAATCAAATTTTTCCTTGATTAATTATCATCAAGGAGACTCATGTGGATTCAACTACCAAGGTAATCTCAACATTAGATCAAACTCCATAGCTATACATACATGGTCAAAAGAGAGAGTAGTTAAAGAAGTATAAGGGGAAAGTACTGGTCTAAACATGAATTCTCAAGAACCTCAATGATTAGGTGTACCAAATGTAGCCTATATGACTTAGGTAAATTATAAAAATTAGAATACTAAATCTCCTTCTATGCCTTCTCTTATGCATTAAGTGACATAAGCTAGTGGTAGTATTATGGCTCCTATAAGACATGATAAAGTTGGAAGCTATCCTATGAAAATTATTGAGAAAACTAAGAAGGTTAATATAAGTATCCCAATGTGGGAAAAAAAATTCATCTCTGGATAAATAAACCTTCTCCAAAATGAGCTCTCTAAGATTAATGCATAATCTAGGTAGTCTAGTGAAAGAGGGGTTGTTTTGATAAATGAATCAAAAAATAAGGATGGGAAACCAATCAAAATTGAAAGGATAGATAAACCTCCTCCCTTTTAATTTTATGTTATCATTTGAGATTAATTGGTTCATAATTTCCTAATTTATAGTGAGCCAGTAGTTCAATCATACCAAAGTAAGTAGATGACAAGCTAAAATTGAAGTATGAACTAAACTCAAAAGGAGTATTACAACTAGATAGATTAGTTGCCAAAATATTTGGAATCATCAAAGGTTTGTAGATGACTCTTCATGCTTCCCCCAATTTTGTGTTAGTTATTGATGTGCCACCTCACTTTGCTCTTTTCTTGTCAAGGGACTTTACCACTAAGATTGGGGGTACTTGACGTTAAATTATTCCTATATGGCATTTAGGACTAGGTATGGTGCTAAGGTCTCTATAAAGTCTAGGCATTTAGCTAAGTTTCATGTGGATCATTATGTAGAAAACTCATATAACATAAATTACACTATTATTGATGATGGAGATCAAGTTAATGACCAAGAACCAACTACATCTCTAGTGGCATACTTGGTCTTTTTCTAGATGAATAGGGTAAAAATAATCATGAGTTTGACCCTTTCAAATATATTGAGGAAATTAATCTAGGATTTTATTGTATGCATGAGGAAAGAGAAAACATACCATCCCTTTCAAAGCATGATGGAGATGAAGAGGGAATGTGACAATTATTCTGATGGTTCAAAGAGTAAAAATGGAGTAGGGGTAGGTATAATGCTTATTTATCCTTCCAAAGAAAAGTACTCTAATACCATTGACTACTCCTCTAATGCTATAGAGTATGAGGGACTTGTTCATGGCCTCTAATGGGCAAGGAAGAAAGGTATAAATATATTGAAAGCATACGGGGATAGTGAACTAGTGGTATAGCAGGTTAGATGGTAGAATGCTACCAAAAACCCTTTGTTGAAGGCATACAAACATAATATTTGGGACATCATTAAAGAATTTGAATATTTCAACTTGAAATCAATCCCAATAGAGAGTAATAAATATGTTTATATATTATAAGTAGTAGGAGATCATTTTGATATCCCAAGTAATGTGAAAAGTGGGAAAGAACAATGACATGTTAAGGTATTTGTGAGACCATCCATTCTAAATAACAATACAAGTTGGCAGGGTTTTTATTGTGATAGGTAGATTGCATCTTTTCTATGTGAGGAAGCTGAGTTTTTTCAAAGAATCAAGATAAGCTCCAAAAAAAATATGGTGACCAAATAGTATAGTTGCATTCTAACAAACTCCCCAAAGGATTGGTGACACTTGAGATTATCTTCAAAGAAGAATATCAAGTGAGAAAAGAAAGAGTAGGCATGTTTACAAGTGAAGAACATTTTGAAAGATTTGAAATCTTCAAGGACAAAATCCTTAATTTATGAAAGGTATGTGCTAAGGTAAGAAGGATACCTTTGTTGAATTATGTATGGAATTTTTAGATGTCTTTGCATGGGAATGTGGTGACTCAAAGGTTCTGACCCTATTTCAGCTCAACACACCATTGACTTAGATCCAAATGAAAAATCAGTAAGTTAAAAAAAATACTTATAAATCCTAAGGTTGATGACAATCAAAGGTTTTGGCATACAAAGTTAAAGAAAGCCTTATGGGCTGGTAGAGTCATTGATAAGAGATATTTAGGTAACTCACCATTCATTCTTGTGTGTATTAAAGAAGCCAAAATTCATATTTCTCTTGAGATACCTACTTTAGAGATAACACATTAGCTAGAACTAGTAGAAAATACTCTTATGGAGGTAAGGATGGCAAAATTGATGGAACTAAAAGAGAAGAGGAATGAATCTATGCATACTTTGGAATATAATCAATCCCAAAAGAAGAAATTTATTGATAGGAGAGATAGTGAAAGAAATTTTCAATAAGGTGATCTTGTTCTAAAGTGGAAAGAATACAAGGCCAAGCCTGGTAAGCACACAAAATTTGACACATTATGGAGTGGACCCTATTTGATCATTGGTTGCAAGGAACATAGTGGCTTTCATCTATCAATACTCAATGGAGAAGTGATAAGTATCCCATTCAATGGGATACACTCTAATACTTTCCACTAAGGTCAATTCAACATTTTGTACATACGTTAGGTGTGTTTGTTTTGCATAAGTGATCAACACATTATTTTCGTGTGAGTTTTTTTTGTTATTTAGTTTTCCCTAAATGCCTTTGGCATGGTGTGTTTTATTCTTTTAATGTGGTTTGGTCTGATTTTGAGTCTTTAAAAGGCATGCCAGTTTCATATTATATCATAAGAGTGACTCCATTCCCAATGTGAGGATAAGGCCATTGATTTGTTAACATTGTAGGTATGCTAGCCTTATGAATCACCAATTTGTTGACCAATTTTTGAACCTAAGTAAAAAATGGTCAAAACATATAGGTTTAAACTTTAATAAGGTTATCAAAACTTGTATGTGATCTTGTCATGGTCATAAATGTTCTCCATGTAGTGATATGTGTCCTTGTTTAGCTTAGTCCATGGTTTGGTCTCATATGTGCTTGTCTAGCCTTAAGGGTTATATAAGGTCTTGGTGTTGTAAAGTATGGTAAAAGGCTTGAAATGGTTTAAATTAGTTATAAAAGGTTATTAATTTGTCTTTAAGTTTATAATATCATGTCTTAACCTTTTTATTATGTTCTTATGTGCTAAATTATCATTTTAGTAACCTTTTTGGCTAATTTGGAGTTGTACGTACCACCATCAAAGTTAAATGTTTAAAAAAGTTAACCAATATACCTTATGTTATATAATGTTCATATATGGTCATATATTGACAAAATTGTAGTATCAACACCTAAACTAAGCAAAATACCTCTTTACAAGCACTTTTGGGCACTTATACGGCTTTGGAATATCATTTTTAGATGAAAATTATTTTAGAGTGTTGTATGGGATTCCATAGTTTATTTTTAGGATTTGGATCAAATTTCAGCTCATATAGATGCTTCAGACACTCCCTCTCCTCCATCATAGCCTTTATAAGCTCAGAAAGGCAAAAATCAAATGCATGGTACGGCTAGGAGAGAGAGAGAGTTGGGAGATAAAAAATTCAAAATTATTAGTGGTACTAATTATATTTAATTTATTGTAATTTTTTTTAAAAATTCATGTCCCCTCCTTTATGAAAAATCATGAAGAGTGACAGTAGGTCACTATGCCTTGTCCATCCAGGCAGGGTCTGATTTTGATCCTATTTCTCCAATTAAAAATTTAATAGAGAAGAATGGTTTTGAGGTATTTTTTACAGGTAAAATATATAATTTAAATTTAAGTATAATCACCTAATTCAACTCCATGAAGTATCTTCAATAAGGAGAAAAGTGTCTCAAGTGTGTGTTTATATCACCCTATTACAAGTCTATTTTGGATTATTTTAAATATTTATCACCTTAAAGAGTTTTAGGTGCCTTATATTTCATGGAGTATCCATAAATTTAATATTATTCATGTGTTATACCTTAAAATTTAATCGTTGTATGCATTCTCTAAGTGTTTTGCTCTTTGGAAAGCATGCACAGTGTATGAACAACCTTCTCTAGGTCTGAAGTAGCAAGATTAGGCCTAAATGGAAATGAGAATTAGATTATATCATGAAATATTACCATTAATAAGGTTATAATTATAAGTTAATGAGAGTATAAGTCCAACATATGTTCTAAAATAAAGGCTATAAAGGTGTTTTAGCCACTCACAGGCTTGCAGACTTGAGTGGATATTCATGGGTCTAAATCCATGTTGAAGGTGTTTTGGCAATATATAAGTGTAGGTTAGACTCAGTGACATTAATTTTAAACTAAATAACCCTATGTAATATCATCAATAAAAATTTATGATTATTCATGACTCTCACTTCCATGTAAAGCCTTGAACTGACCGTACACAGGTCTATACTGACCAATGGAGAAAATATTGAGATGATACAATGTTTGTTCATAGATATACAAGATTTTTTAAAGGTGATAATAAATTTAAAATATTTTATGCAATATTTAAACTTCAAATACTCATAATTTGGTTGTATTTGTAGTCCATACAAGCAAAATGAAGACCTATAGGCCCTAAACATGTAGGTCATCATTTTAGACTAAACTAATTGTCAAAGAAGATTTGATGTGGGACCATGATTCAGTATAAATGTGTGAAGAAATTAATAAATCAATGAAGGCATTTATACCATTTAACAACTAAATAGACTTATAAGACTGAGTTCATAAGCCTAATGCTTCCACACATGTCTGCACATGAAAGTAAGAGAGGAGGGGTTTGAAATACCATAAAAGGGTTAGTAGAATTTATAGTATAGTGGAAATGAAAACCTATGAAATTTTAATCCTCTCAAAATTCCATGGTATAATCAAGAGAGCTAATTTCAAGGCTCATGTTCAAACTTTCCTCCAATCACCATCTTGAGAAGGCCTGAAGGTAGTCTAGAATAAGTGTATACTTGGATAGATAAAAAGTTTGGGTAAATTCAAAAGGTTACCAACTCTCATTAGTGTGTTTGTTATATCTAATGATTTTAAACAAGGTTATAAGCTCATAATACATAGTCAAGACCTAAAGAATTGGCACCTACAATTAGGCTTAGAGATGAGTGAGAAGAGTACTATATGTTATGAATTCATGGTGACTTGAGAGTGAAAATTGAAATGGTTCAAAAATCAAAATAATATGATAGAATAATTGAGATGTTAAATAATTGGCAATGTAATTCTTACAACCCAAGGATACACTCAAACTACCCTAAA
Organism: Torreya grandis; assembly: GCA_037957365.1. Taxonomy (NCBI): domain Eukaryota; kingdom Viridiplantae; phylum Streptophyta; class Pinopsida; order Cupressales; family Taxaceae; genus Torreya; species Torreya grandis. The sequence continues at coordinate 2,310,513 of JARHVA010000799.1, forward strand.
GACTACCTATAGGTCTGTTAGAGAAATCAGTCTAGATTCAAGTTGAAGAGAGAAGCCATAACACATATAAAAGGATCATTGGAGCTTAATTTGGATTATCAAAAAAATTAAAGAGGTAATTTAGGGTCAAATTGACCTAAAGTAAATTTCAAAGAAGATATGATCAAAGACAAGTTCACCTAAACCCCTTTATATGCAATCAATGTGAGCTACAAGTACATCTACTTTGGCAAGGAAACATTGCTTATTTAGAATGGAGAAAAGAGGTAAGAAGAGAGTTAAATAATTTGATATGTTTCATGGTGATTCCATGACTCCATAAAACTCTCATACTCACTTCGAATGAGGTTAATAAATATCAACATTGTCTAGGCCTATAGAAATTAACTCATACATAGGCATATTTAAAGAGCGGTCGGTGAGAGGGAAGTGATAGATAGTATATGGAGTTAGTTGAAAGTAAAATATATAAATGAAGGTTATAAAAAAAAAAAAAAAAAAAAAAACTATCAAAAAATTTATTTAACCCTCTATACACAATCAAGTCTACAAGCTTGCTTAGCCTCATGAAAGCTCTTGCTTGTTTTGAGAGAGTTAAAGGTTAAGAGGAGGTTTGAGGGAGAGAAAATAATTGGAAATTGATTTCATTGTTACATTATAATATATTTTTGACCTTCAAACTCAGTGAAAAATCATGGAATGATGATCAAACGTGTCTAGGCCTATGGGGCCTAATTCATACACATGCATACCTATAAGACAGTCATAAATAAGATGGATTAATGGGTGGTAAAATGAGATTTAAAGGTACTAAAAAGTGTGTAGTGTTATGGTGTGGAGCTAAAAGCTTCAACTATTTGCAGACACAAGAGAAAGGATGCTGAAGAACTAGAGCCATCGGCATCGGCAATATGATCGACATCGGTCAGATGCAGTGGAGGAGACCGACGACGGTAGGGAGTCGGCCGACGTTGGTAGCACCAGACCAATAGGGACTAGCGTCGGTCACTTCTGTATTTTCAAAACTATTGTTGACGAACAGTCAGTTAAGCGAAGCGAGTGTTTGCATGTCAAGTGACTAATTATAGTCACGAGCTGCGTGTCTAATTATTATAACTAGAGTTCTATTTTTGTAAGCATGGGATCCTATTTAAAGACCCATAAGGCATGTATTGTAATCATCTAAGAAGGAAAGTAATAGCATTGAAGCTAGCAAGGTCAAGGAGATCAGCTGAAGCATTCAAGGAGGGATAGCAACTCAGGCTTTAGAGTTGTTGTGTTGAGCAAGAGAGAGAGGGAAGAAGGTCTTGAGGTGTGGCAAGCCTTTGAGGTGGAGGAAGAAGTGGCATCTTCCTTATTGTATTTTCTTCTAGTAGTATTTAATACAAGAGTGTGTATTGTCTCTCAAATTCTTTGTTGTCTCAAGTTTCTAGCTACTTTATCATTCTGGTATAATTCGGTGTTTAATTGCTTATAAGATAGTAATCAATTGTGCTCTAATTGGTAGAGCTAGATCCCTTGACAAGTGGTATCAGAGCTACGGTTTGCAGGAAGCAGGGTATTTTTTTTTATTACAGGTCATTCACAGGGTTTTTTGATTGAGTGGGAGTTCAACAATGGCAGAGGAAAGTAGGCTACGAATGGAGAAGTTTAACGGCAAGAATTATCAACATTGGAGGATGCAGATTGAGGACTATCTGTATTAGAAGGATTTGTACTTACCGTTGGGTGGGGTTGCATGCAACCCCATAGATATGAAGGATGAAGAATGGAACATTCTTGATTGGAAGGCTCTCGATTCCATAAGGTTGAGCCTTGCATCGTCTGTGATTTCCAGCTTATCACAGTGCAAGACAACAGAAGAGTTGATAAAGTCCTTGGCAAATTTATATGAAAAGCCCTCGGCTTCTAATAAGGTATATCTTATGAAGCAGCTATTTACTTTGCAAATGCAGGAAAGTGGATCAATACATACTCATCTCAGTGATTTTCATGGCTTGGTAAACCAATTAGCTTCAGTCAATATTGTTTTTGATGATGAGGTAAAGGCTCTCTTGAAATTATGTTCTTTGCCTAAAAGTTGGGACGGTTTGGTTATGGCAGTAAGAAATTTTGCATCTGCTTCTAAAATCTTAAAAGTTGATGATATTGTGAGTGTGATCTTGAATGAAGAAATACGTAGGAGAAGCACAGGTGAATCATCAGGGAATGCTCTAAGTGCAGAAAGCAGGGGAAGGCAAGGGGAGAAGGTTAAGCAAGGGAAATCAAGGTCGGGAAGGAGATTTGAGTCCAAAGGTATTACCTGCTGGTTTTGTGGAAAGAAAGGACATACAAAGAAGGAGTGTTGGTTGAGAGATAAAGAGAATCAACATGCAGGTATTGAAGAAGCAAAGGATGCAAATTTTGTGATGTAGGATGCTCTCATACTTTCTTCAGATAGTTAGGTAGGATCATGGATTTTAGATTCTGGTTCATCTTTTCATGCATCCCCAAACAGAGATTTGTTCTATGAGTATGAACATGGAGATTTTGGAGTGCTCTATTTAGGGGATGGTACGCCTTGTCAAATAGTTGGCAAAGGGAAAGTGCAGCTGAGATTGCAGATTGACAACACATGGGTGTTGAAAGAGGTCATGCATGTTCCAATTCCGAAGCAGAGTCTAATTTCTGTAGGAAGGTTGGGAGATGAGGGATGCACAATAACCCTCACGACGGATTCTTGGAAGGTTACCAAGGGAGCACTTGTTCTAACAAGAGGTAAGAAAGTAGATACTCTTTATCTGTCTACTTGTATTACTGATTCTACTTCTAGTGTAGATTCAAAGATGTGGCCTAATAGGCTTGGTCACATGAATAGGAAGGGAATGGAAGTTCTTGATTCAAAAGGTATGTGTTCAAATTTGGAAAGCACAAATACAGTTCATTATAGAAAGAGGAAATTTGATGCTTTTGATAGGAACAAAGAAGCCTTGGTGTTTATGAAGGAGATGAAGGACAGAGATCAGTCACAGGGGCTGAATAAATTTGAGCAGGGTAGCATGGACAGAGGTTTGATCCAAGAAGAGCTCGTGGATGAAAATTTCATCACTTATAAGAACACACAGACACCGATGTCGGTAGCTTGGCACCGACGTCAGTCATCCAGATATCGACATCGATCATGTGTAGACCAGCGGGGTCGGTAGGTTAGACAGGAGAAGTCCGACGTCGGTCATAAGGACCAACGTCGGCAGGAGGGACGCCGGCGTCAGCCAGGGAAACGACGTCGGCAGTCAGGGTTAGTGTAGGGAACCGACATCGGTCGGGAACAGACTAGGAGATGGCTGAGATCGATCACTGGAACGGATATTGGGTGGATCTATAGGTCTCAAACACCCATGTGGAGGTCAAGAAAGGTATGTGAACCTCATATTCATTGTTCACCTTCTTTATATTGCTTACTGATAGTCATGAACTAGGAAGATGGAAGAAGCAATGTAGGTAGAATCCAGAAATAGTGGGAGCTTGGCATGGATGAGGAGTGTGAGTCCTTGGAGAACCAAACAGGTATTTGTTGGTAGTGTTGTCAGCTAGAAGGAAGCACTGGATAGAGGGATGAATTCCCATTCTAGAGAAGAGAGTGGATGGACACATGAGACAGAAGGCTATGGTATATGGTCTTGTTTAGGCTGCAGAACAATGGAGGTTTGACCATTGTATTTTATCTTTACCAGGTTGGATAATATTAGCTACATTATCCTGTTACTGTATTGTGTTACTTATTGCAGGGTTTCATATATAGGGAGTTTTCTGAGCTAAGGGTAGAGTTGGTTCAGAAGTATGTCATGGAGAATTTGGGAGCAGCAAAATTCTTGTGGCATAAGAGACAGGTATTACATCATAGGTTTGCATGGTGATTGGTCTTCAAGAGTGAGTTTGAAGAGGGATACAGAGCCTAAGGAACAAAATAGATGGTGTACAGGTACAAGTTAGGTTGCAGTTGTTTATCTCCAAGTGGGAGATTGTTATGGTGTGGAGCTAAAAGCTTCAACTATTTGTAGACACAAGAGAAAGGATGTTGAAGAACCAGAGCCACCGGCATTGGCAGTATGACCGACGTCGGTCAGATGCAGTGGAGAAGGAGACTGGCGACGGCAAGGAGTCGGCCAATGTTAGCAGCACCAGACCAGCAGGGACCGGCGTCGGTCGCCTGTGTATTTTTGGAACTGCTGTTGATGAACAGTCAGTTAAGCAAAGCGAGTGTTTGCATGTCAAGCAACTAATTATAGTCATGAGCTGCATGTCTAATTATTGTAACTAGAGTTCTATTTTTGTAAGCATGGGATCCTATTTAAAGATCCATAAGGCATGTATTGTAATCATCTAAGAAGGCAAGTAATAGCATTGAAGCTAGCAAGGTCAAGGAGATCAGCTAAAGCATTCAAGGAGGGATAGCAACTCAGGCTTTAGAGTTTTTGTGTTGAGCAAGAGAGAGAGGGAAGAAGGTCTTGAGGTGTGGAAAGACTTTGAGGTGGAGGAAGAAGTGGCATCTTCTTTATTGTATTTCTTCTAGTAGTATTTAATACAAGAGTGTGTATTGTCTCTCAAATTCTTTGTTGTCTCAAGTTTCTAGCTACTTTATCATTCTGGTATAATTCTGTGTTTAATTGCTTATAAGATAGGAATCAATTATGCTCTAATTGGTAGAGCTAGATCCCCTGACATGCAGTGAAATTAAAAACCATGTAAGACCCTCCAAAATTATGGGAAGGAAAGAAAAGTATAATTTGAATTTGAGACTAACTCTAGCTTCTTTCAAGGTAGGGATACAGTCTAAAATTAGATTTCCACTCACTTGGTATGATCATGAACATATTCATGGGATATAAATGAATTTTATGGATGGTATTGATGTCTCCACACTTAATTATTGTGGCATCAGTTGTTGGATTGATCCCATCACCTACATGAACAAAGCTTAAGAGATCAGACCCCTCTCTAATGACCTACTTGTAACCTAAGAGACACCATCTTTCACTTATAACTTTTATGAGGTTTTGCATGGGACCTAATGGTGTTTTTAGGTGGTGGAGGGGTCCCATAAATACAATATTGTGGCATTAGGAGAGAGAAAGAGGATATGTTCTTTATGAACAATCCTTAAGAATAAAACATGTCTAAAACCCTCCTAAAACCCTAGCAATGACCAAATGAGATAAATGATCCCATAAATCACATGAAATTACTTGGTTTTCACATAAAAACTCCTATACATTATTTAGGACTCCAAGTATATTCTTCAAGTGTACTTTTTATGTACTTGAAGTTATATAGACTATAATAAATGCATTATTTTCCATGGTTTTTAGTGGTTTACATGAGTTTTTAGAAATGGATAAATTTTAAAATATTGGGAGAGGTAATCTAAGATTTATTTAATCTATTAAATCTAAATAATCTTCATAGGACATCCTGAAAGTGATCAAACAAGCTCTATTTTTCAAGGCAGTCTCAAACAGGGCTAAAATAAGACTAGGTTTCAAGGCCATTTCATGGTTCTCACACTTACATAGGGTATCAGGGCCTCAAAATTGATATGGAGGTTGGTGATATAATATTTAAAGTTAATCACAATCTTTATTGTGGCTTCAAATGTGTGGGAGATATTTGGAGTAGAAAATAGGCTTCTAGGAAAGGATTCTTTATTTAGGAGATAGAAAGGCAGAAAAAGCACTTCCACTCACTTTTATGACCTAAAAATTGTCATGGAGTTATAAATCCATACTATGTCCCAAATTATGTCATTATTTTTAATTAAAATCCATAAACTACCCTACACATTGAGGTTTATACGTTTTTTGGGCTACAAGGAAAATAGGCCTAATGAGAGCTTAAGGATCAAAATAGAGTTTTGGGAGTTGTTCTAGGAACCAAAATGGATTGAGTCAGGTATAATAAGGTATTTTAATGCATTTCAATGTGATCTAGTGCCTTTTAGAATATGAAATTAATTTTTGAGACACTTGGATAAAGTTAGGCATGGGAAATGAAGAGTTTTAAGACACCTAGGCATATGAATGATGAGTGCCACTGAAATGTCAGATCAGAGGAGTTTATAAGTGTATTTAAGGTGTAAAATGATAATTTATTAAGTAATTCATGGTGAATTTATTATTTATAACCCCATTTTTCACTCTTCTTATTTAAGGAAGGGCAATTTTCAAGAATATGATCAAGGTGTCAAGCTAAATTCTAACTCCTACGCCACTTGGAGGATGGAGCATATTTAAAGGAGATACACATGGATTTGGAAGTTTGTTTATACTATTTAATAACTCCTCATTTTTTTAACTTCCATGTGGATACTTGGCAATCTTCTCCTCTTACACCCCTCTCTTCTCCCAATTTTCTATATAAGCAGCCACTTTTGGCCTTATAATACATCCCATTTTGGTATGGAAAAGGCCTACTATATTTAATATTGATTTTAAGATTTAATAAAAGCTTAAAACTAATTTTAAGTTCTCAAATTATTTCTTAAGTTTGTGAAGTAGTTCATGGTTGAATGGCAAGTCATTGTTATCTCTCCTTGTGTTCATCTCACTCTTTCATGTTTTGTGTAAGTAATATGACTCTTAACAGGGCACATAATGTGTAAATGGTTGATTTGTGTATATTTAAGTGTGAATAATAATATTATTATCTATGATCAGACCTTATATTCATCTCCCTTGATAACCACATTGCATTCTACCTTCATGTTGAAACACTTTTGTTAAGAGAACCTTAGGTGTTGAGATTAGTTTTGTGAATCGCCTTTCATAGTGCATGTTCAAGTAGGCTTATGGGGTTAATATTGGTGTATAACCTATATTAGTCTAGTTTTAATTTCCTTCTATCCATTTTATTTTAATCAATTATATTAGTGGTTAGTTGTAGGTGTGGTGCAAAGGAGCTAGCCCTTCAATCGAGAGACTCATCTCTCCCATAGGTCACCCATAAATTAAGAGATGTTTCCATATTACATCAAATTTAAGGAGGCTCGATTAGATCTCCTTAGGGTGAAAATTTTATTGATAATAGTACCTAATCAAGATAACCCACCTTTGACTACCGAACCACAACTGTAATAAAATATACCATCTAGTTTTCTAGCCCAATAAATATCACAAGTGAAGGAGGCAATTATAGCTATTCAAAATGGGATGCAATTTTTTTTTTAAATGGATGAGTTATGTTCATATACATTTAACATGGGTTACCTTAAAATATCATTTCCTATAGTTTATGAACCACCAAAATTTAATAAATACAAGGGCAAAGATGACCCTAAGGAGTATTTGAAGGAGTTTGTTACTTTCTAGCCAGTGGCCTATAGTGATATCTACTTACTTCTGATTTTTCCTAGAGGTTTTATTTGGAGAAGCCTTAGAGTGGATTCTCAAACTACCAAATAATTTTGTATTTAACTCTGATGACCATTCAAATAAAATTTTATAGCATTTATCCTATAATCTCAAATATGAGATTACTTTTAATGATTTGGTTCAACCTAGATAAAGGGATGGTGAGAGCTTTGAAAGCTACTTACAATGGTGGATAGCACTTGCTAGTCATTTCATGCATATTTTACCTAATAAATAATTGATATATGTGTTTACCAAGAAATTACATAGTGAGATATCTTATAACTTTGAGCTTTATTATGCTCACACATTTGGGGAGATCAATGAAAAGTGTATACAAATTGAGAAGGCCCTTATCAATAAGGGTATAATCAAATTATTTTCTCCTAATAAAAACTAGAATAAAGGACAAAACCAAAACCAGATTCTAATTCAGATGCAAGTTCATCTATCACCTTAGGATAATACTTTTAAAAAACCTAAAGCCTATAACCATAATAAGAATGTTATTGATAATAGATTTACCTAATTGTGTCATGTCTAAATGGTACAAACACCATCTTTTCAACCAACTCCATATATGTAACTATCTCCATTTACACAACTAGCCCCATATATTATCCAATTTCCTAAGCTTAGTTTGATCCAAAAATTTAACCAATCCCATTTATGCAAACACTCCTTACTCCTATTTTGCAAGTACCTCATCTAAAATAAGACCTAAGGATAGAATCTTTAGTGATCTTAGAGAACCAATTGATTCAGTATTTCAAAAATTAGTCACTACCAATATGATTAGTTGGCCCATGCCAAAGCCATTTCTTTAAGGTGTTACTTTCCATTATTGGTATAAAGAGCATGAATTATGTGACTATCATTGAGTCAAAGGAAATTCCATATGTCAATGTGTGAATTTAAGGTACCTCATTCAAAACATGTCAAAAAATGGAGAGATCAAGTTGGATAGCAAGGCTTCTAAATCTAATCAAAACCTAGGTATTTATCAAGATCCTTTTCCATAACATAATGCTAAAAATAAAAATCAATAACCACAAAGGCCACCTCCAAAAAAAAATAATAGAAACAACAACAATAGTAACATTGACAACAACACAATGGTCAAAACCAAGGTCAAAATGACCTATCTAACTAAGAGGCCTATCATATTATCGCATATTACTATAAGAAAGTTGTGGGTTGTATTTTAGGTGGTCATATAGACACCATTCCCATAAACCATATAACAACTACCAATCAATCATGACTATTTCCTAACAATGCCTATCAACCTCCCTATATTGGTAATCCTCCTTTGACTTGTGACTATAACCAAGTAGAACAATAACCAAGGATTATCATCCTAGGAATTTCTCCTTCTTCCTATAGATATAATGGCCCTTTACCCAATCTAGATTTCATAATCACAACTCGGTGGACTAAAATCACCATAACATACCCATATCCACTTTCTACAATGAGCCCATTCAATCTACCATACCAACTAAGAGTAAGCCAATTACCAATGCTAAGGAGAAAACATATAATATTATGGATCAAATATAAAATATGCCCACACAAATCTCTATTTTTTTTTTAATTGTGTACATCTATTATCCATAAAAATATCCTTACAGAACTCTTGAACCAATCCCAAGTACCAAATGACATTACACTAGATAAATTCCAAGATTTAGTTGGACACCTAGCCCTTGGATATAAATTGACCTTTGACCAAAGTGATATGCCATCCCTAGACCCTCTCCATAATATTCCTTTATTTATTAAAGTTATGATAGCATGACATAAAGTTAAATGTGTCCTCTTAAACAATGGATTGGGCCTCAAAATTGTGCCTTTATGATTAGTCAAGTATTTAGAATACATAATAGCTAACCTTTAGTCAGAGACCATTACCATAAAGGCCTATGACTATGAATAATGATCATAAAAGGTAATAATCTATTTTTTATGTGTTAGAAATAGATTTATCATACAACTTGCTTCTAGGCCAACCATGGATACACAAAATTCAGGCAATACCTTCCACATTACACTAATGTATCAAGTTACCCCATTCTAAGATGGAGGCAAATATTCTTGTATACCTATAGCCATACCAATTTTGAAAACATCTAGAGGTTGAGTATGAAATTTATAATTACCATTTTGGCCTAGACTCTAAGCCTAAGAAGGACAAGGACATACTTATTGAATTTATAGTTTCTAATTGTATAGACCCTAATAGCCTTACCTCTACCTACTGTATGCCCCATCTTAAAATATCAAATCATTTTACTATATTTTATAAAGGTCTAGGAAAATACCTCACGCATAGTGCATTCCATGTAGCTAACTTTCCATAAGCCACTAATTCTATGAAATACCCAAATCTAAGGCCATTCACATGGAATGGTGATACAAAGGCAAGTTTAATGTCGTAGACCCTATTATTTTCACATTATTCACTACCAAAGAACAAGATCCACTTTTAAAATATGATTCTTAGTTTTATAATGATGACTTGGTTGATTGTTACCAAGGAAAAAGGTATCCCATCCCTAAGCAGATCATAGATAATCAAGATTATGAAGGCAATGGGTTGGGGATAGATTAACAAGGTAATATTGAGATAATTTCCTCAACCAAGTATAATGGAACTCATGGTTTTTGATTTAAAACACCTTGGAGTGATGTAACATATCGTATTTGTGTTTTTATATCAATGACTAGCAACAATGATGCCAGTAATGATCCAGAGTCTTATTATAATGTATATGAGGACTTAGTCAATACCAACCTATTTAAACCTCTTGCCATATATATCATTACATCTATCATTCATCATTCCTAACTTTTCATTCATCATCCATAACTCATCAATTAGGACCAACAAGAATCCATAGTGTCACTTGATGATTTCAAAAATGATGAGGCTATTTATGACTTTTTGGGCCTAAGAGAACTTATTCCTCTTGGAGATCATAAATAAGGTTTTTTGATTATATTGGATCTTTCTACCTATTTTATGGATTAGGTGAACTTATTTTTCCAAAAATAAAAATAAAATCAAACATTGAGGACCAAAAGTAAAAACCTCTTTGAGGCAATTTTGGACCAAGGTAAAATTAAAGAAAAAGGCCAGTCTCTTGGAGAAAACCTATTTTAGGTGCCATTAGATGGGGATGTTCACCCTTCCTCAGATGAAGCTTATGGTGTCACTAATGCCACAATCATTTTTGGGTCTGAAATTAGTGAAGAAGAATATCAATCATTTGAATAAATGTTCCAAGAATGTCTTAAATTATTTGTTGCATGGCCCTTGCCACCATTAGGTGATTTTTATTCTCTTGTTTGAGAGAATTGGATGATCCAATCTGACTAGATGACTTTCATATTGCCAACTAGTTCACATCTTTTCCAACTCTCCTAAAAGATGGTTATACACTCCTCATGTATGACACTTCTGAGGTCAAGATTGGATCAAACTAGGTGTGTCCTTCACCAAAGAGGAACATGAATAAATAATAACTCTCTTTAGGGAGTTCACCAACATTTTTTCATGGGCTCATTCTGACATGCCATGTTTGAACCCCACCCTAGTTGTACGTCATCTTGTTTTACATCTTGTTGCTAAACCATTCAATCAAAAATTGAGGAATATAGATTCTCATATTATCATATTATTCAAAAAAGAGATGGATAAAATATTAGACATAAGATGCATTTATCTTATTGATTACTTAGAGTGGATCTCCAATATTTTTCCATTCAAAAAACATCCATAAGGTATCAGATTATGCATTAATTTCCATGAAATTAACAAGTTTTACTTAGAGGATGACTTTCCTCTACCAAATATTGACATGATTTTTGACTCCATATCTAGGTATGAAATGCTTTCTCTCATCAATGTTTTTTTAGGGTACAATAAAATCAAGATTGTATCATAGGACCAACACAAAATAATGTTCACCACTCCTTTAAGAATATTTTACTATCAGGTCATGCCTTTGAGCCTCAAGAATATAGGGGCAACTTACCAATGGGCTATAAAAATAATTTTTCATGATATAATTCATGATATAGTTGAGGTTTATATCGATGACATCTTAGGTAAATTTAAGACCCATGTCAAACATCCAGTTGTACTTCAAAATTTCTTTGAATGACTTTGGGAGTACAAGGTTAGACTTAATCCAAAAAAATGCATCTTTGGCATAACTTCCAAAAAATTAGTAGGCTTCATTATTTTTCACAAGGGCATTGAAGTTATTCTATCCAAAGTCAAGGCCATTACTGAGATGTCAGCTCCATTTACTTTGAAGTAGATCCACAATTTACAGGGCAAGATATAATCAATTAGATGCTTTATATCCTAACTAGCTAAAAATGTGATCCATTTAACCATTTGTTAAAGAAGGGCACTACTTTTTCATGGAATGCAGATTGTTAGAAGGTCTTCAATCAATTAAAATAATATTTGGCCAATCCACTTGTTATATTATTGATTATGTCAGACAAGCCATTACTACATTACCTCTCTACAACTGAAAATGCCCTGGGGGCACTGCTAGCCTAACATGATGAATATGGTAAGTAACATGATGTATATTAACTAAGTTTCACATTGGTCATCTATGAGAACAATTAAATGCCAATTTAGAAATCTTATTTAGTTATGGTCTTTGTAGCACAAAAGTTATGCCACTACGTGCTAAATAATAAGACCATTATCATTACCAAAGTAGATCCACTCAATTATATACTTTCAAAAATAGATTTATAAGGATATACAGCTAAATGGATTATGATTATAAGTGAGTTTAATATTGAATATACTAACCAATAGGCCATCAAGAGACAAATAATTGCATACCAGCTTACTAAAGCTCCTCTTCCTGACACTCAACCACTTACATTTAGTTTTCTATATGAGTTTATCATGACCATATCAGAAACACCTCCTAAAGAGAAATAATGGAAACTTTATTTTGATGGTTCATTCATGTCTCATGGTTTGGGATTAGGACTATTGTTCATAAAACCATGTGGGGATCTCATTCCTAAGTAATTTGGTATCATCTTTTTATGTATCAATAATATGGCTGAGTACAAAGAGCTCATTGTAAGGCTTTGTTTAATAGTATAGTGAAATATTTAACATATAATACTTTATGGAGATTCACAAATTATCATTAATTAGGCCACAGACCAAGGACACAAATTTGGTACCTTATAAATCCATGGTAGACACTCTCAATCAATAGATTGCCCACCTTCAGTTTGAACAAATACCTAGGGCCAATAACAAAATAATAGATGCCATGGCTACAATTAGTTCTATGATCTACATCACAAATAAGGAAATAAATTATATGTTCCTTCTTGAACATCTTCTATCACCTACTCATGAACCGTTGATCATCAAGATGATCTATGATATAGTTAGTTCTATTTCTGCCTAGTATTACAAACTATATAATTATCTTCATGACCAAATCCTCCCACTAGACCTATCTCAAAAAATCAAAAAGACTTTACCCATAAAGCCTCTCATTATACAATACTTGGACCTATGCTCTATCATAGAAGTTTTGATGGAACTCTACTTTGTTATTTAACCTTGATAGAATCTAGACTAGTGTTGAGAGAAGTGCATGAAGGGGTTTGTGGGGCCCACACTAGTGGGTTTGTCCTTGAAAAAAAATTAATATATAATTTTTATTATTGTTTGACCATGGAATAAAATGTATTTTCTTATGTTAAAATGTGTAAACTATGTTAGATGCATGCCAATTTGATACATGCTCCAACTCGAACACTTAAGCCAATGACCACACCATGGCCATTTTCAATGTGGGGACTTGACCTTGTGGTAACTATTAACCCTACCTCCTTAAATGGCCATAAACATATCCTTACCACCACTAAGTACTTTAATAATTTATTGGAATCCATTCCCTTCACTTACATGATAGGCAAACAGATATCCAAATTCATTTTTAATCACCTCATCTACCACTATGGTATCCCCTCTAACATTATATCCAATAATGGTAGTTCATTTGAAAATAAGGATGTTAAATACCTATATGTTGAATATAACATTACCAAACATTTTTACACTGCATATTCCCTATAAGGTAATGGCCAAGTAAAAGCATTTAACAAAACCATTGTCAAGATTCCTTAGAAGATCATTAATTATGCTGGTTGCGATTAAAACCTACAACTCTTCTATGCCCTCTGGGCTTATCAAACCAATTTCCTCACTCTAATAGGGGCTATAACATATTCCATAGTTTATGTTAGTGAGGCCATTCTTCCTATTGAGGTTGAGTTGCCTTCTCTATGCATTTTATTGAAACATATCCTTGATGATGAGGATTACAAAATAGATCATTTGTAAGCACTGAAACTACCAGACGAAAAATGCATGACAGTTATGAATAGTCTTCAAGTATACCAAAATTGATTGCATGGTCAATATAATATGTGTGTGAAATATAGACAATTTGAGCTTGGTGATCTTGTACTCAAAGGAAACTAGAAGAACACTAATTTTGAATGCAAGAAAAAGGGCAAGTTTAAGCCTAATTGGTTGGGACCTTACATGATGTTTTCTAATATGGATCTGGAATATACGGGTTGTCAATTCCAAAAAGAGATGAAATTGATGAACTAATGAACATAATACATCTCAAGCATTTTTTTTCTTTAAAGACATGAAATATTGTCTATGAGGATTGTTTAATTTTTATTATAACATTACCTTCTTTACACCATATTATGTACCTTTCCCCCCATACATTCCCTATTGGCCAAAGTTTTTTTACCTCCTTTATTACCATTTTTACCTTGGTTCTAGTTAATTGATACTTTAGACACCTTCAATGGTTGGATTTAGATGCAATTTTAGCAGCTGGTTTAGTCTTACAACTTTTTGAGCACATTCTTTCACAAAGGGGAAGTATCTTTGGGTAGTATGACAATGGTTTGGTAATTGCATCCCTAATGTTATAAAACTTTATAAATCACTTATCTATGTAATTTTTCCCTATAGCCTAGGGCAAACCCACCTGTGTCATTGTTTCCTATAGCCTAGGACCAACCTTTTGTCATGACTTGCCTTATCATTGTTTCATATCCATGACATTTGCCTATTCATGAATATGTTATTACTTATTTAGATTCCTCATTGTATAGTGAAATACAGTAGATTGAGTTCCATCTAGAATATGTAGGAAACATTCAATGTTTTCTAAGGTTATCTTGACCACCCTTATTCTAATGCTCTCACCATTTTACAAGTAATTTAAGTCACACTAACATCATTTTATGAGTCATTTTTATGGGTGTTTTTACAATGCACTAATACACCCTAGACCTCTAATGCTATCTCTAGTTTGTGATTCATTTATGCTCTCACAATTTTGTGAGTTATTTACATTATCACTTTTTTTTTAGCTTATTCTTGTTCTAAACCGTAGATGCAGTGAACACTATGAACTATCAACTGAGTTCATTTGTAAACACTCACCTTTTTTAATTTAATATGGTTTCAGCCTAAACCATGCTCTTGTAATTTTGTGAGTTTCTATGCCTAAAATTCTCATAATCATGGGTTTCACCCCCTTTTATTTTACTCTCTCACCATTTTATAATCCTATTCCTACTTTCCTCTATGATCAATATCTTTTAATTGTCATCAATTTTCTTCTATCCCACATCTTGGGTGAATAACATTTGGCATAAATTCCATGTTGGAACTCATGTCCATAGGATAATATAGGTATCATCCAATCACCTAGTGCATTTAGAGACAACTCAACCACCTCTTCTTTATTATTATATTATCCTTGACCATTATAGTGTCATTATTTCCTATAGCCTTGGGGTAACCTTTATTATCATACCTTTACCATTGTTCCCTATAGCCTAGGGGTAGACTTTGTCATTGTACCTTTGTTTTTGTTACCTATATCCTAGGGAAAACATTTACCATAATACCTATGTCATTTCTCCTTATATACTAGAGGAAACCTTTTCCATTGTACTTGTGTCATTTTTATTTTTAGCCTAGGGGAAACCTTTGTGCCAAGCATAACACTTATATTACTTATGCACAAACAGTTAGATTATTTGTTTGTTATTTTTTACCTTAGATTATTTGTTTATCTTATTTTTACCTTAGATTATTTGTTTGTCTTATTTTTACCTTAGATTAATCTTCATTTAATTATATTTTCAAATTCTTTCATTTCTTGTATATGCCTTGATTTCATTTCACCTTAACTTAGGTTATCTATTGCTCTTGATTTAACTTAATTATTTATTTCTTACGCCTTAGCTTGTTTGTTTATTTATTTACCTTAAATTAGGTTATCTATTGATTTTGATTTAACTTAATTATTTATTTCTTATGTTTTAGTTTGGTTGTTTATTTTATTTTCTTTAGTTTAATTGTTAAACTACATTTTTATTTTTTATTTGGTTGATGACTAACATTATATATTTCTTTAGTGTTTTAGTTCTTTCCTTAGGTTATTTGTTGTTTCTTTATTTAGTATGGTGATGAGAAGCTTAATTTTATTCCAAATGTATCACAAAGACTTTGAATAGTCTTATTTTTGAAAGATTTACCATTATCTATTATAATTTTATGAGGGACACCAAAATGATAGATGATGTGATGGTTGATGAAGTTAACAAATTTGTAAACTTTATTAGAGATGAGAGGGATGGCCTCAACCCACTTGGTGAAGTTTTCAGTGGTAGTACGGATAAATGATGATGGAGGGATGAATGAGGGTTAATTTCCCTGATTAGATCTAAGCCCCATTAGGAGAAGAGCCAAAAGTCCTTGGAAACTTGTAATACATGACTTGGAATGTGAAGGAGGTTAACATGTTGTTGACACCTGACGTAATGCCAAACGTAATCAACATAATCTTGATGAAGTGTGGGCCAACAATAGCCAAGTTGAAAGACATACTTGGTAACTACATGACCATTAAAATGCCCACCACAAATCCCATCATGGACTTCTTTAATGGTGAAGGGAGTCTTAGTACTAGTGAGGCATCTAAGAAAAAGACCATCATAGCCTCGCTTGTAGAGAAGTCCCCCTAGCATAGTGTAACAAGTGACATATTTTATGAAGGCATGTATCCCATTATTAAAGAGATCAAAAGGGGTAATAGAGAAGGAAAGGTAATCTATGAGTTGCTTGTACCATAAGTCATGTGTGTTGGCTGTTACATTTTTGATAAAGAGGATGTTAGCTAATACATAGGAGGGTAATGTTAAGCGATGCATGGTAACATAGATTTTTGAGGAAGAGGATGAAGAGGGTATGTGTGAAGCAAGTGAAGCCATCATGTCAGCAAACTTGTTTGTATATCGAGGAAAATTTTATAAGAGATAAGAGTCAAATGATCTTAATAACATATCTACATGATGTTTATACTGCTACAAAATTTCATTTTTGTATAGGTAGGAACCATTAACCTAGTTAACCACTAGCTGAAAATCACTAAAAAAGGTTATGGATTTGATACCCAAGAAAAGAGTTATTTTAAGTCCTAAAATGAAAGCTTCATATTCAACCATATTGTTAGTGCATTCAAAATCTAGTTTAAATGACAAAGGCATATGTTTTTCATCTAGAGGAATAAGAATGACCCCCATACCCCTGTCATATTGACATTTAGATACATTGAAGAACATCATCATTTGATAAGAGATGTCATTGATGGAGAGTGTTGTAATGGATTCATTAAGGAATTTGAGGTTTGAAGGTTGATTGTTAGGTAAAGGGGCAATATCTAATTGGTCAATAATTATTTACCCCTTAATATACTTTTATTTAATGAATTCTAAGTTGAATTCGGCAAGAAGCATAAGCGACCAAGCTACATGTTGGTTGTGATATGGCTTGGAATGCATGTATTTGAGGGGATCAGTATGGGTGAACACATAGGTTTTGTGATTTAGGAGATAATGGGAAAGCTTGGAGGTAGAAAAGACCAATGCAAGGCAAAGTTTTTTAGTATGGGTAAATCGAGTTTACTAATCATAAGTGTGTGGCTTATGTAGTAAAATGCCTACTTTTGATGTTTGCCATCTTGATGAGTAATCATAGCACCTAAAGAATGGTCTATTGTGGAGATGTATAGATATAAAGGTTGATTTTCCTTAGGTGGAATAAGAGTTGATGAGGAAAGGAGATATTGTTTAAGTGCATCAAAAGCTTCTTGGCAATTTGTATTCTAATAAAAGGAGATATCCTTTTTGAGAAGATGGTGAAAAGGTTAGAAATGATCTGACAACTAGGAAATAAAGTGGTGAATTAACTAAAGTTTACCCTATAGGATACGTATTTGTTTTATATTAGTAGGTGGATACATCTCTAGGATTGCTCTAACCTTAGCAGGATCAACTTAAATACCACAGAGAGAAATGATAAAACCTAATAGTTTACTGAAAAGAACTCCAAAGACACATTTCTTTGGGTTCAGTAGAATGTTATATTGGAAGAGAAGTAAATATGGTTTGGAAAATTGTCAAGTGGTCTTGACAAATTTTACACTTGTCAAGTAAGTCATCCACGTAATCTTCCATAATTTTGTGTAGGAGATCATGAAAGATGTAGGTCGTAGCCCATTAGTAGGTGGCACAAATGTTCTTCAAACCAAAAGGCATGAACCGATAACAAAAAGTCTACCATGGGGTAATGAATATGGTCTTATGTTGATCTTTAAGAGTGATCAAGATTTGATTGTATCTAGAGAACCCATCTATAAGAGATAGCATCTTATGGTTGACCGTCAGATCAACAAGTTGGTCGATACTTGGCAATGGGAAGTCATCTTTTAGACAAGTGAGTTTTAATTCATGATAGTCAATGCAAATACAGATTCCCCCAGTTGATTTTATGATAAGAATGATATTAGAAATCCATTTTGGGTAGTCAATGGGTTGCATAAAGTTAATAGAAAGGAGGCATTGGAGATCTTCTTTGACTAAAAGAGCAATATGAGGGTGCATCTTGTGAAGCTTCTACTTTATAAGTTTAGCATATCGATTGGTGGAAATGTTATGGGTGATGATAGAGGGGTCAATACCAGGCATGTCATTATAATACCAAGTGAAGGATTTTATATAGATATTAAGAAAAGTGGTATAATCAACTTGCTCAGAGGAATCCAAATATTTGCCAATCTTGAGGATGTGAGGGTTATCATGAGAGGGTAGATTGATGTCAATGGTTGATTCATTTAACATAGCTTATGTTTTGGATAGGAGTGATCATTGGATATAAGAATCATCTACAACCATATATGTGATAATTGTGTCATCATCTTAACATTGGTTAGTGTTAATAGTGGGAGAGTCTTCATAAATTATTTTATGATCAATGAGAGGAAGGGACCTTTTTTCCTTACCTTGGTGATAGGTGAGAGGCCCCCAATGGATGGAATTTATTGGAAACAAATAGGAGGTATAGATACCTTTGATTTGATAGGTGATGGTAGAGAAAAAAGTGGAGAAGGAGAGACTGGTTCTTCAATAATTGGTACATGGGAAGTTTTAATGAGTTTAGTTGGTTTGTCATACCCCACTCCATGCCTTTTTTTGAAATTTTCAATGGTTTGGCTAGTGGGATATTCAATAGGTGTATGGAAACCTTGTTTGTAATGACCCAAACCAAATCCTTTCTAGGCACACCGATAGAGATAGGTGTGAGTCAATCTAGGGTTACTCAAAAAAGAGAAGTCACAGGTAAATGGTTGTGGTGAAGAAGATGGATTGTTGATAGTGGGAGCTTAATCAATTACCCCATATGTGAAATTAGTTTTAAGGTGAGGGGGGCCATAAGGGATGACCATCCCAATGTGGGGATCATAATTTGGGTGCATGTGAAGCCTTAAATACTCTTGTGGAGTATAGAACACATTGAGCATCAACAAATGATATTCACTAAGTGACAGACTTTGAAAAGTCTCTTCCATGGGATCCTTGTTAGGAATTTGTGTTACCAGTAGCTGTGTAGCTAGGGGAGTGGATCTTGTGGAAGTTTCATAAGTATCATGTGGTGAAAATGATTTTTTCAATATAATGAGAACATCACTGGGACTATAAGTCATGTTTCATGTTTTAAATAGAGGTGGGTTAGTAGGTATAACATGTACTTGTCCATCATGTCCAAACTTGACACAATGGTGCAAAGTTGAGGGTACACAATTAGTGATTTAGAAGAATAAGAGATTCTATTCATGGCCATTTATGAAAATGCCTTCACAAGAAAAAGTATAGATGATCAAGAAGAAGAATAGGATGAAGCCAAAGTGAATCTGGAAGGAGAACTCATTTGTGCCTTAGAAGAGTTAAAAGCTCCTGAGAAGAAGAATCTAAGATTAAAGCTCTAGAATGAGAAAAATGAAAAAGAGCTAAAATAAATAATTGAAAATCTACAAGCACACTTTGAAGAAGCTAAGAATATTAAAAAATATCTAACGGTATAGTTGCAAAAAACAAGTGAAGAATGTGAAAGGTATGTTATTAAAATTACTTCTTTAAAAGTAGATATTGAGAAAATAAATAAAGCAATCAATGATAGAGAAAACAATGATTTAAAATTTGAGAATAAAACTAATATGTTGAATAAGATATTATAAAGTCAAAGATCAATGTTAGCTAAGACAAGTATCAGATTTGAAAAAGAGAAAGGGGAGGCCACTAATTTCACATATAAGGTTAACATAGAAAAAATAAAGATCTATGTTGAAGCTCTTACAAAAGAGGAAATAAAAAAATAAGAAGTTAAGAATATAGAGGACATCTAAAACAAAAAAGGCTCAAAGGAATAGAGCTACAAAAGGCAATCAGGTTAGAGATACACAAATAAGTCCTATTTTTATGGTTATTATTTTTATTATAATTTATATGGTCATAAGAAAATAGAATGTCAAAAAAGGGCTAACAATTTCAAAAATAAGGAGAAGGAAACTCATACAGATTCAAGCAAAAGCCACAAATCTTTTGCTCCTCTATCAGGATTTAATGAAGAGGCCATAATATGTTACAAGTGCAACAACTTCAGACACATAACCTGGTACTATAGAACCATGTTAGAGTTAGTCAAGAAGGACCAAAGTTTTGAGGCTCGATTCATCAAGAAGAAAGTTTAGATAGGTTAATAGCAGAAAAAACAACTTGAAAAATATATGTTGGTACAAACAACTTTGCATGCAAGAAACAAAGAAAAGCCATGGTTCATTGATAGTGGATGTTTGAGGCACATGATAGGAGACAAGAGTAAATTTATAACCTTGAAGAATATCAATGATGGCACAATGAAATTTAGAGATAATACTACTGCTAGAATTACTAGAAAAGGTACACTAAGTTTGGATAATGGTAGAACTAAAACAAAAAATATTTTGTATATAGAAGGTATTAAGCATAATATTTTGAGTGTAAGTCAAATTTGTGATTAGGGGGACACACTAAAGTTTTATGCAGAAGGTTTTGAAATTAAGATAAAAGATTCAGATGTGTTGGTTGTAGATGCTCAGAGAAAAAACAATAATTTATATATGTTATTAGACATAAAAGGTAAAAGATATTGTTTGAGTCAGATTGAAGAAAGTTGGCTCTGGCACAGGAAAATGAGACATAAATTTTGACAATCTTGTCAACAACAGCAAGAAGCAAGCAGTTAAAAATCTTTCAAAGATTACAAAGCCATCCATCATGCTTTGTGAACCTTGTCAGCATGGGAAGTAGGCCAGAAGGCGGTTCAAAACAAAAGCATACTAGGCCACTAAGATGTTAGAGTTTGTTCACACTGATTTATGTGGACTTATGAGAACTAAAAGTACTCAAAGTAAGAAATATTTCATGTTTCTTATTGATGATTTTCACGTATGACTTGGGTAATGTTTTTAAAGAAAAAATCAGAAGCTTTTAGACATTTCAAAGCATTTAAAGCATTAGTTGAGAATAAAACTAGTTTGAAGATTAAGTGTCTAAGATTAGACTAAAGAGGATAATTCATGTTAGATTAGTTTTTTGAAGACCATGAAATAAAGATACATTATTCAGTAGTAAAAACTCTATAGCAAAATGGATTAGTTGAATGGAGAAATAGAATAGTTCAAGAGATGGTGAGAACAATGCTAAATAAATCCAAGATAAATATTGGAGAGAGGTAGTTGGTATAGTAGTGCATATTCAAAATAGATAATTATTAATATTCAATAGTAATAAGACTCCTTATGAGCTATGGAAAGTTAAACTAGCTACAGTTGATTATTTCAAAAAAATTGGCAGCAGATGCTTCATAAAGAGAATCGATGAAAAATTGGTAAAGTTTGAATCTAGAGAAGATGAAGGTATATTTCTTGGTTATTCTTAAAAAAGTAAAGCTTATAAATTTTATAAAAAAATAAGAAAGAAAATAGTTGAAATTACAAGTGTCAAGATAGAAGAAGATGGAGCACAAAGAATCAGTGATTTAATAGACATTCCTAAAATCATTAAAAATGAAAATTTTGAAGAATCAAATGAAGATGAGAAGAAGGAGAAAAATGACACCAAAACCCCATCCAAATATGTCTAGATAAATCATAATGAAAGTGACATCATTAGGGACATAAATGAAGGAATTCACAACAAAAGAATGATGGTAAGTGAATATGAGCAAGTTAGTTTCTCTTTGTTATCTAAAATTCAGCCTATAACTTTTTCAGAAGCTAGACATGATGAGCATTGGGTTAAGGCTATGGATGAAGAATTAAATAAAATAGAAAAGAATGATACTTTGGAATTAGTGCCTAGACCAAAATATCACAATGTGATAGGAACAAAATGGGTTTATAAAAATAAGTTGAATGAAAATGGAGAAGTGACCAAAAATAAAGCAAGATTAGTATGTAAAGGATATGATCAGATTGAGGGAATAAATTTTAAAGAAAAATTTTCACCAGTGGAAAGTTTAGAGGCTATTAGAATGTTTCTTGCATATGCAGTGTTTAAAATTTTTAAAGTGTTTTAGATGGATGTCAAATCTGCCTTCCTAAATGGGAATCTAGAAGAAGAGGTCTACACTAAGCATCCTAAGGGATTTAGTCTCTCAAATGTTAGTAGCCATGTATGTATATTAAAGAAAGCACTATATGGATTGAAACAAGCTCCTAGAGCTTGGTATGCCAGAGTTGATGAGTACTTGTAGGATTAAGGTTTCAAGAGAGGATTTGCTGACAATAATCTTTACATCAAAATAGAAGGTGAGCATCAATTGATTATTGTGGTATATATTGATGACATCATTTTTGTAGGAAACATTGAAAAGATGAAAAAATAATTTTTTGATACTATGCAAAAAGAATTTGAGATGTCTATACTTGGAAAATTGTCATTTTTCTTAGGCTTGCAAATATTTCAATCAGATATAGGAATTTTCATATCTCAAAGTAAATATGCTAAGGCAATGTTGAAGAAATTTAGTTTTAAGGATTGTGCACCAGTTGGAACACAAATGAATACATGAAATAAGGTGAGAAAGGATGAAGATTCACCTATTTCAAATCAATCTTTGTATAGATCTATGATTGGTAGTCTTTTATATTTAATAACATCAAGGCCAAACATCATGCATGTAGTAGGTATGGTTACAAGATATCAGTCAGCTCCAAAAGATAGTCATGTTCAATTGGTGAAGAGAATATTTAGATATATCAAGGGGACATTGTATTGTGGATTGTGGTATCCCACAGGTAGAGATTTCACTTTGGTTACTTATACATATTCAAATTAGGTAGGTTTCTTGGATGATAGAAAGAGTACAAGTGAAGGAGCTTTCTTCCTCAATGATAACTCAATATCATGGCTAAGCAAGAAGCAGAACTTAGTATTACTTTCTATAGCTAAAGTAGAATATATTGTAGTAGTATTATGTTGTACTCAAGTGATTTGGATGAAACAAACTTTGGAAGATATCAAGGTAAAATATGATGAACCTATTTCTATTTTTTGTAACAACACAAGTGCTATTAATATCTCAAAAAATCTAGTGATGCATTCAAGAATAAAACATATTCATATCAGATATCACTTCTTGAGAGAGTAGGTTGTAGATAAATAGGTTAAGATAGAATATAATAGTACTACAAAGTAGATTATAGATATTTTCATAAAGGCACTACCAAAAGATATATTTGAGTATCTACGGGAGAAGGTGGGAGTAATTTCTTTTACTTCTTGTCATTAAGGATTAGCATTAGTTGAGGGGGAGCTAAGTGTTATCTCTAAGATAGGACCTTTTCCATTGATGTCAAAAGGGGAAAAGAAAAAGTATAGGTATAGGTTCAGAAATAGGTACAAGTTGCTACAGTAAAGGGGAGTTACAGTATATTTTTTAGATGGTAGTATGTGCAAGTTGACATGTGCAACATAGGTTTTAGGATGTAACATTTTTAGTTTGAGGTTTCCATCAATGACAAAGAGGGAGATTGTTTTAAATATTTTCACTGATGTCCAAGGTCTAACATTGGTGATACAGGCCCCATTTCATTTAATGGTGTTTTTAATATTCATATCTTGGCTAATGTGTGTTAATATTTATTTAATATTAATTAATATATATTTAGTTGTATATAAGTCAAAAGAGGGCCCATGGAGAAGTCAAAAATTCATAGGGTGAAGACAAAAGAGGAATGGGACACATTTTCTCATGAAGAGTCATCTTGAGGAATTCCAAGAGTCACCAAGTGAAGACAAAAGAGAGTATGGCACATTTTTTTATGAAGAGTCATCTTAAATAATTCAAAAGGTCATGAAGATAAATACAAAAAAGGAAAGGATGCATTTTCTTATGAAGGGTAACCATGTGACTTTTTAAATGTAAGGATACAAAGGGTCATGCAAGTTTGGTGCCATTTTCCATGAGGATTGAAGGGTCATAAAGGGTGAATGCCAAAGGTCATTTGAAAAGATATAAATAAAGTCTTGAGAAGACATTTTTAATATTCAAGAGAGTGCATGATTTTGTAATTGTTTTATATAAGAAAAGAGGAGAGAAAATCAAGAGATATTATAGAGTTATATCATTTGTTGAGTAATCAACATCAAGAGATAATTTTTTTTTATACACAAGAGGGGTTGGTGCTCACAAATAGTTATTGTGTTGGTACTCGGCATAGGTTTTGGTGCTCCTAAAAGGTGGTGCTTGTAAACTTTGTAATTTGAGTTGTTGCTCATTCATATACTTGAGATTGTTCTTTGTGGTTTTTTCCACTTTAGGTTTCCACATAAAAATCTGGTGTCTTTCTCTCTCTCTTGTGTGGTGCATGTTATTTTTTTAGTTTTATTGCATATCTTGAATGCGTGATTAAGTGGTTAAAGAAAATAAATCATAAAATATATATATATATATATATATATATATATATATATATATATGGGGGTGAATCAGTGTATATATATATATATATATATATATATATATATATATATACACTGATTCACCCCCCCCCCCCCTCTTAGTATATTTCATGCTTAACACACAAAGTGGAGAAAATGTTGTAATAATGAGTGAAGATGGAAAATAATAAATTATTATGGGGTTATTTTCCATATGAGAAATTTTATATGCCTTTAGAGAGAGACCAAGTAATCAAAAGAAAATATCCAAACAAAGATAAGATACCAATATTGGTCAAGATGAAATATAGAGGTAAGCCCACTTAAAATGTTTTTTTGTGGTAAAGAGAGCCTAGAGAACCTCATGAAATAGATTGTTGAATTATAAATTTTATTTGAGGAGGAACATTTTTTATATCCCATGAGATAAATATTGCATGTAATACATTATGTGGACATGCAACTATGTTTTGGAGAGTTATCCAAAATAAGAAACAAGAGAAAGGAAAAAATAAGGTGAGTAGTTGGGAAGTTATGGTTTCTAAATTGATGGGTCATGTTGTGCACCAAAAATTATAGAGATAATGATTGAGAATATCTAAGGATTGAGACTTGAGATAGATAATAATAGGATTGCCTTGATAGGACATAAGAGGGGAATTTCCATGTGAGTAACCCAAAGTTATTATGAGAAATAAAAAGGAAAAGGATATGACTAAAGTGAAGAGGATTCCCATAAAAGGTAATGGGAAAGTGAGGTTTCCATCTAAGAATCTCAAATCTATTTTGAAAAGAAACAAATATAAATAAATTTGTAAGCATCCCATAGAATAAATCTTCATGGAAGAAAATATGGAAGTGATATTGTTGATGCGATAGATTACACCCTCTAAAGAGAGGATAAACTCTCTTCATCCACACTACATAATGGAGACATCCCTCTTGTTTTGGGTGGAAAATGTGAGGGATGAATCTCTAGATTAGGGGATAGCTCCCCTTGATGCACCTTGAATTCCTGGATTTCCTAATACTAACTACTTAGGGGGATGAAAAGGGAGAGAAAAATACTAAAATCAGAACCTAAACTATGTAGTGATGAACCAAATGGATGGTCTACTTAGTGTTGACATACACTTTAAATCAAGACAAGCTAGCCTACACTTCACTTAAAATGAGACCTTTATTACAACAATGTTTCAACAGGGGGTCCTGTGGAGAGATAAGAGAAGAAAAAACTAGCATAAAAGGTGTTCTAAGACACACTAATGTGTAGCCTATTCACTTGCCTATACTTCTTTAGACACTTCCTATGACCTATAAGAAAAGAAAACACAAACACTAGACACTGCTAGGGTTGGCACATGAAGGTAGAAAAAGAGACCACACTTTCACAAAACTAACACCCAAATGTATGCTCAGTGCAACACTCAAAATAAGGTAAAAGATTTGTCTTATATTCAAGGTAAAATTTTGTAGGGCTTCACCATACAAGCTGAGAGATCCCTTACTCAAATGAGAAATTACAATATATAGAGTGCTGGAACAAGATAGCTAACAAATCCCTAGGAAAGGAGACCCATGCTGAGTCAAACATGTATGGAGACAAGAGGCCATATTGCTACCATGTTTTCCATATTTGGATATGGAAACCATGTTGTAGGTTATCCAAACCACTACTTTTATTGTCCTTGGCTTACAAAAGTATGTGTTACTCCTTCCAGTAACTGACAAAGCCATTCTAAAGTTGTTGTGGTTGGACTATGTTTTCCTCAATGCCTAGGCACAAATTGGATGCACATTAAAATATTGGCATGAAAAAATGGTTGTACCTTATATCATTTGAAAAATAATCCTTTTACTGGTTTTTAGTAGAAACTATTTCACCTAAGTGCAGTTACTCTTCTTACTGATGACACTTGTGCCACTTACCTTGGTCTGGTTGGTCCTTGGGTCTATGCTTTTGACTTGTCACACCACTTGGAACTTTTGAGATTTTACTTTATTGTTCTACATGGCTATGTTCTAGGTTATCCACCTTGTTTTCTTTTAATTTGTTATTTCCCTTTGCCTTGACTTTTTCCTTTTTGTCTTTAACCATTCAGTTTCTCGGGCACTTGTTATTTATCAGGCCTTCATATTGATATTTTCCATTTTCCAAACTTATCCAAGCTCTCGAGTCTTTTCATTTCTTTGCTTGATTCTTCCCTTTTTCCTTGTCTTTTCCTTTGGGTGGGCCTATCTTCACCATGTCCTTCAGATAAAATGTTTGAAGGATTTCCTTCAAACATTTTTTCTGAAGGATTCCCTTTCAAATTTATTCTACCTTCATTAGCCTTCGAGATTTTGGTAATGTCAAATTTATTCAAACAAAATGTTCAAAGGAATTCGTTCAGACATTTTGTCGTAAGGAATTCTCTTTTGGGCTTGCCTTTGCTCCTTTCTTTCAGTGAGCCTCTATGTTACATTGTCCTTCGAACAACATGTCTGAAGGAATTATTTCCTTTGATTGCTTCTTTGCCTAAAGGACATGTGCCCTTTGGGCCTTTTGTCTTTGTCATTTATTTCTTAAATTTCCCTTTACAAAGGATTATCCCATCAAAAATGCCCTCTACAAGGGTAGGTTCCCTTTGAAAACTTTAAAAATGACCCTTCAAAAAAAATGAAAATAGTCCTCTTTCTCGATCAAGTTCCCTCCATAAAGGCACTTACCCTTCAAAATGTTTGCAATTTCCCTACACGTATTTGAATTTCCCTTCAAGGAAATTCCTTGCCTTTGCAAGCCACTTAGATTAAATTAGGTCCTTGGAAAGAACTTACTCATAAAGTTCCTTAAGGCATCTTGACAAACCTGAATGTTTCTCTAGAGCCTTTCGGGTTCTCCAATGCTTCCTACTTTGGAATTTAGACCTACTCCAACTTATGAAATTTCATGAGTAAGACCCCTTATCAAACCTGATTGCAATTATCTTGACTCATTCAAGCTTTTAGATTGCTTCTACTTATAAGACAAAATAAGTAAAGTCATTTGGAGAACCTGATTTGGCCTAGCAAGACCAAATCAGGTTTTGCAAGTGACTTTACTTATGAAATTTTCACAAGTAAAGTGGTTTACAAAACCCATAATGCACTATGGGGACCAAGTAATTACATTTAAAAAGCTTGAAGTAGTTCCCCTTGACAAACCTGAAATACACTTGGTTAAACAAAATGAGGTAAACACTTGGTTTCTTTCATGGAACAGGTCTGACAGGGAACCTTGATGAATGATTTTATCCAAAACATGGATTGAAGACTTATGCCCAAAAGAGGGGGTTCCCATTTTTTACTCTAAATGACCAAAAAATGGTCAACAAACTAGCAACTCATAGGGAAAGCATGTTTGCTATGCTTGGGAAGACTAGTAGCCTCAAAGTCCATTAGGCATGGAATTAGAATGCATATTGAGAATGTTAAAATAGACTTGTAAAAACCCTTGATTCAACAAAGCTTTACCTCAAACAACAAGGAAAAAAAACATGTAAAAAAGGTAAAAAACAACAAACTTGTGCAACAACACTTAGGGAAAATGGGGAAAAACAAGGAAAACTATGTACATGACAAAAGAAACATTGTAATAATGCTTAAGGTATATCCCATTGACTGGGATATGTATCTCTTCACCATCCAACTTGGAAAGTTGGAAAGCATTATGTTGCTTGTATTGGGTGATGACATATGGGCCACTCCACAAAGCATCAAACTTTATGTGCCTTCTAAGATTGGCTCAGTCCTCATCCCACTTCAAGACAATATCACCTTCTAAGAAGCTCCTTAGCGTAGGAATTTTGTCAAAATGCCTTTTTTTTTTATTGGCAGTTGGTCATGGCATCCATGGCTTCGTCTCTCACTTCTTGAAGCTCCATTATCTCACAATACCTAACTTCCAAGATGTCACACTCCATCAATTGTAGCTGATGGATAAAATCCAAGGCTGGTAACTCAAGTGAGATAGGAATTCTAGCTTCCCTTCCATACACAAGTGTGTATGGTGAATTCTTGATTGCCCTCTTTGGAGTGATCCTATCTGCCCAAAGAGTTGTCTTCAACTTGGCATGCCAAGTCCTTTAATTTTCCTCCATTATCCTCTTTATGATATTAATCAAATTCTTGTTTATGGACTTAACCAGCCTATTTCCTTGTAGATAGTAGTTGGAAGAAGTGCTGATATAGATTCCATACTTCAATGCCCAATCACTTATCTTTGTTTCAAAGAAAGCCAATGCATTGCCTGAAATGATTATGGTTGGGACCCCACATCTTGTCACTATCCTTCATATAATTCTAAGATTTCACTCTCATTAGCCTCTTTAAAATATATAGCCTCTACCCACCTTTTGAAATAATCTATGGTAGTCAAAACCTACTTATGTCCAACATTAGAAGGAGGATTGATCAGCCCTATGAAGTCCAACTCCCATTGCATGAATGGTTGTTCCACCTAAATAGGATGAAGAGGCATTGCAACCAGCCATTATTTCCCATCAAAGAAGGCACATTTTTGACATTTACTCACCTAATCATGAGTGTCTTTAAATAAACTAGGCCAAAAGTAACCACCCCTCATAATCCTTATAACTATGGCCTTGGGAGCAAAGTGGCCACCTGCTGGTCCATCATGAAACTTGAATAGTACCTTTCAACTTAGTATGAATCAATGCATCTTAAGAGCACCCCTAAAAAGTTTTTTTTGAATATTACTCCATCAAATATGACATAAGGAAGATATTGGAGTAAAAAATACCTCCTCTTGGTCCTATCAAGACCTTGTGGACACTCACCAGTTTGAAGGAAATGAACTATGTCTTATGCCCAGCTCTTCATGACTATAGGTACAACTATTTTAGGTTCATCGTGGAGTACTAAAATGTTCTCCTTTTGGTTTTTCAAGTTTTTATCAAAGTTTTCACATGATCTCTTCTTCTTAGTAGCTTGGTAGTCTTGATCTCTACGTCATACTCCACGCCCCTTTCTCATTCAAGTCTTAGTTCAAAAAGAAGTCTTTTACACTAGGATGTGGCACCATGATGTGAACTTTGCTTATAGATAACATATGTCTAAACTTATTCAAACTTTGTATGATTTCAAGCACCTTCTTATCAACATACGTGTATCTAACCTTATAGCCTTCTAAACCTTGGCTGAAAAAAGCAAGAGGTTATTCTAAATTCTCACCATTTACTTGAGTGAGCATAACAGAGATTACTTCTTCATTCCCAAAAGTGTATATATTGAAGTCCTTAGAGAAGTTTGGACTAGTTAGGGTAGAATCTTGGGAAATATCTTGCTTGATGCCTTCAAATCTTTCTCTTCTTCTTGTTGTCCATGTGAATGTCTCATCCTTACTTAGTATGGAAGTTAATGGCTTGACAAGCTCAGCAAAGTTAGGAATGAATCTCCTAATGAAATTTATCTTACAAAATAAAAAATTTAGGCCCTTCTCATGCTTAGGCAATGACAATCCTAAGATGATGTTCACCCTCTTTGGATCAATGGACATGCCTTCTTTCAAAATAACATGGCCCAAGAGCTTGCCTTCATGGATGAAAACACACATTTCTTTGGGTTGAGAGATATGCTAAACTCTCCACACCTTTCAAATATTTTCCTTAGGTACTTCAAGTGTTCACTTTCCTCCTCAGAGAAGACTATCACATCATCAAGATAAAATAACATAATGTTATTGATCAAACCTTGGAAAGCCATGTCTATAGCATGTTAGAAAGTAGCTCTAGCATTTGACAATATGAATGGCATCTTCATGTAAGTGTATGTTCCCTACTTGGTGGTGAAAGTTGTCTTGTATTGATCACATTCTTGTACCAAGATTTGATTGTACCCAAAGTAGCCATCTAGGAGAGAGAACCTTTCACCGCCTATCACCATCTAAAAAATTTACTCCATACTTGGAAAGGAATAGTGATCTCTCAATGACACTCTATTCAAGTCTTTGAAATCCACATACAATCTGACTTCTTCATTATTCTTCCTAACATGGTCCAAATTGGCCAACCAAGAAGAGTGTTTGATAGGGAAAATGATCCTAGAATCGATTAGTTTGGTGAGTTCCTTCCTCATGAGAGGCTCAATCTTTGGATTGATTTTCATTTGATTTTGATTAATGGGTGTGACACCTTCATCCAGCTCAATGGTGTGTTGGGCCAAGCTTGGATAAAATCCCTTAAAATCACCATACTCCCAAGTGAAAACATCAACAAACTCTTGACATAACATAATGAAAGCATGCTTTTCCTCATTTGTACACACCTTCCCAAGTGTAATTAGCTTATCTTTGTAGATCTCTACCCTTTCATAATTTTCCTTCTTGGTTGACATGCTTACTTTATCTCTCTTGATTTGGTCATCTTCATTGAAAATTCTCTCAAGAGTTACCAAACCTTTGGGAAGACTGTTGGTCTTTAGTTAAACAATCTACCCATCATACTGTTATTATAGCTTGGACTAATTTTTGGAAGCAAACTCAGCTTCTTCTTGAAAGAATAGTGCTATTTGCTGGTCACTTTTAAACACTTACCAATTTGTGACATTTTTTGGTATGGAGGGCCTCACAATCACCTTTAAATGATGTTTATTCTTGCTTTGTCTTATCCCCTTTGGGATGTCAAACTGAGCACCAACTACTGCTAGTTTATTAGCATGTTTATTCTCCTCTCTTAGAATGGAAGTGAAGTTGAAATCAATGAACTTCTCTACAAGTTCCCATATTTTATGCTTGTAAGACATGAATAAGGAGTTCTTGGTCAAGTTTTAACTTCTCACTTGGTTCATAATCAACTCATTGTCTCCAAACACTTGAAATTATTTAATTCCTCTCTTCCTTGCCCATACTAAGACATGAACAAGGGCCTCATACTTTGCTGCATTATAGGTGTAGGAGAATTGAAACCTAAAATTTGAGAAGTATTTATCCTTTGAAGGTGAAACCATCATTGCCCCACCACTGGCTCCCAACTTGCTTCTATATCCATCAAAGAATAGTTTCCATAAACCATAGTCCTCTTGGTCTATCTTCATCAATTTTGGCATGAAATCATCTTTCTCATGCATATAGTAGACTCTAAGACCAGCTTCTTCAATGAAATTTTAAGGATCATGCTCAAATTTGTCATTTCCCCATTCATCTATGATAAGGTTAGCAACTCCTACAAGGGAAGATGATGGAGATTGATCCACTTGGAGCTCTTCTTCATCAATGATTACATAGTTCACATTTGCCACTTTGGGTGAGTATGGCTCTAGGTGATCTTTTTGGATCGTCTTTGACTCAATCTTCACTTTAGTTCCATACTTTGTCTTAAAAACCATGTAAGACCAGTTTGCTACCAAGTATCCACCTATCTTGGATGTGAAATCCCTTGACAATCAAAGAGCGAAGCAAGGAGGAACATCTACCACTACCACATCATGGGTAATTGAGAAGGTCAAACATGCATGGAGAGTCAAATTCAATCCTCTTTCCACTCCTAAGGTCTTATCTAGTGATCCATCCAACTTTAAAACTCCTTTGGTCATTTGCTCATACTTGAGGCCTAGCTTATCAGTTATGCATTTGGGCATAACTGAGGTTCTTACTCCACTATCAATGATGAAATTATAAACCAAGAAATCACTAATAATCAGAGATAAATAAAAGGGGGGACCTTATCATCTTTATTTGATTAACCAGCCATGGGGGAAGCCCCATTTGCTACCAACACATTATCATTTCTTGTTTGGATAGCCTACTCACCCAACCCATATAATTCCTTTTGGAGTATATATTTTTGCACTGGTAGTGCTAAGGAATCCCATAATGATATGTTCATGTGCAGCTTCTTCATTTGGTCCACCACATCGATTAAAGGATTTCCCCCTTTAGAGTTATCCTTGGGAACATTTGTATCCTATGGTGTAACCTAAGGAGCTAAAGCTACAATCATTGGCTTGAAATTAGGAAACTTTTGATTTGCTTGTGCTCTTAGGGCTATTTCAGGTACACTCCTTACTTGATTGGATGGAGGAGACATAGTAAGTACTTGAGTGGCTGCTTGAGTTTCATCAATGGCTCTCTTTTTAGACCTGGTGTTGGATGCAACACCAACATTCTAATTAATTATACTCCCCACATAGTTAATTACATATAACTCTCCTTTTAAGTGATTCATGAGGGTGGAATCATATTGAGCCTATCTACTATCTATCCCAAGTTGTGTTGACTTCTCAAAATTGGAGAATTGTGTAGCCTAATCACCTTGTGCAGTCATGCTTTGATTTGGTAGCTCACTGGCATAAGAAACCTATTCTTGGCCATGCTCAAGGGTGGATAGTTGGGTTGATCCTACACCAAATTATTTTTAGAGGGTACAAAAGCCTTGGAAGACGAAGGGGCATTTGGATTATATATTTTATAAATCTTGACATGTATAATTTAACCTTGCCCTTGATTATAATTTTGGAAGGGAGGCCTATTTACTTGCCCAAACTATTGGTAGCCTTGATTTGGCCTATAACTCTGAGCTTGTTGTCTTTTGAGGGTAACTAACTCATTGGTAACACATTGTAGTAGGCTCTTAACTTTAACAATGTCATTTGTAGGGGTATCAACTAAATTCTCTTGATTAGGTAGAGGAGCTAGAGTTGGAAAAGTAGGCTGGACTAAGGGCTGTAAATTGGGAAAGAGTGGCATAGGAGGTATAGGAGCTATCTTTCCTACTTAAATAAGGCAATTTTTAACAGCTATGGCTATCTCATAAGCAATGGGTAGAGTGTTTCCACCTATATATCATGATAATAATGTCACTATTAAGGGCCTTCAAGTAGTAAAGGAAAGCATAGCTTGGGGTTGGCCTCACAAGAATTGGGATCATGTCCCAAGTCTTTTGTAACCTAGTGTTAAAATCTTGCATAAACTCATGTGGGGATCTCTTCATGTTGGTTAACTACTTATCTAGAGACAAATGATCCCTTTTTCCCCCAAACCTATTGGTCAAGAGTATCCCTAACTCATCCCATGAGCCAACTAAATTCATAGGCAAAGTCCCATATCAGTCTAGAACTTTCCCTTTGAAGGACATGGCTAGCAATCTAATATCTACATTTTCTTTAGTGATATTAAGGATGTTGTAGAGACTTTCTGTGTTTCTAATATGCTCAATAGTAGTGATTGGGCCCTCTCTACTAAAGGGAGGAACACTTTTGAAAGCTATCCCTAGAATTGGGTCATACTGTCGAAGGTCCAAGGGACTTTGACCATTGAAGGACATAAAAGGGAAAGCTCTAGGGGCTACTATGGCTATGAAAGGATTCAATAGGGGTCTCCTTGAGTAGGTATATTTTATGGATGGCATAGGAAAATGGCTTCCTACGTAAGGGTGGATATTTATAAATTTTAGTCTCTTTACTAAGTTCAAAGGTAACTCAACAAATTTAAAAGAGACACCCCTAGAAGAAGATCTTGTAATGACCTTTGGAATGGGATGTCAGGCTGGTCATTGATTAGACACTTGGTTCCTAAATGGAGTCTCTAGGTGCTGAATATAGCTCCTTCTTTTGGATTTTTTAATCATATCAAGACCAACACCAATCCTAAAACTTGTAGGACATAGAAATTGGTCCCATTGGGCATGCCAAAAACTATTGACATGGTAGATTGTACCCTCTGAAGAGAGGCTCAACTCTCTTCATCCATGCAACACAATGGAGACATCCCTCTTGATATGGGTGGAAAATGTGAGGGATGAATCTCTATATTATGGGCTAGCTCCCCTTGATGCACCTTGAGGCCCTAGATTTCCTACTACTAACTACTTGGGGGGATAAAAGGGAGAGAAAAATACTAAAATCAGAACCTAAACTATGTGGTGATGCACCAAATGGATGTTCCACTTAGCTTTGACATACACTTTAAATCAAGACAAGCTAGCCTACACTTCACTTAAAATGAGACCTTTCTTGCAACAATATTTTAGCAGGGGGTCTTATGGAGAGATAAGAGAGGGAAAAATAACACAAAAGGTGTTTTGAGACACACTAATGCATAGCCTATTCACTTGTCTATACTTATTCAAACACTTCTTATGACCTGAAAGAGAAGGAAACACAAACACTAGACACTTCTAGGGTTAGCACATGAAGGTACAGAAAGAGACCACACTTTTATAAAACTAACACCCAAATGCATGCTCAGTGCAACACTCAAAAGAGGGTAAAAGATTTGTCTTAGATTTCAGATAAAATTTTGTAAGGATTCACCATACAAGTTGAGAGATCCCTTCCTCAAATGAGAAATTACAATATATAGAGTGTTGGAACTAGATAGCTAACAAATCCCTATAAAAGGAGACCCATGTTGAGTCAAACATCTACTGAGACAAGAGGTCATTCTGATACTATGTTTTCTATATTTTTATATG
This sequence comes from Torreya grandis, assembly GCA_037957365.1. Taxonomy (NCBI): domain Eukaryota; kingdom Viridiplantae; phylum Streptophyta; class Pinopsida; order Cupressales; family Taxaceae; genus Torreya; species Torreya grandis. The sequence goes on from JARHVA010000799.1 coordinate 2,345,773, forward strand.
GAAACCATGATGTAGGCTATCTAAACTACTACCTTTGTTGTCCTTGGCTTTCAAAAGTATGTGACACTACTTCCAATAACTGACAAAGCTATTCCAAAGTTATTGTGGTTGGACTATGTTTTATTCAATGCCTGGGCACGACTTGGTTGCACATTAAAATCTTGGCATGAAAATGTGGTTACACCTTCTATCATTTGAAAACCAATCCTTTTATGGGTGTTTGGTAGAGATTATTTCACCTAAGTGTGTTTACTCTTCTTGCTGATGATACCTATGTCACTTGCTTTAGTTTAGTTAGTCCTTAGGCCTATGCTTTTGACTTATCATGTCACTTGGAACATTTTGATCTTTTACTTTATCGTGTTGTGTGGCCATATTTTGGGTTATCTGCCTTGTTTTCTTTTACTTTGTTATTTCCCTATGCCTTGGCTTTTTCCCTTTTATCTTTAACCATTTGGGTTCTCAGGTGCTTGTTATTTTTTGGGCCTTCATATTGATCTTTTCTATTTTCTAAACTTATTCAGGCTCTCAGGTCTTCATATTTCTTTGCTCGCTTCTTCCCTTTTTCCTTGTCTTTTCCTTTGGGTGGGCCTATCTTCCCCATGATGTTTGAAGGATTTCCTTCAGACATTTTGTCTGAATGATTTCCTTTCATCTTTCTTCTACCTTCATCGGCCTTTGAGCTTTTGGTAATTTCAAATTTCTTCAGACAAAATGTCTGAAGGAATTCCTTCAAACATTTTGTTTAAAGGAATTCTCTTTTGGGCTTGCCTTTGCTCCTTTCTTTCGATGGGCCTCTGTGTTGTACTTTCCTTCAGACATTTTGTCTAAAAGAATTCTTTCCTTTGATTTCTTCTTTTCCCAAAGGGTATGTGCCCTTCAGTATTTTTGTCTTCATCCTTTATTTTTTAAAGTTCCCTCCACAAAGGCTTCTCCCATCCAAAAGTGCCCTCCATAAGGGCAGGTTCCCTTTGAAAACTCTAAAAATGACCCTTCTAAAAAGTGAAAAGAGTCCTCTTTCTTGACCAATTGCCCTTCATAAACACACTTACCCTTCAAAACTTTTGTAATTGTCCTACACATAGTCAAAGTGCCCTCTAAGAAAATTCCTTGCCTTTGTGAGCCACTTAGACTAAATCAGGTCCTTAGAAAGAATTTACTCATAAAGTTCCTTAAGGCCTCTTAACAAACCCAAATGTTTCTTCTAGACCCTTTCAAGTTCTCCAATGCCTCCTATTTGGACTTTGGACCTACTCCAACTTATGAAATTTCATGAGTAAGACCCCTCAACAAACTCAATTGCAATTGTATTGACCCATTTAGGTTTCTGGATTGCTTCTGCTTATAAGACGAAACAAGTAAAGTCATTTGGAGAACCTGATTTGGTCTAGCAAGACCAAATCGGGTTTTGCAAGTGACTTTACTTATGAAATTTTCACAAGTAAAGTGGTTTACAAAACCCAGAATGCACTATGGAGACCAAGTAATTGCATTTAGAAATCTCGAAGTAGTTCCCCTTAACAAACTCGAAATACACTTGGTTAAAAAAATGAGGCAAATAGTTGGTTTTTTTCATGGAATAGGTCTGATAAGGAATCTTGATGAATGATTTTAGCCAAAACATGGATTGAATACTTATGCACAAAAGAGGCAGTGCCCATTTTTTACTCTAAATGACCAAAAAATGGTCAACAGATATATTTTTATCTAAAAGAAGAAGACCTATTATTCAATGACATGAAATAATTTTTTGAGAGCCATGAGTGGGAAGTAGTTGATATATCATTGAAGGCTAAAGGGAATGTAATATTTACTTATATTTTGTAGGCAAGAAAAGCTAAAGAAAAAATAATATTTTTAGGTTTCCATATAGGAAATAATGGAGGTGGTTGAAGTGCACATTAATGCACTTAAGTTGAGTGGTTAAAGACTATGCATATGAATAAAAATAAATTAGAGTGAAAAATAATGTGAAAATAGCCATGGAGGTTGTTAATAATGGGCATTTGGGATTTCAACATTTGAGTGAAAGTTATGAATAAAATATGAGTACCAGTGAAGAGTTGAACAATGTTCCTTTGAGGTATGAAAATGAGTTGTCAGTATAAAATTTGAGCACTATTATGAGGAGCATGTAGAATGATGAAGTATTTGAGGAACCCAAGATTGATGTAAATCAAGATAATAGTGTGAAAATTGATAAATCACTTATGAAGACTATAAAATCTCATGTTTAAAAAATAATGTGTGACTATAGTTAGTGTGAAAGTGAAAATATGGAGAGAAATGAGGAATTCAAATAGGCATTACAAGGTTAATATGTAGAGAAATAAGTGCAAAACTATGCACTTAAGTAATAAAGTGAGAAACAATAGTTTATTCATACATCAACTAGAAAATGTGAAGAAATACACAAAAGAGAAGAGTATTTTAAGACTCTCCTGAGCAAAGGAGACATAAGAAAATTTTTGGTGGCATGAATAAAATTATAGGAAGATATGGCAACCATGAGGAAATAATATATACAAATAGATAATAGTGATATAGAGAAGGATCCAACATTAGGTTGATTAGTGAGTGAACAAACCCATAGAGGCTTTAGGATGTGGTGGTCAGATGATAGTGGGTATATTCACACAATTTAGAGTAAGTGGGTCAAATAAAGGTGGTTTTTATTTATTTAGAAGATGGTAAAATAAGAATAGAACCATTTGGTGGTGGTGGATGGACTATGCCCAAATAGCGAGTAAAAAAGGAATAAATATCCATTTAGTGGAGGTGGATGGTTTCTGGTGGGCCTAATCTTACAAAGCAGAAGAAATTGGATAGAGGTAAGTAGAAGATGAATGATTTTAAACTAAAAAGAAGTTGGAAGTGGAAAATTAAGAGTGAAAATTAGTTGAAATGTTTGGTATGCTAGAAGGGAACACCATGCTCATCAATATTAATGATTTAAAAGGTGTTTTTCCATTTATTCCATTTATGTGAGCAAGAGATCACATTTAAATTACCTTGGGTGTCTAATGTAGGAGAATCCAAGGCATATGGGTAATCTTGAATTAACAAAAATAGGTAGGAAGTTTTATTATTTTTCAATAAAGAGTCTCAAGGATAATTTCTTAGTTCACAGAGGTCATAGGTTCATAAAGGATTGCATCTTGGGTCAAATTTATTTTTTAAACTCTACATTACCTTGTATTGGTGGTCACAAAATTGTACTCATAACCCTAAGTTGCATGTCTTAGCAACCACTTCAATATTCCCAAGTTCTTAAGTCTATTGATGGCCACACAATTAAATTATGTTTTGGTCATAGTTTCATAGTGGTCACTTTATAATTCCCCAAGTATTAAGTGTTCCTTATTAAAGTATATAGTTTTATGACATCTCAACCAAACTCAATGAGTTTTAAATTAATTTTAAATTCCAATGGGTCCATATCAAACTAATAGATTTCATCAGGAACAACAATTATTATGTGTTTGGAAACCCTTAATTGTGAGGAGTATCACAATTAAGGGAAGTCATGAGATATAAAGTAGCCATAGTTTAACACAAACACATTACCAGTCTTAAATAAAATTAGTTTGAGCCACAAGTCTAAAGACATAAAGAGAGGAAACATTGAAACGGGTGTATGTGTGAAGGACCACAAAGTGGATTTAATAAGATCACAAGGAAAACTTTGGATCTCATTAAGTAGAGACCTAGGATCATGCCACATGGCATAATATTATGTTCCCTACAATCGTAATTCATAGATTATTCACACCAATAATAATGGCATTTAGATATTCATGAGGTCATAATTTTCACATGAATGCACCAATCAAGGCATTTAAAGTATCCTTGGAAATCTATTGATGATAATTTTTTTAGTAGTGACCATAAGGTAGATGCACATGTTATTATAACAAATATCGCAGAAATCATGAGCATTTAGAAGGAAAAGTTTGAGAAATCAATGATCATAGAAAGAAAAAAGGATCACATGCCCTAAGATTTAGGGAGATTTTTTGCAATATAAAATTAGGATAGAGGCTAAGCATAAAATGGAATTTTCCCTATGAAATAATTAGATATCATGAAAGCATCAAAGGGAAATTTTTTGGGTAGGATAAAATGGGGAGATCAAGATATAAATATGGAGGTCAACATTAGAATATCAATCAACTGGAAAATAAAGAGAGAATGAACGTAGAGAAATATAATTCATTGCCATAGTTAACATAGAGATCAAGTATAAATATATTGATAGAGAGATCAAAATAAAAAAGGGGTCATAGATTACAGAGGGGACACAATAGAGATCACCAAAGAGGTCTTAGATAGAAAGTTGTAGAGTTGAAAGTAGAAATTGAGATTGTAAATTCCATAAGGATTAGGGAGAGTATGTGTGAAGGATTAAAGAGTAGAGAGTCAATGTGAAAGTATATTTCATTAAGGCTTTGGTTTCATTTTATAAATACATAATGTATGTTTTTTCCACTATGGGACTTTGGTTGCATGGCCAAAGTCATATATAAGAACCAGAATAAGGAGAGGTGCTTATGATAATAATGTTATTGAAACTAGCCAAGGATACAAATTAACTTATTATAGATATTAAATCTGAATTATATAGAACCTTAGTGTTGTATACTTGGTAATAACTTCTTATGGTTGTACCCTTATATTCTTAAACCTTCCCAGTGCCTAAAGGCTCACATCCACTATCTCTTATTCCTATGGATTATATCTTAGTTTGATAGTATGGTATTCTAATTTATAGGCCTTCTATGCTACTCAAAATGCTATAAACTTTCTTATTATCATCTTTTACAAGTTTTGTACCTATACCTATTTTCTATCTTTTTGGACACTTGCATCACAACTAGATGCTTATGTCAATGTAATTGTCCTATGCCAAACTAAGTGTCTAATACACTAAAGTAATAAAATTTTCAATTATAACATTTTCTTATGGTTAGCCTAAGTTACTTAATGTAATATATTTCCTGAAAGGATTGGTATATATGCATGATCAATCTTCATTCATAACTTACCTAGAAAATTCACATCTCTCACATTGTAACTTACCAAAAGAATTCAATCAATCATTAAAGTGAGCAAAGCTTCCTTATTCTTTCATATTTCAATATTAGTCATAAGAACATCCCATTTTTAGTTATGATTAACTGAAATATTAACCCATGAGTTGTATTTTCCATGTTATAATATATGTCATTATATGTACTTTCTTTCTACATATTACACCGTTGTTGAAACACAAGCAACCACATTAGAGAGAACTACATCAGTCTACGAACCTCTCTAAATTAGTGGCTATGTAATAATCACCCATTTACATTGGTATATTTGGGGTTAGCTTGACACTGTGAGCCCACTAACCCATTTTTACCATAGTCACTATGAAGATGAAGAACTAAGGTTTGATAATTTGATAAGGACCAACAACTTGTGTTCAAGATTTGAACACACCAGAGCAAAGGCAAGAAAAACCTAGAAGTTTATAAGTGATTGCATATATATACAATCAATATTATATACTATACACCTTTATTTAGGTTAGACAGGTGTGCCGATGCAACTGCCCATATTTGACACAAGCATCCAAAGCCACAAATTGAAAATTTCTAAAATCTAATGATTGATCCAAAATCTAGATCCAATCTAGCTCTAGCATGTTTCATATCATATCTATATGCATACATAAACAAAAATAATACCCTTGTTTATAATTCATTTTAATATCAATTAATAGTTGTAATTTTTATTTTTAGCATATCTCAACATTTACATTCAAAATATTATTTATCTAAGTTTATAAATTAAATAGCCAACTATAGAGCTATTTATGACCCTTGTGCTTATTAATTTATATATTTTTAACCCTATCTCCCATTGAACCTATTCAATTTAGGATTAAACATTTGTATAAAGAAAGAGTCTATTATGATTTTTTTGTAAATCAAATGGTAAGTGTTGTAAAGTAGTACTCATCATTTTCTCCACACTTATTCAGTACTCAACATTTTAAGATTATAGCGGTGGAATGTTATGGAAACATGTTCTCCACTTTTTCAATAGTTCTAATATTTTCTAATTTAGTGTGGGAATGTCATGGGAACATGTATTACACACTTGTAAAAATTTCAAATTGCCTAAATTTCATAGTTATATGAATCAAATACACATTTGTGGCAACATTATATACATTGGTACCATTTTAAAACCAATGTTTTATCTTGAAATATATATGAGGTGCATATGCCATGGAAAGGGAACCTTAAATTGAAAAATTAAAATAAGTTTCAAATTTAAAATACTTATATAGAGTTTAGCATACACTAAGATGGAATTTTATAGATTATATTGAGTCAATCTATTGCAGTAGTTGGTTCACGTTTGTCAAGGTTGAGGTGAATTACCAATTTTATAGGATGGAGTGATCAAATAATCCACCCTCACCATGTTTATAGTGTGAGTTAACTTGGATCACTCATGCTCACCAGGTTATAAGTATGATTGGGTTGCACAATTGAGTTAACCTAAAATGTTGAGTGGTAATTCACCTTTTCTCTAAGATTGGGGGAAAGTTGTCCTCCAATATGTGTGTGTGTGTGTAGGTTTGGTTGCACATGCACACTTTAAATTTTTCCTAATATCAATTTAAATTATTCATAATGAAATGAATTTTTAAATAAAATTACCAAAAATGCACGGCAATTGTATCGATACACAAGTTTACTCCTGACCTTGCTCTCTTTACTTCTAAACATTTCAAATGCTTTTGATTTTAGTTTATATGCACTAATTATGTACTTTAACGTGCTCTTAGTTATAGTTCATTATTACCTTTAATATTTTAGAAGATAAAAATGTGATAACGCAAGACTAGATCTGGTCTATGGATTAACATCTTCTCTTGACAAAGCCATGGTTCCCCTCATTCAACCCTTTAACAAAATATTTCAATTTCAGGCCTGTTTGGATAGGTCTACCATATCTTAACCTATAATTTTGGTCTAAAATTTGTTTTTCAGCTATATGTAATTATTTGGGTGAGATTATGGGGTTAGAAGGATCTACCATGAATTATCTCCATACCACATATGCTATAATCTTAGTTTGTATGGCACGTCTTCTAAACTCCTTGCTACCATTGATTTGAAAGTATAAAATTGTGTTTGAACTCAAATTATTGATTAATAATGAATTCCCTTATATTGTAAAATATGTTTTTATATAAGGCATATGTCTAGTTTATTTCAAAAAAATTAAAAAATTATGGTTACCTCTTGGTGAAAGGATGTGTTACTTGATCATCTCATGGTGGAGGCCATAAATGGTATTGAGTGTGAAGATGAGGGTAAAGCTTAAAATATTAAAAGGGATGAGATCCATGAATAAGTGAAATATGGGGAGGAGTTGAAAGGAATAACATATTCAAGACACTTGAAAGAGAAGAAATTTGAACCAAATGGAGCTTTATTGGATGATATTTTAGATGGATATGAGGGTTTGATGACCCATAAACCAATGGATACTTTGGAAGGTGGATATTAAAATATGGTGTGAAACAAGAATAAAGTAAAATTAAGGAATAATTTTGAACCTCTTAATATGAATATTATATCCCAAAAATAAAAAAGTTTATAATGGGCTATTTTAGGGTGTCTCTTAAAGGTCTACAGCATAGTTACAACATGTATGAAATATATATTTTTTTTCACTAGAAGAGTAACATTGTGGGGATTTCATTGTTTTTATATTTATCTCCATTTTAAATGGGTATATTCCCTTTCAAAAAAATCCCCTTTACCCTTAATAAAAAAACATGTTCCTGGTTACAGGTCTGTCAACAGCAAAGCACTCAAGTTGGGCTCACACAAAGGCAAGGTATGTTATACACACCTAGATACACATTTATGTTAATTTAAACTACAAATTTAAATATTTTATTAAAAGGGGGGAAATTTAGATACTAAATTTAAATTATATATAACCTTAGTATTTTATACTTGGTACATATTTCTCATGGTTGTACCGTTCAGTTCCTAAACATTCATATTGCTAAAAGGCCCGCATATGCTATTTTTAATGCCTATTTCTTATCTCTCAGTATGACCATATGTTATTATGATTAAAAATAATTTTATACTATTTAAAATTATATAAACTTTCTTATTATCTCCCTCTACAAATTTTAGACATGTACCTATTTTCTAGCTTCCTGGACACTTATGTTTCAGTCAGATGCCTATGTTAATGTAAGTGTCATATGCCAAATTAAGCATCCAATGTATTAAACTCATCAAATTTTCAATTTTAACATGTAATTATGGTCAGCCTAAGTGATTTAATGTGATATATTTCCTAAAAGGATTGGTATAAATGCATGATCAATCCTCATCCATAACTCACATAGTAGATTCACACCTCTCATGAGGAAACATACCAAAAGCAATCAATCAAGAATTAAAGTGATAAAAACTTCCATATTATTTCATATTTCAATATAAGTCATAGGGATAACCCATATATAGGTTTGAATAACTAAATGAGTAACCCATGAGTTTTATTTGACAAGTTACAAGCTAGTTCATTATATGTACTTGATTTCCAGATATTACACCCTTGTGTACACACAAGCCAATGCATTAGGGGATAACTACATTAGTCTGAGTCCCTCTTCATAGTATTGGATATATAGGTTTCACCCATTGATATAGGTATCATTTGGATTAGTTCAACACTTTGAGCTTACTAATCCATTTTTCCCATAATTACTATGAAGATGAAGAACTAGGGTTTGATCATTTAACTAGGAATGATAACCTATGCATGAGATCTAAGAACATCAGATTAAAAGAGATGGAAAACCTAGAAGGTTCTATTTTGTTGTATCTATATCCAATAAATATTCTATAATGTACACCTACATCTAGGTTAGACATGTGCATTAATACAACCATCCAGATCTGACATAAATGTCTAAGGCTACAAATTGAAAATTTCAAGAATCTAATGATTGATCTAGAATTGAAATCCAATCTACCTCCAAAATGTTCGATATCAGATCTACATGCATAGAGTAAACCACATAAACAATCTTATTTCTAATTCATTGAAATGCTAATAAATAGTTGTAATTTATATTTTTAGCATATCTCAACATTTAAATTCAGAATATTATTTATTTGGGTTTAAAAATTAATTGGCCTACTATGTATCTATTTATCACCCATGTTCTCATTCATTTACATATTATTAACCCTATCCCCTATTGAATATTAAATATTTGGTGAACCCAATGTGAATATGTGAAAATAGGTGCAAGATCTTGTACAAACTATAAAAAGTTTGCAAGATAAGGTTATATATATTGAAAATAATTTTATGAAATCACCTTATGATATTGATTAAAAAGAGGTGTTTCATAACCCTATTGGACCTAAGATATCTTTGCACCCCTTTTCAACTTGTTTTGATGCACCTAAATTCCTATTTTATGATGGTAAGGGTGATCCTCAAAAACATCTTTGATCTTTTTATGTGGGATGTGTAGACACCGAAATCGTGTCGACTCCCCTGGTCATTCCCCGTCTTATTCTTCTTCGCCTATTGAACCCTTGCCGATCACTTGTTCCACCAACCTTGACCCTGGCAGCATGTAAAGATGAACACAGAGCTAAAACTAGACTCTATCCCCATTATGCATCTGCCGACGTCAGTCTTTACCCGACCGATGTTGCCGACGTCGGTCACCTATCGGCCGACGTCGGCAATCCTGCCAACATCGGTCACCTTCCCCTTGTCCGTTATCAGTTACCATTCAGTTTCCCGAAACGGTTGACGAATCGTCTCTGGAACCGTCCTCGTCCCCCGCCTTCATCAACCTCCGCCAGCCATTCGAGCCAAGACCCCGAACGCTATTCGAAAACGCTGAGCAACCAACCTGTGAATTCCTCCATCAACCTGCGAACCCCGAGCAATCATCAACACTACGACATCAACACTCTCGGCATCAACCAATCTGCACACTATGGCTTTCATCGCGTCTTCTGCCAGGTAAGTATTATTCTGTTTATTTCATTTCTTTCTCAGTTATTATTTATCAGTTCTGTTATCCCTACCTCTGTCCCGACTCCCCCAGACTCTGTTCAGACCTCATCCCGACCTTGCCCAGAACCTGTCCCGACTCTATCCAAAACCCTACCCTGATCTTATCAGACCCTGTCCCGACTCTGTTCAGACCTGTCCCGACTCTCTCAGACCCTGTCCCGAACCTTTTCCCAGAACCTGCCCCTACCGACGCCGGTCACTACCCCGACCGACGTCGGCACCTTAACCGACGTCGGCACCTTCCCTAACCGACGCCGGCACCACAGAGACCGACGCCGGTGACTGTGCAAAACAGTGCCGCATATCAGGTACGCTCTTTATTTTTCTGTCATTTATTTCTGTCATTATCATCTACTTTCATCCAATATTCTGCTCTTTTTTATCAGTGGGTTGATATCCTTCTAGGGAGTCTTCGTACTTCCAGGATCGGGCGTTCGCTTGACAGCCCACCATATCTTTGACTAACGTTTTTCCGTGTTTTAGCCTTTTCTTCGCAGGTGTCATTCCTCCACAGCAAAAGAGGAGAATCTTTCAACGTCTGATTTCGGTGCACACGACTTTATCAGGTACTTCTAGCCTTGACCATTTTCCTTAGTTTCTTATTTCTTCTTTGAATGTAGAAAGCAATTTTGCATAGAAACATTCTGGCACGCCCGGTGGGACCCTAGGTCCTCCTTGGGTTCTTTCTTTCTTTCGTTCATTTAGGTGCATTAGGTTTCTTCCTTTTCACCTCCTTTCGTCTCTTCTTAAACAACATCATAAGCAGAACTAAAACGAACATTTCCTTCTTTCTTGCATTTCTAGACTAGCTAAAACTCATATTCTTCGACTCTTTCTCCATTCGTCTTCATACGAACAAACATTTCGACTTGGACATTAAAACACTTTGCATTCATCTCTGTTTGCCTGCATCTTTTAGACCACACATAGTAATTAAACCGCATATTGAATTAATCTAGATCACTTGATGTTACACGACCTAACCACATGCACTAAAACAAACATAAAACTTACCTAAGACAAGGCCCGACTGGGATTTCATCCCCCAGCGGATACCTTACCCATCCCGGTGACCCTACTTGGATTTCATCACCAAGGGGGAAGCCCACTCCGTTCTCTGGCGGAGTCTAAACTCTAGGCGAGGTATATTTTGGCTAAGCGAAACCAGCTAACCACTGGAATCGTGAAGTGAGGGGAGCTTGCTCCTTAGCACCAGGCCACATACCAGACCCTAACACAGACTTCTTGAGCACCATAACAAAACCCGAAACCATCCATAGACTGCTTCTTCTAGGACCTGACTCACAAAGCCAATCTTCCTCTACACACATTCTAAGGCATAAGCCACTATAATCCTAAACATTTACTTCTAGGGTTTTAGGATCTGCTTGTGTCTTCATCTTTTTAGTTCTTATCTGCTTGTTTGAGCTTGTGAGGACGTTCTTTCTTGCCTTGAATGGTTCTGACACATAGTCAAACCAAGGCTCTTCTTGACCACGCTAGCCATCTATCGCTTTCGCCTACCCCGTCTATAAACAACCATATAATGGAGTTCTACTCGAAGACCGAAAGAATTCCTACCAGACTATCTCCAACCCAGACGCCTATCATCCCAGAAGGGGACCAAGATTTTGCAAGATTCTTGGACCTCAATACCGCAGCCCTCCAAAACTATCTCGCAAGAAAACCAATGCGGGACCTTTCGGACGACGTGGCGATGACATCAACACCGTTCGCCACCCAACCTTTTTCGACTCAATCTTTCGCCTCAACCATTAACCCGACCATGGCCTATACGCAAAGTTCGGCCTCCTCATCTATTTTTAGACCAACCTCCACCGGGGTTTCGTTACCCCCTCAACTACCTGCAATTCAACCAAGTTCTACATCATACCAGAACTTGATTGTCTTGACCCCACACACTCTTGCGCCCATATATGCAGGAGTGCCTACCTCGCCCTTTGTCAATGCCATCACACAACCTCCTTTGGCGGTATCTAGTCAGCTTATGCCTTCTACCTTCATAACGCAACCACCCTTAACCTCTACTTCTGCCCCTGCGACTAGTCATCCGTACGTTGTACAACCGACTATGTCACACGCCTCTTCTAACCTCTTTCAAGCGCCTTACAACTTAGGGGGTGCTCAACCCGCCAATCTGTCAGCAGATCTTATCAAGATGCTGATGGATAAAATGTCCCGTCTCGAAGCTTCTATCTCCGGTTCAAGTAATACTTTGTCATATGAACAAGTTTGCAGCGAGCCCATCCACCCTTCTGTCCCTATCCGACCATACCCCAACCATTGGGAGCTTCCTAAATTCACTCGCTTTCAGAGTAAGGAAGACCCACAACAACATCTAAAGGCATTTAGACATGCCTGTTATCTTATCGCTCACGACGATGCGTTACTTCTACGCACGTTTCCTATGTCGCTTTCTGGCCCTGCCCTTGACTGGTATAGTTCTCTTGCCAGACATTCTATCTTTTCATTCATCCAACTCACCCAACTATTCGTTGACCATTTTTCTATCAATATCACTAAACAAGTTTTGATCACAGACCTTTACTCCATCAGGCAATTTGACGACGAATCAATAGTCGATTTTGTCGCCCGTTGGAGAAGCCTGATTAATCAGCTCTCCTTCTCCTTGCCTCAACCTGAGCTCATTGAGCTCTTTTCCCGAGCATGTGTCAGTCATATCTCATCCACCTTGCGGGTTCAAACATTCCACACTTTCGACGAGGCCTTCACCATGGCCCGAAAGCTTGAACTCCGCGCCATTGAAGAAGATAAGGTCAAATTGTGTAACACTAACACAAGCACTAATGACCATTCTTCTTCCAGACCTTCTTCTGCCCACTCTCAATCCAAGGGGTCGGCAAACACTGTCATCTTTAGACCATCATCTTCAACAATAACCAACCGCTCATCATCTTCAACATTAGACTACATCAATAAACATTTTCAACGTCAATCCATACAGCGTCAATTCACTCCAATTGGAGAGTCATATGCCTCTGTCTTGGATAAACTCGTCAAGCAGGGGGTCCTCGATCTCCCTCCAATCCGACCACATCAATTCGACCCCTCAACACCTATCCCTGCATGGTACAGGAAAAACCACTTTTGCAACTATCACCGTGTCAAAGGCCATGACACGGATCACTGTCAAACTTTCCAAAACATCGTCCAGGACTTGCTAGACAAGGGGAATCTTATTTTAGATAACCCGAACGCACCGCCCAACCAAAACCTCGACATCTTCAAGCAACCCTTTTCTAATCACCCGCATACTCAAGACAACGTCCAAACCATAACCAATGACCCTCAAGACCATGATATACACACGGTCGACACTATCTTTTCTCTTATCCCTGACCAACCTCTTTCACGGGTGGAAGACCTTTCTTCCCCTATACCTCCTCCACATGGCGAAGAACTTTTTTCTCCCACTTGTCCTCCATCAACTTCTCCCATATTGGAGGACGCTTTGACTACATCAACACCAGCTGCCTCGCCTTCATCCTTATTATCATCCATAGACGATCATACCTTTTTGACTCCTCAACCACACACAGAAGCCATGACTACTCCAGAGCTCTTTCCACTTAAAGAGCCCACACCTTCAATCCCTTCTCCATCGAGAGAAAAACCGTCCACATCTAAGTCCAAACCCGCGCAGGCGTCCATCATGCCCAAAGAGATTAAACCTCTTGGTGTTCGCCCCACATCTAATCTTGCCTCGCACAAAGGTGGCCCTCAATCCAAACCAAAGAAGGCTACTAAACCACACCGGAGACCTCCTCCCCTATCTTCATCATTACCTTCAATCTTGGGCCCACATCCGTCTACTTTACTCGGAGTGCTTCCCACTCCCATACTTCACAGAGGTAATTCACCTCCATTATTCTATCAACCCGTCAGACTTATACCTCCTTCAAACCATCGACCAACACCTCTTACGCCTCCCAAACCAATGTCACCAACCCTCTCTGCAATAAAACATCCCGACCCGTTAGCAGGTTCATATGCCTTGCTCTTATGGCAATTGTTGTAGTCCTCTCATCTCAATCTCCCGCCTCTTAGACCATATCATTCTCTCGGACCTAAACCACCATGGTTCGATGACACTCGCATTTGTGCGTATCATCGCATGCCTGGGCACGACACGGAGCATTGTCATGCCCTCAAGGTCGCCATTCGCCAATGTCTGGAGAATGACACCTCTCTTCTCGACCACGTTATCAACAAACCTTCAACACCACCCCACTCATCAACTCTCGGATCAAGGCCATCTTGGTTTGACAACTCTAAATTCTGTCACTATCATCACACTCCGGGACATGACACCGAGCGTTGTTGCGCTCTTAAATCTGTCATTCATCACCACCGGAAAAAGGACACCCTTCTCATCAAGGATCCTCTTGACCTCCCCTCTGACAAATTATCAACACCGACCCTTACCTCTCCAACCTCATCACCTAAATCGGGATCTCCACACCAGACTAGGGTCCCTTCGCTGCCTTTAACCCCTTTATTCGACATCAACACAATCCATCTGACCACTAATCCTCAATCGACCTTAACCAATTCGTCAAACATCCTCCCTAGCCGCTGGGGGAATTTAACCCTCATCCAAACTTTGACCAATTTTTCAACACAGTCTCGACCACATATCAATCACTCTGTCAACTTAACCTCAACTAGACTAGCAACCAAACATTTAACCCGACCTCAACCAAACATTTGACCCAACCAAAGACCAAATACCAACCAATCAACCCTCGACCAACCATTGACCAACTATCACATGACCAAATCTCAACCAAACATTGACCAATCTTTTTATCAAAACATTCAACCTGTCTCGATCAATCAGCAACCATATCAACCAACTTCACATCCACTCATCAATCAACACCTGACCAATCTGGAAAGAGGCAAATGGGGCAAGTTTGCTCCTAATTGACTCGGACCTTATCACATACAAGCATGGCCCAGAGTCTTATTAGACCTTAAACCCTCTTAATGCGTTGCATCTGCGACCGTTCTACTGCTAGTCGAGTATTCGTCCACTTGACACTTAACTTGAGCTCGTCCCTTGAGTAATCCCCGGTCCTCTTAGTCCTTCTTCCTTTCAACCCTATTCCTCTTAACAACTCCTATAACCCTTTTATGATGTATGGATGCTCTGTCCTAATCAAAGGGAGCCCTTGACCTTCTACAGTCTTGTCCATGACTCCACTTCTATCAAAACAAATCAAGATGTCAAAACATATCCATGGTCACTATATCAATGTCAAAATCAAAAAACAGACTGCTCCCTCGAAGGACAGTTGTACTATCATTGCTGTAATAAATAGACTGCTCCCTCGAAGGACAGCTATTCAAAAGCCTTTATATTAAACAAAAATCTAGACCACTCCCTCGAAGGATGGCTATGACTAATCTGGCAATAAACAACAACTTTTCTTAGAAGCTTCCCGCATTAATCAGCTTCGCAACATGACCACCAAGCAAATGACATCTCTATGCAGGCTTCCCGCATTGATCAGTCTGCGCCAAAAAAAAAAAAAAAAAAAAATGAGTCACGGACTTGGCTTGTAGTTGTCTCAGGGTCTCCTATAAAACAGGGCAAAGTTATCTCTGCTCTTAAAACGGGTTACCCTCTTTCCTCCTCCTATTACCTACTCAAGGGACTTCGAGCTCACTTTAATGTCTAAGTGATTCGATTACCGCTCTAACATAACTATGGTCAACGACGTCACGCATGAATGGGGCTCTTGGTTCTCATAACCCCTATCTATGCTATCTTTTTGGTCCTTGTCAATGAAAGAGCAATATGCTTTTCACTTCTTCTGCACTTTGGTCACATTCACCCTCATCACTTGTCAATCGACTCAGCTCAACTCTCTTTTCAGACCATCAACATGACCTACCCTGTTCCCCCAAGTTTCTATGGACACCAATACACACGGAAACTATCGACCCGCCCCAATTTATGTTCAGCATAAACCAATACTTGCTGAAGCATAAATAGACCTCAATTCATTTTTAGCATACATCCATCACGCATATGGAATATTGCTAGGGATGAAAAACCCCTCAACCAATGTTGCAGAATACACCATTTGGAAAAGGCTGCAACATCTTTTTTTTCCTCACCATCCCTTTGACCCTTCCTCCCTTCTAGGGAGAACTACATCGGCCTGAGGCCCTATCACCAGGGCTATGTAGGCAGCACTCAGTTGACATGGGGTCTTCTGGGGTTAGCTCGGCCGCATCCTTTCATCCTTTCGTCCATTCATCCATCCATCGACCACCAACCATTGGAGATCATGCCTATCTCCTCCGACCTCGACCACTTCCAAGACGTTGTTGCCTTGGTTGTTTTTGCATGTATGCTACCTCATGACTGGTTAGCAGAATTGTACGCAGACCTTTTTGGACCCTCACAAGTATAGGATCGCACACCGGTTGATCCGCCCTACTTGTGACTTTTTCGCGTTTCTAGGAGCACTTCCTGAGCCCTGGATACCTGGAACGCGACGACCCATTTGGAGCTTCAGCTTAGATTGAGTGACCCGATCAGCAGACGACTAAATGCTGGGGCCCGGTTACTTCAATTTTGGCACTCCTCGACCCTTGACCTGCGACACTTTGGCCTGACCATCTCGTGCAGTGGTATGCACGCAATCACGACCTTTGCAGCGTTCACCCTCACCCCTTTTTCATCCGCTCTTTGTCAAATCAGCACCCGATTCCCGGTTCCCTTCCCTCGACTCCTGCTTTGAGGGGGAATACCTCATCCGACCTCGGGGCATTTCGCTTCCTATTTTTGTCTTGCAGTTCATTCGAACAACCAACAAGACGAAATCAACCTTATCTCTCACCTGGGGCAATCCCTCCTGTTTTTGTCTTGCAGTTCGTCCAGAACAACCAACAAGACAAAAAGGGGCAAATGTAGACACCGAAATCGTGTCGACTCCCCTGGTCATTCCCCGTCTTATTCTTCTTCGCCTATTGAACCCTTGCCGATCACTTGTTCCACCAACCTTGACCCTGGCAGCATGTAAAGATGAGCACAGAGCTAAAACTAGACTCTATCCCCATTATGCATCTGCCGACGTCGGTCTTTACCCGATCGATGTCGCCGACGTCGGTCACCTATCGGCCGACGTCGGCAATCCTGCCGACATCGGTCACCTTCCCCTTGTCCGTTATCAGTTACCATTCGGTTTCCCGAAACGGTTGACGAACCGTCTCTGGAACCGTCCCCGTCCCCCGCCTTCATCAACCTCCGCCAGCCATTCGAGCCAAGACCCTGAACGCTATTCGAAAACGCTGAGCAACCAACCTGTGAATTCCTCCATCAACCTGCGAACCCCGAGCAATCATCAACACTACGACATCAACACTCTCGGCATCAACCAATCTGCACACTATGGCTTTCATCGCGTCTTCTGCCAGGTAAGTATTATTCTGTTTATTTCATTTCTTTCTCAGTTATTATTTATCAGTTCTGTTATCCCTGCCTCTGTCCCGACTCCCCCAGACTCTGTTCAGACCTCGTCCCGACCTTGCCCAGAACCTGTCCCGACTCTATCCAAAACCCTACCCTGATCTTATCAGACCCTGTCCCGACTCTGTTCAGACCTGTCCCGACTCTCTCAGACCCTGTCCCGAACCTTTTCCCAGAACCTGCCCCTACCGACGCCGGTCACTACCCCGACCGACGTCGGCACCTTAACCGACGTCGGCACCTTCCCTAACCGACGCCGGCACCACAGAGACCGACGCCGGTGACTGTGCAGAACAGTGCCGCATATCAGGTACGCTCTTTATTTTTATGTCATTTATTTCTGTCATTATCATCTACTTTCGTCCAATATTTTGCTCTTTTTTATCAGTGGGTTGATATCCTTCTAGGGAGTCTTCGTACTTCCGGGATCGGGCGTTCGCCTGACAGCCCACCATATCTTTGACTAACGTTTTTTCGTGTTTTAGCCTTTTCTTCGCAGGTGTCATTCCTCCACAGCAAAAGAGGAGAATCTTTCAACGTCTGATTTCGGTGTGCATGACTTTATCAGGTACTTCTAGCCTTGACCATTTTCCTTAGTTTCTTATTTCTTCTTTTGAATGTAGAAAGCAACTTTGCATTAGAAACAGGATGCCTTGATTATGCCTCCAATATTAAGCTTTTAAGTAGACTATTTTCAAGGAGCCTAAAGGACTATGATCTATGGTGGTTCTATGATTTACCAATCCAATCAATAAAAGAATTTAAACTTTTCGTAGATCAATTTTTGGCACACTTATCTATCAACATTATTAAAAATGTTGCCTATGATCAAATTGGAAAAATAAAACAAGGAACCAATGAACCTATTAATGAATGTCTTAAGGTACAAGATAATTTTGGCTAAAATTACCAATCTAATGTTAGATAAAAATCTTTAAGACATATTCTAGAAAAGTTTACTTGACCCATTATATGAGTCAATTTTTTTCAAAAAGTTCAAATCTTTCAATGACTTATGCCATATTATTCAACATCATGAAATGAAACTTATCTCATTAAACAAACTTAAGTATTTAGTAAACATATTGACTACATCAAAGACCAAATTTACTATAAAACTAAGTTATAAGGTGAAACCCACAAAACCTAAAGAGAAACAACTACTATGGTTAATGCAGTGTCACAAAAACCTGATATGCTTTTCTTATCCAATACACCAAGGAGACAACTTACATGCTTACCTGAGTCTCCAACTTCATTACTTATAAATCTTATGGAGTGTTACCTCATATATCTCCCTCATCATATAGAGGTTGATATGAGTTGACCTCTACCCAAAGTATATGATCAAAATGCTTATTATGACTAACATCAAGGCCTTGGGCATTATAGTAACTAATGTTTTACCTTGAAGCATAAGTTATGCTGACTAATTTTACCCCTAGGTCAAATTAAGTCAACTCTCATGTATGTTAATTTTTTTTATAAGGTCCTTATAGTCATAAAATGGTTACCATGGTCATTATTAAGGTCAATACATAGTTTGAGGGTCATAAAGTATGTTCTAAACCTTTCTTACATTTTCTTAGTGGCTTATGTCATTTTTGGCCATTCTAGTGAAATGTAAAGTTTCTAACAAAGTAAATAGGTTTCAATATGTTATCTAACATACCACTTGCCAAAAAATGTTAGAGGAATATTACCAAAATAAAAAATGTAGGTGCAATGTACAATGAAGGAGATTAACTACAAAAAAGTCAATTTAATACAATTATATAGATTGAGGGAATTCACCTGGCATGTATGAGGCTTCAAGAGGGTGTATTAATATCTCCATAGGTATTTTCTAGGTTCAGGTGGCTTCAAAAATTTCAAATTAGATGAAAACCAATCTCTCTCTCATCACTCTCTTGGGCAAGTCCACAAGGTCAACCAATTTGCAGTTGGTACATATATGAGAAGCAGATTTGAGGTGAATGCACTTGGTAGATGAAATTAGTCCTTATATACTCCCATTTCATGTTCATATTTCCAATAATATTGATCTTTGATTCATGAGAAATCACTAAGATTTTTAGTATCTCAAAACTACCTACATAAGCCTAGTACCTGAGTTTTCTCATCTAATTGCCTTGGTATACATGAAGTAAGTAGTGTTTGTAGTCTTATAGAGCATATTATTCCTTTTCATGTTGGTTCCAACATGGTGTGACATGTGTGAACATGTAAGGTAATCATAATCATCTCCTTATGATATAAGTGAAAACATAATGGCCTACAGAACATGTTTTGACAGTTGTAGAGTTTCATCTTCTATTAGTGGATTCAAATCAAGGTAATGCAATTGTTGTCAACCTCACATGGCATGGTTGATCATATCCTCTATTGAAGGTTTTAAATAAATAGGATCATTAATGAAATGTAGGTCTATGATAATTGATACAGTTAAGTAATCCTGAAATATTCACCTATAGGACTATGTAAGAGTACTGAGATAGAGTGTTGAAAGGATTTTGGAGGTGTATGAACCAACTGAGACCCTCAAATAGTTCTGATAGCATAGAGAAGATGATTATGATAATGGTGAGGCCATTACATAAAATTAAACCTTTATTCATGTCCATAGGTTGAATAATTTATAAAAGAGATGAGTTATCTTAACTTCTCTAAAAGGGAACCCTGCCTCATATAGTGTCATCTGTTGGTAAATGTAAATGAGGTTTGGATGAGCTTGACAGCTTTGTATTTATAGATTATATGAAAGGTAATAAATGAACACAAGAATTATGTTATTTTTTTGAGAGAGAATGATTATTCTTGAGGTTTTAACTCAGTTAAGTTTTGACTGGAAACATTTAGTGAATTATAGTGCCTTTGAACCCAAATGAACTTATAGCAATACAATGTGTAAGTGATAACTAATGTATTGATGCTGAGAGATGGTTATATAATCTCAAGGTAGAGACAAGTCCATTCAAGTGTTACATGGTCCTAATGACCTTAGGAGGGAGTAAAAGTGTGAGTATAGTGTTTAAACATATCATCACCTACAGGAAACTTTAAAATTCTACCCAAATGAGCACATACAGTTTCACTTGTGCTCAGACTAGCACGTGCTAACAGAGAATGTAGTTAGTTGATGAGAAAATATATAAGATTAATATCAAAATGTATAAATAATTCTCACATAATTATATCACACTCTACATGATTCTCAAAGGCAGGGGAGATAGAGAAAAGATTGCATTAAACTAGCCTCTAATCTCATATTCAGTAAACACTACGCACAATCATAAGCCTGTAAGTTAGTCTTGAGAACATGTGATTTTGGTGGGTCTATGGGTATGTTCAATATATAAAAATTGACATATAAGGTCATAATGACTTTATGAATACCTTAAAGACCACCTTTAGGTCAAACTCATAATGTAAGTATCCTCTATTTTGTCTCAGAGCAGAGTCACTCCACAGTCAACATATCTTGTAGACCTATATGCATGGATGGTGAAAGATAGAATTAAATAGTCTTAATGACTTTAGGATGATTTTTAATGTTGGATTAGATGTAATAGGTGATCACATATGTAAAAACATATTCTAGGCCTATTAGGCCTAGAACTAAACATAAACCCTCATGATCTCTAAAGTTATTCATATAACTATATGATTTCTCAAATCAACTTGAAGGCCTTCAAGGTAGAGTGAAGGACTGATTAGAATCATCAAATTGGAGAGAACAATCTATGACTAGTCATTTTGGCCTAAATTTGTCTTAGACCTATTCTAAAAGTATAATAGAAGCTTGAGAGCCAACTTCCTTAACTTATATTTGTAAAAATGAGCTGCATGGTGTCTCAAGTAGTTAGGAATAATTGAAGGGGGTACTACACTTGATCTTAGTGGATTTTTTTTTTAGGTTTAAGCATCTATCTTTTATGAATCATTTTTAACAAGATAAAAGACCTAAAACCCTCTCAAGAACTTGATGAATAAGTTATGAAAGGAGATGCATCCATAAGTGGTCAAATGTTCTAGAAAGTGATTTGGACTTGTTTGAATCTATCCCAATATTTTCATCATCCAATCATTCCATACTTTCACTTGTATGGACATGCCTAATTTAGTATTTTATATAGGTTTTGAGTTGTTCTACAGGTGAGGAAGGAAATTGATAGATGAAAATCATTTTGGAATGTGTTTAGGGTTGTTTTATAACTCATAATATCCCATTATCACCACAATCATGCCTTGAGACCACTTTTCTAAACTAATCATTACAGGCAATCTTGAACAAGACAGTGAGAAGGGGGATGACTTTCAAAATCAGAAAGTGAGAAGTGTGACATTGAATCTCTTGAGGTATATTTGATATAACATAAGACAAATAGGTTTGAAATATGCATCTTACACCTCTATAATGAAATTTATTGTATGACTTCAAGTCACTTAAGTGACAAGGGTGAAGATTTAGGCCTAGAGGGTTAATGAGTGACTTCTAGAGAGTGAAAGACAAGTGACAAAGGGGATAATATCAATTATGGAAGGTAAAAAGTACTATCATAATCTTATTTCCAACTTCTTATGTTAGGACATATGTGTCAAATATTTCTAAGTCAGTTTCAACCAGTCAAATGGACTCCTCATCATCAAGGCAATTTAAAAAAAGACAATGAAGATCTATATGTCAACCAAGAGGAAGATGTCATGTTTTAGATGGAAAATTATCTAAGACAACTTCTCAACCTATTATCTAACTCTATTTTATTTCATTGTAACTATTTTACAAGTCTTGACAATTGGCCTTGTTAGTATATTATTGTATTTACCTTAGGTTATTTACTAAGGTAATTTATTTTGGTTAGTTTCTTTAACCACTTTGGTTAAGAGGTTAGTTGTTTATTCGGCCTTTGTTATTTCATGCAAGCCGACATAGGTTAGTTTTATTATACCCGTCTCATGCTTCACGGGTATTTCATTTGTTTGCCTATTTAATAGGCCTTCATGCTTGGTTGAACGTTGAATGTGTGCTCTGCTATTCTCAATCTCATTTTCTCTCTGTATTTTATTTAATCTAATATGGTATCAGAGCCTATGGTTTGTAGAACCTGAGTGAAGGTTTGTGGAAGCCAGAGAGAGGTCGGTGTCTTGCCAGGGAGGAGCTTCAGGCGCCCAGTGGAGAGCCGAGGAGAGAGAAAGCATCACGGAATTCAGAAAACTCAACCAGAACGTCTGAAAATTGCCAGGAAGTATCAGAAGGCTAAATAAGACCAAAAGGAAGCAAAAAAACAAGCTGTTTTAGAGGCTCAAAAGCCTCTGTTGAATTTATCTTTGTGCTGGGCTGGGCGCCGTACGGATTCGGCAAAATCAGAAAAATTCATTTCTTCATCTTTTTCAGCGAAACAAAAGTCTAAATTGCAAGTTAAATCAAAACTAAGACACTGGTGAAAACGGTTTGCAATTTGGTTGAGAAACGGGCTCAGAATCTTCACCTGAAGTTTCAGAGGTAGGCCAATTTTCTGATTGGCTGAATTTTTTTATAAAATTTTTAGCCTAAAGTTTTTATTTCAATTATTTTTATTTTTTAATTGAAATAAATCAAAACTTTAGCCAATAAGGGTTATTGGGGACCTACCGCTGACTAATAATCACGGAAGCGTCTGAAAAGCTAAAAATTTTACCGTTTTCTGGGTTTTTTATCTGGATGTCAACGGAGAAAGAATTTTTTAAATCGGAATTGTAGTTTTCCCGATTTAATTGTTTCAGTGGTAGATTTTTTGTGATCTTGCAAACGGTATTGTATTTATTGCCAAAAACCGGATAAGGTTGTTCAGTGTCAATATAGAATCAGTGTGTAGAAGGAATTTTTTTTTTTTTTTAAATTAAAAAAAAAAAAAAAAGTCATTATAGTTTTTCCGATTTTATCATTTTCGTGAAAAACTAGGTAAAATGGCTAGTATTCAACACCTGTTACTACCAGATTCTCAGAAATTGACTGGCAAGAACTTTAGTTTGTGGAGTCACAAGGTTTTGACAATATGTGAATATCTGAATATTGATCAAATAGTGCTCGGTAAAGAGCAAAGGCCTGCCACTGCTACCAATGACTATGATAAACGTCATCGTGAGGCTCTCATGTTGTTAAAATTGTCAGTAGCAGATAATCTAATCTCAGAGGTCAGAAATGCGACTATAGCATCAGATTTATGGAAAACTTTATCTTCAAAATATCAGGCTTCTGAAGCCGGTAGAGTGTTGTATTTGAAGAATTTGTTGTTTTCCACTAAGATGCAGGAAGGTGGCTCCATTTCTGAGTTTTTATTGCATATCAAGGACATCAGTGACCAGTTGAAAGCAGTGCAGAAACCTGTTGATGAGCAAGATTTGATTGCTCTTGTTATGCAAAATCTTCCACCATCATTTGAGTCATTTGTGGAGTCCTTGCACATGATTGCTGAGATGCAGACTTTGGATTTTGAAACATTGTCTACATTGCTATTGCAAAAGGAGAGACGACAGGAGCATGCAGTGTTGTCTACATCCACTTCCACAGAGAGTGCATTCTTTATTAAAGAAAAAGGTAAGCAGTCTGGTAAAAATAGCTATCCATCAGAATCTTCACAATTAAGTGGTAATAAGAGATCTAAATGGAAATGTTTTTACTGTAAGAAACCTGGTCACCTTAAGAAAGATTGTAGGAAAAGACAACATGATATGGCTAACCCCAGAAAGAAAGCTCATCATGCGAATATAGCTGAAGGTGAAGGCGAGGAATCACCAGATTTTGCTTTCATGGCTTCCAGTGGTAATTTTGTGGTGGATCGAGCTTGGTACTTTGATTCAGGGGCATCTCGCCATTATACATGCCATAAGGACTGGTATGTGGATTTTGTTGAAGATAACAGTAATAATGAATCTGTATCTTTAGGAGATGGTACAACATATTTTGTGAAAGGATTTGGCAATGTTCATATAAGTTTTAATGGTACAGTAAATTATACATTCAAGAATGTTAGGTATGTACCGGATATGAACAAAAATCTTCTTTCAATCAATGAGATCACCTCAAAATCTAATTTTGTTGTAAAATTTCAAGAACAACAATGTTTAGTCACCACTAAAGATAACAAAATTATTGCTGTTGGGATCGGTGAGAAAGGCTTGTATAAGCTTGCAGATCCAATCAAAGCAAAAGAAAGTGCACTTGCAGCAGTTGATAGCACAAGTTCACTATGGCATGAAAGGTATGGGCATTTGAATTTTCAGTATTTGACTACATTGAGTAAGACTAAGATGGTTAAGGGGATTCCTTCTATTCGGCATAGTCATCATGTATGTACTAGATGTCAGTTGGGGAAGCAAGTTAGACATTCATTTGATGTTGGTAAAGCTTCGAGAGCAAACGGAGTATTGGATTTGGTACATGTGGATTTGCATGGTCCAATGCAGACACCTACCCCTTCTGGTGCCCGTTATTTCCTGTTACTGGTTGATGATTTCTCTAGGAAAAAGTGGGTATACTTTCTAGTAAAGAAATCTGATTGTTTTTCTAACTTTCTTACTTGGAAAGCTATGGTTGAAAAACAGGCAGGACGGCCAGTGAAATCTCTTAGAACGGATAATGGGGGTGAGTTCATCTCAAAACAGTTCAAGGAGTTTTGTGCCACTGAAGGCATACACAGACAATACACTACACCTTACACTCCACAGCAAAATGGAGTTGTGGAAAGGCGTAATAGGACGGTGATGGACATGGCTCGTTGTATGGTCCAAAGCAGAAATGTCCCATATAGGTATTGGGCAGAGGCAGTGAATACAGCAGTATACATCCTCAACAGAAGTCCTACAAAAGCTTTGGAGAATTTGACTCCAGAGGAGGCTTGGTCAGGTCGAACTCCAGATGTAAGTGATTTCAGAATTTTTGGTTGTGTAGCTTTTGCAGTTATTCCTAGTCAAAAGAGAAAAAATTTGGATGCAAAAAGCAAATCATACATGTTTGTTGGATACAGTGATCAGTCAAAGGCCTACAGATTACTTGATGTTTCTACTAACAAAGTTGTGGTAAATAGAGATGTCATAGTAAATGAACAAATGCCATACTTCACAGCAACTGGTCAAGTTTCAGATATTGAGTCATTGTTATCTAATGATTCCATTATTAGTCATAATGTGAAAAATGAGCAGGATTCTTGTTCATCAGTGGAATCACATTCCAGGGAGGGAATTGATACAGGTCATTGTGAGGTTCCGGCATCACAACCAAAGAAGCCAAAGTGGTATACTGCCACAATTGAAGCACTAAAAGAAGGAGACTTGCCACAAGATGTGGAAAGTAGAAGACTGAGATCGGGAAAGCAGTTTGGTAATAGAGGTGAGCATGTTAATCTTGCTCTAACAACTGATGTTTCACAAGTATTTGAGCCTAATTCTTTTTCAGAGGCCAAAGGGAAGTCTGAGTGGGAATCAGCTATGCAATTGGAATATGATTCCTTGATGAAAAATAATACTTGGAAGTTAATGGAACTACCACCAGGAAAGAAATCCATTGGTTGTAAGTGGATTTATAAGGTAAAATACAAAGCAGATGGTTCCTTGGACAAACACAAAGCCAGACTTGTTGCAAAAGGTTATGCACAAGAGGAAGGGGTTGATTATGAGGAGACTTTTGCTCCAACCACCAAGATGGTAACTTTTCGTTTGATTATTGCTATTGCTGCTCAGTTTGGATGGCAGGTGCACCAAATGGATGTAAAGAGTGCTTTCTTGAATGGAGATCTAAAGGAGGAAGTCTACATGGTTCAGCCACAGGGTTTTCAGGTTCCTGGTAAGGAACATCTTGTTTGCAGGTTGATCAAGTCCTTGTATGGACTTAAGCAGGCTCCTCGAGCTTGGTATACAAAAATAGACTCATATCTTAGGGAGTCAGGTTTCAAAAGGTGTAACTCGGAACCAACTCTCTATGTAAAGGTGTCTGGTGATGATATCTTGATTCTCATTATATATGTTGATGATATAGCCATCACTGGGAGTAGTACTAGTCTCATTCAGCAAATGAAAGCTGATGTTTGTTGTACTTTTGACATGACAGACTTAGGACTATTGAAATACTGTTTAGGTGTTGAGTTTTGGCAAAGTGGTAATACTATATTTGTGTCACAGAATAAGTATGCTAGTTCATTGCTAGAAAGGTTCAGAATGATGGATTGTAATCCAACTCACACACCTATGGAAACAGGAGCTAAAATTTCAACAAACACTGATTCACCTCCGGTCAATGAAACAGTGTATCGGCAGCTAGTGGGTAGTCTCATTTACCTCACTACCACTAGACCGGATATTTGTTTTGCAGTGAGTTTTCTATCTCGCTTCATGTCTAAACCACAGGAAGTCCATTGGTTGGCTGCAAAACGAGTATTAAGATATGTCAAAGGTACTCTTGACTTTGGCATACTGTATAAGAAGTCTGTAGATTTTGAACTTTTAGGATATTCTGATTCTGATTGGGCAGGTTCAGTTGATTCAAGAAAATCTACAACAGGGTATGTTTTCACTTTTGGTTCAAGAGTTTTCTCATGGCAGAGCAAACTACAAACTACAGTAGCATTATCTTCAACAGAAGCAGAGTATAAAGCTGTGGTTAGTGCAGGTTGTGAAACCATGTGGATAAAGAAAATTTTGGAGGATCTTCAGTTTGAGTCATCAAAGCCTACTCCAATTTTTTGTGACAACCAAAGTGTTTTGAAGATGGTGAAGAATCCAGTATTTCATGCCAGGACCAAACACATTGAGGTTCATCATCATTACATCCGACAGTTGGTTACAAATGAAGACATCAGTCTCTTCTACTGCCCCACTGCAGAGCAGCCAGCTGATATAATGACCAAACCACTTGGTACAGACAAGTTCATAAAATTTAGAGATAAAATTGGTCTTGTTTCTGGTTTAGTCATTAAGGGAGGGTGTTAGCATATTATTGTATTTACCTTAGGTTATTTACTAAGGTAATTTATTTTGGTTAGTTTCCTTAACCACTTTGGTTAAGAGGTTAGTTGTTTATTCGGCCTTTGTTATTTCATGCAAGCCGACATAGGTTAGTTTTATTATACCCGTCTCATGCTTCACGGGTATTTCATTTGTTTGCCTATTTAATAGGCCTTCATGCTTGGTTGAACGTTGAATGTGTGCTCTGCTATTCTCAATCTCATTTTCTCTCTGTATTTTATTTAATCTAATAGGCCTTGTGACTGTCCAACTTCTTCTTTCTCCTCTCCTATGCTCTATATATGTAAGCCATTTTGGCATTGTAACTAATCCACACCTAGTATGGCAAAGCATTTTTGGTTTGACATCTTGTTTTTCCTTGGAATAAAGTTATGAAGCTAATTTATTCTCTATATTTCTTTCCTAAGTATGTCCAGTAGTGTATTTGGATGACAAGTGATAAATGTCTTCTCCTTGCTTCCATTCTACTCTTGTATGCATTATGTGAGTAGTAGGATATCTTATATTGGGTCTCATGAAGTGTGTGTGTGTGTGTGTGTGTGTGTGTGTGTGTGTGTGTGTGTGTGTGTGTGTGTGTGTGTGTGTGTGTGTGTTTTTAAGTGTGATAGAGACTAGTAGTGTCTAATATTAGACCTATTTTTCACTCACCTTTGGATATGCATAGTAATATGCCTCCATGTAGAAACACTTATGTTAGAAGAACATTGAGTTGAGGTTAGTTTTAGTAGTCTTATTTCTTGGTGTAAATGCAAGTATGTTATGGAGTTATATTTGGTGTATCACCCTCATTAGTGTTGGTTAATTTTATGTTTCCTTCTTCCATTTTCACCCCTAATAGTGATTAGTATAATGTAGTGTGTGAGCCTAAGAGATAGATCAAGGGAGCTAGTCCATAATCTAGAGGTTTACCTCTACCATAGGCAACCCAAAGGCCTAGAGGTAATCCCATGTTAGCCAAATTTGGAGAGGTTTAAACCACATTTTCCAAGGGTGAAATATTTGGTTATAAAAATTCTAGCACATGCATTGGCACCAATGTCCAAAAGAGTATAAGAATTTTTGGTGTGTTCTTCCTATTATCAGATTTTGGAAGCATTCAAGCAAACACCAATGGCAACTCCAAATATAATCAAGTGGTTATAGGCAACCTAGGTACTTTTTGTAAAATATTTTGATCAATTCTTATGTTTAGTTTGACTAATGAAGTTGATATGGCTGGATATGTTGAGAGTTATTACTACACACCTCCCTATCAACCTTTTTATGACCCATACTATGTTCCTCAATATCCTTATCAAAGTTATTATCAACCCTATGGTCAGACCATTTATTCTCCATATGATCAGGAATTTTTTGAATAGCCTTGTGAATAAATCTATAAATAAAGCTATCAAAAATATATGCTAAAGACTCTTGAAGAATAAATCCAAGCTCTAAAGAGGCAACTTATTGGATACAATTTTTCCCAATAGCCCTATTCATCCTATCAAGCTCCTAGACAACCTTTTCAAGGTAAATACCAAAACCCATACTCTTATCTTCTTCCTACTTAAATTCTACCCCAATATAAATGCTTGTTGGCACTTATGCCAAATTTGCTAAAATTAGAAAGGGTGATGAAGAAATGGGATAAGGAACTTGATGTGATCCATATTCATCTCATAAAAAAGATGAGAAACTCAATTCAATTCCTTATGAATAAGTGTAGTTTGGTTGAGAAGCAAGCCAAATATGTTATCAATGAATATTTACATGAAATGAGATATTATATCCACTGGTGGGGAGATAGATTATAAAGGTGAGAAAATAAAAAAGTTGAGGATCAACTTGTAGCTATTGAAGAGCCTCAAGAAGGCTATGAAGAATGTGAAAATCTAGTTGAAGAATAAGTCTCTCCCTTTCATCCTCAAGAGTCTTCTTATGTTCCATATTAGTTCTCTCATACTCCTTATCCTCATGAAGAGCCAATTCAATCTTCAAAAGAGCCTAGTAGCCTCAAAGTTCCAACTTGGAACTACATAGTGAAGTCTTGGGAAAATAAAGATTAAGAGAGTAAAAACCAAGAATTTGATGCCAAGGAAGAAAACTTTGTGCGTGTTTAAGCCCTATTTCCTCCTCCTCAAGAACCTATAGCTTTTCCATCTTTGAGGTCTATCCAAGAAAATTTTCAACGTGAAAAAGAAGCCTTAGTTAAGAAGGTGGAAGACAAAGTTGTAGTTATTGAAGAAAATGAAATAACTATATCCCAACAGAACCTTCTCTCTCCAACAATTCTTTCAAGCGTCTCCTTCTATCCCCATGCCCATTCATGAGCCCTACATCACACCTCATTATTCCTCTCTAAACCATGAAAATTTCCACCACCCTCCCACCTCATCCATTCTTGAAGGGGAATCCATCCTATGGGATAAAAGTAAAGAACAAGCTCAATTTGTAGCTACTCAAGAAGATGAGACAAGTGTGTAGGAAGAAGACATCACTATAATGACTCCCCTTGGTGAAGAAAATCATAAGTAACCCTTATTATGTGAAGAAATAAAAGATATAACTCATGTTGTATTTATTCATAAGGAGCTTAATCAAGACATGAGAGAGGAAATGCTTGAGAAGTACATAACATTAGATAAGTTTGTTTAGTGTCATGAGAAAGTTCAAGGAGATGTGAGAGACATGTGGCAGACCTGTTTTCACATGTGTTGGGTGAATATTTTGTCTTCAATAAATCAAATTAAAAATGGGTATATCAACCACAATACAAGGATATTTATACAGTAAAAAGTGTGGGTTTACCACATCATAGTGAGATAAATCTCTCCTCTCATTAAGGGGAGGTTCCCTATAAACTACTTATTTATTAATATGAACTGAAAATATACTCAAGGGTGAGATTACACCATCCATATCTCTTCTTTTAGAGATGATGTTTACAAGGCAAAATAAAAATCCTAGTTGATTACTGAAAACATTTCTCTTCTTTTAGAAATGATGTTCAGTAAATGGCAGAAAATCTTCTTGGATAGTAACTAGATCTATGAGAAACCCACGAAAGCACAAAGTCTTTTGTTGCTCCCCTTACTGATTTGAAATGGGTGTAATAGTAAAGTGAAGTGCAGCTCAAAGTATTCACCTAAAATTACAACAGAGTGTAAGATTGCAAAGGGTAAAAGCAGTTCAAAGCCTTTCTAATATCCTTTCCACTAAAACATGGAAAACATGAACTAAAGGTAATTATAGCAACTCAATGTCTTCATAATTAACTTTAGAACATCTTCAGATAATTTCTACACACACTTTGCTTATTTAATCAAATAGATGAGAGATTATTAGGAAAAAAACATAAGAATGATCTCCTAAATAAAACATATTATTCCAACACAAAGTCTAAAAGTAACCTGCTTCTAATTCATTCAAGAAAATATGATTTACAATATGAGATTAAAGTCTCAAGAAGCATCTCAATTTTGGCAGAGTTTTTGCTCTCAATTAAAAAAAATATCCATTACAAAAGAGGCTCCCTCTATATATATATATATAGGGAAAAGCCTCTAGAATTGAGAAAAAACTTAAAATATTATAACCTAGTCAAAGATGAGTCTCTGTTGACTTTGGGACTTTCTAGGTTTTTACATGTAATTACACATAACAAAAGTACATGTGCAAATGTCCCAAGTCAATTACAAAGTGCATTTAGAAAAATGGAAATTAAACCAATGAAAAGTTGATTCAATTTGTAGCTCCACCCTTCTTTATATAAGCGTCATACATGGCAATAGCTTCCTGAATCCCGATACTGTCTAGCACAATAGTATTTTTGAAGACCACCTTAGCCCTGACTGTGGCATCTCTCACTATTGTGATTGATTTCGCATGACTAGTTAACTTGGTTCTCAAATTATCTAGAGTTAGCTGATTATCTAAGATATTATCCACAGAGGCCACTGAAAATGCTTTCTCCTTGAATTCCCTTTGAAACATACCTTCAAATTCTTAGATCATTTCTTCTACTGAAATGAAGTGGTTGTCCTATGTGGTGAGTTTTCAAGGTAGCTCCTCCAAGTTATGAAATATACTGATATCACTTTGTTCACTGAGGTTTCTAGAAGATTTGAGGTCGCTGATTAATTCCTTAAGCACTCGACTCCTATATATTAATGCTTTTTTAGTTTCAATATACGAGTCTCTATCAGTGATGATGCTAATTGATATCAGAGTGCTTATTTTTAGCTTCTTCATATCTATCCATTTGCCAAGATATTTATCTGTGCTTTCAATATCTTGAGAAATGATATTGATAAGCTCATCCAGTTCAGCTCTCATTTTCTTCATCTTACCCATTTTATCGGACAATTCTATAAGTAGGGAAATCCCTTGTGTGTGCATCTTGTCTAAGTAGTCTTCAAACACCTTTCCCTTTAGATAAGTTCTTTCTACTTTCTGAATCACAGGATCATCTATGGAGATAGCTTCTGGAGTTACTGCTTCTAGAGTGAGAGTGATTCTTCTTATCACTAAAGTTAGTTGTTCCACCCTTGCTTTATAATTATCCTTCATTTCTCTTTCCCTATCAAATTTCTAAACCATAATATCCATTACTAATTGCAAATCACTCTTGGTGCCTTCATGAGTTATCTTCCCTAACTCAACTCGAGAGATAAAGTAGCTGCTTATGTCAAAATTTTCAAGAGTTGCATCCTATGGAGGTTTGGCTATTTCCAAAAATTTGTGCCCTTTATCTCCAATCATCTTCGAAAGGATCTTTGGCTCCTTGGGGGTCTTAGCTTTCACCAACACCATTTTACTGAAGTCAAAGTCATCTAGAGAGATGGCCTATTTCTTCCTTTTAGGCGTGTAAGCTGATAACCAAAGTGGAAGAGCAAAAGCACTTACATTAGCAATAGTCCCTATAGTTGGCATCACTGGGGTAGCACCTACACTGCTAGTGGGAACAATGGGTGTAGTATCAATTAAAACCACACTTGTTGCTAAATGATCAAGGGTAGAACTATTTCTGATGTTAAAAGATGGAGATGACAAACTGGGGATGGATCCTGATGAATGAAGAACATCTCTAGAAGCATGATGAGGGTCACCAAAAATAATTTTAGAAGGAGAGGCAGCTCCAAAAGAGGGAATACTGATTAGAGAAATAGGTGAAGGAGTTGCACCAGGTGAGTTAGGTAGAGAAGAATAAATTCTTGCATCTGGATACATAACTTCTCGTAGAGATAGAGTTTCCATTCCCTGTTGACTTGCAGGCCTATCATCAGTTTCCATCTATCCTACTATTGGTTCTTCAGCACTTTGTTTCTCAACCTCCATATTTTTTGTTTCTGGCTATTTCTCTGCAACTTTCTATTTCTTTGTTAAAAAAATGATCCTAGGCTTATGGGGCCTAGACAGAGAAGGAACATCACTTTTATTCTTCATTTAGTTTTCCACTCTTCTCCTCATTTCCTCTTGAAATTTGGCCTCTAATCTCATGATGAACTCTTTCAAGGTGATTCCCTTATTTTTTAACCAATCATTGGTGTTTTCCAATATTATTTTGAACCTCATCTTCAAGGAGGTCAACTCTTTCTGAGACCATTGGATCAGGGGAAAAGGAGCATTAGTGACTTGTTTAGCATGATATCTATTATTGATCAGGTCTCCATCATCTACTAGATTTATAGGTGTTGGGGGATCAATCCAACAATAGATTACAATTGTGAAAGAAATAAACGCGGAATTAAATCAGATTGACAAGTAACTGAATGAGATAATAGCAAGAACAAGAGATACAAGAAAACACCCTGAAAACTTGTATTAACAAAACTCTTTACAAAGGAATACAATTGAAGAAAGCTTCTTTCTTCCTCACCTCTCCTAGGTGTATAGATCTCTCAATAGATCTCTATTCCTCAAGAGCTCTCTCTCTCAAGAACAATCAACTCCAACAAGCCTGGATTGATTCAATTCTGTACTGTTCTTCTCACACAATGAATTATAATAATTCACTTTCTACAACAATAACTACTACAAAGCTAAGAAGATCTAATTCTACATATAGAATTAGGAGACTTGAGCATGTACACCCAACAAGAAGTTAAGCCACTTAAACAAGGGCTCTAAAAATAGTAATGCTAACAATAGAGACGCGAGCTTGAGTCCACAACTCAAACTTATCATGCAAACACTCGCTTCTGTCCACGGAAATAGCTTTCTGGACACGCAGGTAACCGACGTCGGTTCCTGCTGCTTGTCTGTGACCACTGTCGACCGACCCTCTGCTGACGTCAGTGCCTCTGCAACTGCCTGTGATCGACGTCAGTCGCTCCTGACCGATGTCGGTGTCTGTGTAGACCCGAACCTGATAATGAATGCTCCTTGGTGAAGTTTTTAGCTCCACACCCTAACAATCTCCCACTTGGAGATAAACAGCTGCACCAGTACCTGTACAGCAACATCTTCTAGCTCCTCCATATTCAATTCAATCATGAAGACCAATAGAAGTTGAATGAAGATTCAACTTCTCCTTTGTAACCGGCTTGGTTAACATATCAACAGGATTCCTATCTGTATGGATCTTCTCCAGCTTCAACTCACCATCTTCCAATACCTGTCGTATGAAGTGATACCTTAGCTGTATGTGCTTTGTTCTTGAATGAAAGGATAAATTCTTAGCCAAATGGATTGCACTCT
The DNA here is from genome assembly GCA_037957365.1 of Torreya grandis. Taxonomy (NCBI): domain Eukaryota; kingdom Viridiplantae; phylum Streptophyta; class Pinopsida; order Cupressales; family Taxaceae; genus Torreya; species Torreya grandis. The sequence goes on from JARHVA010000799.1 coordinate 2,380,106, forward strand.
GACTGTCACTGTACAATCTGCAACTCTCATGCTCCCTACCAAGCTCATCCATGAACCGTGTCATCCATATCATCTCCTTGCTAGCTTCTGTGGCTACAATATACTCTGCTTCTGTAGTTGACAAGGCAACAACCTTTTGCAACTTAGATATCTAGCTAACCGTCATTCCACCTACAGTAAAAACATAACCTGTAGTGCTCCTCCTGCCATCTAAATCACCTACCATATCTAAATCTACATAGCCATGTAGAGAAGTATCTGAACCTCCATAGCATAAGTGCCTACTGCTGGTTTCTCTCAGATATCTAAGGATCCACTGAACTACTTTCCAATGTTCCTTACCTGGATTGGCCATATACTTACTTACCACTCCCACTACTTGGGCAATATCTGGTCTAGTACACACCATTGCATACATCAAACTCCCTACTGCGGAAGAATATGGAACCTTACTCATGTACTCTACCTCATCATATGAATTAGGACATTGTTCTTTACTCAACTTAAAATGTCCAGCCAAAGGTGTGCTTACCGGTTTAGCATCCTGCATATTGAACCGTTTCAACACCTTGTCCACATAATCTTCTTGAGACAATATCAACCTATGATTTTTCCTGTCTCTCTTAATGCTCATGCCAAGGATTTTCTTTGCTGCTCCCAAATCCTTCATAGAAAACGTTTGAGCTAATTTTACCTTAAGCTCTGAGATATCCTGCATGTGAGACCCTGCAACTAGCATGTCATCTACATACAACAATAGAATAATATATCTACCGTTATCAAATCTCTTGAAATACACACAATGGTCTGATTGACACCTACTGTAGCCATGCTCAGTCATAAACCTGTCAAATTTTAAGTACCATTGCCTAGGAGCTTGCTTGAGGCCATACAAGCTTTTCTTCAACCTGCACACAAACTTCTCCTTACCCTTGACCTCAAATCCTTCTAGCTGTTCCATATAAATTTCCTCATCCAAATCTCCATGAAGAAACGCTGTCTTAACATCTAGCTACTCAAGATGCAAATCCTCAAAAGCAACCAAAGACAATATAACCCTTATAGAAGTCATTTTAACAACAGGAGAAAAAATCTCACCAAAGTCAATACCTGGCTTTTGTGCAAATCCTTTTACCACTAATCTGGCCTTGTATCTCATCTGTCCATTCTCGCCTTCCTTCAACCTATAGGTCCATCTGTTCTTAAGTGTTCTCTTACCAGCTGGCAATTCAACCAAATCCCATGTTTGGTTCTCTCTTAAGGACTCCAGCTCCTCAACCATGCCATGCTCCCACTCACTCTTGGACTCCACCTGTATTACTTCTTCAAAACTCTCTGGTTCTCCACCATCAGTTAGCAATAAATAATATAAAGAAGGAGAATATCTAATTAGAGGCTTACTCACCCTTTCTGACCTCCTGATGGGTGTCTGAGACTCGTCCACAACGCGTTGTCCACCCAAATTCTCTGACAGTGACCGACCTCGGTCACCTATAGACCTGTTACTGGCCAACGTCGGTTCTGCCTGACCGACCTTGGTACCTGTACGGCCGACGTCGGTCTCTGTATGGCCGACGCCGGTTTCTGTCCTGCCGACGCCGGTTTCTAACCTACCGATGTCGGTCTCTGTGTTTTCTTGTAAGCGATTATTTCTTTTTCCCGCGAGCTAATCTTGGAATTTCACCTCATCCAATTCACCATTGCTCTGCTCAGATTGATTCAACTTCCTTAGCTGATCACAATACATCACTCTTTCATTGAAAACAACATCACAGCTCCTGATTACCTTGTTAGTTTCTAGATTCCACAATCTGTAACCAAAATCATCTGAGCCATAGCCAATAAATGTGCATCTCATAGACTTAGCATCAAGCTTCTTTCTATTTTCCTTATCTATATGCACAAAGGCTTCACAACCAAAAACTTTGAGATATGAGAGATCAACCTTTTTACCTGTCCATGCCTCTTCTAGAATACCACCATCCAGAGCTGTAGAGGGTCCTCTGTTAATCAGGTACACTGCAGTGTCAACAGCTTGTGCCCAAAACTGTAAGGGCAAATCGGCATGCAATCTCATACATCTTGCACGCTCCATTATTGTCCTATTCATCCTTTCAGCAATACCATTCTACTGAGGTGTCCTTGGAACTGTCCTTTGCCTATGGATTCCATGCATGTAACAATAATCTCTGAACTTATGACTGTAGAACTCACCACCATTGTCTGATCTCAGGCACTTTAATCTCTTACCTGTTTCATTCTCAACCATAGCTTTCCAAACTTTAAAAGTATCAAATACATCAGATTTTCTTCTAATACAGTAGATCCATACCTTCCTTGTGGCATCATCTATGAAAGATACATAGTACTGTGATCCTCCAATGGAAGCAACCTGAGCCGGTCCCCACACGTCTGTGTGAACAAGCTCCAACTTGTGCCTCTTCTTAGTAGACCCAGTTTTGAGAAAACTAACCCTTTTCTGTTTTCCAAATACACAATGCTCACAAAAATTCTAAATCCATACTTTTCAAATCTGAAAGCATACCTTTAGACTTAAGAATTGACATCCCCTTCTCACTCATGTGGCCAAGCCTTGAGTGCCACAATTTAGCATCCACATCTGAAGTAGATAATACAGAAGGAGATTTGTTAGTAACACAGTTACACAAATAGAGAGTACCTTCTCTCTTACCTCTGGCCATAACAAGTGCACCCTTGGTCACCTTCCAAGATTCTGCTGTGAGAGTTACTGTACAACCCTCATCCCCTAACTTTCCTACAGAAATCAAATTTCTCTTCAAGCTAGGAACATGCATCACATCTCTCAACACCCATGTGTTGCTATTCTGCATCTTCAGCTGCACTTTACCTTTGCCAATTATTTTACAGGGCTCATCATCCCCTAGATACACTATTCCAAAATCTCCATGGATATAGTTACTGAAATATTCCCTGTTAGGAGTAGCATGAAAAGATGCACCAGAATCTAATACCCAAGATTCTATATTATTATGCAGAGAGAAAATTAAAGCATCCTGTGCAATACCTGCAATCTTGGCTTCCTCCTTTCCTTCATGCTGGTTGTCCTCCTTAGGCTTTGACCAACAATCTCTGCTTATGTGCCCCATCTTTCCACAATTCCAGCATTGTGGCCTTCTACCATTTCTAGATTTAGATCTGCCTTTCCCCTTTGATTTGGATCTTGCTCTGCCTTTCTTGCTCTTCTCTTTCTGCCTTCCCCTGCTCTCAAAACTTAAAGCATTCCCAGATGTCTCTTCTGTGCTTTTCCTGCGTATTTCTTCATTCAAGATAACACTAACAACATCCTCTACTTTCAAAATATTTGATGCAGATGCAATATTACTTACTGCCATTACTAAGCCATGCTAGCTTTCAGGCAAAGAACATAATATCAAAAGAGCTTTTATCTCATCATCAAACACTATATTTACTGAACTTAATTGATTCACAATACCATTGAAATCATTCAGATGAGTAGAACAGATCCACCTTCATTCATATGCAAATTAAATAACTGCTTCATAAGATGTACCTTATTGGAAGCTGAGGGTTTTTCATACAAATTTGCTAACGTAGTCATCAACTCTACCGTAGACTTTGCCTGTGATAAATTGGATATCACAGTGGATGCTAGACTTAGTCTTATAGACCCCAGAGCCTTTCTGTCAAGAACTTCCCATTCTTCATCCTCCATGTCTTTGGGCTTCTTTGCAATACCTCCTAATGGTAAGTAGAGATCTTTCTGATACAGATAGTCCTCTATTTGCATTCTCCAGTGTTGGTAATTTTTGCCATTAAACTTTTCCATTCTTAATTTACTTTCATCTGCCATTACTTCTCCCACTCAAATAGAAATCCCTGCAGAAACTCCTGTGAGAACCTGTAATCAATACGCACTACACAGATCTGAACCACCTGTTAGTGAACCTGAACTTTGATACCAATTATCAAGCTCTGAACCTGTAACCAATGCTCTGATACCACTTGTTGGGGGATCAATCCAACAATAGATTACAATTGTGAAAGCAATAAACGCGGAATTAAATTAGATTGACAAGTAACTGAATGAGATAATAGCAAGAACAAGAGATACAAGAAAACACCCTGAAAACTTGTATTAACAAAACTCTTTACAAAGGAATACAATTGAAGAAAGCTTCTTTCTTCCACACCTCTCCTAGGTGTATAGATCTCTCAATAGATCTCTATTCCTCAAGAGCTCTCTCTCTCAAGAACAATCAACTCCAACAAGCCTGGATTGATTCAATTCTGTACTGTTCTTCTCACACAATGAATTATAATAATTCACTTTCTACAACAATAACTACTACAAAGCTAAGAAGATCTAATTCTACATATAGAATTAGGAGACTTGATCATGTACACCCAACAAGCAGTTAAGCCACTTAAACAAGGGCTCTAAAAATAGTAATGTTAACAATAGAGACGCGAGCTTGAGTCCACAACTCAAACTTATCATGCAAACACTCGCTTCTGTCCACGGAAATAGCTTTCTGGACACGCAGGTAACCGACGTCGGTTCCTGCTGCTTGTCTGTGACCACCGTCGGTCGACCCTCTGCTGACGTCGGTGCCTTTGCAACTGCCTGTGACTGACGTCGGTCGCTCCTGACCGACGCCGGTGTCTGTGTAGACCCGAACCTGATAATGAATGCTCCTTGGTGAAGTTTTTAGCTCCACACCCTAACAATAGGGATATTAGTGAGCCCCAGATATTCTATTTTTTTAAGAGAGTCTATTATAGTCCATCTTTCTGATATCTTCCACTATCATCAAATTGATCCAAATGTCTTCAATCATAGGTTCATGGAACTGGGTCTTCCTTTTGATCATGTCCTTCACACCTCTGTAGTCAAAATTAGGTCTCCTTTTGAAATGCTTCATGGTTACAACTTGCATTTTGGTCTCCATTACCCTAGCTTTTGCAGTGGTCAATACTGAGAATCTACCAATTTCAATTGGGAACTTGAAACTGGGTTTTTTGAGTTCCATCTACTTATTTTGCATGACAACAATTTGCCTGCACAACTCCATCACGACTAATTTATCTAAGGGGAATCTTGGAAGCATATAGGGATAGCCTTAGATAAATCCAACCCATAGATAACAAAAAGTAGGGAACTGCAAGAACATACACCCAAAGTCATTCACAATAGTCCAAGCTTCATCTGACACTCTTTTATGTTCTAATTGGGGGTCAAAGAGACACAAAAATACTACAAAAAAGTGTCATTTACCCTCCTAAAATGATGGATAAAACCCTTCAATGTTAGCTAAGGGTAATATTGATATACTGGAGTTGTTTTCCTGTCTCCCTCTGATGTTAAAACTAGGAAGGTTCTCATGGATGCTGCAATATACACTAGGTATGAAGTCATGTATAATTTAAAGGTAGTGGATACCTTTGTCAATTGCTCATGCAGAGCATTGCTGATTTTTTCTCCCTAGAAAATGACTTGTTTGCCTTGGAGAATTATCTTAATGAAGGGATACATCCATTCATGAAACTAAGAGGAAGAAGGTAAACCTTGTACTCTGCTGAGAAGAGTAATCAAGTCACCAACCTCTTCTATAAAATCACTCCTTGGAAAGTTTTGTGGCCATCTGGATAAGTTCACTCTAGGAGTTTTGAGTCATCTATTATTAATCACTTTCTTTGCTTTCTCAAGATCTTTATCATATTCCTTTTGTGCATCAATGAAGTCAAGACTCAACACATCAATAGTAGGAGGTCATATGAACACTTTGTCGATGAACTCAGGGTCTAGTCTAATTACTATGTTGCCACTAGCATCTACCACAGCTTTGGTATCTTGGTTGTAGAATTGGGCACATTAGAGAATGAAATCCATGTGATGAGCTACCACGGGAAAAGAGGAGACTAGATGAATATTGCTCTCAATTATCCTCTTCATTTTGAAGCTAGGATTGTTTGCTTTAGTTATTTCTACAAACTCAACCATATCTACATGCCCGATCTCTGTATCCCTAATGTCGTCGACATTAGAAGCAACTAAGGTGATTGAAAAAATACCTTGATACTAGTACTTCATTATCTTCAACTTCTTTGGAGAAACCTCAGTCATTGGGATGAGCCTTTGTCAAAAGTGTATTGATGAAGAAGGATCTTAAAGAGAAACTGCAATAAGAATCATGATCGCGCAATTAGGGGAAATATTGACAATTTGAGAAAATTGCACGTTGGATGATCATGACCAGGAAAATGCACTTGAAAGGGCTAAGGCGCGAGTAGATCAAAAATTGAAAGGGAAGCAGGCTTAAAAAATAGGAAAAACAAAATTTCCTAGAATTAGTAAAAAATGGAGGGAAAGCATGCATGGGTGGCAAAAATTGCCACCCTTGCATGTTGAGGAATGTATTGTGCATAGGCAACAAAAATTGCCACCTGTGCATGTTGGGGATGGAAGGTTTGCATCGGTGGAAATTTGTACCACCTATGCATGTGGAAAGTCATGAGGTTGTGCATAGGCAACAAAAATCACCACCTGTGCATGTGGAGAAGGATAGATGCACATCGGTGGTGAAATTTGCCACCTATGCACATTAAGAAGTTACAAGTTGGTGCATCGGTGGTGAATTTTTCCACCCTTGTATTGGTTGATAGATTTTTGTGTAGGGGTAGCAAAAATTGCCACCCTTACATTGGTTGGCAAGGGGTCTGTAAGGGCAGTGAATTTTGTTGCCTTTACATTAGTTTGATGGTCACATATAAGGGTAGTGAAATTCACTGCCATTACATGGGGTTAAATGGCTGATGGGTAGGAAGAAGTGGAAGAAGGTTTACTCTACTTAGATGGCCTCTTTGAGGGAAAAAGGAGGAAAGTGAAGACAAAACACTAGAAAACCTAGACTATAAAGGAAAAGGAAAGAGAACTAGGAAAAAGAGAAGGAAAACAAAAATCAAAACAAAAACTAAAATAAGAAGAGAAAAAATGTGAAACCTTACTTGGAAAATTGTGGTACAATGCTTGAATCCAATGAAAACTTGATTCCACTTGCTCACACGATCATCCAGACATAGGAAGGAGGGGGAAACAAAGAGGAATGGAATGAAAAGAGGTGAAAAAGGGGTTAAATGGGGTGAAAATTGACCCCAACCACTCGGTGTGCACGGCCATAAATGTTGCATGAAAAAATTGAGATCATGCAGGGGCAACAAATTTTTCCACCTCTGCATGTGAGGTTAGAAGAGAGATGCAGGGGTGGAAAAATTTACCGCTCCTGCATGAAGAAATGGAGAAATGTAAGGGCGGTGATTTTCACTGCTCTTGCATGAAGGATGCAAGGGTGAAAAAAAATTTCACCTTCGTATGGAAACTAGAAAACCACATGTAGTGGTAGAAAAATTTGCCACCCTTACATGTAAACTCAAAAAAACACCTAACTTGATAATAGCAAAAAATTGTCATTTGATCGCATCAAAATTGTAATGATTTTCATGTTATTTTGGGAAATTGTAACAGGGGAACATCATGAACTTTTAACGATGCCAGTTGACCAAACACGAGATCAAGAAAAACTTTTCTTGAAAGATGAACTTAGAGTGAAAAACATGAAATGGATAAGTTTCATAGGGGTTGTTCCAAAAATGAGCATAGCTAATTTTGAGAACAACAGTTGGCTCCTGTTGGGGAACTTCCATTGATCAAACTGATTGATGGGAGTAAAAACCAGTCTCTAAGTGCCTTCATCCAAGCCATTGGGCCATGGAGTCAAGCCAAGAAAAGAAAAGACATAAAAAACCAAAAGGAAAATAAATAACAAAAAAACTATACAAATGTACAAGTGAACTCATCTAATACTTCAAGGATTGAAGTGTTTCAGATGTTTCCCACTATGAGGTAGTGAGAATGGCACTCCATCTTGATATTTCAACAAAAAGCTATTTTCACCATAGACCTGATGAATGGTAAATGGACCTCTCCACAAAGAATCAAACTTTTCATGCATTCCTTTTGGTTCTCTCCTCTTATCCCACAATAAGACTTGATCTCCAATCTAAAAATCATGAATCCTTGCCCTCTTATCAAAGAGTTTCTTCACTTGATTTTGATGTGTAGTAATCCGGTCCACTACCATGGTTCATTGCTCATCTAATTCGATTAGGCACATGATCCTTTTATCAATAAAATTTTTTAAGGTTGAATCTTCGATTGCCTTTGCCAAACTCAATGCTTGTAGTTCCAGGGTGATTGGTATCTCTGCATTCAAACCATATAGAATTTGGAATGGTGACATGTCTATTACCCTCTTGGGTGTAATCCTATCTACCCACAAAGCATCAAATAATGCTTTATGCCAAGTCCTCTGATTATCATCTACTAGTTCCTTGATAATAGTAACCAGATTCTTGTTGCTTGATTCTACTTAGCCATTTCCTTGTGGAAAATAATCAAAAGAGTGGAGAGGGTAATTCCATAATAAAAGTAGAACTAGGTAATCTCATGAGAAGAGAAACAAGCTACATTGTCTGTTACAATCTTAGTTGGAACCCCAAACTGAGAAATAATATTTTCCTTAAGAAAATTACATACCACTTCTAAAGTAGCTTGCTTAGTTGGAATGGTTTCCACCCATTTGGTAAAATAGTCAGTCATGGTGAGAACATAGTCATGCCCAACACTTGAGGATAGGTTCACTGCACCAATGAAATCAATACCCCATCATTAAAAAGGTTCTTCAATCACCACTGGCTTGAGGGGTAATGTGGCCAATTTAGGTTTCCTGATAAATTGTTGAATCAATTCACACCTTTGTACCCATTTGTACATGTCTTGAAACAGTGTAGGCCAATAGTACCTTGCTCATAGAATTTTATGGGCTATCACTGGTGTAGAAAAATGCCCTTCACAAGCCAAATTATGGAAATACTCCAAAATTTTACCTTATTACGCCTTATCGATGCAACGAAGATATACCCCATTAAGGCTTCTCTTGTACAAACCATTGTCCCACAAGACATAGTTAGCAGCCTTTAACTTAACATTCCTTTTTTCTTTATAGGATAGATGGGTGGGACACTCACCATAAGTAATGAAATGAGTGATATTGTAATACCACTCATCAATAGTAGTGACAAAGAGAACTGTAGGCACGTCTTCGATCGTTGTTTCTTCATTTTCTGTTTCTTTGGGTATGTTCTCGGCAATCAATTGGCAGAGCCTTTTTCCCTACACAAGTTTTTTAGGTTTGATATCAAAATCAAAATCCTAAATTTTAGTAATCTAATTGCCTCTTTTAGTACCAAACTCCTGTTGAGTTAGAATGGACTTCACTGTTATGTCAGGCACCAAAACAATAGTATGTGAATTCAGGATATAAAATTTGAAATGCTTTACTACCTTAACCATAGCATAATCATGTTTCTCCATATTTAAATATTTTAATTCATGAGCTTTGAGAGGACAACTCATAAATGATATGGAATATTTCACACCTTCTTTGTTTTGTTGAACCAAAATAGCCGAAAGTGTATGCTCAGAAGCATAGCTGTATATTATGAAGTTTTTGGTATAATTTGGACAAATTAGAATTGGTGCATGGGCAATCACTTTTTTAATGTCTTCAAATGATGACTTGCCTTCTATATTCCATCTGAAAGTGGCTTTTCCCTTCATCATGTCCATAATATGGCGAGTCTTCTCTGCAAATGCTGGAATTAATCTTTGTACAAAATTCACCTTTCCAAAGAAAGAATGAACTGCAGTCTTACTATAAGGAAGAGCAAGACTTTGGATAGATTTGACTCTTTTTGAGTCAATTTTTATACCTTCTCAAGATATAGTGTGACTGAGAAGCTTACCTTCTGTAACCCAAAAATTTGACTTCTTGGGATTAAGAGAAATACCATTTTGCCGATAGTGTTCTAACACTTGTTGTAAATGGTGCGCATGATCAAGACAATGTTTGGAAAAAATGGTCAAGTCATCAAGATATACTAAAATAAACTTCCCCATTTCATATTTGAAGGTAAGATCCATCACCCTTTGGAAGGTAGCACCAGCAATGATCAAACTGAAAGGCATTTTGTGATATGTAATAATGCCCCAAGGTGTAGTGAAAGCAGTCTTATGTTGATTTGCTTCATTGACTTCGATTTGATTGTACCCAAAAAAACTGTCTAGCATTGATAACATTTCTAAATCAGTCACCATTTGCAAAACTTGGTCCATGATGGGCAAAGGGTAGTTATCTTTTAAAGAAGATTGATTTAGGTTTCTAAAATTGACAGAGATACGAATTTCTCCATTCTTTTCTCTTACAGGAACTATGTTAGCAATCTAGGTGGAATGATGGATTGGAAAAATAATTCTTGCATTGATCATTTTCTAGATCTCGAAAAAGATAGTACCTTATATTTTGAGATTGTATTGCCTTTGTTTTTACTTCTAAGGCAATGGCCCAACCTTAAGAGGAATTTCATGCCAAATTTCCTCAGGCCTGAGAGATTTTAAATTATCATAAGAATATGCCAAAACATCAATGTAATGGTGAAGAAGAACAATGAATTTGATCTTTTCATCAAAAGTGAAATAATTTCTAATGTTGACCATTTTGGAATTTTCTTCTGTACTCAAATTTATTTGATCAAACTCCTTGGAGGAATTTGAATCCATTTGTCACTGCTTGACATACCTGTCATGCTTATCAAACAATCTCGAGAGAGAAACCAAACCCTTTGGAATTTTATTTCCCTTGAGTTGAAGGAACTCTTCGCTAGTTTTGGAATTTACTTCAGGAACTAATTCCTATGGTGGAGATTCACTTCCTTCAAAATAAAGATCTTTAAAGCTATCCATCTTTTCTAGAAAAACAATGATTTGATTGTCATTGTTAAACACCTACCAATTATTGCAATTATCAGATACACTTGGTCAAAATACTAGCTCAATAGTGTACTTGTCCCCTTTAAAATCCTTATGGGGAACCATGAGGGTTGCAGAGACCGCTAATGAATCTGCGCAATCATTAAATTCTCTCAGCATAGTAGAAATATTGAAAGCATCAAAACTTTCAATACAATCCCATACTAGATTGCGATAATGTCATAATCTTTCATTTTTAGTTTGGTATAGGTTCCTTACTTGACAAACCACCAATTCAGCATCTCCCTGAGCATGAATAATCTTAATACTTTTAGCATGAGCAGCTTTCAATCCAAGCAGTAAAGACTCATACTTAGTAGTGTTGTTAGTATTGTTGAGTTGCAACTTATATGAATAAGGAAAAATTTCTCCTCAAGCGGAGATCAAAATAATTCTAGCTCCATAACCAATAGAAGAGCAACTGCCATCAAATTCTAAAATCTAGACATTATCAGAATTTGATCCTTTCAAAAACTTCTCTTCGTTATTCAAGAAAGATCCTTTATTGTTTGAACTTTGCTCCAACAATTATTTTGACTTTGTATCTAAATTTTTTGAATTGTCACTAAAAGGACTTTCATCTGATGAGATGAAAACATCTTTAGTAGTCAAGAAATAATTACCCATTCCCAACAATTCAAATAAAATTTGAGCTTCAGGATTTGATGTTTGGGTGATTATATATTTTGACTCTTTCTTAGGAAGCAATTTCTTCATAACAAATTTAATAGGTATCCTCGCTTCAGACAGATCCATATTCAATTCTCCACCTACATCTTTGCAAAAATTGCACCTGAGCAAAATGACATAAGAGGTTGGAACATCAGCCACTAAGACTGTCATTTTGATTCTTTTCTCTGAAAAAGATACAAACACAAATAGGGCATCTTTGATTTGACCTAGGAGTGGTACTTGCATATTCTCCATGGAAAACATCTACCAAAATTCTTGGTTAAGGTAAGACCAAGAGAATCTACTACCTTGGTGGGCATAACATTGTCAGAGGCCCCAAAGTCTATTATACAGTTACTCAACTTATGACCATTTATCAACAGAGAAACATATAAAGGTTATATTTTATTGAGGGCAGCAAGGGGAGTAGCAACGAGATTATTCTGGGTGGATTTGTTCTTCAAGGAGTCATGAGACACCTTTGGAAAATCTTGTCCTACAGGGATGGTTTTACTTTTTACGTATTCGGCCAGCGTATCAAATTGTTCAGGATTGGATCACAAGTACTCAATCTCAGTCATTTGAATCTTGGTCTTTTTGGCATGATCAATTATGTCAAATAATTGAAATGAACTAGATACAGAGGGGGGGAGCCCATCATCCTAATCTTTATTAGGTGTGGCACTGGTCTGAGAGATAGAATTAGAAGGTACGAGATGGTTTGAGGTACTTAATTTTTTATTAGTCATCGGGTCCTTTGATTAGAAAGGTAGTGAAGTCCTCTATTTAGCGATTGAAACTACTAGCTGAGGTTTTTCTCCTATTTTTTATTTATCAGCTTATTGAGTTGACTAGTTCTGGGACTTGGTAAAAATAGCGTAAGATCCATCAAACACTTCTCCCTTGCTTCTAGATTTATCCTGATAATCCAAGAAACCAATGTTGGAGTCACCAACTAATTATTCTTCTTGTTCTGCAAAGAGATTAGTGTCATCTTCTTGGTCCAACTCAGGTTGGAGTGAGGAATCATGTTCAGCTTCAAGGTAACCAACTGTTGAGTTAGCCGGTGCTGCTTCAATGGCTAGTTTCCCTTGTGGGAGAGGTAAATGATTTGGTTGCCCTTAATTTCTGGCAGCATTGCCTTGATATGACTGGTTCTAAAATGTCCTCCTTGGAATATATTGATAAGGAGGAGTAGACATACCTTGGGCCATTTGTCTTTTCAAGGCTAGCAGTTCATTTGTCAACTTTGGCACCATAGGATCTATGGTGCTCATGGAAGAACTTTTAGCAGATGAGGAAAAATTATTTTTATTAGAATCATTTCTAATCTTACCTACTAGGATAAGATCATCTTCCACTTTGGTATCCAAATTTTGGGCTATAAAAAGATCCATAAGACTGGCTCGCCTCAACTAGAAAACTTACTTCAGGAAGTTGAGAGTTGATGAAAAAGCACTTGAGGTTCTCGGGTGTTGGCTGAGTAATCATAGGAATTTGGTTCTTTAGCTTGTTGAATTTAGAAATGAAGTATCACATGGGCTCATGAGGTTCCTTCTTCATTTGCGTAAGCTGAGCCAACAAGGCATGTGCATCTTCAGTGGGTTTGAACCTAGCCTCAAACTTAGCCTTGAGCATATTCCAATCAGTTATAGTTTGAGCTTGAAGGTGATAAAACCAGTCAGCAACAATGCCTTGCAAAGTTTCTACAAATAGTCTCACCACTATATCTTCATATTCTATGCCTATCACACCACATGCAATGGAGAAGGCAACAATATGCTCATCAAGATAAACCCTCTTGTAGACATAGAATTTGGGGAAATTCTTTCTCAAAATATGAGGTAGTTCATGTAAAGGTGGGGCTAGATTGAGAGGACCAAAGGAGTTACCCCAAGGACCTTGGGCCGCCATGATATGATGATTGAAGGGAGGGATAAAAAATCTTAGTGGGGTAAGTATGGAAAAAACTCTACTAGCACTAAGACTAGAAGCTTCATTTAGTATTGGAGATCTGACATTAGTAGGAGGAAAGCTCTTAGTACATTAGAGACGAGATGGTGGAGGAGAGATCTCAAAATTATTTCACCGCACTAACTTGAATACAGGATCAATAATGCCTTAAGCTCTCTGGCTTTGCATGTACGATGGATTTTCCAAAGTGAAAAACTAAACAAGTACTGGAAATGCTTCAATTTGAAGCTTGAGGCTTCAAAGTGTGCATTTATGTCCCCAGTGAAGTCGCCAAAAGCTGTTGGGTGAATATTTTGTCATCAAGAAACTGAAAGTAAAATGGGTATATCAACCACAGTACAAGGAGATTTATATGGCAAAAAGTGTGAGTTTACCACATCATAGTGAGATAAATCTCTCCTCTCATTAAGGGGAGGTTCCCTATAAACTACTTATATATTAATATGAACTGAAAATAGACTCAAGGGTGAGATTACACTGTCTGTCTCTATTTTTTCAAAGATGATGTTTACAAGGCAAAAGAGAAATCTTGGTTGATTATTGAAAGTATTTCTCTTCTTTCAGAAATGATGTTTAGTAAATGGCAAAAAATCTTCTTAGATAGTAACTAGATCTACAAGAAACCCATGAAAGCACAAAGTCTTTCGTTGCTTCCTTTACTAATTTGAAATGGGTGTAATAGTAGAGTGAAGTGTAGCTCAAAGTCTTCACCTAAAACTACAATAGAGTGTAAGATCACAAAAGATAAAATTAGTTGAAAGCCTTTCTAATATCTTTTCTACTAAAACATGGAAAACACGAACTAAAGATAATTATAGCATCTCAAAGTCTTCATAATTAACTTCAGAATGTCTTCAGATAATTTCCACACACACTTTGCTTATTTAATCAAATAGATGAGAGATTATTAGGAAAAATAACATAAGAATGATCTCCTAAATAACACAAATTATTCCAACACAAAGTCTGAAAGTAACCTACTTCTCATTCATTCAAGAAAATGTTAGGTTGTGGAGCTAAAAGCTTCAACCTTTGCAAACTAGGAACAGATGGTTGCTGAGTTCTACAGGAACCGGCGTCGACAGCATGACCGACGTCGGCAGAATCCAGTGCAGAAGGCAACCGGCGACGGCAGGAAGTCAGCCGACGTCGGTAGAACCAGACCAGCAGGGACCGACGTCGGTCGCCTGTGTGTTCCCGAAGTGTTCGTTTCACGGACAGTTAGTTAAGTGAACGATGAGTTTGCATGTCAAGACCAGCCAGAGTCTTGGGCTGCGAGGATAATTGTCTAAATTAAGAGTCTTAGTTATTTTTTGAGTTAGGGATCTATTTATAGACCCATTGGCATGTATTGTTTAAGGCATGAGATAGAAAGGAAGAGTTCCTTCTAGTTGTAAGATCTATGAGTTGCAGGTTGTTGCAAGCTCATTGGTGATCTACATGTAAGTTTGGTCTTTGAATTGCAGGTTGCAGGTTCATGAGAGATCAGCTTGAAGTGCTATAGAGTGCTTGATGTACCGGCAGGGTTATTACTGACTGGTTGGTGAGGTGAACACCAATTCTGTGTGTGAGTTGGTTGTTGGGACCGTTTTTGTGTAGGAGAGTGTGTGTGAGAAGAATTACTGTACACTTGAGGTGTGGCGAATCTCTGTAAGGTGAAAGAGTGTGGCGGCTCTTTGATGTATTCTTTTCTGTATATTGTTAATACAAGATAGTGTATTGTCTCTCATATTCTGTGCTATTGGTGAATTCTAGTTACTTGTGTTTCTGGTTATTTCCGCATATTCAATTGCTTATATTTGGTAATCATACTGTGCTCTATCTGAGGAGCAAGATCCTAACGAGTGGTGTCAGAACATGTTTGTTGTTCTAGATTCCTGACAAGTGGTATCAGAGCCTTGGTTGTAGGTTCTTGAGCTTGATACCAACAAGTGGTATCAGAGCTTTTGGTTGGGATACTAACAGATTGGTGTAGATCTGGGTAGTGTGTTTTGATTACAGGTTACTCACAGGGCTTCTGTTTGAGTGGGAGTTGAGCAATGACAGAAAGCAGTCAACTACGAATGGAAAAGTTCAATGGCAAGAACTACCAATTATGGAGGATGCAGATTGAGGACTATCTGTATCAGAAAGATTTGTACTTACCGTTGGGTGGGGTTGCTAGCAAACCCTTGGATATGAAAGATGAAGAATGGGAGGTTCTTGATCGGAAGGCTCTGGGATCTGTTAGATTGAGTCTTGATTCATCTGTGATTTCCAGCTTATCACAGTGTAAGACAACGGTGGAGTTGATGAAATCTTTGGCAAATTTGTATGAAAAACCCTCGGCTTCAAACAAGGTATTTCTTATGAAGCGTTTATTTAATTTGCAAATGTTGGAAGGTGGATCTATTCATAGCCATCTTAGTGATTTCCATGGTTTGGTAAACCAGTTAAGTTCAGTGAATATTGTATTTGATGATGAACTTAGAGCTCTCTTAATCTTGTGTTCATTACCTGAAAGTTGGGAAGGTTTGGTAATGGCAGTTTCTAATACTGTGTCTCCTTCAAAAGTCTTAAAAGTGGATGATGTTGTGAGTGTAATCTTGAATGAAGAGATACGCAGGAAAAGCACAGGTGAATTATCTGGAAATGCTTTGAGTGTTGAAGGAAGAGGAAGGCCAAGAGAGAGGACAGAGCGTGGGAGATCAAGGTCGAAGACAGGCAAAAGATCCAAGTCCAGGTATGACAGAATAACCTGCTGGAAATGTGGAAAGCAAGGGCACTTAAAGAGAGATTGCAGATCGGGTGAAGATCACCATGAAAAACATGGAGAAGAGGCAGATGTTGCAGGCTACGTTGCACAGGATGCTCTGGTATGTTCTTTGGATAAAGTAGAATCTTGGGTATTAGATTCTGGTGCCTCTTTTCATGCATCTCCACATAGAGAATTTTTTCATGAGTATGTCCAGGGAGACTTTGGAGAAATTTGTGTAGGGGATGGTAAGTCTTGTCAGATTGTTGGCAAAGGCAAAGTGAAGCTGAAATTGCAGACAGGTGACACATGGGTGTTAAAGGAGGTCATGCATGTCCCAGTTCTGAAGCGGAATCTGATTTCTGTTAGAAGTTTGGGTGAAGAGGGTTGCACAGTAACTCTCATAGCGGACTCTTGAAAGGTTACCAAGGGTACACTTGTTATAGCTAGAGGTAAGAAAGTAGGTACGCTTTATCTATCTACTTGTTTTACTGATTCTCTTTCTGGGTTATCTACTTCAGCTGTAGATTCAGAGATGTGGCTTGATAGGCTTGGTCACATAGATAAGAAGGAGATGCTGGTTCTTGAGTCAAAGAATATGCTTTTGGATTTGGAAGGCATGGATCGTGGTTCCTGTATGCAGAAGAAGAAGGTAAGGTTTCTTGAGGAATCTGATGTTAGTGACAAGAACGGGAAAGCCTTGGTTTTCAAGGAGAAAGTGATGGACAGAGTTCAGCATAAGGTGCAGAGGAATTCTGAGCAGAGCAAGGGTGATTTGGACAAGGTTTTGATCCAAAAAGAGCTCGCGGGAAAAAGTCAGGTCTCACAAGAAAAACACAGAGACCAACGTCGGCAGGAAAACTGGCGTCAGCGTCCAGATAGGGACCGACGTCGGCTATGTGCAGCCCGACGTCGGTGACTCGGGGCAGACAGAGACCGGCGTCGGCCAGGGGAAACTGACGTCGGCAGGGAGGCAGTCGCAGAGAACCGACATCGGTCGGCTGTAGACTGAGATGTGACCGGCATCGGTTACTGAGACGAATTTTGGGTGGACAGCTAGTTGTCATGGAGTCTCAAGCGTCCATATGGAGGACTGAAGGTGTAAGTAAGTTCTTAAGTTCATCATTTCCCTTCTTTACACTACTTGTTGCTCACTTATGGCATAGGACCAGGAAGTTATTGAAGAAGCAGAACAGGTAGATCCAGGAAACAGTGGGAGCTAGGCATGGATGAGGATGTGATTCCTTGGAGGAGAACCAAACAGGGGTTTTGGGAAGTGTTGCCAGCTGGAAGTAAGCACTGAGAGACGAATGGATGTTGAGGATGAAGAAGAGCGGAAATGGATACGTGAGATGGAAGATCAGGGTATATGATCTTGTATTAGCTGCAGGGCAATGGAGGTTTGATCATTGTGTTTCTCTTTACCAGGTTGGATAGTATTAGCTACACTATTCTATTTTCTGTATGATGTGCTTGTTGCAGGGTTACATATACAAGTTTTTCTGAACTAAAGGTAAAGCTAGTTCAGGTGTTTGTCATGGAGAATCTGGGAGCAGCAAGATTCTTTGGCATGAGTGTGATCTAGAGACATGGAGGTCTTGTTGACTTTGTTTCAGGATGATTGTGTGAAGCCGGTTAGCACGCCGATGGTAAGACAGTTCCTAGAACAGGTGTCTTGATTCACATAGTGAGGTTGAGTGCATGGTATGTACTAAACCTAAGTTTTCCCAAGCAGTGGGAGTTGTCACAAGTTTGGAGTCAATCCGGGAGAGTAATACTGAAGGGCAGTTCAGTGGGACCAGCAGCAGGTGCACATGCTATGCAGGGTCAAGTTATTTTTCTACATGGTTGTAGATGCGGATGTGGCAGGTAATTTGGATGACAGATTTTGCACCACGGATTTTGTGGTGGTTGGTCTTCAAGAGTGATCTTGAGGAGGGATACAAATCCAAGGAAACAAACTAGACGGTGTACAGGTACAGGTACAGGTTGCAGCTGTTTATCTCCAAGTGGGAGATTGTTAGGTTGTGGAGCTAAAAGCTTCAACCTTTGCAAACTAGGAACAGATGGTTGCTGAGTTCTACAGGAACCGGCGTCGGCAACATGACCGACGTCAGTAGAATCTAGTGCAGAAGGCAACCGGCGACGGCAGGAAGTCAGCCGACGTCGGTAGAACCAGACCAGCAGGGACCGACGTCGGTCGCCTGTGTGTTCCTGAAGTGTTCATTTCACGGACAGTTAGTTAAGTGAACGATGAGTTTGCATGTCAAGACCAACCAGAGTCTTGGGCTGCGAGGATAATTGTCTAAATTAAGAGTCTTAGTTATTGTTTGAGTTAGGGATCTATTTATAGACCCATTGGCATGTATTGTTTAAGGCATGAGATAGAAAGGAAGAGTTCCTTCTAGTTGTAAGATCTATGAGTTGCAGGTTGTTGCAAGCTCATTGGTGATCTACATGTAAGTTTGGTCTTTGAATTGCAGGTTGCAGGTTCATGAGAGATCAGCTTGAAGTGCTATAGAGTGCTTGATGTACCGGCAGGGTTATTACTGACTGGTTGGTGAGGTGAACACCAATTCTGTGTGTGAGTTGGTTGTTGGGACCGTTTTTGTGTAGGAGAGTGTGTGTGAGAAGAATTACTGTACACTTGAGGTGTGGCGAATCTCTGTAAGGTGAAAGAGTGTGGTGGCTCTTTGATGTATTCTTTTCTGTATATTGTTAATACAAGATAGTGTATTGTCTCTCATATTCTGTGCTATTGGTGAATTCTAGTTACTTGTGTTTCTGGTTATTTCCGCATATTCAATTGCTTATATTTGGTAATCATACTATGCTCTATCTGAGGAGCAAGATCCTAACGAGTGGTGTCAGAACATGTTTGTTGTTCTAGATTCCTGACAGAAAATATGATTTACAATTTGAGATCAAAGTCTTAGAAAGCATTTCAATTTTGGCAGAGTTTTTGCTCTCAATTAAAAAAAAGATCCATTATAAAAGAGGATCCCTCTATATATATAAGGAAAAGCCTTTAGAATTGAGAAAAAAACTTAAAATATTATAACCTAGTCAAAGATGAGTCTCCATTGACTTTGGGACTTTTTGGATTTTTACATGTAATTACACATAACAAAAGTACATGTGCAAATGTCCCAAGTCAATTACAAAGTGCATTTAGAAAAATGGAAATTAAACCAACGGAAAGTTGATTCAACTTTTAGCTCCACCCTTCTGTATATGAGTGTCATACATGGCAATAACTGCCTGAATCCTGATATTGTCTGGCGCAATAGTATTTTTGAAGTCCACCTTAGCCCTAACTGTGGCATCTCTCACTGCTATGATTGATTTCGCATGACTAGTTAACCTAGTTCTCAGATTATCTAAAGTTAACTGATTATGTAGGATGCTATCCACAGAGGCCACTGAAAATGCTTTCTCCTCAAATTTCCTTCGAAACATACCTTCAAATTCTTGGATCATTTCTTCTACTGAAATGAACTGGCTGTCTTGTGTGGTGAGTTTACAAGGCAGCTCCTCTAATTTATGCAACAAACTGATATCACTTTGTTTATTGAGGTCTCTAGAAGATTTGAGGTCATTGATTAATTCCTTAAGCACTCAACTCCTATATATTAATGCTTCTTTAGTTTCAATATACGAGTCTCTAGTAGTGATGATGCCAATTGATATCAAAGTGCCTATTTTTAGCTTCTTCATATCTATCCATTTGCCAAGATATTTATCTATGCTTTCAATATCCTGAGAAATGATATTGATAAGCTCATCTAGTTCAGCTCTCATTTTATTCATCTTACCCATTTTATCAGACAATTCTGTAAGTAGGAAATCCATTGTGCCTGCATATTGTCTAAATAGTCTTTAAGTACATTCCCCTTTAGATAAGTTCTTTCTGCTTTCTGGATCACGGGATCATCTATGGAAATAGCTTCTGGAGTTACTACTTCTAGAATGAGAGTGATTCTTCTTATCACTGCATTCAGTTGTTCCACCTTTGCCTTATAATGATCCTTCATTTATCTTTCCCTATCAAATTTTTGAACCATAATATCCATTGCTGATTGCAAATCACTCTTGGCACCTTCATGAGTTATCTTTCCTAACTCAACTCGAGAGATAGAGTAGCTACTTATGTCAAAAATTTCAAGAGTTGTATCCTATGGAGGTTTGGCTATTTCCAAAAATTTGTGCCTTTATATCCAATCATCTTCAAAAGGATCTTTGGCTCTTTAGAGGTCTTAGCTTTCACTAGCACCATTTTATCGAAGTCAAAGTCATCTGGAGAAATGGCCTATTTATTTATTTTGGGAATGTAAGATGATAACCAAGGTGGGAGAGCAGAAGCACTTACCTTACCAACAGTCCCTGTAGTTGGCATCACTAGGTTAGCACCTACACTAATGGTGGGAATAATGGGCATAGTATCAGTTAAAACCACACTTGCTACTAAATGATCAAGGGTAGAACTATCTCTGATGTTAAAAGATGGAGATGAAAAACTGGGGATGGATCCCAATGAATGAATAATATCTCTAGAAGTGCTTTGAGGGTCACCAAAAATAATTTTATAAGGAGAGGCAGCTCCAGAAGACAAAATACTAATTAGAGAAATAGGAAAAGGAGTTGTACCAGGTGAGTTGGGTAGAAAAGAATAAATTCCTATGTCTGGCTGAACAGCTTCTCTCAGAGATAGAGTTTCTATTTCCTATTGACCTGTAAGCCTATCATCAGTTTCCATTTGTCTTGATGCTAGTTCTTTGGTGTTTTGTTTCTCAACCTCCATATTTATTATTTCTAGCTCTTTCTCTGCAACTTTTGATTTCTTCGTTACAAAAATGATCCTAGGCTTATGGGGCCTAGATGGAGAAGGAACATCACTTTTATTCTTCATTTGGTTTTTCGATCTTCTCCTTATTTCTTCTTGAAATTTGACCTCTGATCCCGTGATGAACTCTTTCAAGGTGATTCCCTTATTTGCTAACCAATCATTGGTGTTTGCCAATATTGGTTTGAACCTCATCCTCAAGGAGGTCAACTCTTTTTGAGACCATTGGATCGAGGGAAGAGGAGCATTGGCAACTTGTTCAACATGATATCTATTATTGATTAGGTTTTTGTCATCTACTAGATTTTTAGGGATATCAGCGACCCCCAAATATTTTATTTGTTCAAGAGATAGTCTACTATAGTCCATCTTTCTGATATCTTTCGTTGTCCTCAAATTGATCCAAACATCTTTGATCATAAGTTCATAGAATTGGGTCTTCCTCCTGATCATGTCCTTCACACCTCTATAGTAAAAATTGGGTCTCCTTTTGAAATTATTCATGGTTACAAGTTGCATTTTGATCTCCATTGCCATAGCTTTTATAGCAATCAATAATGAGAATCTACCAATTTCAATTGGGAACCTCAAACTAGGTTTCTTGAGTTCCATCTACTTATTGTGCACGATAATAATTTGTTTGCACAGCTCCATCAAGACCAATTTATCTAAGGAGAATCTTGGAAGCATATAGGGATAGCCTTAGAAAAAGCCAACCCGTAGATAACAAAAAGTAGGGAATTGTAAGAACATACACCCAAAGTCATTCACAATAGTCCAGGCTTCATCTGACACTCTTTTTTGTTCTAATTGGGGGTCGAAGAGACACAAAAATACTACAAATAAAGTGCCATTTACCCTCCTAAAATGATGGATAGAACCCTTTAATGTTAGCTGAGGGTAATATTGATATACCGGGGTTGTTTTCCTGTCTCCCTCTGATGTTGAACCTGGGAAGGTTCTCATGGATGCTACAATATACACTAGGTATGAAGTCATGTATAATTTAAAGGTAGTGGATACCTTTGTCAATTGCTCATGCAGAGCATTTCTAATTTGTTCTCCCTAGAAAATGACTTGTTTACCTTGGAGAATTATCTTAATGAAGGGAGACATCCATTCATGAAACTAAGAGGAAGAAGGTAAACCTTGTACTCTGCTAAGAAGAGTAATCAAGTCACCAACCTCTTCTATAAAATTGCTCCTTGGAAAGTTCCATGGCCATCTAGATAAGTTCGCTCTGGGAGTTTTGAGCCATCTATTATTAATCACTTTTTTTTCTTTCTTGAGATCTTTATCATATTACTTTTGTGCCTCAATGAAATCAAGCTTCAACACATCAATAGCGGGAGGTCATATGAACACTTTGTCGATGAACTCAAGGTCTCATCTAATTACTATGTTACCACTAGCATCTACCACAGCCCTGGTATCTTTGTTGTAGAATTAGGCGCACTAGAGAACAAACTCTGTGTGATGAGCTACCACAGAAAAAGAGGAGACCAAATGAATATTTATCTCAATTATCCTCTTCACTTCAGAGCTATTATTGTTTTCTTTGTTTCTTTCTATGAACTCAGCCATATCTACGTGCCCAATCTCTATATCTATAATGTTGTTGACATTCGAAGCAACCAAGGTGATTAGAAAAACACCTTGATACTGGTACTTCATTATCTTTGACTTCTTTGGAGAAACCTTAGTCATTAGGATGAGCCTTTGTCAAAAGTGTATTGATGAATAAGGACCTTGAAGAGAAACTACAATAAGAACCATGATCACGCAATTAGGGGAAATATTGGCAATCTGGAAAAATTACACGTTGGATGATCATGACTAGGGAAATGCGCTTGAAAGGGCTAAGGCACGAATAGGTCAGAAAGTGAAAGGGAAGTAGGCTAAAAAAATAGGAAAATCAAAATTTATTAGAGTTAGTAAAAAATGGAAGGAAAGCATGCATGGGCGGCAAAAATTGCCACCCTTACATGTTAAGGAATGTCTTTGTGCATAGGTAGCAAAAATTGCCACCTATGTACATTGGGAACGGAATGTTTGCATCGACAACAATTTTCACCACCTATGCATGTGGAAAGTCATTAAATTGTGCATAGGTGGTGAAAATCACTGCCTGTGCATGTGGAGAAGGATAGGTGCACATCGACAGCAAAATTCACCACCTATGGACATTGGGAAGTTACGCGTTGGTGCATCGATGGAAAAATTTTCTACCCTTACACTGGTTGATATATTTTCATGTAGTGGTGGTCAAAATTTTTGCCTTTACATGGGTTGGCAAGGGGTCCATATAGGCGGTGAATTTTGCTTCCTTTACATTGGTTTGACAGCCACATGTAAGGGTGACAAAATTCACTACCATTATATGGGGTTAAATGGCCGATGGGTAGAAAGAAGTGGAAGGGGGTTTACTCCACTTAGATAGACTCTTTGGGGGAAAAATGAGAAAAGGGAAGACAAAACACTAGAAAACCTAGAATAGAAAGGAAAAGGAAAGAGAACCAGGAAAAAGAGAAGGAAAACAAAAATTGAAACAAGAAGAGAAAAAACGTGAAACCTTACCTAGAAAATTGCATTATAATTCTTGAATCCGATGAAAACTCAATTCCACTTGCTCACACAATCATCTAGATGCATGAAGGAGGGAGAAACAAAGAGGAATGGAATGAAAAGAGGTGAAAAAGGGGTTAAATGGGGCAAAAATTGACCCCAACCACTCGACGCATGCGACCATAAATGCCACGCATAAAAACTAAGATCATGTAGGAGTGGTAAATTTTTCCACCTCTGCATGTGAGGTTAGAAGAGCGAGGCAGGGGTGGCAAAATTTTTTACTCCTGCATGAAAGAATGGAAAAATGCAAGGGTAGTGATTTTTGCCGCTCCTGCATGAAGGATGCAAGGGTAGAAAAATTTCCACCTTCGCATGGAAACTAGAAAACCACATGTAGTGGAGGAAAAATTTTCCTCCCCTACATGTAAACTCAAGAAAACACCTAACTTGAAAATAGTGAAAATTTATCATCTGATCGCATCAAAATCATAATGATTTTCACATTTTTTTGGGAAATCATAACAAGGGAACATCACAAACTTTTAACGATGCCAGTTGACCAAAAATGAGATCAAGAAAAACTTGCGTCAAAAGATGAACTTAGAGTGAAAAACATGAAACAAACAAGTTTCGTAGGGGTTGTTCCAAAAATGAGTGTAGCTGATTTTGGGAACAACATGTTCAATGAATATGAAGGTCTTGAGAATCTAGTTATTTTAGGAGAAAAAATGAGATTGTTGAGAAGGAATATATGCTTCCTATTAAACAAACATGTCTTGAAGATCATCACCAAGAGTTTCAAATACATGTTGGAGTAATATATGATTACTAATATATGATGACTATGACATTCATGAACATGGTCGAGAGAATGATTTTGAAGAAGTAGTGGTTCTTAAGGAGAAATAATGAAAAGATGATTTGCAGTATCATATTGAACTTCTCCAAGAACTTGAAGACATTTTCAAGGTTGAAATTTAAATGCACAATAATATATAACAAGATGTCCTCATGGAGGATAATGATGAAGATTGGATTGACTATGAAAAGTACCTTAAAGAGCTTGAGGAGCTTGCAACTGATAAGAATTTTGACCTCATTCGAAGTACCATGGAGGTCAATAAATCATGCTTAAATGAAGTATCATTTGAAGTTGTAGCTAAGGGGTCTCATGGGAAGATTGAGATTATTTAAGTACAAGAGGATTTTAACTTCATAGATGAATTATTTTTAGTTATTTTGATTGCATTAAAGATCATGCCAAGGAAAGCAGTAAGCATGAAGGAGTTGGGGACATCAAGGCCAATGCTCAAAGGAAAAATTTATTCATACATTATTTCATCTCATGGAGCAAGATATGGTGAAAATTTCTTGTTTCATCTAGGAGGAGAAGATTTACTTCAGGTTATTTTGTACATAGCCTAGTTTGCTTAAGTTGTTTGTGTATTTTCCCTAAGTGTCTATAAGAGCACAAGTGTATCTCTTGGTTTCTTACTTTATGTATTTGTTTCTTTGTTATGTGGTGTGGTTTTATGTTCTGTTCAAAGGCATTTCATTATCATTGGTAGTATATGGGTGACTCCATTTCCAAAGGATAGGAGAAGGCAACTGGTCTTTAGCATAGAAAGCATGTTACCCCTAGGAAATTGCCAAATTATTGAATAATTTTACCCATAGGTAAAATTAAGTCAACCCCCTTACATGTGCAAGGTTTTCATAAGGTTCCTCTAGTCATATAAAGGTCATCATGGTCATTAGTAAAGTCAATACATATTTTGACGGTCATAAAGTATGTTTTAAACCTTTGTTACATTTGCTTAGTGTCTTATGTCATTTTTGGCCACCTTTTATCCATTCTAGTGAAATGTATAGTTTTAAAAAGGAAAAAGATTTCAAAATTTTATCTAATGTACCACCTATTATTAAATTTTAGAGGAAGACTGCCAAACTAAAAAAATGGAGGTTCAACATACAAAGAAGGAGATCAACTATAAAAAAGTTAGTTTAAGATAGTTGTATGGACCAAGGGAACTCACCTAGCATGTGTGAGGCTTAATTAAGGTGTCTTAAGATCTATATAGGTATTTTTTGGGCTTAAGTGGCTTCAACAATTTCAAATTTGATGAAAACTAATCTCTCTAGCTCTCTCTCTCTCTCTCTCTCTCTCTCTCTCTCTCTCTCTCTCTCTCTCTCTCTCTCTCTCTCTCTCTCTCTCTCTCTCTCTCTCTCTCTCTCTCTCTCTCTCTCTCTCTCTCTCTCTCTCTCTTGGAGAGGTCAACAAGGCCAATTGGTTTATAGTTGGTACAAAGAAGCAAAGTTGAGGTGAATGCACTTGGTGTATGAAATTAGTCCCTATGTACTCCCATTTCATGGTAATAATTCCAATAATGTTGATTTATGCTTCATGAACAATTACTAAGATTGTGAGTATCTCCAATTCGCCTACATAACCCTATCACCTTAGTTTTCTCATCTAATTGCCTTTGTCCAGGTGAACTAAGTAGTGTTTCTAGTCTTACAGAGCATTATCTTACTTTTCATGTTGGTTACAACATGCTGTTACACATTTGAACATGTAAGGTAAGCATAAGCATCTCCTTGTGCTAGAAGTGCAAACACAATGGTCTGTAAAACATGTTTTGGTAGTTGTTGAGTTTTATCTTTTGTGAGTGGATTCAAATCAAGGTAATGCACTTGTTTTCAACCTCATAAGGCATGGTTTAATGATCATATTCTATATTGAAGTTTTGATATCAATAGGATCATTGATGAAAGGTAAGTCTATGACACTTCATACAATTAAGTACTCCTAAAACAATCACCTATAGGACTGTGTAGGAGTACTGAGATAGAGTATTGAAATGGATTTGGAGGTGTTTGAACCAAATAAGACCTTAAATCAAGTATGAGAGAATATATAATATCAATATGATAATGGTGAGTCTATTACATATATTCACACCTAGATTCATGTTCATAGGTTAAAGAAGTTGCAAAAGAGATGACTTACTATAAATTCTTCGAAAGGGAATCCTGCCTCATACAATTTCATATATTGGTAAGTGTAAATGAGGTCTAGATGATATTAATGGATTTGTCCTTGAATATTAGATGAAAGGTCACACCTAATCATAAGAAGTAGGTTGTTGGTTTGAGAGATAATGATAATGCTTGAGGTTCTAACTTAGTCAAGTTTTTACTGGAAACATTTAGTGAATTACAGTGCCTTTTAACCCAAATGAACTTTTAGTAACACAATGTGTAAGTGAAAACTAATGTATTGATGGTGAGAGATGGTTGCATAATATCAAGGTAGATACAAGTCCATTCAAGTGTGACATGGTCTTAGTGACCTCAGGAGGGATTAAAAGTGTGAGTATAGTGTTGTAGTCATGTAAAATGCAAAAATGGGTAACTTGAGTGTGGCTTGTGACACCCAACCTTAGGTCCCTCTTGCTTTCTCTCATGACCTTCATAGGAATATTTTCACTGATTTCTAATCATCTATAGCCTTCCAAACTTAATATAAGCTCAGCCAGATTGCTTTTTTCCTAACTAATCCATCCCCCTAGGTCTCGTTAGCTAAGGACAATAGCACCACACTTGGAATAAAGCATTAGTGACACTCTTATCCACTTTCAATGCTCTTGTCCAAATGTATTTTTGGCCTCAATGATCATTTTCTTCTGATTCCCCATCCTTTTCTTTATTAGCCTAATGTGAGCACATTAAACCCATGACCAATATATCCCTATAAAATCCCATTCAAAGATCATTTGAAAAGGTTTGGCAAATATCACTAAGCAATAAAAAATACAAGCAAGACTACTCAAGAAATCTCCCCTATTCTCTACATACAACCAACTAATACACTTACAAGCTTATCCAAATCTTTACAATAGTCCCTTACCACTTCAATAAAATTCACTTTAGCATTTTGTATATTCATACACTCTATTTCACAAAGCACATAAAGTGTGAGAACTACATATGGCTTGATCCCTCTTCAGAGTATTGGTATGTAAGCAGTGTACCCGCACAAGGGGTATGGATACATGTTCAATGAATCTTACACACACTAACCCTCTCTTCTTTATCAAAATTTTTCAAATAACAATGGAGTATAGGGTTTGAAGAGAAAATTTGATCTAAAGGGAGCTCTACATACTTCCAACTACCAAAACTTCACAGACAGGGTCACACAGACATAGTGAACAAAACCTAAAAAGCTTAGATATCCTAGACAACAATGATAAAGGTGGACTACAGTATTGGTGCCACTCTTGTCCACTTTTATCACTCCTATCTAATCATAAAATGAAGGTCAGATCCTAGTTTTTGATAGTGTCCCAGTCCAACATAGTGAATCTCACACCCTATCTCTGTTGTATCAGTTAATTTTTAGCTAAGTCTTATTTTCTCCCTATTATTACTATTTTTAGAAAGGACAAAATTGTAACTTAATTTACACAAATTAGTATCTTAATTATTGCATATTTATTTATTGATTTTACTACTCAACCCTTTAACTAAATTAGGAATAATACACCAATATTCCTAAATAGGTTAAATCATTTGGTGAACCTGACTTACTTTGTTTGTGCACAAAAACCCTATAAACCCTAGGGTAAATTTGCTACTAATTTTTCCAATATTTTTTTGATTTTTTTCCTACATAATTAAATCATACATTAACATTAAATTTTAAAATTTTGTAGTAATTTTAAAATAATTTTCTTTCAAACCCTAGTTGCCCATACTAGGTCCCAATATTTTTCCAATAAAATTCTAATTTTTTACTAGTATATAAAAATAAAAAATTCACTTCAAATTTCAAAATTCAATAGTAATTTTTAAAAATATTTATTTTTTAAAACCCTAGTTGTATATACTGGGACTCTCTAAATCACAATTTTTCCAATAAATTTTTGATTTTTAACTTGCATACTTAACTCAAAAATTCACTTTAAAATTTCATAGTAATTTTTAAAATAAAGATATTTCAAACCCTAGTTGCATATACTAGGTCCCATTGCTTCTTGAGGTATTACCTTACATCTAAACTTAGATTGCACATCAAAACAAAAATATATATCACTTATTTCCAAATATTTCTTACATTTCTTGAAAATAATAAGGAGACCATACTTGGTCCTATCATGTACATGAACGATGAAGTTTACCATATGTTAATGCAAAGTTTCATTCTTTCCCTTTCATGCTTAATTTTTATAATAAGGGATGATATTACAAAATTTACTGCTAAACATGCACAATATTTTAATATTTCTTTTGCATAATCTCTCATTCTCTCTCTCTCTTATACAGAATAATTTTCAACTTTATTTTGCCAAACATGTTACAAATATTATATTAAAAGTCAAATATATTTATGCATTAATGCATAATTATATGCTCTATACCCTTTTATTTCTATCTCTCATATGGAAAAAAAATTCAATTTTATCTTGCCACACATATTAAACATATCATAACACATGCAAAAGTTCTTTATACATTAGTGCACAATTTCATGCTCTCTATTCCTCGTTTGTTCTTTCTAATGTGGAATATTATTTATAATCATATAGATATACAACTTATAACTCCATATACATTAATTTCAGCCCATATACATGGTTTCTACCTAAATATACCTAACTCCTTGGCTACATGGTTTTTACATAAGCTAACTACCACTTGTCAAGTTTCAATGTCATATCTTATGCACAAGAAAGAAATTCCTTCTCCTCCTCTCCCCCAAGAGGGTGATAACTACTTTCCATCTAACTAGGTCTATGCTATCACCACTCCAAAAGGTGAGGAATCCTATACTATTGTTCCTAATTCATACATTCAACCTATAGCTTCTTCAAACTATATTTAACATATGTACTTATATGTTCAATCAGAAGTAACTAGGGTTTACACTTGTAAGACTCTAAGGGATCAAATCACAAGTATGATCAATTTAATTTCAAATTAACACATGTAGAATCAGATATTACATGAAAATATAACATTGGAAAATCAGATTATAATACAAAAGCCTCAAAGGCACCCTAGTGTCAATCATGTATATGCACATTCACCTAGTCAATTAGTTGCAAACAATGTTACATATCAAAATAATAAATCACAAAAAAGTAACTCTACAACTATTGATTTGAAAAGCATTCAAATATCAAATAAGAGTTCAAGTGAGGTACTAAGGGAAATGATTAAATCTAAATTGATCAAACTACTTTCTCTACATCTAGTGAGAAGATCCAGATATTATTGTGCATATCATAGAATGCATGGACATCACATAGATTCATGTTTGTCATTAAAAAAACATATAGAATAGATAAACGAGGACCCTATACAAGATAAATCAATTTAAAAATCCATGGTGACATAGGAACACATACACAAAGGGTCAAATTCAAAAATAGTACAAAAGTGGTTACCAAAGCATAACTCAGAATAACAAAAGGATCAAAAAGCAAAATTAGAGCAAGGACTAGTACCACAAGCATAGGTAAACCACAAAAAATATTTAAATATACCTATTTAAAATGATTATAAACTTTAAAATTAGTATTGGTTTGGTCAAAAATATCTACAATAGTTTGATTATCAAGGTCAAGGGTTGGGTGAGTAGGCTCAAGGCATTGCTACTCTTATTCTAGTAGTTGATAATGTTTATCACCAAGGTTTGAGATTTATTTAACATCCTATGTAAAATCATTAATAGACATAATTTATCAAATGAAAATATCTAGATACAACAAAAGTCAACACTAGCATTCCATTGGTTCAAAATGAAGATGATAATGATGAGTAGAATAATACAAGTTATTATGATTTCCAAAATATTGATAACGAATAAAAATATTTAGAGTCATATTCACAACCATTCCCTTCTGCTTCATAATCATGCATGATTCCTTTATTTGATATAGGACACCATGATAGGGAGTCTCCCATGGGACTCATCGGTTAGTATCATTCCTTCTTAGCTTACTTGTACATAGTTTCTTTTTACTTATACATAGTTTATTTTTGCTTACTTGTACATAGTTTCTTAGCACTTCTTGTACATATTATTCTTATGATTGATTGTACATAATTAAAATATCTCAAAATCTAAAAACAATACAAACTTTCAAAAATACAAAAACATTTAATAATTCAAAATTCCAAAAAACATCTAATTGTATGCATCATCCATGCTTTACATCTCTACTACTATGTTAGCCTTACATTTGTTGTTCTATGCTATTGTTTATCGATTTATCTACATTACCATGCTTCACTTGATCTTATTTGAGTGTGTGTAGTGACATCTAGATCTTTAATTAATTCACTCTACCCATTGAGGGGGCATCTTACTTCTACATTCAAGACACACATAGATATATCTTTCCCCTAGAGGCATATTTTACATGATTACACCATCCAAGTTATGTCATTCCTACACCACACACTCTAGTTATCATGTTGATGTACATTATTTACTAGCTTACACAGATTACTCTATCAACACTCACTAGTATATAGAACTTATATATTTATTAGAATATACCTAGTCTTGTACTAACATGTCTTGCATAGATTCACTTATTTCTTTGATTAGTTAGATGCAATGGTATTTCTAGTTATTACATGCTTTACTTTCTTGCTTAGTGTAGCTAAATTTTTTGCATTTCTCAATTCTTATTTGTCTCCTGTATGTGCCTTAGGATGTTTTCCAATGTCATTTGCTTATATATATTATGTGTGCCTTAGGAAATTTTCCAATGTCCTTTGCCTTTACTCTTTTGTGTGATTGTGGCTTTCACGCCATCTTTGCTTGTTTCAATGGTATATGTATGTGGCATTTGAACATGCCTTATATGTTTGCCTTCCAATTTGAGTGACATGTTTCCATGTCTCTTTTTTTCTTCACCTCTTGGCCACTCTTGTATGCTTCTTGCTTCTTGCCTCATATGCTTATTATTTGTTTGCTTCTCAATTGTTTTCAATGCCATGATCTACATCATGAAATCTCTTGATTTCTTGGATGCCATGATGGACATCATGCTCCATCCCTCCATGAAAACTAACAACTAACAAATAAATAGACTTATATTTATATTTTAGTACATTGAACATGTTATTTCATTATTATATCTATCTAGACATACCCTTGTTGATCTAACAATCTCTCAATACAAACCATGATATATCTTGTCAATTATCATTACTATATCATGTATTATCTCATCATAACACACTTGTAAGGTTATTTATTCTGAGGATAGTCATTATAGGTTCATCATTCCTACCCTTAGAAGAAGGGTCAATAAACAAGGGTTTTATCACAGAGATCAGAGCTCCTACTGGTCAAAAAATTAGCATTCAAAACACCCAAGACAATAACCAGACATCAAACTAGATAGAACAGACCAAGAAGATAGTAAAAGTTTTAGAAAATTCATCAAAGTTATCCTAAGACAATAATACCAAGATTTTACTATAGTACCAGGCCCTTTAGTGTCCATTTTTGGTGCTCTTATCTAAACAATAGAAAAATAGACTTTCTAGAAGAAGGCAAAAAAGTAGGTTCAGCGATAATTTTACATAGTCAAACCAATTCAAAATCATAAATTTTTAGTACACTTTTTATTAGAGAATCCAAATATAGGGGGCATCATGCATGGCATGATGGATCTCACTTTTAGTTTTAGATACAACAATTGGTATAACTTCTAGATGAGAATCCATGTTTCAAACACTAGTGATTGGGGGAGTACGACACATTTGTTTTCTTTTCTTTTTGATTTTAGCATTACCTATGCATTCTCAGTAGTTATGTGCCTTATTCCATTTTCAAGTGGTTGGAATCATTTTGGAGTGGATTTCATACAAGCCTAACCTCCACATTTTGGAGTGGCTTTCATATAAGCCTATTTCACTAGTTTTAGAGTGGCTTTTATACAAGCCTAATCTCCACCTTTCAGAGTGGACAAGAGTGGCCTAGTTTCTAGCATACATTTAGCTATCCATGCTAACATTATCAAATTATAAAACATTCATGGGATTTAGGAGCCATCTCATATGACACACATTTCATACTGGTATTAGTTCATAGCTTCACTTCATGGGGCAATGATGAAGCCAAAGGATTAGCTAGCCTTTGTATTCTTGAGCCACATATTCAAAGGGATTAGACACATAGTCTAAACATCGATCAACACATGTATGACCACCTAGCTTCATTTAGTGGGAAATGATGGAGCCAAATGGCTAACCTTTGTATTATTTAGCTACTTTTGGGGAATTGAGAACTAAGCTTCATTCATGATATTACTCTTGGTACAACATCATCTAGTATTACTCAGCATTGCTCAGCATCACTCAGCATCATAGTAAGTTTTGTATTGGTTCACATATGATGAGGTGCATTCATTCCTTTCTCTTTCTCTCTCTCTTACCCAACTTTGTACATTATTATTTTAAATATAGTGTATCTAGTAAGAGTTGATCTACTCTTTGTTTTCTCTTGAAGATTTACACTTCACAACATGCTCTCTCTATGCACACCCAACATCACACATCTTCATGGGTTTCACCCTTATATGTAAGTTTAGGTACACTTTTAATTTTTCCTTTATCCTATTATTTCACTTTGATACATTATTAGAATAAAGGGGGGAAATTTTAGTTATGTAAAATTAAAAAATTGGTAACTTGAGTATGTCTTGTGTCACCTAACCCTTAGGTCCCTCTTGCTTACTCTCATGACCCTCATAGGCATATTTTCACTGATTCCTAGTCATTCATAGCCTTCCAGACTTAATATTATCTCATCTAAACTACTCTTTTTATGACTAATCCATCCCCCTAGGTCCTGTTAGCTAAGGACACTAGTGCCACACTTGGACTAAAGCAACGGTGGTACTCCTATCCACTTTTAGCTCGCCTATTTAAATGCATTTTTGGCCCCAATGGTATATTTATTTTGATTCCCCATCCTTCTCCTTGTCAACCTAATGTGACCACATTCAACTCATGACTAATAGATCCCTAAAAATACCATTCAAATATCATTTAGAAAGGGTTGGAAATATCACTAAGTAAGAATACAAGCAAGACTACTCAAGTAGTCTTCCCTATTCTCTGTATACAACCAACCAATACACTTACAAGCTTATCCAAATATTTACACCAATACCTAGCCACTTTAAACACATATAGTTTATAATTTTTCATATTCATTCATTTTATTTCACAAAGCACATCAAGTGGGAGAACTACATATGGCTTGATCCCTCTTTAGAGTATTGGTATGTAGGCAGCGTGCCCACACAAGGGGTGTGGATACATGTTCAATGAATCTTACATACACTAATCCCCCCTCTTTCTTGAAATTAGTCAAATCACAATGGAGTATAGGGTTTTAAGATAAAATATTCTCTATATGGATCTCTACATACTTCCATCTATCGAAACTTCGCAAATAGGGTCACATAGACATAGCAAACAAAACCAAAAAAAGTTAAGATCTCTTAGACAATAGTGGCATAGGTAGACTACAACACTGGTCCCACTCTTGTCCACTTTCATTGCTCCTATCCAATCATAATATGAAGGCTATATCCTAGTTTTTGATAGTGTCCTAGTCCAACATAGTGAATCTCAAACCCTATCTCAACCATATCAGTCAGTTTTTAGCTAAGTCTTATTTTCTCCCTCTTATTACTATTTTTATAAAGGACAAAATTACAATTTAATTTACAAAAATTAGTAGCTTAATTATTTCATATTTATTTACTAATTTTACTACTCATACCCTTTAAATAAATTACGAATAATACATCAATATTACCAAATAGGTTAAATCAAGTGTTTAAGCATATTATCACCTACACAAAACTTTCAAATTCTACCCAAATGAGCACGTACTATTTTACTTGTGCTCAAAAAGCTCATACTAATAGAGAATGCAGTTGGTTAATGAGAAAATATATAATATTAATATCAACATGTATAAATAATTCTCACATGATGATATCGTACTCTATGTGATTCTCAAAAGTAGGGGAGATAGAGCAAAGATTTCATTAAACTGGCCTCTAACCTCATATTTAGTAAACACTACACATAGTCATAATATTTTAAGTTAGTATTAATAACATGTGATTTTTGTGGGTCTATAGGTATGGTCAATATCTAAAAATTAACATATAATACCTTCAAAACCACCTTTAGGTCAAATTCATAGTGCAAATGACAACTAGGTGAGAGATGGTTGCATAATATAAAGGAAAAGATAAGTCCATTCAAGTGTGATGTGGTCATAGTGACCTCAATAGGGATTAAAGGTGTTATTAAAATTTTCAATCATATCATCACCTATAGGAACCTTTCAAACTCTACCCAAATGAACACCTATAGTTTCATTTGTGCTTAGACTAGCTCATGCTAATGAAGAATATAGTTAGTTGATGAGCAGAGATATAAGATGAAGATGAAAATGTATAAATCATTCTCACATGATGATATCACACTCCATGTGATTATAAAATTTAGGGGAGATATATCAAATATTGCATTAAACTGGCCTCTAACCTCATATTTAGTAAACACTGCACAGTCATAAGCTTGTAAATTAGTCTTGAGAACATGTGATGTTGAGGGGTCTATGGGTATGGTAAGGATCTAAAACTTGACAAAAAATGTCATAATTACTTGAGTAAGACCTTAAAAACCACCTTAAATTCAAACTTATAGTGGAAGTGTCCTTTGTTTTGTCTCAGAGTAGAGGCACTCCACAGTCAGCATAACCTGAAGACCTATATGCATAGATGCTACAAGATCAAATGATAGAGTATTAATGATTTTAGGATGATTTTTAAGGTTAGATTATATGAAAAAAAGTGTTGAGTAACACTTACACTCATAGGAACCTTCATAGGTGATCACATATTCAAAAACATAGTCTAGGCCTATTAGACCTAAAATTGAACATAAACCTCATGATGTCTAAAATCATTCATATTACTATATGATATATCAAAGAAACTTGAAGGCATTTATGGGAGAGTGGGGGAATGATTGGAATGATTGGTTTTTAGAGAAAAATATAGAACTAATCATTTTGGCCTAAATCTGTCTCAAACCTATTCACAATGTATAGTAAAAGCTCAAGATCCAACTTCCTTCACTCATTTCTGTACGGATGAGATGCATAGTGTCTCAAGCATCTAGTAATAGTCGAAGGGGTTCCTAAACTTGATCTCAATGGAATTTTTTTGAGGGTTAAGCATCTATTTTTTATGAATAATTATTAACAAGCCAAATGACCTAAAACCCTATTAAAACCCTCTCAAAAACTTGATGAAGAAGAAATGAAAGGAAATGCATCTACAAGTGGTCAAATGGCCTATAAAATGATTTGGAATTATTTGATAATCTGCCAATATCCTCAATATATAGTCATTTTTTACTTTCACTTGTAAGGACATGCCTAATTTAGTGTTTTCTATAAGTTTTGAGTTGTTCTATAGGTGAAAAAAGGAATTGATAGATGAAAATCATTATGAAAGGTTTTTAGGGTTATTTTATAACTCCTCAAATCCCATTCTCACCAAAATAATACCTTGATACCACTTTTATAAGCTAGTCATTACAGGCAATCTTGAATAAGATAGTGAGGAGGATGACTGCCAAAATTAGAAAGTGAGAAGTGTGACATTAAATCTCTTGAAGTCTATTTGATAGACCAGAGGACAAAGAGGTCTGGAATAAGTGTCTTACACCATTGAAATGAAATTTATTTGAAAAATTCTAGTCTCTTAAGTGACAAATGTGAAGATTCAGACATAGAGGGATAATTAGTGTTTACTAGAGAGTGAAGGACAAGTGATAAAGGGGATACTATTAGCTATGGAAGGTGTAAGGACTCTCACAATATTTTATCCAACTTCTCATGTTAGGACATATATTCCAAATATTTATAAGTCATTTTCAAGTAGTCAAGTGGACTCCTCATCATTAAGCTAATTTCAAGAAAGACAATAAAGATCTCTACACCAACCTTGAGGAAGATGTCATGTTTCAGATGGACTAGAGATAGAGTTTATTTGGATTTGGATTTGGATTTGGCTTTAGCATTGACTATATAGAGTTTATTTGGCCCCATCCCCATCTACTTGTCCAAGACAACTTTTTGACTTGTTCTCTAACTCTCTTTTCCTGCATTTTAACTAGTTTTCAAGTCTTAACAATTGTCCTTATGACTATGCAACTTCACTTCTTATCTCTCCTCTCTTATGCTTTATATATGTAGCAATTTTGGCATTATAACTAATCCATACCTAGTATGGTGACACTATGATTTTTTGACATCTTGTTTTGCCTTGGAATATAGTTCTAAAGTTGATTTATTCTCTACAAATCTTGCCTAAGTATGTCAAGTAGTGTATTTTGATAAGTGATGAATGTCTTCTCATTGCTTCTATTCTACTCTTGTATGCATTGTGTGAGTAGTAGCATCTTTTCAAAAAGGTATCATGAAGTGTATTTGTTTGTTAAGTGTGTTTTGAAGTGTGAGAGAGACTAGTTGTGCCTAATATTAGACCTCCATTTCACGCACATCTAGATATGCATAGAAATTTGCCTCCATGTAGAAAAATTTATGCTCAAAGAACATTGAGTTGAGGTCAGTTTTAGAAGTCTTATTTCTTAGTGTCCATGCAAGTGAAAGTATGTTTTGTAATTATCTTTGGTGCATCACCCTCATTAGTGTAATTTATTTTTATGTTTACTTATTCCCTTTTCACTCCCAATAGTGATTAGTCTAATGTAGTGTGTGAGCTTAAGAGATAGATCAAAGGAGTTAGCCCATTATCTAGAGGTTTACCTCTGCCATAGGCAACCCATAGGCCTAGAGGTAATCCCATGCTAGCCAAATTTGGAGAGGTATAAATCACCTTTTCCAAGGGTGGAATATTTGGTTATAACAAGTTTTAAGACCTTATTGAAGACCAATAATTACATTTGATGATCCTCAAAAGGAATTAGGTTTACAACCTGGTGATCACCAAAATTAGAAGATATTTAACAATTTTTACAAGACCATTAGAAGAAGGATCCACAAGTGTAAATCGAATATAATGCACATCCACCTCCATCACATTATGGGAAATCATTAGATGATTATTAGTATTTATATAAATCATACACCTCTTATACTTTAGAGACTTTATATTACTTTTGATGATAGTGAGATTATGGATGATGACTCAAATTTAAAAATGACATTACTTGCACATTTGGGTTATATGCATGAGGATTTACATCCTTTGACTAATTTAGTAGATCATTTAATGGGACCTTACACTGGGTTCTTGGTGAGATTGACTTACCTTTACAACTAGGTATAACACATGTGGTTAATGTGTACATAATATATTTTAATCTTTATCATTTATTGATGATTTATTTCTTATAATAACTTATTGTTTCTTTCAATCTACCCATTTCTTAATTAAGGAAGAAGGTAAAAAACTAGTAATAAGGATGTGGTAAAAAAACCTAGTTATTGTGTGCCTTTGATCTAGATGAATATGGAGAGCTCCTTTTTATCTTGAAAGGATGATATGTAGATAAGAAAACACTCGTGAAAAATGGGTTGTTAGAAAGATAATAAGGTAGACTGCCTAGTGTGAGCTAGATCTAAGAAGTACGAGCTTGATAGGAGGTTGTCAATCCACTCTTTGATAATAATTAAGTTGAAAGAGATAAATATGAAGTACTTGCATCAAATAATAGAAAGAAATAAAATGAAATACAAGAAAAAATAGATGCTTGATAATGAAAAATAAACTAAATATAGCAATAGTGGGTCAATACTAGTGGTAAAATAGATTAGGTTAGGTTCATAAAATATGGTAGGGGTCTGAGAATAGGTAGGGACACAAAAAGTTAGATTTGTTTATTGATAAGGTGTCGAAAATAAATTTCTATTATTTCTTTCCATACTCCCCTCCTTTTATAGGCAAAGAGAGATGGAGAATAGAAGGTTTCCTAGGAGGTTAGCTTGCTGATTTTGATGCTTCATAGTTAATTATCACTAGGTAAAGTATACATATTAAATTGTGTTGTGTTAGCTTGTACATAGCTGGTGTTATGTTAGAATGGTGAGGACCTGACCATCGATGGTCAACCTAACCATCTGCAATCATGTTGATCATCGATAGTCAAGTATATGAAGGTAAAGGGGTCAAGGTGGGTTAAAAAGGGTTAGGTGAAAGGTTAGTAAGTTAGTGATTTAGTTATCTTAGTAGCTAACTAGACCCAAGGTCTGATGGGTTGGTTAGTGGGTCTAAAAGGGTTAGGTGGTCTTTAAGGGGTCCCAAATCATTTTTACATCTAGAACCATTACGTTTAATTTTTTAGTGTCTATATTTTGCCCTTTTTTATTATGTAGTTTGTATTAGTAAGATATAAAAAAATTTATTATGGTTCAAATGTTGGTTTCCTCAAGAATGGGAGGAGGTGTTCCCCTCAAACTAGGAGTTGATGAGGTGAAACTAAAATCAAGTCAGGGTTTGATAAGTAGTTTGTGGTGAGTTATAATGTTGGTGACAATGGTGGTTAGGCATTTAAAACATACACATGCACATAAAATGTGAATAAGTTCAATAGCCAAGATCATACAAATACTAAGGTTTGCTAATGTTGGTAAAAATAAGGTCATTTTTGGAAGGGTTGGTGATGGGGTAACTGGTCCACATCATTAGTCATAGTTGATCAGGTTATTCCTATCAAGTCTTCTAGATAGGGTTAGTGTTTTCATAGGTGTCTAAGGTAGGAAGTACTACCTTGAAAAAAATAAATGGTTTGGTATGTATGAGTTGGTGTAAATTCAAATGTTCAACATAGCAAGGTTGGTCAGTGCGATCTAAAGGACTAAAGCAAGGTCATTGTAAAAAATCTGATAGTCAGGGCCAAAATAGCCAATATCAAGGTAGACATGGTTGGGTGGTTGGTTTCTCAGAGAGGGTATTATCCAAAGGTTATTTGTGGTTTGATGGAGATGGTACTCTCTAAAAAGGTGGCATGAAGGTGTTCGATGCCAAAAAAATAAAATTTTTAGAAAAAAAGAAGGTTTTTTTACTGTCAATAGTCAGGGGTTCCAAAACTTGACCATTAATGGTCACACTGAACATCGATGGTTAGGGGTTCCAAAACTTGACCATTGATGGTTACCCTGATAGGAGCTAGAGGAGGGGCAATGGATATTGACCAATTTAGGGATGTACTAGATGGGATGATTGATAGAGAGTGGTCTATAGGCCCTATGTTGACTTTCCTAAATGGGCTCATTATACTCGACATACATTATCATTATAGAGATAGAGATGGATCTATGGGAGGAAAGAGGGTGAGACTAAACTTATCTCATTTGATAGAGTTCACAGGTAATTTTTCTTAATGCAAGGGATTTTAGGTCTATTCCCAAGGTATATGAGGGAGGATGCTAAGTTTTTGCTTCTTGATCTATGCCAAAAGAGATGGTACAAGATCATGAGGATATAATTGTTAGAGTAGAGGTTGATGATACCAAATTTGTTGATGGCTATATGGTATGGTACTAGGCCCTTTATACAGTGGCTAATTTTAGGTGAGATGATAGGGGCTGACAAGTTATAGATGTAGATCTAGATGGTGTGGGTCCATAGGTACAGGTATAAGGAGGTGGTCTTGATGGATAGGTAGGAGTGACATTGGCCACTATTTAGGCATAAATTAAAATATTACAGGGGTAGGTGGCCACATTATAGGGCTATATTGAGACATTATAAGGTCAGGTTGACACTATGATAGGTGAGAGGGATCAGTCCAAGACATCACTAGGCTTGGTGACCAATGAGAGGGATACCTTGAGATAGAGGGGATAAGTAGTAGCAAGACCACCAAGTACCATCCCTATGACATGGTACTTGGTCATAGTGTAAGAGTTGAGGTATTATGAGGCCATAGTTCTGACATAGCATCCCGATCAACCTCGATGGGGTGAGTATAGAGCCAGTTTGGTAGGTGAGGTAGTTATGGTGACTCTAGGTCAGTGGGCCACTTTGGTGGGTAGATAGGTAGGCACTAGATGATAGTGGTAGTGAATGAGGGACCAGTTTTAGTGGTGCCCCAGGGGCATGATGTATGATATGATATGATATTGTACATGATATTGATACTAACCTATGTGTTGATACAATGAGATGTACAAGTTTTTAGATACATACATACATACATACATACATATATATATATATACATACATACATACATACATTATTACATGTATTGCTTATTTTGATGACATGATGTGTATGATGATGTGTTGTTGATTTATATATAGATGTGACTTATTTTTCATGATTCTTGGTTTTGATGTTTTATGCTTTATGAGATGTGGACTCATTAGCTTAGGCATGTGATGATTATGGATGAATGCTTATGGTGAGTGTTTATATGTGA
Source organism: Torreya grandis (assembly GCA_037957365.1). NCBI lineage: Eukaryota > Viridiplantae > Streptophyta > Pinopsida > Cupressales > Taxaceae > Torreya > Torreya grandis. The sequence continues at coordinate 2,421,335 of JARHVA010000799.1, forward strand.
TTATTATGATGATGTTTTGTTTATGGTTATGATGTATATGATTATGGATGGTTTGATTATGGTTATCGATGTGGTTTATGATATGATGTTATATGATGTGATTTATGAGCAGGGATAGGATGATACTCATGGTTATAGATATATGATCTGCTTTATTTCATTTTATTATGGATGTGATGTTTTAAATATGGTTATGATGCTAATGAAAGCACATAAAGTAAGTTTTGATAACAAAATAGATGTGGTAAAAGAGATAAGAATCATGACACATATGTCTACATCAACCAATGATGACAGGATAAAGAAAAAGCTTGATGCTTTTTCATTAGTAAGGACAAAAAAAAATTGAAGTTAGATTGGATTAGGGAACATAATCCTTTTGAATTCTTCTCATTGGCATGTTTTTGTTGATAAAAAGGTGTCTTGATCACATTTGTTGATATGAAAGCTGATTACAACTTTCTTGGGATAGTACATTCTAATTTTGATATATGGTGTTTTATTATTGTAGTTGTTTTGATAATTTTGTGAATATGATCAATGTGGGAAGCTTCAAATGATTGTTTTGACAAAATTTAATTAGCCATCCTTCAAGGGAATGGTCTAAGTTTGGATGTGTTTATTTTGGTAGCTATCCTTTAAGGGAACAATCTATCTTTTACGTAATTTAGTTTTGGGCATCTATCCTTCAAGGGAGCAATCTTCAATGCTAAATACATATGACCCAAAAATTATTTTGATGCTATGTTTAGACATGGACAGATCTATATAGGCTTATAGGTTTACCTTTATGAGGGCAAAACTTAGAGCACAAGAGGTTAATGATAGGTGAAAGGGGTGGTTTTGAGAGATAAATGACCATGGGATTTTGTCCAATTAGAGATGAAAAATATCAATGATAACCATGTTATGGGTAGAGATTTGGTACCCAAATTTAGGATTAGGCTATGACTATGACAGTTAATCACATGGTTCTATGTTGTAATTAGTTGTCCTCAATGGGATAGGGAAAGGTAAAAATATCATAAAATAAGGGATGAGCTTAAGTTATATAAGAAGGTGAATTTAATCCTTGTTTAACAAAATAAAGGATATAGATGCAAAGTATTTAGAGGGTCAAGTTTGATTTTGCCTTCGATAGAGGATAAATGATAAGCTCTTAATCCATACTTATGGGTTATGGTATAGGGTCCAAGCCAATTAAAAGAAAACTTGACTCTTTTGTTTTTCTCCATATTGTTCACATGTTGAGTTTCCTTCAAGATGAGGTCTTTGATATTGAATTCTCATTCTTTCAGTTGCTTGTTATACACATGCCTAATTCTCTATTGGTAGACATGAAGATGGTTAAGCATTTTTAGATGATGCTCTTCAAGTACCTCAAGTCATGCTAGACATTATTGATGATAGTCACTTTCAAACATGATTTCTTGTAAGGATATGCAAAGAGAAAGAATATGGACTTTGAGAGGCAAAACTACCTCTACTCTGAAGACTAGAGAGAAAGGGGTAACACCCATATAAGTTTAAATTCTAGTACAATAGGACCATAAAGCAAAAAGGATGTGTAAGTGCCAATCCTGACTAGATGAATTGACCATTTTGGTTAATATCTTGTTGAGGGATTTATTAGAGGTTTTTTCTTATCCATTTGCTTGTGGATGGTAAGGTGAGGAAAATCTTAAGTTGATGACAGATGCATCACAGAGACCTTAGACTTTTTTGTTTTTAAAAGATTTTCCATTATCAATGATGATCTTATGGGCAACACCAAAATAATAGATGATATGATGATTGATGAATTCAATAATATTTTCAGCTTTGGTTGAGATGACAAGAATGGCCTCTACCCATTTGGTGAAATAATTAGTGGTGATGATGATGGATTGGTGCCACTGTGAAGAATGAGGATTGGTTTCCCTGATGAGATATAGTCCCCATTATGAGAAGGGATAAAATTCCTTGGATACTTGAAGGCCATAGGTTGGTGCATGATATAAATTATCATGTTGTTGACATTTAACATACTTATTTACATTATCACAACAGTCCTAGTTGAGGGTGGGCCAATAGTATCCAAGGTGAAGGATACATTTAGCGACAGCTATACCACTAAAGTGTCCCCCATAGATTCCATCATACATTTCCTTGATAGCATGATAAGGTTCATGACTATGTAGGCAATAGAGAAGGAGGCCATCAAAACCATGTTTGAAAAGGACTCCCCCTAGTATGGTATAATGAGAGGTACTCTAAACAAAATCTCTTTAGGCATTCCTAGAGAGGTTGTGAGGAATGATGCCAAGGTTGAGGTAGTTGAAGGTTTGATTGTACCATATATTTAATGGAGATGCCTCCGCATTACAAATGGTAGGAAGGGTAGAATGGATATAAGAGGGTGTGATAAAATGATGGATGGTGACAAAGAGCTTAGAATCAACAAGTGCAAATGGGATCTAGGAAGTAAGGGAAGCCATTATATCTATGAACTTGTTGGTAGATAATGGAATATATTGGAGAAGGTAATGATCAAATGATGCTAAGAGTACATCTACTAGTTATTTTTAATTTTTCATGACATCATTCTTACATTGGTAGGATCCATTGACCTGGTTGACCACAAGCTAGGAATCACCAAAGACATTAATCATCTTAACTCCCAAGGCTAGAGTGGTTTGAAGACCTATTACTAGGGCTTTATACTCAGCCACATTTTTGGTGCACTCAAAATAAAGTTTGAAAGAAAGGTGAATATGTTCACCATTAATAGGAATGAGAATAAATCTGGCACCCTCACCATACTGGTACTTCAAGCCATCAAAGAACATGGTCATTTGATAGATGGGATTTTCTTGAGAAAGAGTCATGATGGAATCATCAGAGAATGCAAGAGGGAGAGGTTGGTTGTCTAGAAAATGAGCTTTGGCCAATTGATCAACAATGACTTTCCCTTTAATCAACTTATACTATAGGAACTCAAGGTCAAACTCAACTAGGAGCATGATCCACTTAGCCATATGCTAGTTTTGGTATGGTTTAGAGTGTATGTACTTGAGTGGGTCAGTGTTAGTGATAAGGAAAGTTTTGTGATTGAGGTGGTAATGATGAATTTTGGTGGCCATAAAGACTAAGGCAAGGCAAAGTTTCTTAGAATGGGTGTACCGAGTCTCATACTCTATAAGTGTTCAACTTATGTAGTAGACAACTTTCTCTTTATTGTGTTCATCATGGTGAGTGAGCATTGCCCCTAAAGAATGGTCAATGGTAGATATATAAAGGTATAAAGGTTGGTCATCTTTAAGAGGGATAAGAACCGATGGATAAAAAAGGTATTCTTTGAGTGAATCAAAGGATTCTTGGCAGTCCTTAGTCCACTTAAAAGATGTATCTTTCTTGAGAATATGGTGGAAGGGTTGAGATCTATCTAATAATTGAGAGATGAAGTGACAGATGGATTGGAGCTTCCATTTTAGGATATGAATTTTCTTAAGGTGGGTTATAGGTGGCATGTCAAGGATTTCTCTAACTTTGGTAAGGTTTAATTTGATTCCTAGAAGAGAGATGATAAAGCCAAGAAGATTCCAGATAGGACCCAAAAAATACATTTCTTAGGGTTGAGTCAGACATAAAAATGGATTAGGCTCTCAAATATAATTTTGAGAATGTCTAGATGATCCTTGTGATATTTCTATTTCTTAAAGATATCATCTACATAGTCCTCTATGATTTTATAGATGAGATCATGGAAGATATAGGTCATCATACACTGATAGGTTGATCCAATGTTCTTCAACCAAATGGCATGACCTTATAATAGAAGGTTCCCTATGGGGTGATGAAGTAATTTTTATGATAATCCTTAGGGGAAATCAAGATTTTATTATATATTGAGAAAACTTCCATGAGAGACAATATCTCTTAGCTAGTTGTAAGACCAACAAGTTGGTCAATGCTAGGCAAAGGGAAGTCATCCTTTGAACAAACAAGGTTGAGGTCATGAAATTCAATATAGAGGTGAAGTCACCCTATGGGTTTTGTGATGAGAATGATATTGGAAACCCATTTTGGGTATTCAATGGGTTGGATGAAGTTTTCAGACAAAAGACATGAAAGCTCTTCTTTGACTAGAAGGGCAATGCAAGGGTGCATCCTACGAAGATTTTGTCTAACAAGTTTAGCATTGGGATGGATGATAATGTTATGGAGATAAATATAAGGGTAGATCCTAGGCATATCTTGATAGGACTAATTAAATGTTATGATTTAGTCATGAAGGAAGGAAGGGTAATCCTATTGCTCTAAACAATCTAATGATTGACCAATATTTACAATGTGGGGGTTATCTTGAGTACCCAAGTTGACATTGATAGTGGATTAATTAAACATGGTTTGATTCTCAACAAGAATTGATTTGTGTATAAAAGAATCCCCTACACCATGATAAGTGAGAATGGAATCATCATCCTGAAGTTGGATGATGTTGATGGTAGGAGAATCATTTTCTACTATTTCAAGATGAATGAGAGGAAGGGTTATAGTTTGGCCATCCTTTTGATAGGTCAAGGGGCCAAAACTAATGGTATTGACTTAAAAAAATTTGGGAGGGATGATTTCAAAATCCTTAAAATTTGAAGGAGATTGGGTTAGTGAGGATGGTATGTTTTCCTCATCAATGGTGGAGATGGGTTTAGGTGAATCAGTGGGTTCTTTTAGTGGTATGAACCTAAGGCCAAATAGCTCATGATATTTTTGGGTCTTGATCAAAGATAACTCATGAGGTCCATATTCATAATGGATAAGGTCAAATATTTTACAAGATAACCTATGAAGGTAAAATTTGGAAAATTTTAGTTTGTCTAAGTAGGAGAAATTAGAGGTGAATGGTCGGATAGAAGAGGTGGTGGTGGAAGCAAGAAGTGGATGATCAGGTCCCCCATAGATTAAATTGTTTTGATGATTAGGAGGCAAGAAAGGAATGATGGTTCTAATATTGGGATTGTATGTAGGATCATGGTCAAGGTTCCCATACTCTTGAGGAGTAAGAAAAGCATCCAAAGCTAAAAGATGATATTCCCCCAGTGAGAGACATTGGAACATGGGTTCCATGGGGTCCTCTATGGGGATATGAAAAGAAGGGATAAAAGAGATATTTGAATCTTCATAAGTGATAGGTTTAGAGTTGTTATTGATTGGTGGTGAGGTGGATGAAGGAGTAAGAAGAATGTCATTAGGTCGATATGTCATGTTTCAAGATACAAAAGGACTAGGGTTAGCTTGTATGATAATGACCTGACCCTCATGTTCAAACTTGACACATTGATGCAAGGTAGATGGGACACAACTCATGGCACAAAGCCAAGGGTGTTCAAGTAAGACATTGTATTAGAACTCACCTTCTATAACATAAAAGATCTATGTCATTATGTGAGGTCCCAAGTAGATGTGGAGGATGACTGTCCCCAAGTTAGTGGCCATAGTATCATTAAAGGAGCAGAGAACTACCATAGTTTTTGACATACTATTCTTTATAAATTAGAGTTGGTCATAAGTATAAAAGGAGATAAAATTAACAATATCTCATCCATCAATCATCACCTTTTTTATGTAGGTTTGATTAATGTAACTAGTGATGAAGAGGGGAGGATCATGATCTTTAGAATGAATAAAAGGTATCTCTAAATCTTGGAATGTGACAAAGGTAGAAAGTTGAAGGGCTCTGATAAAGGATGTAAGAGGCTGATGGTCATGGGGTTGGACTTCTATAAATGGCAAGGCCTCTATTAGTTCTTGATGATGATGGGGTGAGGTGTTGATTAGTTTTTAAAGGGTCATATTCACTGGTGTTTGGTGAAGCTATTTCAACACTACACACTAAATAGATTTAGAAGGGTTGGAAGGATAAGCACCCAAAATGGATATTTTGGGTTTTGGTGAAGGAGATGATGAAGGCACTTGGATTTAGTTGGAATGTTGAGGGGTGGAATGATATTTACATGGAATAGACACTTTGTATTTTCCATTTTCCTTTTGTTGGGCTTGAGATTAGGCAATGATATGGATAGTGTGGATTGGGGGAGGTGCTGGAATAGAAGGCTACTTTAGTTCATCCTCACTTTAAAATGAGAGTGGAGGAGTAGGTAAGTGTTAGATTGGTTCATTTGGTGGTTGGGTTGGTAATGGGATCAAAGAAGGTTCATTTGATAATAGATCATCCTCATGCCATAATTTATGGATAAGTGTTTGGATAGCTTTTTAGTTTTTTGTGTCATGTTTAGGTGTCCTATGGTATGAATAGATTAGATTGTCATTAAACCAAGATGGTTTAGGAATTAAAGGTTTGAAGGGTTTTATAGGTGGTAGGATTAAGGAAGAGGTTTGAAAAAACCTTTGTATAATGTTTAAATAAGATTCAAGCAAAGGTTTTGAGGGTGTTGGGTTTTTGGTTTTAGGAGTGGGAGCCTTCTTAGAAGTAAGCTTCACCATAGAAGTTGTAGGTGGTTTTAGTTGGGATTGTTTGGTTGTGTTTGGATTTGAGGTGGATGATTTGGGGATGAATGATTTGATGATGAAGGTTCGGAAATAGGTGGGAAGGTAGAGGTGGATAGGTTAGTTAAGAATGATGGGGAGTTTGATGATTTGGTGGGGGTAGGTAAAGGTAGAATGAAAGGAGAAGGTTTAGTTTGGGTAGTTGTGGTAGGGTTCATCTTCTTGGTATAAGGATGAGCTCTTAGGATGGTTGAAGTATGGAGTCCTAAGATAGAAGGTAAGTGGGAAGGAGGTGGTATGGTTCTAGTTCGAGGTGGGAGTTTAAGTGGCTCCACATTCTTAGTTGGTTTGGTTAATGTTTTCTTTGGTGGACTAGATGGGGTTAAGTCCAACTTTAAAGATGGGTGAGAAATACTAGAAATATGAAGTATTTTTGGATTCATGATGGGTTTGGCTAGAGAGGTGTAAGGTGTTTTGATAATTTTAGATAAAGGTGGGTTAGATGGTTCCCCAATGGTGTTGGAGGGAGAAGTGTTTGATGAAGGGATTGAGGTGATGATAGGTTTGATAGTCGATGAAAGTGAGGTCAAAGGTTCATGTTTTTTTAAAATATGGGATCCCAAGATGATGCTAAAAGGTGGCTCTATCTAGATTGGGTTGAGAAGAGAATTATAGACTTTGGACCAATCTATAAAAAAGTTTATAAATTGGTTTGATTTCTTGGTCATTGGTTTCAAATATTAAGCCCATAGGTTGAGGTGTGGGGATGTTTTCTTTGCTCTTGTCCTTGATGGAAGGTTTCAATATTTGAAAGGATGTTTCCTTCATGGAAGGAGTAGACAAGGTGATCTCTTCTTTTGGGATGATTTGTAAAGAGAGAATGGGTGGTTCCATGATTGGGGAGGAAGGTGTGATGTCAATGGTTGCCTCCATTAGTATTTATATCAAATGAGAGGTGGGTAAATATATTATCTCCTCATGTGAAGGAGATGAGGTGGTTGTTTCCTTTATTTGGGTGTTTGAAGGAATGGAGGGTGATTCCACCACTTCAATGAGTGGAGTGAAGGAAGAGGTAGTTGAGGCAATGGTTGCCTCCTTCAGTATTTCTATCAAAGGAGAGGTGGGTAGGTCCATGGTCTCATCAAGTAAAGTAAAAGAGATGGTTGTTTCCTCTGTTTCGGTATCCATAGGGATGGTAGGTAATTCTACCATTTCAACAAGTGATGTGGAGGAAGTGGTAGTTGAGGCAATGGTTTTCTTAACGAGAGGTTAATTGATAATAACATTGACCATATGGACCTCAAGAGCATGAGATGATTCATGTTTGTTGATATCATGGTTAGTAGAAGGAGGATGATTAGGAAAAGGTTGCTATAAGATGTCAATGGATTGATTTGGGGGTACACTAGGATTATCAAATATAAGTTCTCCCTTATCAATCAAGTTTTGGAAAATGGTTTTGAAGGTGTTACACCTACTAACATCATATCCAATGACATGGTGGAAAGCACATAGATCATTCTCATTATAACAATCAGGTATAGGATGAGAAATATCAAATTATTGGGGAGGTTTGATGGGGGGAAGCTATATGATGTTGGCTTTGAAAAACTTGTAAAAAAATGAAGCATAAGACTCCTCTAGTGGAGCACATTATTTTAGGGCATCTGGGTTTTGATTTTGGCTTTGTTGATTAGAGTAGTTAGAGGAATTGGTTTGGTTGGGTTGGTTAACAATTGGAGGTGGAACAGTTTTAAGGACTACCATGTTTGTAGCTACCTTTGGTTTGGTGTTGGGATGGTTAGACTGGTTGGTGTTTTTGGATGAGGAATGATCATTGTATTTGAAGCTAGAATTTTTATTTCTCGGTTTTAATTTTCCCTCATTAATGGCTCTAATTTCTAGTTTACATCCTATGGTCAAAGCCTCATCAAAGGTTCTAAAAGTTTAAACCTATAGAGTAGGGGAAATGTGTTTGGTACAACCCCAAGAGAAACTTTCAATCAAATTGGGTTGGGGTAATGAGAAAGAGAGTTGGTTGATAAGACCTCTTCATCTAGTTACAAAATTGGCAATTGATTCATCATCAAAATGCCTCATGGAGTAGAGGTTTGTGATAAAGACATTTTTAGATATATTGACTGAGAAATGATCTAAAAAGGTTTGGGCAAGTTGGGAAAAGGAAAATATTGAGTTCTTGGTGAGAGAACTATACCAATCCAAGGCTAGTAGATAAAGACATAAGAAAGGTGTGAAGGAGAAGAACATCATCATATGCAATTAAGTAAAAAGAATGGTGAAATGCTCTTAAGTGTTGTCGGGGGTCCTCCTTGATTTGGAACTTGGAAAACTTGGGTAATTCCCATCGAGGAGCATAAGATTGAATAGGAATGGATGGGTGAATAGTTTCATTGTATATTTGATCATAATATAAGAGGTTATGAACCCCAAAAATAGATTACTCTAGGTTGGTCATTTTATCCGTTAACATTTTGACCAAATATGTTTGAGGTTGGGAAGCTCCACAATTGTGTGGTAGGTTTTGTTGGGGTTGGGTAGATGAAATATATGTATAATTGATTGAAGGTTGAGACAATGCCACATATTGGTATGTAGTCATTGAAGGTTGGGATGATGCCACATAAAGGTTAATGGGCACAAAAGGTTGGATAGAAGGTGCTATGTATCCTTGTGGATTATGAACGTATTAGTAAGATGTCATGGGTATTTATTGAGGGATTGATATGGGTTGATTTGTAGGTGTGAATGGCTTAGTTTATTGGAGTTGAGTGGTAACTCTTGTACTAATAGATGGAAGGGTAGGAGGTATGAAAATCACCAAATTTTGAAGTGGGGTAGAAATTGGTGGGTTGGTAGTGAAATGGGAATGGTAGAAATATGGGTATAAGATATACCCAAGGTGGATGAACTATGGGTAACAAGAGGTGAGGTTTCCCTTATGTTGGAGGTGTTGGTTGGTGTAGGGGGTGTTTGGTTATTGGTTGGGATATTTAATTGAGTTTAAGTGGAGGTAGTAGATGGGATATTGGTAGAAGAAGATGCTTGGGTGATCATAGGTTGGTTGGAGGTAGTTCCAATCATAATATGGGGTGGCATCTCATAAGGTGGATCCGTAGGAGGAACTAAAGTAGTAGGGGTGCGATGAGATAAGGTGTTAAGTTAATGTTAGAGGGTTATGAGGTTGTTATCAAGGAAGGTAGAAAAATCTACATCACCCTCAACAACTATTTGAGGCATGGTAGGAAGGGGAGAAAAATAAGGAGAACTCTAAATATATGAAGTGTACTCCATATAAGAAGAAGAAGAGGAAGGTGGTTCTTGGTTGGTTCGAATCCTTAACTATTATCTAGTAAAGACCATGTGAGGAATAGAAAATAAATGATGAAAATCTCACAACTCAAATAGAAAACAAGCAAAAGGAAAAAGATCTCAAGGCAATGAAAACATGCACTAGAGTGGGTTTAAAGACTTAGGATATTTTTTAGATCGCTTTTGGCTTATGTCTTATAAAGTGTGAAGAAAAACTTTGGTTTGTAGATCAGGTACTAAAGAGGAAGTCTAAGATTGGTTTTAGGTGTTAAAGGCTCTCAAAATATATATTGAAAGTTAGTACATGGCTTGATATTGGGGTCTACCCCCTCACTTCACACATTGTAGTGATAAAGGTGTCGAGTGCTTAGCCAAGATATACTAGATTTCAGAGTTTAGACTCAACCAGAGAGTTGAGTTTTAGTTTCTCTTCTTGGTAATGACCTCCAAGTAAGATAGACAAAGGGTAAGGTTTATTGCTAGGTGATGAAATCCTAGTTGGGCCTTATGTCAATTGTTTTGATGTATTGATTGATTATGTGGTTTGGTAAAGTGTGTAAGAACAAGAGTAAAACTATGATTAATTACTTTACTTTTAAATTAACTAGGTGAACTAAAAAACATGCAAGTAATAGATATATGCAAGGTTTATTTTATACCCAAAATGAATTTTAAATTTCATTGTATGAGCATAGAATAAAGGAAAAAAAGGCACCTAGATGATGTTAGGTCCCATTGGGCATGCCAAAATGTTTCTCTCAATTTTTCCTCTTTTCTTAATTAAGGAAGAAGGTAAGAAACTAGTAATACGGGTAAGATCCTTTTTGTCTTGGAGGTATGACCTATAGATAATAAATCATTTATGAAAAAGGGGTTGTTATAAATATAGTAATGTGGAGTACTTAGCGTGAGCTAGATCTAAGAAGCATGAGCTTACTAGAAAGTTGGATTTGGTTGGGGATAAGGTGTTGGAAATAAATTGCTATTATTTCTTACCATAGTGACTATCAGAGGTCAGGGTGACCATTAGTAGTTAATCTGACCATCAATGGTTAGGTAACCATCAATAGTTGGAAGTGACCATCGATGGTTATGATAACCATCAGTGGTTACCTGTGGACTCTAAAGTTGATCAGAAAAGGAGTTGTAGAATGGGTCAATGAGTGGGCTGAGGTCTGTTAAGGTTTTAGGATTTATAAAGTAAGATCAAGAAAGGTCTGATTGGGTCACGGAGGTCAGAAACCAAAATAAAAAATTGGGATACAAATATACATGTTTCTTGTTAAATGGTTGATGTCTAATTGTTAGAGCAATTTTGGTAGAGTAACAATACTTTACCTCAAGAGAAATTTTGGTAGAGATTAGGATCTCTGTTGCAATTGCTAAATTGATAGAAAGAAGACTATCTAGAAATCTTTAATACTTGTGTGTGCTAGAATGCTTGTGATGATGGATCCTTTCTCACCTCATACTCCCTTCCTTTTATCGGTGAAGAGAGATGGAAGATATAAGGTTCCCTAGGAGGTTAGCTTGTTGATTTTGATGATTCATAGTTCATTAGCACTAGGTAAGTTAGACATATTAAATTATGCCATGGTAGCTTATACACAACTATTGTTATGTTAGAATGGTGAGGACCTAATCATTGACAGTCAACCTAACCATCAGTGGTCATGCTGACCATCGATGGTCGAGTGTTTGAAGGTAAAGGGGTCAAAGTGGGTTAAAAAGGGTTGGGTGATGGGGTAGTGAGTTAGTGAGTTAGTTATCTTAGTAGCTAACTAAATCCAAGGTTTAATGGGTTGGTTAGTGGGTCTAGAAGGGTTAGGTGGTCTTTAAGGGGTCCTAAAGCATTTCAACATCTATAATTGTTGTGTTCAATTTTCTAGTGTCTACACCTATTGCGTTTTAATCTCTTTGATTACAGACCTTAAAAGGTACATCGAGAAAGGGGTGGGAACATCTTAAATGATTCAAAAGATTATTGGTTCCTAAACTATTACCTAAAACCATTACAAGTTACTTTTATCCAACTCCCTAAGTAATTAAAACCTAATTATTCACTCTTCTAAGTGTTATCACATTGATTTTTCACCTTTTAGGGAGATGTATCACATCTCCTCACCTAATAAACATATTTTGAACACCCCAAGGCTTTGGGTATCCTATGGTTAGAGTGAACCTCTAGAGAGGGCTAGATTCCCTTGATGAATCACCTAATACTAAAACTAAACTACTACACTTAATAGGTAAATGGTGAGAGGGAGAGCATAAAGAAAAAAACTAAAAGAAAAAAAGGGGGGATACACTAAAATATTATGACATCTTATACTTGCTTAATCATACATAATGAACATAAAATAATTAGCAACATATATAGCTCAATGAACCTCTTAGAATTAGTTTTTCATAAAGAGGTACAAGGATCTATGGTAGCATCAAAACAAGAAGCATTCATCACCATAACTAACAATGTATAAACCATGAGATACATAGACTATGACCTGCAAAAGAGAGTTCACTTGTATAGAGGTGAATTAGAATTGGACACAATCAAAGGGAAAGAAAACTTCACCATAATGGTTTTTGGAATACTGGAGTATTATTCCTAATTTAATTATAGGGTCTGAGTAGTAAAATCAATCAATAATTATGCTATAATTAACCTACTAATTTGTTATTTTTTATTATTGTTTAGACTTTCTAAAAATATCAAATGAGTAAGGAGAAATATGACTTAGCTTAAAACTATGCTGATCTAACTGAGATAGAGGGTAATATTGACTATGCAAGACTAGGAGACTATCACAAATTGAAATCTAGACTTCATTTTTTGATTGGATAAGAGCATTGGAATTAGACATGAATGGCACCGGTATTATAGTCCACCTCTATCACTATTGTCTTGAGGATCTAATATTTTTGGGTTTTGTTTGATAGGTTTGTGTGACCTTGTCTATAAAGTTTTGATAATTAAAAGTATATATATCTCCCTATAAAGTAGATTCTTTCTTCAAGCCCTATCTTTCATTATGATTTGATCAATTTTGAATAAGAGGGGGGGTTAGTGTGTGTAAGATTCACTGGACATGGATCCACACCCCTTATGTGGTCATGCTACCTACATACTAATACTTCAAGGAGGGATCAAGCCATATGAAGTTCTCCCACTTGATGTGTTTTGTGTAATTGAGTGTATGAAGATGCAAAATGTTATACTAGATGTACTTGAGATGGTTAGGGACTGTTGTAAGTATTTGAATAATCTTGTAAGTATATCAGCTAGATATATGTAAATAATAAGAAATATTTCTTGAATGTTCTTTCTTGCGTACTGATAATTGACAACCCTTTCCAAATGATCTTTGAATGGGATTTTATAAGGATCTATTGGTCATGTATTAAGTTTGTTCATTTTATGCTGACAAGGAAAAGGATGGGGAACCAAAATAAATTGATCATTAAGACTAGAAATGGACTTGGAAAATAGTGCCAAAAGTGAATAGGAGTGACATTGGTGCTATAATCCAAGTGGGGTTCTAATATTTTCAGTAGATGGGACCTAGGGGGATGGATTAGTCATGGAAAGAGGAGTCTAGCTGAGTTGGGATTAAGTTTAAAAGGTTATGACTAACTGGGAATCAGTGAAAACAATCCTATGAGGGTCATGAGATAAAGAAATAGGGACCTATGGGTTGGGTTTCATTATCCATGCTCAAGTTACCATTTTTTGTATTTTATATGACTACATTCCCCCCCCCCTTATTCTAGTTATGTATCAAAGCAAAATACTAGGATAAAAGAAAAATAGAAAGCACACCTAAACTCACCTATAAGGGTGAAGCTATTGTGATGCTAGGTGTGCATAGAGATCATGATGTGAAGTATGAATCTTCAAGAAAAAAGGAACAAATCAGTTCTTACTAGATATGTTATATCTAAAATAAAAACATAAAAAAATGGGTAAGAGAGAGAGGAAGAGAAAGGAATGAATACACCTCACTGAGTATGTGAACTAATACAAAACTTGTTGTAATGCTTAGTGATGATGGATTATACTGAGTAATACTGGAAGGTGTTATACCAAGAGTAATATTGTGAACAGAGCTAAGTGGTTACTTCCATGAAAGTGGCTAAGGAATGCAAAGGTTATCCTTTTGCTCCATCATCACCCACTTAGTTAATCTAGGTGATTATACATGTGTTGATCGATGTTTGGAGTGTGTGTCTAATCCCTCTAAATAAGTGGCTCAAGAATACAAAGGATAACTAGTCCTTTGGCTCAATTGTTACCCCATGAAGTGAAGCTATAAACTGATACCAATATGGAATATGTGTCATATGAAATGGATATTAAATCCCAAGAATGTACTATGATCTAACAATGTTGGCATGGATAGCCAAATGTATGGTAGAAACTAGGCCACTCTTTTCCACTTTGAAAGATGAAAATGAAGTTTATATAAAAGCCACTCCAAAACTAGTGTACTAAGCTTATATGAAATCCACTCAAGAATATGGGAGGTTAGGCTTGTATATCCACTCCAAAATTATGCCAACCACTTATATATGGAGTAAGGCATATAACTACTGAGAATTCTTAGGTAATATTGAACTTGAAAAGAAAAGAAAATAAATGTGCCATGCACATTGCCCCTAACCATTGGTGTCTGAAACATGGATTCTGATTTGGAAGTCATATCAACTACTATATCTAAAAATGGAAGTGAGAAACATCATGTCATGCATGATGCCCCTTATATCTAGATTATCTAAGTGAAAGTGTACTAAAACTACTAAATCTAGTCTAAACTGTAGCTGACAAAATTGTAACTAAACTTACCTTTCTATATATTTTTAGAAGATCTAGTTTTTTAATTATTTGGATAGAAGTACCAAAATTGGACACTAGTGGCACTGATGCGATAGTCTAAGTTGAGCTCTATTGTCTAAGGCCAAATCTAGTAACTATTCTAGATTCTTGACTATCTTCCTGGTCTATTCTAACTAATTTGATGTCTAGTTATTATTCTGGGTGTTATGAATGCTACTTTTTTTATTGTTAGGAGCTTTGATCTCTATGAAAAAACCCCTATTTGGTGTCCCCTTTTTTGAGGGTAGGAATGAAGATCTTGTAATGACTGCCCTCAAAATAAAGAGACTTGCAAGTGTGTTATGTTGCAAAGATACATGATATAGTAATGATAATCGACAAGATATCCCAACATATAGCATGGTTTATATTTATAGATTATTAGATCAATAGGGGTATGCCTATATAGATATAATAATGTAATAGCATGTGTAATATATTGAATTAAAATTTAAAGTCTAGTTAGTTGTTAGTTATTAGTTGGAGGGATAGAACATGATGTCCATCATGGCATCTAAGAAAGCAAGATAATGCATGATGTGGATCATGGCATTGAAAAAAATGAGAAGAAAACAAGCAAGTAAGGATACAAATCAAAAATTAATAAGCATACACAAATGGCCAAGGGGCCAAGTAAACAAGGGACATGGGCACATGTCATTAAAATTGGAAAGTAAGCATACAAGGCAGGTTCAAATGCCACATACACATACAATTGAAATAAGAAAGGGTTGGTGTGAGGGCCACAATCAAATAGAAGAGTACAAATAAAAGACATTGGAAAATGTCCTCAGACACACACATGAATAGAAGTAAAGGACATTGGTAAATTTCCTAAGGCACATACAAGAGACAATCAAGAACTAAGAAATATAATCATCTCTAGCTACGTAAAGCAAGAAAAGAAAGCATGTAATAACTAGAATTATAATTGCATATAACTAATAAAAGAAAGTGGGAAAGTATGCAAGACATGTTAGTACATGACTAGGCATATGCTAATAAATAAAAAAGTACTATATACTAGTGAGTGTTGATAGAGTAATCTATGTAAACTAGTAAGTAATGTACATCAACATGATAACTAGAGTGTGTGGTGTAGGAATGACATAACCTAGATGGTGTATTCATGTAGAAGATGTTGACGTAAGAAAATTGCACCCTTAGCAGGAGGCTGAGCTCCTGCCTTTTCCTCGCAACATGGAAACCCCCCTCTCACCTATGGAATCAGTGAAGCTAGAGGGGAGAGTCTCTAGATAAGGGCTAGCTCCCTTTGATGCATTGTGTTTGTTCCAGCAAGTGCAAATACATACATATGTATAGATATATAAAGGGGGGGTGAAAAGGGAGAAAGATAAAAGATAACAAACTACTCTGAAGAGGTGATGCACCAAAATAAGGTTGACCTTCACACATCCACTCTTGAAATTAGACAAATGCATACATACACTTCACACTTGGAAGAAGGACCAGGCTGCTATAAATTGGTAGTGAGGCCTTAATGAAAAATACAAAAAAAAAGAGATCACCAAAGGTGCTGTGAGATGCACACTTATGTAGTAACTTCCTCTATTCTTGTCTTCCAAATGTCAGCTCTTCTCCTTTCAGCTGTAAAAATGGCACCTTGTAGATAATAGGTATGCTGGTGTTGAACCTATGAGAGCATCAAGAAATAATGACTGAACACAAAAACAAACACTCAAGACATACTCAGATATATCTATCCAAAATGGAGGTAAAAACTATGTTTATTGATTCAGGTGGAAATTTCACCAAGGCTATGCCTTAGTAAAATGTGGAAGATCTCTTTTACAAATGACAAGTCTTTCAATATATAGGAGAAGCAAGGAGGCTCATTTGGTGCTCCTTTTTTACAAGTGGCCCATGCATCCCTTCATTGGGAAGAGCACGCTGCCTAAAAGTAAATGATGTGTTGACCCTTGCTTTGACTTCAGGCATCTTTTGACGTGGCTGTACAATTTTCCTCATTAACCGAGGCTGCATCTTGAAGGCACCTATACAGCTTGTCTGATCATAAATATGAAATGGAGAAAAGGGGTACACAGTTGGCCACTCATGTCCTT
Organism: Torreya grandis; assembly: GCA_037957365.1. Classification (NCBI taxonomy): domain Eukaryota; kingdom Viridiplantae; phylum Streptophyta; class Pinopsida; order Cupressales; family Taxaceae; genus Torreya; species Torreya grandis. The sequence goes on from JARHVA010000799.1 coordinate 2,438,108, forward strand.
TAGTGATCAATTACAGCCACTGTGCCACCTGCTGGAGTTACTTCTTGAACTAACACCTCCCTTCGCCACTTGGACGACCTGTTTGATCCATGCTTGGCACTTTATCCTTTTCCTATTTTGTCTCTTCTAGCTCCTTTCGGCCCTCAAACTATCTTTTGGTGGGTCACTGCATTGCTAGGCCTTTTCCATGGTTAGCGCTCCTTTGGTTCGAAAGCAAACGGCTAGTTCATTGCATTAAATTTGATAGCTTTGGACCATTCGGTTGAACCATTCATTGCACTTTAACCGCTGAACCAATAACTTAGCATTGAACTTTGTAGAAGCGTTGAACTAGTTCATGAACCAAGGCCGATGAACTGATGCAACCAAAAAAAATGAATTGGCCTTAAACAGCAAGGGAGAAGTTGACCAAAATTTTGCCTGTGGGAAAAATTGGTCAATAGAAGATGCCCCCAGTGGGTATGTATATCAATGTATGTCTCGATGTAGAATTAGGATTCCCCCTCAATGGGTAGAGTGAAGCAATCAAAAATCTAGATGTCACTGCACACACTCAAAGGAGATCAAGTGAAGCATGGTAATGTAGATAAATTGACAAAAAATAACATAGAACAACAAATGTAAATCTAGAATGATAGTAGAAATTTAAAGTATGGATGATGCATATAATTAAAATACTTTTGGTATTTTATTATATTTGAATGTTTTTGTATTTTGAAATATTATATTATTTTTTAATTTTAAAATGTTATGAGCTATGTACAATCAATCAAATGAAGATTATGTACAAGAATTTTAAAAAAATCTATATAAAAGCAAGGCTTAGAAGGGATGATACTAACCAATGAGTCTCAGAAGATACTCCCTATCATGGTGTCTTGTACCAAAGTGAGGGATCATGCATAATTATAAAGTACAAGGGAATGGATGCAAATATGATTCCAAATATTTGGATTCATTTCTGATATCTTGGAAATCATAATAACCTGTATTGTTTCACTTACGATTATCATCTTGATTTTGAACCAATGGAATTCTATTGTTGACTTTTGTTATATCTATATCTTTTCCTTTGATGAACTGTGTCTTTGAATGATTTGTCATAGGATGTTCGATAAATAACTTGAGCCTACTTGCCCAACCCTTGACCTTGATAATCAAATTTTTATAGATATTTTTAACCAAACCCATATTGCTTTGAAAGTTGAGCCTTATTTTGGAGAGGTAGATTTGCATCTTTTTCACGCTTTACCTATGCTTATGGTGTTGTTTCTTACTCTGAGTTTACTTTTTGATCCTTTTATTGTTCTAAATTATGCTTTGGTAACCACTTTTCTATTATTTTTGAATTTAACCTTTTGTGAATGTGTTCCTATGTGACTATGGATTTCTTGATTGATTTACCTTGTATAGTTTCCTCATGAGCAATTATTTGTTGTATATATTGTTTTAATGCAAATCATGAATCTGTGTGATGCCTATGCATTCTATGATATGCACAATAATATCTGGATCTTCTCATTAGATGTAAATAAGGTAGTTTGATCAACTTAGATTTAATCATTTCCCTTAGTACCTCACTTGAAATCTTATTTGATGTTTGAATGCTTTTTGAGTCACTAGTTGTAGAGTTACTTTGTTGTGATTTTTTATTTTGATATGTAACATTGTTTGTAACCAATTGACTAGGTGAAGGTATATATACATGATTGACACTAGGGTGCCTTTGAGGCTTTTGTATAATCTGATTTTTCAATGTTTTGATCTTTTTATGTAATAGCTGATTTTGCATTTGTAAATATAAAAGTAACTTTCTCATACTAGTTATTTGATCCCTTAGAGTCTCACAAGTGCAAACCCTATTTGCTTTTGATTGAACATGTAAGCACATATGTTAAATGGAATTTGAAGAAGCTATAGGCTAAATGTATGCATTAGGAATAATAGTATAGGTTGCCTTGCCTTTTGGAGGGGTGATAGCTTGGACATGGTTAGAGGGAAAATAATTATCACCCTCTTGGGGGAGAGGAGGAGAAGGAAACTATTTCCTATGCATAAGATATGACATTGAAACTTCACAGATGGTTTTCAGCTTATGCAATGGATCCTCTAGGTAAAAACCATGTATGTGGGATGAAATTCATGTAATTGTAGTTATAATTTGAATAGAAATATGACTATAAAGAATATTCCACATGAGAGATAGCAAACAAAGGATATAAAGCATGAATTTGTGCACGAATGTATACAAAATTTTGACATGAATCATAACCTTTATAACATGTTTAGCATGATAAATTTTAAATCTTTTCCATATGAGAGATAGAAATAAAGGGATAGAGAACATGAAATTATGCATGATTGTATAGAAAATTTTGACATGAATGATAACATTTCTAACATGTTTAGCATGATAAACTTGAAAATTTTTCCATATGAGTGTGAAAGAGTATGCCAAAGGAATATTGGAACTTTGTGCATTTTTAGCAATGAATTTTGTAATATCATCCCTTATTATAAAAAGTAATCATGAAATGAAAACAATGAAGATTTGTACTAACTTATAATAAACTTCATCTTTCATGTACATTATAGGATCAATGATGGTCTCCTTATTTTTTGCAAGAAATGTAAGAAAAATTTGTAAATAAGTGAGATCCATTTTTGAAATTTGATTTTAGAATGTAAGGTGATATCTCAAGAAGAAATGAGATCTAGTATATGCAACTAGGGTTTGAAAGATGATTTATTTGGACATACTATGAAATTTTGAAATTGAAATTGAATTTTTGAGTGAAATATGCAACTAAATATTTAGAAAATTATTGGAAAAAGCTTGATTGAATAGGACCTAGTATGTGAAACTAGGATTTTGAGAAAAATAAATTTTTGAAACTTACTATTGAATTTTGAAATTTGAAGTGAATTTTTTTATTTTAATATGCTAGTAAAAAATTAGAAAAATATTGAGACATAGTATGGGCAACTAGGGTTTGAAAGAAATTTATTTTAAAATTACTATGACATTTTAAAATTGAATGATAATTTTTTATTTTAATATTTAGGTAAAAAAATTAAAAAAAATATAGCAAAAATTAGTAAGAAATTTACCCTAGGGTTTATAGGGTTTTCATGTGCAGACGAAGAAAGTTAGGTTCACCAAATGATTTAATAGTTTTGAGAATATTGGTGTATTATTTGTAATTTAGTTAAAGGGCCTAAGTAGTAAAATTAGTTAATAATTATGATATAATTAACCTACTAATTTGTTAATTTTTATTGTTGTTTATACTTTATAAAAATAGTAAATGAGTAAGGAGAATTATGACTTAGCTTAAAACTATGTTGATTCAACTAAGACAAAGGCTAATATTGACTGTACAAGACTAGGACACTGTCTCAAACCAAGATCTAGACTTCATTTTCTAATTAGATTGGAGCACCAGAACTAGACAAGAGTGGCAATAGTGTTGTAGTCCACCTCTACTATGAACTAGGAATTTGACTCAAGAGAGGATGGTTAATATCATGTTACTTTCAAAATGAAAACAAAATGAAAGAAACACACTAACTTGCATAACATCTCTAGGAATAAACACTAGGGAAAGCTTAGTTTAAAAACATGAATAAAACACACAACTAAAATGCAAAATAAATACTATTTTACCTTCCTTGGATGCTCCAAAATGCTTATTATAGTGTCTTGCTCAATTTGTACTCATGAAGTCCTCATCAATGGAAGCTTAACTACCTCTATCTCTCTTTGAAACCTTGTGGCTTTGGCTTGTCTTGGATTTGAATCAATTTGACAAGGTAATAATGATTGAAATGGATTTTGGAATCATTTGTATATTATAACTTTGCGTTATCAAGACTTAAAAATTATGTTCATAGCCTCTCTATTTATAGATTTTTTAGAATGTCTAAAATCAACCTGAACCATACATCCTCAGATTGAGATGTGTGGCTAAGGATTAATCCAATTATGCAATTAAAATTGATAAATAGGCTCATCAATATTTGGGATAGAGGAGAAATTAAGAGGCATGGAGGGCTTTGATGGGGCATGGGAGGCATGAATCCTGATATTTGTGACATTTATGGCCTAGGGATGTCTTCCCAAGAAATGAGGTCACCTGATGATGCAAATATTCAATAGCCATTTCAAAAAATAAATTTTCAACAAGTTTATATGGAATTCTTAATTAGGCCTTGATTTGTATTAATTATCTCTTAATCATGTTTAAGCGCTTTGTACACAAATTACTCAAATTGATCAAAATACCTTGTTATTAGTCTAAAATTTGAATGCATTAGAATTGGAAGGTGATGTCAAATGCATTGGATCCATTATCCCATTTAGGATGTTACTAAAAATAAATAACAAAGGCATACATCTTGTGTAATATATTTGATATGAAAGAGAAATCCAAAGCACCTAGGTGCAAAATTGACATTTTGACCCAAAATGATCTTATCAAAGTTAACTTGCCCATAAGTTGCATTTCCCCATTTAGGGATACCCTAGCCAAAATCAGCACTTGAATACATTAGGTTCACATCATTTTATGCATTTTAGTGTTTTTAGGCCAAATTATGCATTTTAAGTGGAAATTGGCCAAAAGCCTAATTGGAGGTTATTGGTGGCTAGATTTAGGAGCACCAGAACTAGATATGAGTGGTAACAGTGTTGTAGTCCACCTCTACCATTGTTGTCCTAAGGATCTAATATTTTTGGGTTTTGTTTCGTATGTTTGTGTGACTCTGTCAATGAATTTTTGGTAGTTGGAAGTCTATAGAGCTCCCTGTAGAGTATATTTTTTCTTCAAACCCTATCTACCATTGTGCTTTGATCAATTTTGAACAATAGGGGGGTTAGTGTGTGTAAGATTCACTAGATGTGGATCCACACCCCTTGTGTGGCCATGCTACCTACATACCAATACTTTGAAGAGAGATCAAGTCATATGTAGTTCTCCCACTTGATGTGATTTGTGTAATTGAATATATGAAGATGCAAAATGATAAACTGGATGTACTCGAGATGGCTAGGGACTGGTGTAAGGATTTGAATAAGCTTATAAGTATATAAATTAGTTTTATACATATAATTAGGAAGATTTTTTGAGTGGTCTTTCTTGCCTAGTGATAATTACCAACCCTTTCCAAATGATCTTTGAATGGAATTTTATAAGGATCTATTGGTCATGGATTGAATTTGCTCACAATAGTCTAATAAGGAGAAGGATGGGGAATAAGAATAAATTGATCATTAGGGTTATAAATGGACTTGTAAAATAGCACCAAAATGGATAAGAGTGGTATTGGCACTATAGTCCAAGTGTGGTGCTACTATCCTGAGCAGACAAGACCTGGGGGGATGGATTAGTCATAGAAAGAGGAATCTAACTTAGTTGGTATTAAGTCTGGAAGACTAAATATGATTGGGAATCAGTGAAAAAAATCCTATGAGGGTCATGAGAGAAATCAAGAGGGACCTATGGGCTGGGCATCATTAGGCATGCTTAAGTTACCAATTTTTGCATTTTGTATGACTATAATAAACCATGAGATACATAGACTATGACCTGCAAAAGAGAGTTCACTTGCATAGAGGTGAATTAGAATTGGACACAATAAAAGGGAAATAACACTTCACCATAATGAGAGTATCAATAATTCATAAGATACACATAGAATATAAGGCATTAAGAGGGTAAAAATAGTTCTATTATTCATTAAAAGGTATAAAATCCAAGTAGAGGAATAAATAATGGGCTGATTTTTGTAGCATATATATGCTAAAATGGGATCCCCTTGCAATGATAATTATGCTTATTTTATTGGAAAAATATTTAAAGATCAAGACTTTTCTTAGTCTTACCCACTATTGGGGAAGTTACAATTTTTGGTGATGATCAGGGAAGGGAGATTGAGGTAGTGGGGATTCCCTCAAGATTGTCAGATCCATGCTTGGATAACTACCTACCACATCCTCCTAATCCTACCACTTTTATTCTATGTGATCTCTATTTCCAACTTGCTTCCATGATGAATGGGGCTAGATTCTATCACCCTCTCACCATTTTTCTAGTATTTTTATCAAGTTGTGCCATGATTTACATGTCAGACCACTCTATCATTCATTCTATAAATCAAATGTAGTTACACAGTCAATTCATGAATTTGACATTTGAATAGGTAAAATAGGTCATAAATTTTTCTTAATTTAGTGGCAAATTAGATTCCATCAAACTCTTAAGTGGTGGAATATAGCCATGTGTCGACATTGGGCTCATTTTAGGCCATTTTTGAGTTTATGAGTATATTCCTCCTTGGGATCTCTTTTAAGACTTAGTCAATTATTCTAGCTTGAAGACTTTACCTAGGTTCATCTCTGGATGCCACAAGGCATTATTTTATTTATTATGGGATGCATGTCACTAATATGACATCCCCTTTGACCTACTTTATTATGATCTTAGCTTAGTTTATGCCATGCATCACTTTCATGGCTAGGTGGCCTTTTCTCACTCTCTTGGGCCTTTTTTATATTTGGATTCAATCATCTCCACATGTTAGAATCTCAACACCTCTCACCACTTGGAATTTTATTATTTGTCTAGCCCTTCATAGGGATCTCTTAGTTAGGCTCAAATTGGATCTAGGAGATAACACTACTGACAACTCAGGAATATGATAAGGTCTAACACTTGTTAGACTAGGAAGTCATAATTGGTTCTTGGGTGAGTGCTTTCCATGTGGAATTCTACTTAGTTCCTGCTCTTGAAAGCTTTGACAATTTGATGGCCATGCACAAACAACCCTAGGGCTATAGAGTAGTGGGATTTCATCATGTGGCATCATCCTAATAACCCACTATCTTGAAGGGCTTTGAATTTGTATGGATGGTTTTAGGTCATAGGGTCATTAGGATTGAAATATGTGGAAGCATCATGTTAACCTGCTACTTTGATGACAAGGAGATCCATTGGGTAATTTTGAAGAAATTTGACTAAAGTTTCAAAAATAATTTTGAAATAGATTGAAACCACTCAAATATTGACATATGGCATTGGGTGAAGATAGAAAACCTTAGTAAATTTTCCTTTGACTCATCCAATGGTTATTTTTCTTCTCTACAAGATTTGTCTTTATGAAATTTTTCTTGATTAGTCTTCTTGTTTGGAACTTCTATTTGAAACAAAAGTTCTAACTTTTCTCAAAAATTTATCTAAATTAAAACACTTAACTGATTCTTTGAGAAGTGTTCAGAACTTTTTTTTAGAATAAAAGTTTTGAAGTCTTTTGTAACACTTCTTCTAACTAATTCACTATAAAAGACACAAAAACCAAACCTTTCACAAAACTTACAAAGTATTGATTTATCCTTTTGAGACTTAGCCATTTTCATGAATTTGGATTGAACATTGAAACATTCATAACTGTTGAAGCTTTGAACTAAAAATGGATGCTCCCCTTCATGGTGACTAAAAATAGTCAACATTTTGGCAACCTTTGTGGGTTATTTTCCTAGTAAGTAGGAATCTAGTAGCCTTTAGAGAAATACATTGGGCATGTATTCATAGAATCCTTTTAAAACCCATTGATTTTGATAACACAACCCTATTGTAACCTTTTTGGACTAATACCAAATAATAGAACTGAGATTTACCTCCAGATGAAACATAAAAGTAAGAAAAAAACAAATAAATGTGCCAAAGCACTTAGAATAAAGAATAACGACCAAGCCAAAGTGCAGTAACACCTAAAGGGAAGAAAAATGTCTAAACTACTATGTACAAAGATCAAATCACTTTAATAAGAATGCTTTATATGAATCCCATTGACTAGGATAAATATCTCCTCCTCATCCAACCTTGAGAGCTAAAAGGTATTGGATTATTTATAGTTGGTTATGATATAAGGGCCACTCCATAAGGCATAAAACTTGGTGTGCCTCCCAAGTTTGGATCTATCTTCATCCCACTTTAACGTCAAGTCTCCCTCAAGGAAGACTCTTTGGGCTACTTTTTTATCAAAATACCTCTTCACTTAGGCTTGATGAAGCTCTATTGTACACATAACTTGGTTTCTTATTTCTTACAATTCCATCAGTTTCATAAATATGGTTTCCATGACACCCTCCATAATATATAGATGATGTGTAAGTTCTAGAGATAAAATTTCAAGATATATAGGTGATTTTTCCTCTCTACCATAAATGAGCATGTAAGGGGAATTTCCAAAAACCTTCTTAAGGGTGATTTTATCAGTTATCTTCAACTTGGTCTGCCTGGGCCTCTAATTTTCATCCATATTCCTCTTAATGATTCTGATCAAATTCATATTAGTGGAATTTACCAAGCCATTGCCTTAGGAATAGTAGTTAGATTAGGTGTTTAAGTAAATACCATTTCTAACTGCCCAGTTATTTATCCTAGTGCCAAGAAAGGCCATTACATTGTTAGTGATGACTGTAAAAGGCACCCTAAACCTAGTGACTATACTTTCATATAATTCCCATGCATTGGATTTATTTGCTTCTTTTAAATCCATTGCTAGTAAGACCCATTTATGACCTGCATTGGGAGGTGGGTTAATCTTCCCAGTGAAATCCAAACCCCATTACATAAAGGGTTGTTCTACCTAGATGGGATGGAGAGGGAATGGATGCTAACCTCTATTTACCATTGAAGAATGCACATTTTTTTTCAATTATTAACCCATATACATTTATAAAAATATTGGGTCAATAATAGTCTGACCTCAATATCTTTATGGTTTTATTCCTTAGAGTAAAGTGTCCACCAAATGATCCATCATGAAATTCCTCTAGAATCCTATCAATCTAGTTTGTTTCAACACATCTTAATAGAATACCATTGACATATTTCATAAATAAGACACCATCTATAAGAACATAAAAGATTGACTGCAATCTAAAATACCTTCTTTTGGCCTTATTCAATCCTTGAGGGCATTCACAATTTTGGAGGAAGTTGGCCATATCTTGGGTCTAACTAATAGGTAATGAAGGTGTAGTTGAGTGTTTTCCATCTTGGAGTATCATAACAACATTCTTAAAATTTTGAAATTCTAAAGTTAGTTGATCACACAAACCTCTTCCCCTTAATCTCTTTGTGACCTTGATTTCCACATCATATTTCATCACCTTTGTAATCCACCATGCCCTTTTCTCACTCAAATATTTTCTTAAGAAGAAATCTTTGACACTTGGGTTGGAGACAAGTAAATGCACCTTATTTTTAGATAGAAAATGCCTAAATGTTATAATCCTAATGGGTGGATTTCACTAGCACCTCAAGGTTTTAGTGTAGTGGTTCTTTACATGTGGTATCAGATCCTTCACCTGGGTTCAAGTCATGGAGCGAGTGGCATCGCTAACATGCTTGTGTTCGTCTGAGGCTCATACAGGCACAAATCTAGCCTAGAGTCTAGGCTTTGAAAGTGTGGTGGGATGTTATGATCCTAATGGGTAGATTTCATTAACACCTCAAGGTTTTGGTGTATCAATTTGTTACACTAAATTTATTTAGACTTATTAAAATAGTCAACACTTACTTCTCTACGAATGAATACTTTACCTCATAACCCTCCAAGCCTTGGCTAAAGAAAGTTATTAGCTAGTGCATGTCCTGCTCAGTTTTTTACTAACATAGTTGAGATAGTGTTCATACCCCCAAATGTATAAATATTAAAGTCCTTGGTGAAATATATATTTATGATGGTTGGAGATTGTGATATGGCTTGTTTAATTGATTTGAATATATATTTTCCTTCCTTGGAATAGTGGAAGATCTGATTCTTCTTTTACATAGTAATTAGAGGCTTTACAAGATTGGTAAAATCAAGAATAATCCTCCTAATGAAATTTATCCTTCCTGAGAAACTTTGCATCCCATTTTTGTGAGTAATAAATGACAGTGATAGAATGGTGCTAACCCTTTCAAGATCAATTGCAAGCCCTGTCTTGAAGACAACACGGCCTAAAAGCTTGCCTTCATGGACTAAAAAATTGTACTTCTTAGGGTTAAGTGAGACCCCAAACTATCTAAACCTTTCAAATACATGTCTGAGATGATAAAAATGATCATCATCAAGCTTAAAAAATATTTCAATATCATCATGATATACAAGTACAATATTATTTATTAGTCCTTAAAATTCCATATCTATGGCTCTTTAAAAATTTGCCCCTATATTGGATAAACCAAAGGGAATTTTTATGTAGGTATAAGTTCCCCATTTTATGTTGTATGATCTAGGAATTTGACTCAAGAGAGGATGGTTATTATGGTGTTAGTTCTAAAATGAAATAAACACACTAATAATATAATATCTCTAGGCCTAAACTCTAGGGAGAGCTTAGTTAATTAAAAAAAATGACAAGCAAAACTAAAAATTAAGGAATAGAACACAAGAATTTCTTCACCTTCCTTGGATGCTCTAAATTCCTTTGTAGTAGTGGCTTGTTTGGCTTGTGCTCATGAAGTCCTTACTAATGAAAGCTTGTCTACCTCCACCTCTCCTTGGCACCTTTGTCTTGTAGCTTAGATTAGATTAGAATTAATTTGGCATGGTAAAACTAGTTTTATGAAGCTTTTAGAACCAATCTTGCATATAACTTTGCATTCTCAAGTCATAGAAATGATGTGGTAAGGCCTCCTATTTATAGATTTTTACAAATGTCTATAATCAACATGAACCATCCATCTCAAGATTGAGATGTGTGGTTGAGGATTAATTAAATTTTTGGAATTAATTTTTTAATTATCCCCATCATGACATTGGAATAAGGGGTAATTAAGAGGCATGGAGGGCATCATGGAAGGCATTGATCAGGCATGGAGGACATGAATCCTAATATGTGTGGCATTTATGGCCTAGGGATGTCTTCCCAAGAAATGAGGTCACTTGATGATATAGATATTCAATATTCATTTCTAAAAATAAGTATTCAACAAGTTTCCATGGAATTTTTGATTATGCCTTGATTTGGGTTAATTAGCTCTTAAGCATGATTAAACACTTTGTGCACAAATTGCTCAAATTGATCAGAATGTCTTATTATTGGTCTAAATTTTAATTATATTAAAATTGGAAGTCCATGTTAGATGCATTGGAACCATATTCCCATTTATAATGTTACCAATAAAAAATAATAAAGGCATGTGTCTTGTGTAGAAGATTTGATAGGAAAGAGTAATCCAGAGCACCTAGGTGTAAAACTGGCATTTTAACTTAAAATTATTTGATCAAAGTTAGCTGGTCCATAAATTACATTACCCCATTTAGAGATACCCTAGCTAAAATCATTACTTGAATATGTCATTTTCACATCATTTAGCATGTTTTAGTGTTTTTAGGCCAAATTGTGCATTTTTAGGTGAAAACTAATCAAAAGCCTAATTAGAGGTTATCGATGGCCAAATTTAGGTGTCTATAGTTTGCCCCTATTTGGGAAGGTGTTGTAAGCTATAATCATAGTAACATCTTCTCAAATAATGAAAAGGTCATATATGCCTATAAATGTAATGATGATAAACTAATTGTATGATGCCCCCTTGAGGGAATGATTGGCACAAGTAGGTTGACAAACAGTCCCTCAAAAAAAAGCAAAATGAGGGGACCAAAGAAAGGAAAGATGATAAGGTGAAAACATAATGATATTGAAAAAGTATTCAAAATCATTGAGAATGCAAGTGAGACAGTGTACAATTATTTTCCCAAAGGTGGTTATAAACATTGTACTCGGATAGTGGCAACGTGGTATGATAACACAATGATTTTTCCAAAGGTGGTTATAATCATTGAGAATATGGAGATACCCCAGTTAGGATAGACAAACAAGATAACAACATGCCCCTATATAGGTAGAAAAATTAAAGTGGTGACAACATAATGATTTGCCCAAAGGTGGTTATAATCATTAAAAAATGCAAGTGGGGCGGTGTGTAATGAATTACCCATATGTAGTTATAATCATTGGACCCAGATTATGGAAAACATGATAAACTTGGCCAAGGCTGATGATAAATTAACACAAAGGGTAATGATTAATTTGAACAACCTACTAGTAGGGAGATGCTCATCCAAACTAATAAAGGTTAAAATTATTTCATGGTTAATTAATCTATTTGGGATATGATTGGGATTGAATCAAGCTGTTGATGCCACCACTAATGAATAGACTTCTTGAATATGAGGTTTTTTGTATCACGTGTTGATAGGCATCATGGTAGAACATCATGAGGACTTAGCTAAAATATGTATGAGAACTGACTCCCATAATCCAACACTCAATAGAAAATAATGCACCTATGATAGAAACCATGATGATAATGTAAACATATGAATATGTATGGATTCAAGTATAAGTGTGGGAAATGAATCACCTAATGAACACATATAAACTGAATTAAGGCAATAGTAAAGAAAGCAAACAAACAGGTAAACAAATAAGCAAAAAAAAACAAACAAACAATGCAATAAAAATCCTATGAACATTGCCCCTAGAAAATAGATGAAAACTTAATAGAAAAACAAAATGGGGGAATAGAAGAAAAGGAATGGGGTGGTTGAGCTATCTCCATATGCACTAGGTAAGTGGAATCTACCTACATATTTCCATGGATGTAATATCCAATAAAAAAATTATGGATAAATGTAGTTCTCCCAGGGAATGGGAAGAAAATGATAACTAATGAAAATAAATAGAATGGATGTGATAGAAGAATAGGAGTGGTCTTTAAAAATGGAAAGTGCATGAGATAAAAAGGCCAAAAAGGATAGGTAAACTAAATGACAAGTGATTTTCTTCTAACCATTAGTGTAGGTTTTTATTTTTCCCTATTTATTAATTAGGGAAATTGTATTTCTTGTGCATTCATGGAGTCTTCCTACATTTGTGGGATAGGCTAGCTTATGTGGAGGTGTGTGTCATAGATGTGTCATAGGTGTCATAAGAATGTCATAAGTAACTCCTTTGATGGGAGTTACTTCTCTATTCTTAGCACCTTGTCACCACCTTTCATGGAGGACTTACAGTCTATTCTTGGGGTGCCTTGTCTTCACTTTGGTCATCTCATGTTAATCAGATTTTGGTTTTATCCATTTTGTCTTATGCAATTTATCTTCTTGTGTTATTTTCAAATTGCTTTAGCATCTATGTGGTGTGCACTTGCTTCAACTCGTGTGATCACGTCTCCATTGCACTCGCATTATTTGGATTCTGGCAACAACTCTGATATGATATTAGAGCAAGAACGGTAATCATGTGTATGGTTATGCTTTTAGTTTATTTTGAAATCAAGAGGAGTGGAGTTCTCTTTATTTTTTTATTTTCTAGATCTGATCTAAAATAAAAATATATATATCATTTTTGGTATTATTTTCTTGAGAATCCTTGGCCTTTGGGTGTCTTGGTTGTCTTCACTTCAGGGGTTGGTTCAGCAGTTAGCCTGGGCACCATTATTGTGTGTAAGGAGCAGAGAGAGGAGCAGCTCTAAGCAAATTTAGTTCCAGAAGTAGAAGTCCTTCCTTCTAGCCATGCCATCAGTTGTACAGTGTCTAAAATAGTGTTTAGTTCCAGCAGTAGCAGTCTGCGCTCTCCAACAGTTGACTAGGCTGTACGACGCACAAGTTTGCAAGTCTGTGCCAACTTCAACAATGCCTTCAGTTCTGCTACACCTCAGGTAGTCCTTATAGCTTATTTTCTTTCCCATCAAGGTGCCAAGTAGGTTGTATGGTGTCTAATAGGTTTGCACATTTATTTATTTTGTCTTTTTTGAGTTAAAATTTTGGACTGTGTTATTTTGGCACACCTTCCTTACTTGGCATCCCATGTGGCACCCCTTGGACATGTGGCATCCTTCATTCTATCTATGATTCATTTTTTTCAATTTAAAATTGACTTGTAAAACAAAAATTAGTTAATTTGACTGAATATTTAATTTTTTAGACAATTTTGTAATTTGGGGGTTTTCATTTAAAACTTGTATCTTCACCTGTCGAAGACGAAGGGTGAGGCCCGAGTTGGTGGGAGGCCAATTCCCCCTCACACAAACCTCTTTTGGATTCCTCATTTTGTGCCAAATCCAACAAGTAGTTGGAAGGCCACTTTCTCTCTCATAACAGGCATTTTTTAATGTTTTAGTGTTTTTTTTCAAAAACACTAGTTTACAGGAAAATTGAACCTTTAATATCTTGCAAATGGTAGCTCAGATTTGGGTTCCATTTTTTGAAAAAGTGTTTGTAATTCAATTCTCCACAGTGTAGGATTATTATTTGTCAAAAATGAACTAGTTTATAAAGTGCCAAAAATTTGGGTCTCTCGAGACACATTTCGGCTGAGTCTGATGTCCTATTTGCTTTAGTCTTGCACTGATTGCTCTAAGATGCATTCTCAACTAAGTCTGACATCTTTTGAGCATGCACTTACATATCTGGGGGGGGCTCAATATTTGGGGGGGGTGTGATTTCTTTTAACAACTTGTAAATCTTTGCTTTCATTCTCCTTTTTGCATAAATTCACAACTTGCAATCAACACAACTTCACCTAAATTCAGATAAAAATGGATTCTTTTCAACTTAAACCCTTAATACCCTTCAACTATCATGAATGGAAGGTTAAAATGTCAATCATTATTAGAAGCAAAGGGTTGTATAGGATCACCATGGTTACTAAAATAGAACCCAACACTAATGTTGAAAAGGTCAAGTGGTACAACCGTAGTGATGAAGCCTATGGATTACTGAGCTTGTCTATGTCTCTAGAACTTCTCTTCCATCTAGAATCCTCTCGGACTCCCAATGACATATGGGACACCTTATAAAATTTATTTGAGAAGCTTGATGAGATGAGAGGTCATGAGCTCGAAAATGAACTCATAAGTCTAAGTCCTAGAAACTTTGACACCCTACAGGACTTCTTCACTAAGTTTAAGGCCCTTAGATTTCAATTGAAAGAATTTAGGATAGAGAAGAAAGATGATCAACTCATACTTTCTATTCTCATCAAGTTAGGTCTAAGCTATTCAGTCTTTGTCTCCACTTTCCATGCCATAAAAAGTGCCCTTGGTACTACATGGAAAATGCCTTCTTTGGATTCATTCATTGCAGACTTGACTAGGGAGCAAGATAAGCTAATTCAAATGGTCACAATGAAGTCTACTCAACCCCAAGCTTTGATAGCTAGAAATGGTAAGGATAAGACTTCAACAAAGTAGAAGAAGAAAGAAAATAACAATCCTGCCAAAAACAACACTGAGACTTCATCTTCCAATGCTAAACCTAAGAAGGAGAAGGTTAAGTGTGCCTATTATAAAAAGACAGGGCATGATGAACATAAATGCATGAAGAAACAAATAGATCACCTAACTCATCTTCTAGAGAAGAACAACATAGGTGTTCCTGAGTCCATCAAGTAGAATTCATCTACCCAAGATTCTACCAAGGCAAAAGGCAAGGGTAAGGAGAAAGAAAAGGGCAAGGCCCTTATAGCTACAACAACTTCTACATCTTCATGGGTCATCAACTCGGGTGCTTCTCACCACATGGGCTCTTCACTAGTTGAGTTTTCATCTTTAGAGCCTTTTAGCATGACTTCAATTAGTTTGGGTGATGACACTTCAATTTTTGTTACAAGGAGAGGGTCAGTTGAAATGGAAAGAGGAACATTCAATAATTTTGTAAGTGTTCCTTCTCTTTCAACCAATCTCTTATCAGTGTACCAAATCACTCACATTGGTTAGGGCATGACAGTTGAGTTTTCACAGGATTCAGTGGCTATCAGGGAGTTGCATAGTGATACTATAGTGGTAGTGGGTAGGGCAGATCACCAAGAAAGGTTATACACCTTCTCACATTTTGCATCAGATTCTTCTCCAACAGCATTGCTAACTCATTCAGATGGAGTTAGCAAATTATGGCATGAGTGGTTTGGCCACCTTAACTACCGCTACCTTGAGCAACTTTGCAAAAATGACATGGTCATTGGCTTGCCTCGTGTCTAATTCTCAAAAGGACTTTGCGAGGGGTGCTCCCTTGGGAAGCATCCCGAAGCAAAATTTGACAAAGGCAAAGCTTGGAAGGCTTCACAACCTTTGGAGTTAGTCCAAAATGATGTATCGGGACCCTTTCCCAAACCATCTTTCACAAGGGCCAAGTACATGCTCAAATTCATTGATGATTTCTCTAGGTACACGTGGATATATTTTTTCAAACAAAAGTATGAAGTGTTTGAAAATTTTCTAGACTTTAAGGCTCTTGTTGAGAAACAGAGTGAGAAATCCATCAAGGTTCTTCGAACTAATAATGGAGGGGAGTATGTTAGCATTAGGTTTGAGTAGTTTTTCACTACAAAGGGGATTGATTTGTAGTGCATAGTCACTTATAGTCCTACACAAAATAGGGTTGTAGAATGCAAGAATAGGTTCCTGAAAAAGATGGGTAGCTATATGATTCACTCCAAATCCTTAGCACCACAGTACTGGGCCAAAGCCATCAATTGTGCTTGATACATTCAAAATCGGGTTCCTCACAAAGCTTTGAAAGGGATAACACCCTTTGAAGCTTGGCATAAAAGGAAACCTGATGTTGAGCACCTTAGATTTTTTGGATCCCTAGCCATGGCCTGCATTCTGAAGAAGAAATGCAAAGCTATGGCACATCAGTCCAAGCCTTGCATCTTTGTAGGATATCTAGATGGTATTAAGGGATATTGCCTTCTAGATCTAGTCACTCATGAGTTGTTCATTGAGAGAAGTTTCTATTTTTAGGAGAGTCCTAGAGACTCAACACTTGACACTTCGTCTCCCTCATTGGATCTACTTCTTCATGATGATTCCTCATCAGATTCATATCAACCACAATAGGTTCTTGAGCCAGAGACATCTTCTTCTTCGAGTTCAAATAGTGAGGATAGTGATGCAGAGTCATCCACCTCTAGTTAGTCAGAGGATGAGGAGTTAACACCTAACTCACCCACTTTCAGGCCACTT
Source organism: Torreya grandis (assembly GCA_037957365.1). Lineage (NCBI taxonomy): Eukaryota > Viridiplantae > Streptophyta > Pinopsida > Cupressales > Taxaceae > Torreya > Torreya grandis. Next base: position 2,455,132 of record JARHVA010000799.1, read on the forward strand.
TGGGCCAGACAGACACTTTAGAGTGATGGCACTTGGGCAAGAGATCCCACAGATGACAGACGTACTAGGGGGATTTTCAGAGAGATCCACATGCCTTCTTTGCTTTAGTTTCAAATCCACAAACTTTTTGAGAGGCATCTGGGGTACCTGAGTGGGATAGTGCTATGGAGGAAGAATATTCTTCCTTAATCAAAAATCACACTTGGGACTTGACTTCACTTCCTAAGGGAAGAAAGATGGTTTGATGTAGGTGGATATATCAGACCAAATTTGCAGTAGATGGGTCAGTTGATAAGTACAAAGTGTGATTGGTCACCAAGGGTTTTTCATAGGTGGCAGGAATTGACTACTCAGAGACCTTTGCACCCACTGCAAAGATGACTTCTATCCGACTCACCTTGGCTATTGCCATAACACATGGTTGGGATGTGCATCAGATGGATGTGAAGAGTGCCTTTCTTCATGGAGACCTAGAGGAAGAGATCTACATGGAGCAGCCACTAGGATTTGTTTAGGATTCTTCCTTAGTATGAAGACTTAAGAAATCTATCTATGGCCATAAACAGGCCCTTCAGGCTTGGTATGCCAAGTTGGATTCCTTCTTTCTCACAGCAAGTTTCACTAGGTGCCATTCTGATCCCAATGTCTACTTCTTATGGCAGGATGATTCGCTCTTGATTTTGGTTCTATATGTTGATGACCTTTTGATCATCGTGAGTTCTTCATCGGCTATTACAGTAGTGAAGGCATCTCTTCAGGATAGATTTGACATGATAGACTTGGGTTTGTTTCCCTACTTCCTTGGCATCGAGATCTCACAGTTAGATTTAGGGATTTCTCTTGCACAGCCTAAGTATGCTCTTGACTTATTGGCTCAATTTCGCATGGCTGATTGCAAGCCATCTCCGACTCCCTTTCTATCATGAGTCAAGCTTGAGGCTGATTTTTCTTCACCATTGGTTGATGCCACTCGGTATCGACAACTTATTGGTAGTTTCATTTACTTGACTCACACCATGCCTGACATATCATATACAATGGGACTTGTCTCCAAATTCATGCAAGAACCTCATGAGCTACATTGGAAAGCAGCTAAGAGGATCTTGCATTACATACAGGGTTCACATAGATACGAGATTCACTACAGATTTGGCATAGAGGTTGACTTGGTTGGATATATAGATTCAAATTGGGTTGGCAATTCATAGACTCGCACATCCACTTCTAGTTACAATTTTTCTCTAGGTTCAGGTCTTATCAGTTGATCTAGCAAGAATTAGAATGCTATTGCTATATCATCCATAGAGGCAGAGTACAGGGGAGTTTTTAATGCATCTACTGAGGCTATTTGGCTTTAGGGGATACTTTATAAGTTTGTCATTCCTATTAGGCAGCCCACCATCATTTATTGTGACAACTAGAGTACCATTCAGATTTTTAGGAATCTAGTTCAGCACCAGTAGACCAAGCACATAGAGATTCACATGCATTTCATTCAGGAGCTTATTCATAGTTAGGTCATTGACTTGATATTTTTCCAGTATTCAGAGCAGGTTGCAAACATCTTCACCAAACCTTTCACTGAGAGCAAGTTCATTCATCTACGAGCTCTTCTTGGGGTGCGGTCCACATCTACAGCAACATCATCTTTGAGGGGGCCTTCTAGCCTCTTCTTTTCTTTTATGTCTCTCTTTTGGGGGGAGTTTTTTTCCTACGGATTTTCTCTTTTTCTCTATCTTATGGGAGATTGCATTTGTACATGGGTACCTCATTAGGCCTAATTGTCGGGACCCATTTTATATTTCCACACTACCCACCTATGTTGTGCTTATGGGGGGGTATTAGTGTAGGTTTTTATTTTTCCCTATTTATTAATTAGGGAAATTATATTTCTTGTGCATTCATGGAGTTTTCCTACATTTGTGGGATAGGCTAGCTTATGTGGAGGTGTATGTCATAAATGTGTCATAGGTGTCATAAGAATGTCATAAGTACCTCCCTTGATGGGAGTTACTTCTCTATTCTTAGCACCTTGTCACCACCTTTCATGGAGGAGTTATAATCTATTCTGGGGGTGCCTTGTCCACCTTTTGTGGAGGAGTTACGTACTCTCCTATTTGTATTCCTCACTTTGGCCATCTCATGTTAATCATATTTTGGTTTTCTCCATTTTGTCTTGTGAAATTTATCTTCTTGTGTTATTTTCAAATTGCTTTAGCATCTATGTGGTGTGCACTTGCTTTAACTCATGTGATCACATCTCCATTGCACTCGCATTATCCAGATTTTGGCAACAACTCTGATAGTAACTTAGTAAGGTTTCCCAGAATCCTTAAGGCAAAGAAGTGGTTAATGTTTTTTTTAATTTTCTAATGATTTTCTAAATGTTTTTAGAATTATTTTGAAGTATCTCAACTCAATTGAGATACTAAATGGTTCAATCTCAAAAAAAATAGTGAGAGTGTGGCTTATGTTTTTCATAAAATAGTGAGAGTGTGGCTTAGGTTACTCATAAAATGCAAAGAGCATGGCTTAGGGTGCTCAAAAAATGGTGAGAGCATGGTGGTGAAGGTTGACTGAGCTAACCTTAACAAGTATCAAGTGTTGCCTACATAATCCAAGATTAAGACCTCAAGTCACTATAGTTCCACCCTTATAACGAAGGAATTTGATTAGGGTAGCAGTCAATTCAAACAAAATAGGCACAGGTGGTGAAAAGTAATAGTACAACATAGGAAGTGGCAAGTTGGTACATCAAGGCTTAATGTTGCCCCTAGTTTGCCCATAGGTAGTTATAACCATGACACAATGGCATAGATCAATGGTACTAATTTTCCCAAAGGTGGTTATAATTACTAGCAAGACTGGTGGTAAGAAAGGAATAACAAATGAAGGATGCAATTTTTGAAACTTCTATCACACTATCCCAAAATATAATCTTTGTCTAAAGTAATAGAACTAACTGATTAAACTGATCAGATACCTCGATGATAAAATTGCATAATAAATGGCAAAAACCAAGGTCAAGTAGGCTAGGCTTTAGAACACACTAGGTCAATAGAATGGAAGTGAAAAGTGGATATAGTGAAGAGACAGATAAGGATGGTATTTATATAAAGAATAATAGTGATAAAATGGCATAAATAAAATGGTCCTTATAGACAATACACCTTAGCACTCAAGCATAGTACCACTTGAGATGAATAATATTCATTAGCTCTAGAAGTTCATCTCCATCTATTGTGGTAAGATTGTATGCTCCTAATCCATAATCTATAGTGGTGATGAAAGGCCCTATCTAGTTTGGTTTGAATTTCCCTTTATGCTTCTTCTCAGCTGTGGTATTCTTTTAATTTTCTTTAAGAACAAGTTCACTAAGTTTATATGTTTGATACTTAACACACCAATTATAGTGGCCTTTGAGTCAATTTTGATATGATTGAATATTTTTGAGCATGGTTGTGCATTTCTCATCAAGTAGGTCTAGCTCTTATAGGTGGGTTATTCGATAGTCATGATCATCTAGGACATGCTTGAAAGAGATACACAGTGAAGGTAATTCAACCTCAATGAGAAGGATGGTTTTAGTACCATAAATGAGTATGGATTGAATCCTATGGAGGTATGATGAAGGTATGGTATTCCCAAAGGGTAGGGAATATCTGGAGGTGCCAATCACGACTAGCATCATTGACAATCTTTTTAAGAATATTGACTATGGTTTTATTGGATGCCTTAGTTTGGCCATTACCTTGAGGGTAATTTACTATAGAAAAATGTTATATGATTTTGTATTTAGTACATAGATGGTCTACATCCTTGTTCTTGAATGATCCTCCATTATAACTTTGCATTCTCAAGTCTTAGAAATGATGTGGTAAGGCTTCGTATTTATAGATTTTTGTAAATGTCTAGAATCAACCTGAACCGTCCATCTCAAGATTGAGATGTGTGGTTGAGAATTAATTCAATTTTTGGAATTAAGTTTTTAAATTATCCCCATCATGACATTAGAAGAAGGAGTAATTAAGAGGCATGGAGGACATCATGGAAGGCATTGATGAGGCATGGAGGGCATGAATCTTGATATTTATAGCATTTATGGCCTAGGGATGTCTTCCCAAGAAATGAGGTCACCTGATGATGTAGATATTAAATATTCATTTATAAAAATAAGTATTCAACAAGTTTCCATGGAATTTTTGATTATGCCTTGATTTGGGTTAATTATCTCTTAAGCATGATTAAGCACTTTATGTACAAATTACTCAAATTGATTAGAATGTTTTGTTATTGGTCTAAAATTTGACTACATTGAAATTGGAAGTCTATGTCATATGAATTGGAACCATATTCCCATTTAGAATGTTACCAACAAAAAATAACAAAGGCACACATCTTGTTTAGAAAATTTGATAGGAAACAGCAATTCAGAGCACCTAGGTGCAAAATTAGCATTTTGACTTGAAATGATCTGATCAAAGTTAGCTAGTCCATAAATTGCATTACCCCATTTAGAGATACCCTGGCCAAAATTGGCACTTGACTATGTCAATTTCACATCATTTAGCATGTTTTAGAGTTTTAAGGCTAAATTATACATTTTTAGATGAAAATTGGTCAAAACCCTAATTAGAGGTTATCGATGGCCAGATTTAGGTGTCTACATGTTGAAGGTTATCTTTAACTGATCCTCGTCATTCACCAAGATTTTATTGTATCTAAAATAACCATCCAAGAGAGAAAATCATTCTACACCTGCCACCATTTGTAAGATTTGATCCATAGAAGGCAATAGGTAGTGATCCTTAAATGACGCTCAATTTAGGTCTCTAAATTCAACACACATCATTATATCTCCATTTCTATTTCTAATAGGGACCAATTTTGTAACCCAAAATTAATGATTAATAAAAAATATGATCCTAACATCTATAATCTTGGCCAATTCTATTTTGGGGTTTATGGGCCTTTATTTTTGCCTAACTGTCTTGGCATCAAAATCTAAATCTATAGTGTGTTGTGAAAAAATAAGTTCAAACCCTTTGATATCATTGTAATCCTATGCAAATATGTCCTTAAACTCTTGGTAGATTTTAACAAATGCATGTTTTTCCTCTTCTTCACATACCTTACTAAGGTGGAAAAGCTTATCCTTGAAGATGAAAACTCTTTCATAGTGATATTCTTTGATATGCATGCTCATTTTATCTCACCTAACCTAATAATTAACACTAAAAACATTTTCAAGTGTGATTATCCCCTTTGGAAGTTTGTTTGACTTTAACTGAATGACCTAGTCATCATATTATTGCTATAATTTATTCTATTTTTTTGAAAAAAACTCAAATTCTTCTTACAAAAAAAGAATAATTTTCCAATGATTATCAAACACATACCAATTTGTGGGATTATCATATATGAAAGGCCTTAAAACCAACTTGATATGTTGTTGTGCTTTATCCCTTTTGATATCATTTTGAATGTCAAATTGAGCACCAATAGTAGCCAACCTATCAGCTTGTTTGTTTAATTCTCTTAGGATGGACTAGATGTTGAATGCTTCAAGGTCTTCTATGAGGCCATAACTTTGTGTTTATAGGACTTAAATAATTTATTTTTAGTCATGTTCTTCCTTTTTACCTAGTTCACCACCAGCTCACTATCTCTAAAGACTTCTAGATGTTTAATTCCTTTCTTCCTGGCCCATTGAATTTCATGGATGAGAGCTTCATATTTCATTGAGTGGTTGGTGAAACTAAACCAACATATCAAATTATAAAAAAACTTCCTCTTCAATGGAGACACCAACATGACACCCCTTCTTGTTCCATCTCTACTTATAGATCCATCAAAGTGTATCTGCCATAATCCATGATCATGTTCAACAATCTTCATAAGATTAAAAATGAAATAATCCTTTTTGTATAAGTAATAGTTACCTAGACCAACCTAATTAATGATTCTATAAGGATCTAACTCATGATGTTCATCCCCCCATTCATTAAGTATAAAATTAGATGGGCCTTTAAAGGGTGTACTTGGCTCTTGCTCATCATGATGGTCTTTTCAGTCAAAGATAGTACAGACATTTATGGAATTTGGCACATATGGTTTAATATGGTTCCTATAAATTTTCTTAGACATAATGGTGACTTTAGTTCTATACCTATTTTAAAGATCATATGAGACCAATTAGATGACATGTATCCTCCAATATTGGCAGTAAAGTCCTTATAAATGCACAAAGCAAAGTATGGAGGGAGATTAATTATGAAAACATATTAGGGAATGGAAAAGTTGGGGAAAGCATTTAAAATGAGGTCCAAACCCTTTATGACACCAAGAGGCTTAATGGTCATTCCATCTAGTTGAACTATTCCTTTAGAGAGTGGTTCATATTCTAATCCTAATTTGCCTAATATTTGTTTCAACATCATCGAGTTACTAGCTCCTGAATCTATCATGTAATTATGGATTAAATTAATATTGATGATCAAAGAAACATAGAATGGTTGATGCTTTACACTAATATTTTATTGACCTTCCTTTGTTTGAGGGGTATTCATGAGTAATACTCTTGGTCATTCCTGTGATAATCCTTATGAAAGACTAAGGTAAGACAAAGTTGCTTTCAATACGTCATTTTATCCTAGGATGGAAAAAAATTCACACATGGGTATATTCACATTTTTTTTCTTCATATGCTCAAGAACATTGAATGGGGAAGTACAAACCTTTTGTTGTACCTTGGCAGCAATAATACCTTCTTATACTTGTGCTAATTAAGAATGGATTTTAGGCTATTCTAGACTTCCTAAAGTCTAATTCTTATGGATTTATTGTACCTTTGGTACTTAATTATGATCAAAAACATCTTACAACACTGGATAAAATTATGTGGGATACTTACTATCTTCTAGTTCACTTTCTACAACGCTTTTTTTAGACCTAGTATTGGCTGCCACACTTGAAGAAGTTTGATTCTAACTTTGTAACTGATTTACTCCATAATATTCATCCCCTTGCTAACTCAAAAGTGTAACATCACTTTGTACTATATCTTGAGGATATTTTTTTTATGGTGATATCTCATCCTATCTCTCTTTTTGTGGCATCATGCATTGTACCATCAATTCTTGGTTGAGAACACCATTTATAAAAGTGGTTTGGTTATGGGGAATATTATAAGGAAAACACCATTCATAGTCCTATACTAAATTAGTTTGGACAAGGAATAAGGCTTTATATGTGATGGCAATACTGGGTTTGAAATCTTGATAAGGCTTTGTAGGAGTAATTTGGCCTTGGCCTTGAAGATTTACCTCATATGGTAGCCTATTTGGCTGATAAAGTCTTTGATATGGAGGCATGTTATTTTGATAAGGTTGATAAGGCTGATGATGCACTTAAAAGGGTATGTAGTTCTAAGCGTGTTTCCTTTTGAGATTAACCAACTTATTCCCAAAAGTTTGAAGAAGTCTCTTAACCTCTTTCAACTCATTTTATGGGCTAGGGGTAGCTTTATCTTGGCTTGGTGATTAACTAGTTGGAACTATAATATATGCTAATGTTGGTTTTTGAGGTGATGATGTTGGTTGTATTTTTATAAAAATGGGCATTAGCTTGGTGCAATTTTTCAAGCCTAAATAAGACTATTCTTAGCCCTAATGACTACTTCATAATTATCCAATAATGTTCTACCACCCATTGAATGGATCATCATAGAGATATCACTATTCAAGGCTCTAAGATAATAGATAAAAGCATACTCAAGTATATGCCTTACCAATAGTGGAATCCTATCCCATGCTCTTTAAAGTATGAGATTCAAATCTATCATGTACTCATGTGGTGCCCTCTTAATAGTGTCCAATTGTTTAACTAGGGATAAATGATTTGACTTGTCTTCAAACTACTTACATAGATCTTCTCCTAGATCATCCCATGAAGTTATATAATTGGGTCTCAATTTATTATGCCATTGGATAACTTTACCTTTGAATGAGGAATCTAAAAGTATAATAGCAGTGTTTTCCTCAGTAACATGATGTACATAATAGATATTATAAATATTTTTAATGTGCTCTATAAGTGTGGTAGTATTCCCTCTAGTGAAATAGGGAATACTCTTAAGGGATGCAATGGGTATATCATCATATTGAGTAATAGTTAGTGGGATTCATCCATTTAAATGAACAAAGGCCTAATTTCTAAGGACAACCATGTAAGGTACTAGAAGGAATCATGCTCTTAGATGAGGGAATCTACCAAAATGAGGTGTAGAGTGAGATCTTGAGGGAGGTTGTCTAAACTCTCTAGATCTTCTTATAGGAGATAAGGATGCTTTAGTAACTCTTCTTCTATAGGTTGTATATAATTCAATAAACTAAAAAATACATCTCAAATAATCTTTCATTTATCTTGGCATGAAATACTTAGGGGCTAATCTACTAGAGATCAAAAATGTTCAGAGTCACTAGGTGCTTATTTAATATCTTCAACACTAAAACTTGCTAATAGTAGCACCAAATTATTAGTTGAAACCTTTTAACTTGATGGAATTGATTAGATTTCCCATTGGGTATGCTATAAATTATTTTCACATTGATTTTCCACCCTCTAGGGAGATGTTTCATGACTCCTCACCTAATTGACACAATGCGAACACCCCAAGGCTATGGGCCACTTATGGTTAGAGTGAACCTCTAGAGAGGGTCAACTTCCCTGATGGATCACCTAGGACTAACACTAAACTATTGCACTTACAAGGAAAAGGGAGAGAGAAATATCATAAAAAAATAAAATTAAAGACAAAAGGGGGTGAAACACCAAAATAAAATGACATCCTCTACTCACTTAAGCATACACAATAAACATAAAAGAATTAACAACATACACAACTCAATCATGAACCTCTTAGCATCAGTATTTCATAGAGAATTACAAGGATCTATGGTATCATTATAAGGAGAAGCATTCATCACCAAAACTAATAATGCATAAACCATGAGATACATAGACTATGACATAAAAAAGAGAGTTCACTTGCATAGAGGTGAATTTGAATTAGACACAATCAAATGGATAGAACACTTCACCATAATGAGAGCATTAATAATTAATAAGTTACACATAAAATGTGAGCCATTTAAAGGGTAAAAATAGTTATATTATTCATTTAAAGGCATAAAATCCAAGTATAGGAATCAAATATGGACCAATTTCTATAGCATTTATGTGCTAACAAGGGGTCCCCTCACAATGATAATTATGCTTGTTTTATAAGCAAACTATTCAAAGCTCAGGTATTTTCTTAGTCTTCCCCACTATTAGGGAGGTCTAGATAGTGGAGATGCCCTTAGGATTACTAGAACCATGTTTATATAACTGCCTACCACATCCTCCTAAGCCTACAACTTGTTTTCTATGTAATCTCCATTTCTACTTGCTTCCATGATGAATGGGGCCATATTATATCACCCTCTCACCATTTTTATAGTATTTTTGTTGATTCATGCCATGATTTGCACATTAGACCACTCTACCATTGATTTTGTGAATCAAATGTAGCTACACAGTAGATTCATGAATTTGATGTTTGAATGGGTGAAAAAGGCCATCAAATTTTATTCAATCAGTACAAATTTAGATGCCAACAAACTCTTAAGTGGGAAATTTTTTTTTTATGTGTCAACATCATGCTCATTTTAGGCCCTTTCTAATTCTACAAGTATATTCCTCCTTGGGCCCTATTTCAACTCTTAATTGATTATTCTAGCTTAAAGACTTGTCATAGGTTCATCTTTAGATGTCACATGGCATTCTTTTATTTATTGTGGGATTCATGATACTACTCATGACATCCCCTTTGACATATTTTATTATTCTCCTATCTTGGATTATGCCACACATCACTTTTATGGCTATTGGCCTTTTCTCACTACCCCAAGCCTTTTATTTCTTTGGATCTAATCATCACCATGTGTTAGCATCTCATCACCTCTCACCACTTGGTAGTTTCTTATTTATCTATCCCTTCCTAAGGATCTCTTAGTAGGGATCAAATTGGATCCAAGAGATAACACTACTAACACCCTGAGAATATAACAAGGTATGACACTTGTCAAATTGAGAAGCCATGATTAGTTCTTGGGAGATCACTTTCCATGTGACACTCTGGTTAGTTCTTGATCTTGCAAGATCTAATAAATTAATGGGCTTGGACAAACCATCTCAACACTATAGAATAGTGGAATTTTTACACATGGCATCATCCCACTAACCTGCTAGCCCAGAGGGATTTAAACTTATACAAAAAAATTAGGTCACTGGGTCATCAATATTACAACACGTGGAAGCATCCTTCTAACCTGCTACTTTATTGACATGGAGATCCATCAGATAATTTTGAATAAATTTGACTAAGTGTCAAAAAGCATTTTGAAAGGGCTTGAGACCACTGAGATACCAACACATAGCACTGGGTGAAGATATAAAACCTTCATAACTTTTCCTCTAACTTATCCAATGGCTATTTTTCTTCTTTATAATATTTACCTTTACAAAATTTGTCTGACTAGTCTTCCTCTTTAGAAGAAAAGTTCTGACTTTTCTCAATAATTTATTTGAAGGAAAAGACTTAGCTAATTCTTTGAGAAGTGGTTAGAACTTTTGTTTGGAATAAATTTTTTAAGTCCACAACATTTCCTTCAAGTAATTTTTTGTAAAAGACATGAAAACCAAACCTTTCATAAAACTTGCAAAACAAATCCTATGAAGTATTGATTTCCCCTTTTGAGAGTTATCCATTTTCATGAATTTGGATCGAACCTTGAAACCTTCATGACTATTTAAGATTTGAATAAAAAATGGATGTCACCCTTCATGGTGACTAAAAATAGTCAATACTAAGCAATTGGCCTTTAAAAATATCCCCTAACTATACATACAACCCTTTTTCTTTATTTTACTAAGTTATGTCAGTGTGATTGAGCTTGTTAGAGATTGAGCATATGTTACAAAATTATGTCTTCCTAGTTGATGTAGTTTAAGGCCTAATATTATTTGTCCCTCTAAATAATATCAACTTGAAAAAACTTAGCTCAATTCCTAAGAGGGTTTAGGGTTAACCTTTGGCTATAAATACACCCTTCACTTCATTTCTAAAGAGATGAACATTCATTTTTATATTATTAAAACTCACAATTCCACTATTTCTACACTTAAGGAATTATTAGTTAGGGTTTTTACCTTGGAGAAAGATAAGATTCCTTATGGGAAAGTCTTATATACAAAGTATAAGTCTTTTATCCTAGATCTGATTTCTATAGTGTGATCCTTACAAAGCCACAACAACCTCGTACAAAGCACAATTGGCTAAGGGAGAGATTAAGGCACAACATGTTCAATCCAAGGCAAATATTCCTAACTTTTACTCTTTCATTTGGCAGATCCATATTTCACAAAAGTCACAGGATGAATGTTGTATTACTTGCTTAGTTTACCTCTACATTGACTTGAGTAGAGTTCTCTTTGCATGTTTTGTTTTGTTTGTTTAACTATCCCCCTTTGTGTCACAAGCTTTAGTGAGCATAACATTAGATTTATTTTATGTATTAAAGACCTGGCTAGGGTTATTACATAATGTCATTTTCCTAAAGGTTTTGGAACCTTCTCCTTTGGTTTTGTATGGTAAAATATCCCTTAGTTATAGTGGATCAAAATTGGCCATGTTCTAATATAAATAACTATGGAATGAATTATTTGGTAAGATTACCTTCTCCAAGTTTGGAATCAACTAAATAAGACAAGCTAAAAATCCATCCTAATACATTGCATACATTTTGATGAACTCAAAGTGAATTTAGCACTTTTATCCTTAAATTTTTTAATCAAAGTCAACTAGATCAAGTTGGTTGATCAAGTTTCATTTTATCAATACAAGTATATTTTTTAACTAACAAGATCAAGATGATCGATGTGGTCTTAAACTCTATCTACAGATTCAAGATCCACAATCAACTAGATCATGTTAGTTGATCCCATTTTTTTCCTCTATTTATAGGGTTTTTATTTCAGCAAACTAAATCAAGCTGGTTGATCTAGTCTTATTTTACTATTTTCTATATTTTCAATTACAATTAGCTTTATTGAATCAATAACTCCCATCCTCAATTTTTCTTCATACTCCTTCTGGAGTTAAATCTCAAAAAATTGAGTTTGAAAGATCTACCCTCTTGTGTGATAAGTGACATAAACTTGGGAATTCATCAAAAGTTTGCTCCTTTATTCCTAGTACTACATCATGAAAAATTAAAGGAGGCATTTATTTTAAGGAGCTTGAAATATCAGAGGCTAACATCTTGGAATTGAGAGGTTTGGAGAAAATAGATACAAAATCACCTAAGCTAGTCATGGGGGGGAGATAAGGTTTATTTAGATGATAATCCCAAATATTTAAATCTAACCAAATCTATGTTAGAACTTGGAGAGAATAAAATTTTGGAAAAGGAAAACTTGTAGATTTTAATAGAATAATATTCTTTGGAATCAATTCTCAATCAGGTAAAACATTAGAGCATAGATCTTGAAGGTGATGTGGTAATAAGTCAGATTAAGATTATTGATGTAGAGTCACTAGAGAATTAAATTCCTCATTCTCCAAACAAGTTTGAAGTACTCGAGCAAGATGAGGAAGTGCAAGAGAAATCTATCAACATTAATAGCATAGAAGGTCTTCAAGAGTCTGTCTTAGTAAATATTCCTTTTGGCATGAATGAAGAGGCAAAAGACTCACACCAAAAAGAATTTATGCACAAGAATAACATCAAATCAAAAGTAACATCTTTGATTCTCACTAGGAGGGGTAGCGAAGGTCCTTACAAGACACTATCTAAAGTATGTAAAGCTTCTAAGAAATAGAATTTAAAAAAAATTATTGAGGAAGACATAGTAGATGGATTTCAAAAAATCCTCCCGTTTAAAGGATCTATCTCTTCACCCATTAGTTAATCATGTTGCTTTTTCTTAGAACATCAAATGGATGCATAGTTCTTCTAGACAAAAAGTTTTTAGGTATTCTAAAAGGATTCATAAATTGGATATTTTAGCAATTCAAGAATCTAAGATAGAGTAAAAATTCTTTTTGAATCATAAAAAATCTTATTGGAGTGAGGTTGAATTGGTTTGTGTTAGTGCATTTGGATCTTCAGTTAGGATTATAACCTTTTTGAATTATAAATTATTGTTGAGAGAACCTATCTTAAATTATCAACATCATGTCTCTATCCTCTTCACATATATGATTGATAATAAACAGTGGACTCTATCCAATATATATGCTCCTAATTCTCTTTCAGCTCAAATAAATCTTTGGGAAGATATTAGATTTTTTAAGAATAATTGTAGAGATATTACTTGGATTTTGGTAGGTGATTTCAATTCTCCCTTGGATCCAAGTGATAAAAAGGAAGGTAATCAAGTGTGTATGGATAGCATGGAGGACTTATCATCTCTTATTTATGATATAGGTTTGTTGGATTTGGAATTAAGAGGTACTACATTTACCTAAAGTAATAGCAGTTTGGAAAAAAATATTATTCAATACATGTTGGATAGAGTGTTTGTCTCTTTATATTGGTTAGAAACTAAGGATTTGTCTCTTAAGGCACTCCCTATGATTGCTTCAAATCATAATATGTTGTATTTGAGCATCAAGGATCAGATTTCAAGGGTTAACAACTATCCTTTTAGAATGTAACACATGTGGTTTGCATATCCTGATATTCATGATGGGATTTTAGAATGGTGGGCTCCAAATGGAAGAGGTTCAGCTATGTTCAACCTGGCTAAAAATATGAAAGAAGTTTTAATCAAGATTAAACAATGGAATAATTAAGTCTTTGGAAATGTTCATCTTTAAAAAATAACATTAAAAACAAAAATTTATAAGATTGAAGAAGAAATTGAGGAGAAGGGTTATGAATTAGAGATACAAATCAAAGAAAGACAACTCTTATATGACTATCACACTGTTATAGTGAGAGAACAATTGCAATGGAGACAAAAATCTAGAAACATTTGGCTTAAGGAAGGAGATAGAAACACCCATTTTTTCATGTGTCCACTTTGAAACATAAGAAACATAATGCTATCAAATAAATAAATAATTACGTCTGATGTTGATTGTATTAATCAAAAGAGCACTAAATTCTTCAAAAATATGTACAAGAATGATTTTAAAAAGAATACCATATTTGAGTAGGAATTTTTGCATGTGATACTGGAGTTGGTAAATTAGGAGGATAATGATGTGCTCACAATAGTAACTTCTAATAAATATCTTAAATTTTTTTTCTCCAAGATGAATCTAGACAAAACCCCTAGCCTAGATGGATTCTCCATTGCCTTTTTGCAAAAAAATTGGGATATTATAGGAGATGATGTGGTTTCATCCATGAATTAATTCTTCTTTACTACTATGCTTTTAAAATAATTAAACCATACCTTTTTAGTTCTTATTCCTAAGAAGGAATGCACTGTGAATTTCTTAGATTTTGGCCTATTAGTCTGTGTAATTCTATTTATAAAATTATCACTAAACTAATTTCACCAAGAATGCAACCTATCATGTAAAAAATCATTCAAACTCAACAAGAAGGATTTGTATTGGGTAGATAAATTCAAGATGGGGTGATTATGGTGCATGAACCCATCCATTCAATGGAAAATAAACAAAAATCAACAATGGCTTTGGCTTTCAAGATAAATTCAAGAAAATCATTGGATCATTTATTACTTCATGTTTGTTCTCTATGCTAGTGAATGGGGTAGCTTGCAGATTTTTTGAGAGTGTTAAAGGGGTGAGATAAGGAGATCCCCTATCTCCTTTTCTTTTCATCATTATGGAAGAATCCTTGAGTATATTTTTTTCTAATGCTATTGTTTCATCAGAATTGAATTTTTTTAAACCTATCCAATCTATGGAAACTATATCTCATTAACAATTTACAGGTGACACCATTCTTTTGGCTAAAGCATTAATACAGGAAGTGAGAAATATTGAATTTTTTTGGTGATGTATGAATAGGCCTCTAAGCAAAAAATTAACTTTGATAAAAGCTCTGTGTATTTCTTCAATATGTAAATGTCCATACAATCTAGAATAGCTCTCTTTTTAGGTTCTCAAATCAAGGATTTACCCTCTTCATATCTAGGTATGCCTCTCTTCAGCAATCAACTCCCTATGGCAGCATGGAATCCTTTAGTTGAGATCTTTCAAAAATAGCTTGCAATCTAGAAAGGCAAGCTCTTATCTCAAGTAGGTAGGGCTTTACTTATCAAAAGTGTGTTTTAAAGCCTCCCTGTATATCTACTTTCACTTTTTATTTTGTATAGAGGAGATGAGGATAAATTAACTAAAACTTAATGCAATTTGTTTTGAACTAGAATAAAAGAAATAAATAGATTCCATCTTGTTGTTTGGAATAAAGTCTGATCTAAAAAATGATATGGTGGGCTTTGATTAATGAATTTGCAAATGATGAATAAAGCTCTTGTTTCAAAGTTCATGAGGAGATTTATCAAGTCGAGTATGGTTTGGGCTAAAATTCTTGTTAAGCATGAGATTTACTGAGAGGGGGGGTGAATCAGTATATCATATATCTTATAAAACTTTCCTTTAACCAAATTCCACTTAATCAAACATTCAAGATATGTAATAAAACTCAAACAATAAACACCACACAAGATAGAGAGAGACACTAGATATAACATGCAAACCCAATGTGGGAAAAACCACATAGAACAATCTCAAGTATATGAATGAGCACCAACCCAAATAATATTCACAAGCACAAACTTGCAGGAGCACCATTCCCCTTTGCCAAGCACCAACCCACAGGAGCACCACACCCCTTTGCCAAGCACCAACCCAACTATTATTTGTGAGCACCAACCCACAGGAGCACCAACCCCTTTGTCGAGCACCAACTCAGCAACAATTCCTGAGCACCAACCCATAGGAGCACCAACCCCTTTGTGTATACCACACACCTATCTCTCAATGTTGCTATCTCAACAAATGATAGTTCAATACAACAAATATAACAAATACAAATCATATTCATCTCTCACAATTGCTCTTCTAAGATAGATATTACAATGTCAAATCAACCTCTATCTTCCATATTACAAATGGCTTCTCAAGCCTTTATTTATAGCTTTCCAAATGACCTTTGGCATTCCCCCTTTGTGACCCTTCAATCCTCATTGAAAATGGTGCCAAACTTGTATGACCCTTCATATTCAAGCTTTTGAAAAGTCATGTGGTGACCCTTCATGATCAAAAACGTCCTTCCATCTTTTGTCCTCATCTTGGTGACTTTTCATATTCCTTAAAGTGTCCCTTCATGAAAAATTGTGCCCTTCCTCTTTTGTCTTCACTTGGTGACTCTTGGAATTCCCCAAGATGACTCTTCATGGGATAATGTGTCCCATCCTTTTTTTGTCTTTATCCCATCGATCTTTGACTTCTCCATGGGCCCTTCTTTTGTCTCATATGCAACCATATTAAATCATATTAGCCAAGATATATTTATTACAAAAAACATTAAATGAAATGGGGCCTTTATCACTAATAATGCTAGACCTTTGAAATCAATGACAATATTTACAACAATCTCCCCCTTTGTCATTGATGGCAACCTCAATCCTGAAACTGCCACATCTTGTCACTTGCACATATTGTTATCTAAAAACATACAGTAACTCCCCCTTACTATAGGAACTTGTACCTATTCCTTGTACCTATTTTCTACACCTGTACCTATACCTATTATTCTCCTCCTTTGACATCAATGGCAAAGGGCCTACCTAGAGCTAACACTTAGCTCCCCCTCAATTGATGCTGAACATCAATGGCATGAAGTAATAGAAATTACTCCCAAATCCTCTTGTAGATATTTGAATGTGTCCTTTGATTGTGCCTTTGAGAAGATATCTGACAATACATATACATTGTTCCCTGTCCTTTCAGCATCTACAATCAACTCATTTGAATCTTTTTTTCTAATCTCACAACCTTCAGCATGAAACCTTAATGTGTATCCTTGATCACATATTTGACTAACACTCAATAGATTATGCTTAAGACCTTTTACATATAAAACATTCTTAGTCTTAGTTCTACCATAATCCAAACTCAAAGTACCTTTTTTGGCTATCTTGGTAGTGGTTTTATCTTCGAATCTCACTGTACCACCATTGATCTTTTTTAGAGTAATGAACTTACTTTTATCTCCTATCATATGCCTCGACCATCTGGTATCAATTAACCATGGCTAATCTTTATTTCTTACATGCAAAGTTGTTTACACCAACATAAAATCTTCAGGTTGTTTCTTCTGCCATGAACACGACTGAACTTTCTTCCTGATGAATGGAACTTTGAAACTCTGATCCTTCTTCTTGATGAATGGAGCTTTGAAATTCTGATCCTTCTTCATTGAATCTGCATGAGTATCCTTCTCCTTCTTTCTAAAATTGTTAGCTCTTTTTCAATATTATAATTTCTTGTGACCATAATCATTTGAAACACTTTAAAAAATTTAAACACTGCATAGCCTCAAACCATAATACTGATGCAAAAATTTCTTCAAAAAAAAATTTATCCCCTCAAAAGATATACAAATTAATCTACCAACTCACCTTCTTGTCATGCAACATAGCCAAGACCCAAAAGCATCCACCATGCTTCAATTTTTCTTAAAAGTGTCTCCTTGAAGCCTAGAAGAGACACCCCACACAAAAGGGTCCTAGAAATAAATCTCAAGAGATTCCCACATCTCCTCTGTTTCTTCCTTGATCTTCTTGTGTTTTTCTTTTAGAATCCGTTTAAGCATGTCTAGCCTTTTTGACATACTAACCTTATCATTTATGATGTTTTTCATCTTCTCAACTTTTGCAACTATCTTATCTTGACAAAGCTCATGATCAAATGTAACAAGAGATTCTGTACAATCCTTCCTATCTGATTCTTTATCTACTATAGCAAGTAATTCATTTTCACTCTTAAACTCAACCTAATCAACCTTTACTATTTTAGGTCTCCAAACCTTAATTTGACTCTTCTCATATCTTTTAGGGGTTCTATAACCTTTGACATACTTTGAGGATCTCTTTACTTGTTTTGGACATAATTTAGCAATATGGCCAACCTCATGACAACAAAAGCAAACAATATTTCTCATACCTTTTTCTTTAATGTGACTGAGATCTCCTTTTGACTGATTGCTTCTCCTCATACAATCTCTTTCCCTATGACCAACATGATGACAAACAAAACAACGGCCATGAAAAGAATTTGAAAACTTGAAATCATTGGGCTGCCTGATTGGCTTCTTTGATTTGCCTTCAAAACCTGCATCCTTCTTTCCTTGGACTAATATTTCATGATCTTTATTAACCTTGATTATAAGCTTCTCATGATTATCCTTTAAAGAACCTAACTCAACCTTCAACCGATTACACTCTTCTTCTTTTGATATTAAAATTGAATTTGTAGCCTCTAACTAATTCTTAAGATCCTGAATAAATATCTTATTTTCTTTTATTTCTATAGCCAACTTAGAATCCAAGATACACACCTATTCCTTAAGAGCCTCAACCACAGATTTCAACTCTTGATTCTCCTTCTTTAGCTGCTTGGCCATCTTATGCTTTTCTTTGATCTACCTTCAAGCTGTTAAACCCTTTCTAAAAGAACCTGCTCTGATACCAATTATTAAGCATGAGATTTACTAAGAGGGGGGGAGTGAATCAGTATATCATATATCTTATAAAACTTTCCTTTAACCAAAATCCACTTAATCAAACATTCAATATATGCAATAAAACTCAAACAATAAACACCACACAAGATAGAGAGAGACACCAGATATAATGTGGAAACCCAATGTGGGAAAAACCATGGAGAAAAATCTCAAGTATATGAATGAGCACCAACCCAAACAATATTCACAAGCACAAACTTGTAGGAGCACCATACCCCTTTGCCAAGCACCAACCCACAGAAGCACCAACCCCTTTGCCGAGAACCAACTCAACAACAATTCGTGAGCACCAACCCATAGGAGCACCAACCCTTTTGTGTATACCACACACCTATCTCTCAATTTTGCTATCTTAACAAATGATAGTTCAATACAACAACTCTTTCCTCTCTCTCACCTTTGCTCTTCTAAGCTAGATATAACAAATACAAATCATATTCATCTCTCACAATTGCTCTTCTAAGCTAGATATTACAATATCAAATCAACTTCTATCTTCCATATTACAAATGGCTTCTCGAGCCTTTATTTATAGCTTTCCAAATGACCTTTGGCCTTCCCCCTTTGTGACCCTTCAATCCTCATGGAAAATGGTGCCAAACTTGTATGACCCTTCATATTCAAGCTTTTTAAAAGTCATGTGGTGAACCTTCGTGATCAAAAACGTCCTTCCATCTTTTGTCCTCATCTTGGTGACTTTTCATATTCCTTAAAGTGTCCCTTCATGAGAAATTGCACCCTTCTTCTTTTGTCTTCACTTGGTGACTCTTGGAATTCCCCAAGATGACTCTTCATGGGAAAATGCGTCCCATCCTTCTTTTGTCTTTATCCCATGGCTATTTGAATTCTCGATGGGCCCTTCTTTTGTCTCATATGCAACCAAAAATATATTCGTTAATATTAAATAAATATTAACTCATATTAGCCAAGATATATTTATTACAAACAACATTAAATGCAATGGGGCCTTTATCACCAATAATGTTAGACCTTTGACATCAATGAAAATATTTCCAAAAATTCTTTTTGATACAAATCCTCTGAGCTAAAATATTTATATATCACACCTTAGTTTTGTTATGCCTCTTTGTACCTTTGATAATCTAAGATGTAGTTTTCAAACTACAGCTCTTACTTGGATTTCTATCTTCTCTCATGAATTTTGTCTCTAATAAACTAGGCTCACAAGCCTTTTCTAAATACATTAAATCTCATTTTATTTAAAGACACATCATTCCTTTTGATATTTTTCCTCTTATCCTTATCAAAATAGACATCTTCCTTTCATATATCACTTCCTAACTTCATTTTATATGCATAGTTCAAATCTTGTTATCCTATCATATAGGCTTGATGGTTTCTTGCATGATCTCATGTTTTGGTTTACATCACAGGGTCATAAATTATCATACACCTACTCCTTCACACCTTCATTCCATCATCCAACCAAAACATATAATATTTTAGTAACAACCCTCTAGTTATACCTTCTTCCTTTATCACCTTTCCTCTACTAGCCCTCATCTCTCTTTTAGTAGCCTTTTTTTCCACTTTTTCCAATGATATGGATAGGATATTAATTGAATAACCAGACTAGTTTTTAGATACCCTATATTTATTTCTTACTCTCCAAGAGTTATCTTGGCCCAGCTCCACTCAAATATGCCATTTTCTAGACCTTCACTAGACCTAATTAGGTCTCTACACCCCTGTTTCAAACATGGTCACCTTATTCTATATACTACCATACTGTAACAAAATAAAAATCTTAAAATATCCTAGGTCAATTAAAAACCCAATTGATCACCAAATTTCATAGGTTTTTGATGGTGGAATCTCTCACAATGTTGATTTTAGTTTTTAAACCCTAGTTAGGGTTTTCCCTAATTGTGTCAACCTGAGAAGGGTTAATGTTGGTGTTTTAGATTGCACTCTAGATAAGAAGGGGATTGTTTAGGTATTTTGATCAAATATATTCCAACATGGGATGGACCCTAGGCTATGGGTCACTTATCATAGGGTCAGACCTCTGGAAAAGGCTAGCTTCCTTTTGGATATATCACCTAAACTAAATTTTGACTGGGAAAAGGGAGAGAGAAATGGGTAATAATGCATAAAAACATGTAAAGGAGGTGATGTACCAGTAATTTGATTGTTCATCCACTCTATCTAAACTTCTAAAAAACACTAATGAGATTAGATCTGTAACTTCAAATGACTATTTATGCATTAGTATTTCATGCAGAGGTTCATCAAATGACCAAAACTTGAGGGAAGTAATGGAAATGCCTGACTTTAGGAACTTAACCAATAAACATATCCACTTTCTAGATTTAATAAAATGACATTTGACACTAAACATGACCTACAAAAAAAATATAATCTAGTATCTAGGTGAGATCAAGATTTGACAAGGGAGAAATTTACACCACATATGCAAATCAATATAACATTGACATACTATAATAGAATAATAAAATCTGAAAAGAGTCCTTTATTTATCTCAAGAGGTTGTAATGATCAAATCTAGTCAAAGTCTAGTCATTCCTAAGAGAGGGATTATCAATATATTTTCAAGCTTTAGAATCTTGTATTTATGAAAAATGGAAATTGAGAGAGTTATGCATTGGAAAAGGCCCAACCACTTTTTATGGATTAACATTCTCGAGGATCCTGAGTCATGGTATTATCAATAAGGAAAAACTTCAAAAGCCTTGCAAAAGAATTAAATAATCAATTGATCTTTATCCATCCACCAGGTCTCTTCTTGGAACTCCATGTTATCATTTAATGATTTGTTGATAAGGATCATGTCTTGAAATTGACATAATTATGCCACATCTACTTTGGGTGGCCATCATTACCTAATTATCAAAAATGTGACCATACTGATAGGTGAGACACCTCTTCATGATCACATTTATGTTTGTATTGATTCTAACTTGAACCTAGGTCCATTCTATGGATGGAAAACCAATCTCAGACCATTGGTTTTCACATAGTCACAACATTCATGAAAACCTACAAACTAATTAACCTTGTTTCATAAACACTAGTTCATATTCAATCTCTGTATCTGGTCCAATATCAAACACCTGATATTCATCTATAACCCTATGAGATCTAAGAGGATACTATGTATGAGGATTCTTCATCTAAAATTAATGAACATGTCAATGGAATAACATTGTAACAAGGTCGACAAGCTCAAAGTTATCAACTAGAAGTCCTGTTTAAACTTTAATGGTGACAAATCCTTGTCCTTAACCATCTTGTCCATATGATAATGTTTGCTACTGATAGAGATATAATGGTGATATGGGTCCTTAAGATTTTGTTTGATTATGTTGAATAACTGGTTCATTAACCTTCAATAGAAGCTTTGTATATTTTATTGATATTCATTAGTCATCAATTGCCAACTGGGGCATTTACATTGTGCCCAAATATATTTATTCTTATTGGTCCCATAGATTATGCTAACTTAATGACTCTATTCACACCATTAGATTTGTATGTACAAATACACATGAGTCCTTTATTTCCTACTAGAAGATCCCTTTGACATGTTGACTTGATCACACATCGTTAGATGAAGATGTATGAACTCACATGCACCATAGATCTCATTGGTCCAACTTTAATATTAGTGAATGTGAACTATTGGATTTTAGCTTGATGAACCTGCACTGTAGGATTTTGTCCAGCTTATAGCTCTTTAAGGGCTTTAACCTAGGGACCTTTTGACTCATTTGACTCTAATGTGGATCATTAGATCTCATGTGTCAATATGTGGGCTCATACAAACCATTATATCTCGACCAACTTTAAACCTTTTAAAAGCCTTTTGAACCCAAATGGTTACTTTACAGAGCTCAAACTTTGACATTCATGCAAATGTCAATGATGTCTGCATGTTTGTCACTACATTTTAAATTTTAATGGCCATTTCCTGTAATTAAAAATTTGACACCCATGCAAATGTCCTAGGTTTTGAAATCAAATGGATATTCATCGTAGCCTAAAATTGATGTTTGTACAGCCATCACTACCCTTCGAAAACACACATTCCATGGGTTATTTCCTTCGGTCTTTTATCTACGGGCTTTGTGTATTAGACACTTTCCAAAAATAAATGACCCTTTGAGACTTTTGCATTAGACCATTTTTTTCAAAGAAAAGACCCTTCAAAAAAAATGTTTAGGACACTTTTTTGCAGAATGACCCTTTAGGAAAAATGGTTTAGGACACTTTGCTACAAAATGACCCTTTAGGAAAATTGTTTGGACAATTTCCCCAAAATAAATTTGCCAAGTAAAGACATCAAAAAAAAAGGTTTTGTACTTAGATTTTTTTGAAATCCTGTAAGCCTTTCTTGAACATGTGCCTAAAATTACAATATTACCTATACAAACTTATCTAGATCCTCCATTTACTATGTAGACCTGTTTCTTTAAAAAAAATAGAATTACACTTTAAGTTTGCTTTAAATGTTTCAAAATCATTTCAAGTAATATGATCTCCCTCTTTTATCATTGGGTCCTCTTAATCAGTAATATTGCTCAATCCTTCAAGGCTTTGTATATAGGCCCAAAAATGGCCATCTTTGGTGACTCGGCTAGGTAGCATGCCTACTATGCTCAAACTCAAATCATGTAAATGAACTTTGACTCATAATAGATAACACATATGTTCCATGACTATAAGGAACCTCTTGATTTTCAAAGATAAAAAAACTCCACCAAAACAAGGAAGGAAATAAAATAAATAGGGAAACTAACCTAAAAAAGTAAATGTGCAAATAAAGGACTTATTTGGGACAAAATATAAACAAACCAATCTAATTAACCATGATAAAACATGATCCACCTAGATCAAAATGGAAATTCATGAATTTTCTCTTTCTAAGAGAAGGTACAAGTTTCAAAGTAGGGTGTTTATTGAACATGACCTTTGAAGAGGCAATCTTTTTGCCAACTATTTCTTTTAACATCTCCTGAAATGAGCCATCAATAGCAAACTAGTCACCAACAAAGACAAACTCATTTTACACGTCAGGATCCTTTTCATACTACTTATTAACTACAACCTTGACAAGTGACATCTCATCTTTGAATTGTCTTTGAGTGACCTCTTCTTTCTTATGAATTGATGCAAGTTCATCTAGCTCTTTAAGGAGATTTCAATAGTCAACCCAAGCTACATCATGATCTTTAATAGGTGATTCTTGATCAATATTCTCAATAACATTCTCTTCAATGGGCAACATATCTCTACAAAGATTTTTAATCTCCTACAAAGATTCTATATAGAGCTTCCAATCATTATTTTGTTTCTCACTTTGATCAACCTAAATAGGATTAGCCTAAATGGTATCTTTATCCTTCTAAAGTGGAGATATCTCAACCTTATTTATGACTTCATCTTGTACCAATTCTTCATGGAGTTCTTCCATATCAAGATTAGCCTTTTCCTATGCACCTGAGATAACATCTTCAATATCAGCTACAATCTTAGTTTCAACTTGGACCTCAAGTGAAGTATCAATGAATAACTCTTAGTCATACACATTTCAATCATCCTCTTCACATTCCCCAACATCTTGACTTGTATTTGTAACCTCTTCCTCTATTTCCCATAAAATAGGCTCCTCTTGAAGAAGGGAGATGGTAGGAGGGTGATGAAATTCATTTTCTTGAGAGGGAGTCTGAAGCATGGGAGGTTGATAAGGATTATATTTTGGGATCTTAAGGACAATGGAATCATTTAGGGTATCTTTAAGAGGAGGGAAAGAGAAAGTTTTGAGAACTTCTACATTCTACTCTTTCCACTTGTCCATTAATTCATCAAGGTTTGAATCTTTTTTGTCCTCATAGACAACTTGAGCTTGAGGGGTAAGTGGTGAAGAAAGGGGACTATAAGAAGGTTTAGCTTCTTGAATAGGTTCTTGAATCCAACTAGGAATCTCCATTGGCTCACACTGAACATGGTTAAAAACTTCATGAGAATAAGGAACACAAGAAGACTAGTGAGGGATACAAGAGGGTTCTTTAGACAATTGATCCAACTCAATTTGATGCCTCTCCAAATCCTTCATCTTCTATAATACAAATATACAAAACTCATGCCTCTCTTATAGATCATTGGATACATTTAGAAATAGCCTATTCATTTCCTCATACTGAGAATTTGAACAAACTTTTCTTGCATATGCTATTAGTTTGACATATATTTCATCCATTCTCTCTTAGAGACAAGAATACTCATGTGCAACATCATAGCCACATGGGAAAGGTGAAATATGGTCTTGAAACTGATATGGTTCATAAGGAAGGTAAGATTCATGCTCTTGATAAGAAGGATCATGGGAAACTTGATAAAACTCATCATGGCTTTGATAAAATTCTTGTTAAGGTTGATTGGGCTCATAACAAGGCTCATATGGATCATGATAAGGATAGTATGATCCATCATAGGGATAATAAGGAGGTATAGTATAGGGCTTTCCTTCATACATAGCCATGAAAATAACATTAGGATAGTGCAAATGAAATTAGACTTACTTGGAAACTACCTAGACTATTAGAAGTAATTTCTTGAGCTTGGAATCACCAAATTCTTCATGAAGAACACTGATTCAACTACAATTTCACTAAAAAAATATCCAATAAGTCCCACTAGGCATGCTAAAATTTTTGGTGTTCTAGATTATACCCTAGCTGAGAAGGGGATTGTTCAGGTCCTCTGCTCAAATCTAGTCCAACATGGGACTGACCCTAGGCTATGGGTCACCTATCATAGAGACCTCTAGAGAAGGTTGACTTTCTTCTAGATTTATCACCTAAAATAAATTTTGACTAGGTAAAGGGGGAGAGAAATGGGTAACAACACATAAAAACATGTAAGGGAGGTGATGCACTAGTAATGTGATTGTTCATCCACTCTATATGAACTTTTAAAAACATGTAAAGGAGGTGATGCACCAGTAATGAGATCAAATTTTTAACTCCAAATGATTGTTTATGTATTATTATTTCATGTATAGGTTCATCAAATGACTACAACCTAAGGGAAGTAATGGAAAGGGTTGACTCTAGGTACTTAACTAGTCAACATATCCACTTGCTAGCTTTAATCAAATGACATTTGACACTAAACATGACCTATAAAACAATATAATCTAGTATCTAGGTGAGATCAAGATTTGACAAGGGAGATATTTATACCACATATGAAAATCAATGTGACATTGACACACTATACCAAAATAATAAAATCTAAAAAGAGTCCTTTATTTATCTCAAGAGGTTACAAAGATCAAATCTGGGTAGAGTCTAGTCATGCCCAAGAGAGGGATTATCAATATGTTTTCAAGGCTTAAAAGCTTGTATTATAGAAAAGGGAAAGTGTGTGTGTGAGAGAGAGTTGTGTATTGGAAAAATACCAACCAATTTCGATGGATTAACATTCTTGAGGATGTTGAGTCATAGTCTTATCAAGAAGGCACAACTTCAAAGGTATTACAAAAGAATTAAATATTCAATTGATCTTTATCTAATCACCAAGTCTCTTCTTGGAAATCCATGATATCATTTAATTATATACTGACAAATATCATGTCTTAGAATTGATATAATTATTCGACATCTACTTTTAGTGGCCATCGATACTTGTTTATCAAAAATGTGACTATACTGATAGGCAAGACACCTCTTCATGATCTCATCTATGTCTTTATTCATTCCATCTTGAACCTAGGACAATTTTATAGATGGAAAACCAATTTTAGACCGTTGGTTTTCTCACAATCATAACATTCATGAAAACCTACAAAATGCTTAACCTTGCTTCACAAACAATAGTTCATCTACTATTTTTGTATCTAGTCCAAATCAAACACTTGTTCTTCATCTAGAACCCTGTGAGAGATGAGAGGCTACTGTGTATAATGAGGCTACTGTGTATAAGTTTGAATTATCGACCAGAGGTCTTTTTTAAACTTCAATGGTGATAGAGCCTTGTCCTTGACCATCTTTCCTATATGATAATATCTATTGTTGTATGAGCTCTAATGGAAATATAAGTCCTTAATATTTTCTTCACTTGGGTTAAAGAACTATTTCATCAACCTTCAATATAATCTCTTTAGATTTTCTTTATGTTCATTAGTCGTTGATTGCTAACTTGAGCCATTCACATTGTGCCCAACTGTCTTTATTATTATTGGTCTCACAGATTTTGATAACTTATTGAATCTACTCAAACTATTATATTTGGATGTACAAATGAATGTGAGTCCTTTATTTATTTCTAAAAGATACCTTTGACATGTTTACTTGATTTTGCATCATCAAGTCAAGATGTATGAGCTCACATACACCATAGATCTCATTGGGCCAAATTTCCTATTAGTGAATACACACCATTGGATCTTAGCTTGATGAACCCACATCATAAGATCTTATCCAACTTACATCTCTTTAAGGTATTTAACTTGGGGAACTTTTGACTCATTTGACTCCAACATGGATCATTAGATTTCATGTGTTAATATGTGATCTCACATGGACCGTTAGATATTGACCAACTTTAAACCTTTTAAAGACCTTTTGAACTCAAATGGTTACTTTACAAAGCTTGAACTTTGAAATTTGCATGAATGTAAATGATGTATACATGCCTATCACTACATTTTGATTTTCATTAGTCATTTCTTGTTCTTGAATTTGACACTTTTGTAAACATCTTGGGTTTTTGAAATTAAACAACTATTCACCGTAGTCTAAAATTGACGTTTGTGTAGTCATCATTACCCTACTGGAACACAAATTCCATAGGTAATTTCCTTCAAGTTTTTGTCTATGATATTTTTGTATTAAACACTTTCCTAAAATAAATTAACCTTTGAGACTTTTTCATTAGATCAATTTTGTCAAAGAAATGACCCTTTGAAAAAAGTGTTTAGGACACTTTTCTGAAAAATGACCCTTCAATAAAAATGGTTTGGGTACTTGCTGTAGAATGACCCTTCAATAAAATTATTTGGAAAATTTTCCTAAAATAAATCTACCAAGTAAGGACTTAACCAAAAAAAATAAATTATACTTATCTTTTTTTGAAAGCTTGTAGGCCTTTATTGAACATGTCCCTGAAAATGCAAGATTGCCTGTGCAAACTTATTTAGATCCTCCATTCAATATATAGACACATTTATATAAAAATAATATATTTACACTTTAAGCTTACTTAAAATGTTTCAAAAACATTTCAAGTAATATGATCTCCCTCTTTTATCATTGGGTCCTTCTCTCAATCAAGAACATTGCTCAATCCTTCAAAGCTTTGTATGTAGGCCCAAAAATGGCCAATAGTTAATTTGGTGTATTACATTTTAAAACTAGTTTAAACCAAATATAATGATTTAATATGTTTTAAATTAGTCCTACTAACCTTATTATCACGTTTATCCCCTCTTAAACACCTTTATTTATCAATTTGCATGAGTTTTTGGTTGGACTATATGATTGTATATGAGGGCACATTCTTATTACAGGGTCTGAGTATAATGTTATATGAAATATATATTAAAAACTATTTGAAACCCATAAAATAACTTAAGAACATTGAAATATATTCTTAACAATGTAAATAGGTAATCAACCAACTTCTATGGAATCTTTTTTTGTACAAAATTTATACACAGTCTTCTTCTTTAACACAAAACATAGGAAACACAGGGTATCATTAGTTAGTTATCAAATTGAGAAACTCTTAATAAGTTTCTTAGATTTAGAATCCATCAATTTTCAAATCCATCATAATTTACCTCCAAAACTATCTCCTTGCATAAGCATTTACAATTTTTATATGACCTATATTTTCTACAACGGTTCTTGATTCCCTCTAAGAATGTTGAGAGACTCCAACCACCCTAATTCCTATCATAGCTATATGAATGACTCCTTACGTGACTCAAATATGAAATTAAATAAAATTTACCCCTTATATATCCTAATAAAAAATACTACACTTTTGAAACTCCTTCAAACATGACTGAGGACCCAAAACTTGACAAGAGAATTCAAAAAATTAAATTAGCTAAATTGGCATGAAAATGCCAATTTCAGATTCTAACCTTTCTAAGAAAACTTTTATACTTAGAGAATATTACAAGTGTATATTATGAATCCTAAATACCTTATAACAACATAAATAAGATACATGATCCTTAGACAACTGGATTAAGATAAAAGTATGCAAACAAAAAAAGACTAGTTCACCCTTAGAAGGATGCTCCTACATCATACTACTGAAGAGAAAAAAGAACTTTCCATGAAAGTTAAACTATTATTGTATTTATATTCTCCTCAGCATCTCTATCTTATTTATTATAGATATTCAACTTCATATCCTCCTAGATTTCAAGGCCTATTAGAATAATGTATACCTCTTTGAATCTTGGTTAAAGTTATTATGGCTCCTTCTTTGAGGATGCCTTTCTTGCTATTGATCTCCAAAATGATCATTGGAAAAATCTCCTTGTCCTACTCCCTCAAAATACCTACACATGAAACAAATAAGTCAAATAAAATAACTTATTTTGTGCCCTATTGAATTTTACATTCTTTCATTTCAAATTCTGACTTCTCTTTGATTGCATCTATTTCCTCTTGTATTACTTCTAGTTTTCCATCTTTTCATCTACAATACTATCAAATTATTCAATTTAATTCTTTCTCTTTTTTATTTTTTTCAATCACTATTTGGTTATTCATTTCACCTTCTATGGCAAGATCTCTCAACATACCAATCTTCTTAGCAAAGCTTTCCAAATACTCCATGCTCTTTATCAAAAATAATTGAGGATACAAGTCTAAAAATAAATTTTCCAAGTGTTCATTTGATTAAAAATGGGTTTTAAAAAGATAAATAAAAACTCTATTCAAATATAACACTCATTTATTGAGACTCATGTAATTTATTACTCACCTCATCATGCTTATCTTCTTGTAATAACTCTTTGTTATCTATAGTCAACACTTTATAACTCTTTTCAACTATTGCACTCTCTTCTCTCACTTCTTTGTCAAATTTTAATCCACATTCATTCTCTTTACACTTGTTTTGTTTCCCCTCACTTGGGTCTCCTTCTTACTTATGACCTCACTTGGGTCTTTTAGCTTGACTCTCACTTGGATTCTCTTGAATTTTACATTCTTTCATTTCAAATTCTGACTTCTCTTTGATTTGCATCTATTTCCTCTTGTATTACTTCTAGTTTTCCATCTTTTTCATCTACAATACTATCAAATTATTCAATTTAATTCTTTCTCTTTTTTATTTTTTTCAATCACTATTTGGGTTATTCATTTCACCTTCTATGGCAAGCTCTCTCAACATACCAATCTTCTTAGCAAAGCTTTCCAAATACTCCATGCTCTTTATCAAAAATAATTGAGGATACAAGTCTAAAAATGAGACTTTTCCAAGTGTTCATTTGATTAAAAATGGGTTTTAAAAGATAAATAAAACCTCTATTCAAATATAACACTCATTTATTGAGACTCATGTAATTTATTACTCACCTCATCATGCTTAGCTTCTTGTAATAACTCTTTGTTATCTATAGTCAACACTTTATAACTCTTTTCAACTATTACACTCTCTTCTCTCACTTCTTTGTCAAATTTTAAATCCACATTCATTCTCTTTACACTTGTTTTATTTCCCTCACTTGGGTCTCCTTCACACTTATGACCTCACTTGGGTCTTTTAGCTTGACTCTCACTTGGATTCTCTCTCTTTCTTTGTCCTCACTTGGGACTCTTCTTTATCTCCTTAACTCTTATTAAGCTTCCTTCTTTGAGATTTCATTAACTCTCATCTCATCTCTCTCTTCTCTCTCTCTCTCTCTCTCTCTCTCTCTCTCTCTCTCCTCTCTCTCTCCTCTCATCTCTCTCTCATCACTCTCTCTCCTCTCTCTCTCTCTCTCTCATCTCTCTCTCTCTCTCTCTCTCTCTCTCTCTCTCTCTCTCAAACTCTATGGATTAAGGGATATTTCCACACAATCTTCTTTCTCAAAAATATTTCTACCTCTCTAACATAATTCATGTAACTTTCATTAGCAATATTCGACAATATTGAATAACAACAATCACTACACAAAATCATTAATTACCAAGAGATAACCAGCTCTGATACCAAATGTAGAGCCTCTAAGCTATAATCTTCATATATCACACCTTGTCTTTGTTATTCCTCTTTATACCTTAGATAATCTCAAATGTAGTTTTTAATTTGTAGTTCTTACTTGTCTTTCTATCCTCTCTCATGAATCTTGTCTCTAATAGACTAGGCTCACAAGCCTTTTCTATATACATTAAGTATTGTTTTATTTAAATACACCTCATTACTTTTGATCTTTTTCCTCTTATACTTATTATAATATACAATCATCCTCTCATATATCACTTCTTAACTTCATTCTATATGCATAGTTCAAATCTTGCTATACTCCCATGTAGGCTTGATGGCTTCTTGCATGATCTCATGTTTTATTTGACATTCATAGGGTTATACATGACCATAAACCTACTCCTTCACACTATTTATCTTAATTTATGTTCATTTATTATTTAAGGAAGAGGTTAAGAAACTAGTAATAAGGGTGTGGTAGAAGAACTTGGTTGTTATGCGTGCATGATCTAGACAAGTGTGGAGATCTCCTTTTTGTCTTAGAAGGATGACCTATAGATAATAAAAAAATCATGAAAATAGGGTTGTTATAAAGATATTAAGGTAGAATACCTAAGTGAGCTAGATCCACAAGCATGAGCTTGTTAGGAGGCTGTCAATCCACTCTTTGATAACAATTAAGTTGAAAGTGATAAATATGAAATAATTGCATCAAATAATAGAAAGAACTAAAATGAAATACAATAAGAAATAGATTCTTGATAAAGGAAATAAACTAAATATAGAAATAGTGGGTCAATACTAGTGCTAAAATAGATTAGATCAAGTTCAAAAAATTTGGCAAGGGTCTGAGAACAGGCAGGGACTTAGAAAGTTAGTTTTGGTTGGGGATAAGGTATTGGAAATAACTTGATATTATTTATTTCCATAGTAACCATCAGTGGTTAGGATGACCATCAGTTTTTATGTTAACCATTGGTGGTTACGTAACCATTGGTAGTTATGTTGACCGTTAATGGTTACCTATGGATTCTAAAGTTGCTCAAAAAAGGAGTTGCAGAATGGGTCAATGAGTGGTTTGAGGTCTATTAAGGTTTCAAGAGTTTAAAATTAAACTTTATAAAGGTTTGATTAGGTCAGGGAGGTTTAAAAAAAATAAGAAAACTAGGATATAAATATACCTATTGCTTGCTAATTGGTAGATGGTTAATTACTAGAGCAATTTTGGTAGAGTAATGGTACTTTTCCTTAAGAGCAATTTTGGTAGAGGTTCAGATCTATTTTGTAGTTATTGAATTGATAGAAGGAAGACTGGCTATAATTGAATACCTATGTGCTATAATTCTCATGATGATGGATCATTTCTCACCTCCTACTCCCCTTATTTTATAGGCAAAGAGAGATGGAGGATATAAGGTTTCCTAAGAGGTTGGCTTATTGATTTTGATGCTTCATAGTTTTTTATTAATGGGGAAAGGTAGACATATTAAATTGTGCCATTCTAGCTTGTACACAATTGGTATTTGTGTTAGAATGAGGAATACCTAACCATCAATAGTCATGTTGACCATCAAAGGTCAAGTGTCTAGAGGTAAAGGGGGTCAAGGTGAGTTAAAAGGGTTGGGTTAAGAGTCAGTTAGTGAGTTAATAAATTTAGTTATCTAAGTATCTAAATTGAATTAGGGTATGATGAGTTGGTTAGTGGTTTAAGAAGGGTTAGGTGGTCCTTAGGGGGTCCTAAAGCATTTTGACATTTAGAACCATTATGTGCGATTTTCTAGTGTCTATATTTTACCCTTTTTTATTATGTGGCTTTGAATCAATAAGATTAAAAACAAAAATGGATTATTGGTCTAAGGTCTAGTTGCCTCAAGTATGGGAGGAGGTGTTCCCCCTCAAACTAGGAGTCAATGAGGTGAGACCAAAATTGATTCAAGGTTTGACAAGTGTTTTATGGTGAGTCACGAGGTTGGTGACAAGTGTGGTTGGGGATTTGAAGTGAAAACATGCACACAAAGTGAAATGAAGTGTGATAACTGAGATCACACAAAGACTAAAGTTATTGTTGATGCTGGAAAGTGCACCCAGTTGGTAGGAAAATGAATTCATGCCCTCTCCCCGCAACATGGAAACCCCTCTCTCGCCTGTGGGACGGCGAAGCAGGAGAGGAGAGTCTCTAGATATGGGCTAGTTCCCTCTGATGTATCTTGTTTGTTTCAGGCAGTGCAAAAATAATGGATATATAACTATACTGGGGGGGATGAAAAGGGAGAGAGAAAAATCATGAAAACAAACAGCCTACTCTAAAAGAGGTGATACACCAAAAATGAAAGTGACCTTCCCACATCCACACTCAGGACCAAAAAAAACATACATACACTCAGATTTGGCAGAAAAGACTAGGTGTCTGGGATGACAGGGAGGTTCTTATGGAAAGAACAGGAAATAGGGACTCACCAAGGTGTTGAGAAATACACACTGTAAGTGACCTCACCTATTTTATACCTCCAAAATAGAACTCTACTCCTAGTAGCAGCAGACAGTGGCAATTTGTAGATCACAGGTTTGTTGGTGTTGAACCTGTGAGAGCATCAAGAGACAATGAATGGACACAGATTAACATTTAAGGCATACTCTGCACAATCCATCCAAATAGAGGTAAAAATTGTCTTTTATTGATTCAGGTGGAGAATTTGGAGAGCAGTGCTCTTTACAAAAGTGTGAGAAGATCTTTATAAAATGACCAAGTATGTGTATTTATATGGGAAGTGGTAGCCTTAGTATTCATTGGGAAGAGAGAAAAAACACTGTAGTTGATGTCACAAGTCTGCCAAGACCATGCTTGTTGCCTCATTTTGCATGCTGGTCTGCCCCTCCAGCGGCTGGGCGCATCTTTTTCAGTGTTTTGCAGGGCTTTTTTGTGCCTAATGTTGTGGGTGGAAAATTTGCTGCCCACTGTCCTGGACTTCATGCGGGACTTCTGCCAATGTCAGTCGATTTACTATCAACCGTGGCAGTTTTGCCGATGTCGGCCAAATTATCTACCAAGTGCGGCAGTTCTACCGATGTCGGTCGATGTTGACGGCTTCCTTTTCTCTGCTGACTACTTCACGCAACAATTTTGCCACCCATTGCTTGTGTGTAGGTAGTCTCTTTTTACCTGCCAGTGTTGTGGGTGGTAATTTTGCCGCCCATTACATAAAACTTGAATTTTCTTGGGACTTAGACAATTGCACCGTTGACTTGAAATTTCTCCGTTGAACTGAGCATGAACCTGAAAATGGACTGCAACCTGAAATTGACTGGCCTTGCAAAAGCAAGTGTAGAAGGTGACCGAGATTTTGCTAGAGGGGCAAAATTGGGTCAACAAATTGGCGACTTCCAAGGGAAGCATGCCTGCTATGTTTAGGACCCAGTTGCCTTTGAATACCATTGGGCACGGAGTCAAATACAGCTTGAAAAAATTAACAACAGCCCAAAAGATCCCAGAATAAAATACACAAAATTTACCCCCAAACAAAGGGAAACACACAAAGCTAAAAAACAACTAACTGTGCAAACTACACTTTAGGGAAAATAGGGAAAACTATGTATAGCCGAACCAAAATTTAGTGGCTATGCTTCAGATGTATCCTGTTGACTGGGATATGCAATTCTTCATCATCCAACCTGGAGAGCTGGAACGCGTTATGCTACTTGCACTGAGTAAGCATGTAAGGACCGCTCCAGAGGGCATCAAATTTTGCATGTTTTCTGAGCTTAGCTCTGTCTTCATCCCATTTTAAGACAATGTCTCCTTCAGTGAAGTTTTTTGATAAAGATTTCTTATCAAAATGTCTTTTCACCTGCTGTTGGCAACTGATCATAGAGACCATGGCCCGATTCCTTACCTCCTGGAGCTCCATTAGTTCACACAATCTAACCTCCATGCTGCTTCCTTCTTCTAACTGCAACTGATGAGCGAGGTCCAGTGCTGGCAACTCGAGTGAGATAGGAAGCCTTGCTTCCCTTCCATACACAAGCATATATGGAGAATTTTTGATTGATCTCTTCAGAGTGATTCGATCGGCCCATAGAGCTATTTTCAACTTGGCATGCCAAGTTTTTTGATTTTCTTCCATGGTCCTCTTTATAATCCTAATCAAATTTTTGTTAGTGGACTCAGCCAGTCCATTCCCCTATGGGTAGTAATTTGAGAAAGTGCTGAGGTATATACCATATCTAAGTGCCCATTCACTAGTTTTGGTTCCCAAAAAAGCTAGGGCGTTGTCTGAAATTATAGTGGTCGGGACCCCAAAAAGCGTCACTAGGTCTTCATAGAAATCTAGGACTGCGCTTTCATTCACTTCCTTCAAAGCAATGGCTTCCACCCACCTGGTGAAATAATCCGTAGCAGTTAAGACCCACTTGTGTTTGGCACTAGAGGGAGGATTGATCATCCCTATGAAATCCAGGCCCCACTGCATGAATGGTTGTTCAACTTGAATGGGTTGTAGGGGCATGGCAGCCAATCGCTACTTTCCATCAAAAAGTGCACACTTCTAGCACTTCCTTACCTAGGCATGGGTATCCTTGAAGAGAGTGGGCCAGAAATAGCCAGCTCTCATTATTTTTGTTGCTGTGGTTTTAGGGGCAAAATGGCCGCCTGCTGGCCCATCATGAAACTCAACCAATACCTTGTCAGCCTGACTGGGGTCAATGCATCTCAAGAGAACCCCAGAGAGATCCTTCCTAAATAATACTCCATCAATCAAAACATAAGGAAGGGACTGAAGTTTAAAATACCCTCTTCCAGCCCTACCGAAACCCTGTGGACATTCACCCGTAAGAAAGAAATGTCTCATGTCCAGCATCCAATCTCTTATGACAGCTGGTTCTTTTGCAGTGGCTGCGTCATGGATCAACAAGCTGTCTTCACCTTTTTGCCTCAAATCTGCTGCTAACTGTTCACACAGGCCCCTTCCTCTCACCAACTTGGCAATTTTGATGTCTATGTCATACTCCATCACTTTGGTGATCCATCCTACTCTTTTCTCATTTAAGTCTCGATTGGTCAAGAAATCCTTGACGCCAGGATGTGGAACCATGAGATGAATCTTGCTGTTTGAAAACATATATCTGAATTTCTTCAGGCTGCGCACTACTACCAGGACTTGCTTCTCTACATAGGTGTACCTAATTTTGAAGTCCTCTAACCCTTAGCTGAAGAAGGTGAGTGGTTGCTCGAGGTCATCACTATTTGCTTGGGTAAGCATAGCAGATATTACTTCTCCATTGCTGAAGGTATAGAGATTGAGGTCTTTGTTGAAGTCGGGGCTGATTAGAGTGGGAGCCTGGGTTAAAGCATGTTTGATAGCTTCAAAGCTATCTTTTCTTGGCATTGTCCACTTGAATTCTTCACCCTTCCTCAGCATAGAGGTTAGGGGTTTAACTATTTCAGCAAAGTTCAAAATGAACCTCTGAATGAAATTTATCCGACCAAAGAAACTCTGCAGGCCCTTCTTGTGTTTTGGTAGGGACATCTCCAGGATGGAGCGGACTCTTTCGGGGTCAATAGACAAACCTTCCTTCGACACAATGTGGCCAAGAAGTTTCCCCTCATGAACCACAAATACACATTTCTTTAGATTTAGGGAGATGCCAAATTCCCTGCACCTCTCAAAAATCTGCCTGAGGTGCTTCATATGCTGTCTCGCCTCCTTGGAGAAAACTGTTATATCATCGAGGTACACTAGTACATTCTTATTTATCAAACCACTGAAAGCCATGTCCATGGCTCACTAAAAGGTAACACCAGCATTGGATAGCCCAAAAGGCATCTTCTAATAGGTGAACGTTCCCCATTTAGTGGTGAAGGCTATTTTGTATTGGTCGCAGCCTCGCACCAGAATCTAATTATATCCTGAATAACCATCCAAGAGGGAGAAACGTTTGGAACCAGTTACCTTTTGGAGGATCTACTCCATGTTCAGGAGGGGATAATGATCCTTTAAAGAGACTTTATTAAGGTCTCTGAAGTTGATGCACAGCCTAATTTCCCCATTTTTCTTTCTAACTGGAACCAAATTGGCCAACCATGAGGAATGTTTGATCAAAAATATAATGCCGGACTCAATCAACTTGACCAATTCTTTCTGCATAAGGAGTTTGATCATCATATTAATAGGCCTCTACTTTTGTGTGACTAGTTTTGTGCCTTCATCTAATTCAATGGTGTGCTAAGCGAGTCTTGGATCGAAGCCTTTCAAGTCGCTATAATTCCAAGCGAAGACGTTAGCGAACTCCTAACACAGTAGAATGAAAGCTTGCCTTTCTTGAAACATGCAGACCTTACCGAGTGCCAGCAACTTGTCTTTGAAGATTTCAACTTTTTCATAATTCTCCTCTCTGGTAGTGATGCACGCTTTGTCATCTCTTAGTTGGTCATCTCTGTTGAAAATACTTTCAAGTGTGACCAGACCCTTAGGGAGTTTATTGTTCTTCAATTAAACAATCTGATTTCTGTATTGCTGCTGCAATTTCACTTGATTGTGGACCGTGAACTCAACTTCTTCTTATAGGAAGAGAGCTATTTGATGGTTACTTTCAAAGACTTGCCAATTTGTAACATTATCTAGAATTGAAGGCCGAACCACCACTTTTAAATGGCACAAACCACAATCCCTGCTTATTTCTTTTGAAACATCAAATTAGGCACCAACAATTGCTAGCCTATCAACCTGCTTATTCTGTTCCTTGGGAATTGAGGTAATGTTAAGAGCAAGGAAGTCCTCCATCAAGCCCCAGACTCT
Organism: Torreya grandis; assembly: GCA_037957365.1. Lineage (NCBI taxonomy): Eukaryota > Viridiplantae > Streptophyta > Pinopsida > Cupressales > Taxaceae > Torreya > Torreya grandis. Next base: position 2,492,951 of record JARHVA010000799.1, read on the forward strand.
GTGCTCTTAAGACTTCAGCAAGGAGTTCTTGGTCAGGTTTAGGCCTCTTATTTGGTTCACTATTAGTTCACTGTCCCCCAGGATTTGCAACTTCTTGATCCCTCTCTTTCTTGCCCACTCAAGTCCATGAATCAAAAACTCATATTCTACAACATTACAGGTGCAAGAGAATTGGAAACAAAAAGCTTAAAAGTACCTTTCTTTAGAAGGGGAAACTAACATTGCCCCACCACCAGCACCCAATTTACTTCTGGAACCATCGAAGTACAGCTGCCACAGGCCAAGGTCTTTTTTATTTTCTTTCATTATATTGGGCATGACGGTGCCTTCTTCATGCAAGCAATAGATGCCAAGGTCTGCTTCCTCAATAAACTTATAAGGATTGTGCTTGAAGTTATCGCTTCCCCACTCATCCAAGAGTAGATCTGTGACTCCTTCAAGAGTAGAAGATGAAGATTTGTTTGTCTGAGACTCTTCTAGATCGATGATAGTGTAACTGACATTCACTGCCTTGGGTGAATAGGGCTCTAGGTGGTCCTTGTAGAGTGGCTCAGACTCAACTTTCACTTTGGTCCCGTACTTGGTTCTGAAAACTAGATATGACCAGTTGCTGCTAGATAGCCACCTATCTTGGACGTAAAGTCCCTAGACAAACAGATTGCAAAATATGGAGGAACGTCCGCTACCACTATATCATGGGAACTGAGAATGTCAGGCAGGCATGCAATGTTAAACTCAATCTTTTCAGGATTCTGACCATCTTTGCAGGCATCCCATCTAGTTGCAAGACTCCTTTGTTCATTGCTTCATACTTTAATCCCATCTTATCAGCAATGCACTTGAGCATTACTGAAGTGTTGGCCCCGCTATCGATTATGCAATTGTGTACTAAGAAATCCCCTATGATCAAAGATACATAAAAGGGGGGAGTCCTCTCTTCCTTTTTTACCTGATCTGAAGCAGAAGGCTGCCCATTCGTCATTAAGACATTATTAGTGTCTGCTGAGACGGCCTGTCGATTTAGTTCATGCAATTCTTTCTTCAATACCTCCTTTTGTCTTGGAAGAGACAACGAATCCCATAGAGAAATGCTCACATGCAATTTCTTCATTTGATCAACTATATTAACTTGGGGGTTGATTCCCTTCATACTTTCCTTTGGGATGATCCTAGCTAGAGCTGTAGACTGGGGAGCTAGAGGTGCAAACGGTTGTCTGGAAATTGGGTCCCTTTGAAATGGGTGTGGTAGAAGATTTGTTACTGCCTGAGGGAAAGCTTGTGCTTCCCGAACCGCTCTTCTTTTAAATCTTGTGTTGGTTGCAATGCAATCAGCCTGATTGTCTGTAGTGCCCCCATGATTAATTGCATAGAGTTTACCCTCTTCGTGATTTATCAGGGTAGAGTCCGACTGAGTTTAATTATTATTTGTGCTAGGCTGAGCTGGAAACTCAAAAAATTGGGAATGATCAACAGCCTGATTTTCTAAATTTTGAAAGAAATTCATCATGTCATTCATATGGACAGCTTGCTCTTGACCATGTCCCATGGTCGAACAGATGGGCTGTTCCTGCACAAGGTTATTCTGAGTAGGCACCATGGCTTTAGATGACGAAGAGGGGCTTGCATTATAATTTTGATAAGGCCTAGTTGTTGTGAGCTGCCCTTGACCTTGATTATAGCCTTGAAAAGGGTTCCTAGGTGCTTGACCATAATGTTGATAACCTGGATTTGGCTTGTTATTTTGAGCTTGTTGTCTTTTAAGAGCTACCAGTTCATTTGACATGTTTTGCAATAGGCTTTTAACCTCATGTAGTTCATTTATCAGAATAGCAGTTGGCTTCTCAATGGTGGGTAGGGGAGTAATTATGGGAACAACTATCTATATAGGGGGTAGCATTTCTGAGAAAAGCGGCATGTGGGGCCTAGAAGCGATCTTTCCAGCTTGTACCAAGCAATTTTTGGCCGTAATGGCAATGTCATACGCAGTCGGCAATATGTGTCCTCCCATAGATTAGATCATCATAGCAATATCACTGTTCAATGCTTTTAGATAGTACAAGAAAGCATAGCTGGGAGTTGGCCTTACCAGGACGGGAATTCTATCCCAAGTTTTTTGAAACCGCGTGTTGAAGTCCTGCATATACTCGTGTGGAGCTCTTTTTATCGTCATCAGCTGCTCAGCAAGAGAGAGGCTGTCACTTTTTTCCCCAAAATGATTGGTTAAATGAGTACCCAATTAATTCTAAGAATGTATGGAATTCATAGGCAAGGTGCCGTACCAATCGAGAGCTTTACCTTTCAGAGACAAGGCTAGCAGTCTGATTGCAATATTTTATTTTGTTATATTGTGAATATTGCAAAGGTTGGCAATATTCTTGATATGCTCAACAACTGTAATAGGTCCCACTCCATCAAAAGAAGGCACATTTTTTAGAGTTGTTTCGGGGATCGGATCATAGCGTGGGAGGTTTAAAGGGCTCTCACCATGAAAAGCTGCAAAAGGCAATGCCATAGCTGGAATAGGTTGTATTTGTGGCTGAGCTGGGTTGGTGTTCCTAGCAATAAGTCTAGGAGGATTTACTAATGGATAAGGGTGAGTTCTTTCAAACCTAAGCCTTTTAGCAGAGTTTAAAGGCAGCTCAATGAATTCAAAAATGACCCTTCTTGAAGCTGACCTTGTGGTAACCTTTGGCATAGAAGTTTAAGTGACTGGTCTTAAAATAAAGAACTGAGCCCTTACCAGTGGAGTCGCCAGATGCTGAAAATATTTGAAATCACTGTAGCAGGACCAACATCAATTATGATATACTACCGCATTAGAAACTGATAAAACAAAGGTCCTACCGAGCGTGCCAAAACTGTTGACACTGGAAAGTGCACCCAGTTGGCAGGAAAATAGATTCCTGCCCTCTCCCCGCAACATGGAAACCCCTCTCTCGCCTGTGGGAGGACGAAGCAGGAGACGAGAGTCTCTAGATATGGGCTAGTTCCCTCTGATATATCTTGTTTGTTTCAGGTAGTGCAAAAATAATGGATAAATAGCTATACTAGGGGGGATATGAAAAGGGAGAGAGAAAAAGCATGAAAATAAATAGCCTACTCTAAAAGAGGTGATACACCAAAAATGAAAGTGACCTTCCCACATCCACACTCAGGACCAAACAAAACATACATACACTCAGATTTGGCAGAAAAGACCAGGTGTCTAGGATGACAGGGAGGTTCTTATGGAAAGCACAACAAATAGGGACTCACCAAGGTGCTGAGAAATACACACTGTAAGTGACCTTACCTGTTCTATACCTCCAAAATAGAACTCTACTCCTGGCAGCAGTAGATAGTGGCAATTTGTAGATCAAAAGTTTATTGGTGTTGAACCTATGAGAGCATCAAGAGATAATGACTGGACACAAATTAACATTTAAGGCATACTCTGCATAATCCATCCAAATAGAGGTAAAAACTATCTTTTATTGATTCAGGTGGAGAATTTGGAGAGCAGTGATCTTTACAAAAGTGTGAGAAGATCTTTATAAAATGACCAAGTTTGTGTATTTATATGGGAAGTGGTAGCCTTAGTCTTCATTGGGAAGAGAGAAAAAACACTGTAGCTAATGTCATAAGTCTGCCAAGACCATGCTTGTTTCCTCGTTTTGCATGTTGGTATGCCCCTCCAGCAGCTGGGTGCGTCTTTTTCGGTGTTCTGTAGGGCTTTTTTGCCACCTGATGTTGTGGGTGGAAAATTTTCCACTTGCTGTCATGGACTTCATGCAGGACTTCTACCGACATTAGCCGATTTACTGCCGACCATGATAGTTTTGCTGACGTCGACTGAATTATCTACCGAGCGCGATAATTTTGCCGATGTCGGCCGATGTTGACGGCTTCTTTTTCTCCGCTGGCTGCTTCACGCGGAAATTTTTCCACCCATTGCTTGTGTGTAGGCAGTCTCTTTTTACCTGCCAGTGTTGTGGGCAATAATTTTGCTACCCATTGCATAAAACTTGAATTTTCTCGAGACTTAGACAATTGCACCGTTGACTTGAACTTTCTCCGTTGAACTGAGCATGAACCTAAAAATGGACTACAACCCGAAATTGATTGGCCTTGCAAAAGTAGGTTTAGAAGGTGACCGAGATTTTGATAGAGGGGGAAAATTGGGTCAACAGTTACCATAATTGGTAAAAATAAGGTCAATTCTAGAAAGATTGATGATGGGGTAACTGGGCCACAATGTTAGTCATAGTTGATCAGGTTATTCCTATCAAGTCTTCTAGACAAGGTTAGTATTTTTGTAGGTATATGAGGTAGTTAGTGGTCCCTTAAAAACATAAATGGTCTATTTTTCATGAGTTAGTGAAAATTAAAATGTTCAACATGGTAAGGTTAGTAGTGTGGTCAAAAGGACCAAGACAAGATCATTGCAATATATGTGATAATTTGGGCTAAAATGGCCAACATCAAAGTGGATGTGGTTGAGTGGTTGGTTGGTCAAAGAGGGTATTATCTGAAGGTTATTTGTGGTTTGGTGGAGATGGTACTCTCCAAAAAGGTGGCACAAAGGTGTTCGATGCCAAAAAAATTAAATGTTTAGAAAAAAAGGTTTTTTGACCATCGATAGTTAGGGTTACAAAAATTGATCATTGATGGTCACACTAACCATCGACAGTTAGGGGTTGCAAAACTTAACCATTGATAGTCACCCTAATAGGAGTTGGTGGAGGTGTGAGGGATATTGACTGATTTAGGGATGCACTAGTTGGGATGGTTTCTAGAGATGTGGTCTAGAGGCTATATGTTATCTTTCCTAGGCGGGCTCACTACACTCAGCATGCATTGTCATTACAGAGCTAGATATGGATCTATAGAAGGAGAGAGGGTGAAACTAAGCTTATACCATTTGATAGATTTTTTAGGTATTTTGGCCTAGTTTAGGGGATTTTAGGTCCATTCTTGTGGTACAAGAGGGAGGATGCTAAGTTTTTGCTTCCCAAGCCACAACCCAAGGAGGTGGTGCTAGATCACGAGGAGCTACCTATTAGAGTAAAGTTTGATGACGTTAGATTTATCAATGGATATGTGGCATGGTACTAGGTCTTTTATGTAATGATCAATTTTGGGTGGAATGATGGGGGTTGGTAGGCTATGGATGTGGATCCAGCTCATGGGGGTCCATAGGTATAGGTACAAGGAAGTGGTCTTGATGGATATGTAGAAGTAGCATTAGATACTATATATGCATATATTATAGCATTATAAGGGTAGGTGACCACATTATAAGGCTATATTATGACATTATATGGTAAGGTTTCCATCATGATAGGTGAGAAGGATTAGGCCAATACATCATTAGGCTTGGTGACCTAGGAGAGGGACACATTGAGATATAGGGGAAAAATAGTGGCAAAACTAGTAAGACCACCAAGTACCATCCTTATGACATGGTACTTGGCTGCAGTAGAGGAATTAAGGTATTGTGAGGCCATAGTTTTGACACAATGTCTTGATCAACCTCGATGGGGTGAGTATAGAGCTAGTTTGGTAGGTGGGGTAGTTATGGTGACTCCAAGTCAATGCGCCACTTTGGTGGGTGGAAAAGTAGGCACTATAAGAGGGTAGACATCAGATGGTAGTGGTAGTGTAGGAGTGGCTAGTGGTAGTGGTGCTCTAGGGGCATAATATATGATATGATATGCTAATGTACATGATTTTGATATCAACCTACATGTTGATGTAGCGAGATATACATGTTTTGAGAGAGATATATATACATTATTACATGTACTATTTATTTTGATGACATGATGTATATGATGATGTGATTTATGTTTCATGGTTCCTATTTTTAGTTTTGATGTTTTATGCTTTATGTTTACGAGATGTGGACTTAGTAGCTTAGGCATGTGATGATTATGGATGATGTTTATGATGAGTGGTTATATGTGATTATGATGATGTTTTATTTTATACATGATTATGATGTTTATGATATGATCATGGATTATGTGATGTGTTAAATGTGGTTATGATGTTAATGAAAGCACATAAAGTAAGTTAGATAATAAATTAGATGTGAGAAAAGAGATAATAATCATGAGATTTATGTCTACATGAACCAATGATGAGAGGATAAGGAAAACTCATGATGCTTTTTCATTGGTAAAGGCAAAATAAAACCAAAGCTATATTAGCTTAGGGAACATAAGCCTTTTTAATGCTTCACATTAGTATTCTTTGGTTGATTAAAAGGTGTCTTGATCACATTGTGTCAAGTAAGCTCATAATCCCTTGATTTGTAAATGGTATAAAGGAGAGATGGATGGTAGGTGAAGGTTAAATGGGTGATATGTAAGGTAACCTTATGTGGTTAAGTTTTCCCCTTCTATAGGTGACCTAAGAACCATATTAGACAAGTCCATGTCTTCATGCAAGGTGTAGACTGGTCAATATGGGAATTTATTGTGGTTATTTTGATAAGTTTGTAAAGCTGATCAATGCAGGAAACTTCAAATGATTGTTTTGAAAAATTTGACTTATCCATCCTTCAAGGGAATGGTCTAAGTTTGGATGTGTTTATTTTGGTAGCTATCCTTCAAGGGAGCAATCCAAATTTTAATCAAGTTAGTTTTTGATAGTTGTCCTTCAAGAGAGTAGTTTGCAATGCTAGAAACATGTGACCCAAAAGTTATTTTGATATTAGGTTTAGAAATGGACATGTCTATATAGGCTTAGAGGTTTACCTTTATGAGGGCAAAAATTAGAGCACAAGAGGTTAATGATAGGTGAAAGGGGTGGGTTTGAGAGACAAATGACCATGGGATTCTATCTGATTAGAGATGAAAAGTATCTATGAGAACCATGTTATGGGTAGAGTCATAAAACCCATATTTAGGATTAGGTTATGACTATGATGGTTAATCACATAGTTTTATGTTGTTATCGATTGTCCTCAAAGAGATAGGGATAGGTAAGTGAAGGTGAAAATCTCATAAATCAAGGGATGAGCTTAAGTTAGACAAGAAGGTGAATTTCATCCTTGTTTAAAAAAAGAAAGGATATAGATGTGAGGCATTGAGAGGCTCAAGTTTTGGTTTGCCTTTGAGAGAGGATAAATGATAAGCTCTTGATCCATTCTTATGGGTTATGATATAGGGTCCAAGGAAATTGAAAATAAACTTGCCTCTTTTAATTTTCTCCATATTAGTCACATGTTGATTTTCCTTTAGGATGAGGTCTTTGATTTTAAATTCTCATTCTTTTAGGTCCATGTTATAGGCACACTTGATTCGCTCTTGGTAAACATGAAGATGGTTAAGTGTTGTTAGGAGATGCTCATCAAGTAGCTCAAGTCATGATATATGTTCTTGATGATAGTCACTTTCATAAATGATGTCTTACAAGGATATACAAAGAAAAGGAATTTGGACTTTGAAAGGCAAAACTACCTCTGCTCTAAAGACTAAAAAGAAATGGGTATCACCCATAGAGGTTCCAATCCTAGTGTGATAGGACCATAAAGTAAAAGAGATGTGTTAGTGCCAATCTTAACCAAAAGCATTTACCACTTTGGTTAAAATATTGTTGAGGGTTTTATTAGAGGCTTTTGCCTATCCATTTTCTTATAGATGGTAAGGTGAGGAAAAGCTTAACTTGACTCCAAATTCATCACAGAGACCTTGGACCTATTTGTTTTTAAAATATTTTCCATTATCAGTGATGATCTTGTGGGGAACACCAAAATGATAGATGATATGATGATTGATGAAGTTGAAAATCTTGTCAACTTTGGTCAACATGAGAGGAATGGCCTCCACCCATTTGGTAAAAGACTTAGTGGTGGTGGTGATGGATTGGTACCACTATGAATAATGAGGATTGATTTTCCCGATGAGATCTAGTCCCCATTATGATAAAGGACCAAAGTCCTTGGATACTTGAAGGCCATGGGTTGGTGTGTGATGCAAATTGTCATGCTATTGACATTTAACACACTTCTTTACATAATCACAATAGCCCTGGTTAAGGGTGGGCCAATAGTATCTGAGGTAAAGGATATGTTTAGTGATAGCTAAACCACTAAAGTGTCCCCCACATATCCCATCATATTTTTCCTTGATAGCATATAAAGCTTCATGACTATGAAGATAATGGAGAAGGAGGTCATAAAAACTTCATTTGAAAAGGATTCCCCCTATTATGGTATAATAAGACGTACTCTAAACAAAATCTCTTCAAGCATTCCTAGAGAGGTTAGGATGAACGATGTTAAGGTTGAGGTAGTTAAAGTTTTGCTCGTATCATATGTCCAATGGAGATTATTCCACACTAGAAATGGTAAGAAGGTTGGAATGGATATAATAGGGTGTGATAAAATGATGGATGGTGATAAATAGCTTAGAATTAGTAGGCATATATGGGATCTGGAAAGCAAGGGAAGCCATTGTATCCATGAACTTGTTGGTAAATCATGGAACATATTAGATAAGGTAATGATAAAATGATGCTAAGAGTACATCTACTAGTTGTTTGTACTTTTTTAAGACATCATTATTACATTAGTAGGATCCATTAACCTAGTTGACCACAAGCTGGGATCGTCAAAGATACTAATCATCCTAACTCCCAAGGCTAGAGAGGTTTGGATACCTATTACTAGGGCTTCATACTCAGACACATTGTTGGTGCACTCAAAATCAAGTTTATAATAAAGGGGAAGAGGTTCACTATCAAGGGGAATGAGAATAACTCTAGCACCCCCACCATGCTAGCACTTTGAGCCATAAAAGAACATGGTCATTTGATAGATGGGATCTTCTTGAGAAAGAGTCATGATGGACTCATCCAAAAATACAAGAGGAAGTGGTTGGTATCTAGTAAAGGATATTTAATGAATTGATCGATAATGAATTTCCCTTTGATCAACTTCTTCTGGATGAACTCAAGGTCAAACTCAGCAAGGAGCATGAGCCACTTATCCATAAGTTGGTTTTGGTATGGTTTAGAGTGTAAGTACATGAGTGGGTCAGTATTAGTGATAACAAAAATTTTATTATTGAGATGGTAATGATGAGGTTTAGAAGCCATAAAGAATAAGGTGAGGCAAAGTTTCTCAGAATGCATGTACCAAGTTTCATACTCTATAAGTGTTTGACTTATGTAGTAAACAACTTGCTCTTTATTTTATTCATCATGATGAGCGAGCATTACCCTTAAGGGATGGTCAGTGGTAGAAATATAAAGGTAGAAGGGTCGGTCCTCTTTAGGAGGGAAAAAAATAGGTGGATAAAGGAAGTACCTTTGAATGAATCAAAGGCTTGTTAGATGTCCTTATTCTACTTAAAATGTGTATCTTTCTTGAGAAGATGGTGAAAGGGTTGACATATATCTAATAATTGAGAGATGAAGTGACAGATGGATTAGAGCTTCCTGTTTCTACTCATTTTTGCTTTTTATATTTAGAAGAAGGAAACTAAAGTTAAGGGGTCAGGGGTTTGTACGTTACCTAGATTAAGTTACGCACCGTATCCAAATGTTGTAGGAACTCCTCTTTGGATATGGAGGAAGACACCTGTAGATAAGAATAAGACTTAAATAGAAAAATGTTAGAGACATATATGGTGGACTGCCAAGCGATATGCTCTGTCCCAGAAGTGCAAAGACTTCCTTGAGGGATGACAGTCCACTTATTTGACAAAAGAGTGTTTAATAAAAGAAATGGTGAAAGACTAAGAAAGAGAAATAAAGATAACATGTACCTATTTTCTGTAGTCAGTCTTTCATAGTCATCAACATCGATAGTCTTGCCAGCGTCGGTTGGTCAAATGTGCCATTGTCGGTTAGTCTACCGATGTTGGTAGGGGCAATAGTCTTTGGATGGGTCTGAGGTTGTGTTTATGGTTGATAAAGGAGTCTAGAAGGAGTCTAAAGGTCTGTGCAGGGTTACAAGATAGTGAGTAGGCTCTGAGAAGGATAAAGGTTAGGGATAGGTATGAGAAGAGGGTTAGGTTAAGAGGAAGGCTTTTCAGCCTCTCCAGGAAGAAATCCGGGTTTGGTCTCAATAGTACTCAGAAATAGAAAATGGACTAATTACCAATACATTCTAAAAATATTAAAATAATATAGAAGAATACTTAGCTCTGCTTGGTGGAGAACCAAAGGTGATTGAATGCTTATTCCTATTACGGCTGATGTCGAGGTCCTCGTGCAATGTTCCAGTTTAATTTGGAGTGACTTGAGTAGAGCTTCTATAGCCAAGGGAGCATTAGTCAGAGCTGATGATTGGTCTCAGAGAGTGCCTGTTGATGTCTAAGAGTCTGGGAGGAAGAGTGAGAGAGAGATTCAGGATCCAGATTGATTAACGATTTGAGAGCCAGAGGTCAATTAGAACTCAGTTTAAGAAATTGACATCAGTGATCCCATCCGCATCGACTGACAGTTGACCTATGTCGATGGCTAGAGAATGGGTAAAAGGGCTATTTTTAGCCCTTTGCCCATTTATCCATCTACCATGTGCATTTTCCATTGGAGAATGGTCAAAAGGCAAGGTTATTAAGCACGAGTGTTGGTTAGGTGATTGGAAAGGAGTGAGAATAGGTCTTAGATAGATGACTTAGTCTCAAGGTGAGTCATAGGGTAGTAAATGGTCTTAGTGGTGAGGTGTCCAAAGTGAGGTTTCCTAGGTGATGTCATTAATTTAAAATAAATAATTTATTTTAAATTAATAAGTGTGTAAGGGACCAAGGGGAGTCGACAAAATTTAGGTGTCTACATTTGCCCCTTTTTGTCTTGTTGGTTGTTCTTGATGAACTGCAAGACAAAAATAGGAGTAAGTTGCCCCAAGTATGTGATGAGGTATTCCCCCTCAAAGCGGAAGTCGAGGGAAGGGAACCTAAAATCGATTTCTGATTTGATAGGCAGTCGATGGGTATGGTGAAGTTTGAGTGTGAACGTTGTAATAGTTGAGATTGCACGTATACCACTTTACGTGATAGGTAGGTCAAATTGTTGTAGTCAAGGTCAAGGAGTGCTAAAATCAAAGTAACCGGGCCCCAACATTTAGTCATAGCTGATTGGGTTAAATGATCAAAGCTGTAGCTCTAATGGTCGTCATGTTCCAAGTATCTTAGGCTCAGGAAGTGCTCTTAGAAAACATGAAAATGTCACACATATTGGGGATCAACTTGCTCATGATCCAACAATAGGTGTGAAGGTCATAATTTAGGGTGTGGAAAATTTGCTAACTATTCGTGAGGTAGCATATATGCAATCAAAAAAACCAAGATAGAGTTGTCTCGAAAGTGGTCATGGTCTAAGGAGATAGTCATGATCTCCAAGGTCGATGGTCGAGTCGAGTTGAGATGTAAGTAATCTTAAGTGTTTGATGTGGTATGGGAGATGTATGTGATCTCCAATTTGTCCCATGAGAAGTCAAAGGTGACTTATGCAGCGTAAGGGCTGGTTGTGTGGTAATGGTTTTGGACTAGGTTAAGTCATGGTTAAAGGTTATATGGTTTATCCATTAGGTAGATGAACAAACAAATGGTCGACGTCATTAGGGAGATGAACGGGTGAATTGTCAAACTAACCCCAGAAGACCTCATGTCATTTGAGTGCTGCCTACATAGCCCCTGTTTGAAGGGCCTCAGGCTAATGTAGTTCTCCCCAAAAGGGAGGAAGAGGCAAAAAGGTTGATAGGTTGGTTTGGTCAGGTTAGGGTTAGCATTTCCCATATGTGTAATGGTACTTGCTTGAAATGATGAGGGTATGATGATGTTACAGCGTTTTCCATATTATGTGATGGTGTATTTTGTAACATTGGTGATGTGGTTTTTCATCCCTAGTAATTTTCCATATTGGTGATGGTGTATGCTAAAAATGAAATGAGTGATGATGTTATAGCCTTTTCCATATTGTGTGATGGTGTATTCTATAACATTGGTTATGTGGCTTTTCACCCCTAGCAATTTTCCATATTAGTGATGGATGTATGCTAAAAATGAAATGAGTTTATTTATGCTTCAAAAATTTTCCATATTGGTGATGGTATATGCTTGACATAAATTGAGTTTGGTCGATAGTTTCCATGTGTATTATTTTCCATAGAAACTAGTGTTGAATAAATCATGAGGTTATGTTATTGGTTGAGGAAATATGTTTGGTTTGGTTGTATGTGACAAAGACGTATAAGAAGTGAAAGGCACGTTGCTCTTTCATTGACAAGGACCATAATGATAGCATAGATAGGGTTTTTGGAAACAAAAGCCCCGTTCATGCATTACGTCGTCGACCATTGGTTTGTGTTAGAGAAGTATTTGAATCACTTGACATTAAGTGAGCTCAAAATCCCTTGAGTATGTTGGGGTAATAGGTTTGATTAGGTGATATGTTAAGATAGGGTAACCTTTTTCTTAGTAGGGATAACTTTTCCCCTTTTATAAGTCACCCTGAGAACGACTATAGACAAGTCCATGATTTAATAGTTTGTCAGTCAATTTTTTTTTTGTTTTTTTTTGTTTTTTTTTATGGCAGACTGATCAATGCGAGAAGTCTACTTGGGGATGTTGTGTGTTTTGTGGTCATGTGGTGTTGTGTATGTAGAAAAATTTAGGCATAGCCATCTTTCGAGGGAGTGGTCTATATTCTGCTTTATATGTTTGAATGTCTGTGAATAGCTATCCTTCAAAGGAGTAGTCTATCAATTACAGCAATTATACAGTTGTCCTTTGAGGGAGTAGTCTACATTTATAGTTTATGACCTTTGTATAGGCATCCCAATTTTATGTTTGTTTATTGACTGAACTTTTAGTCATGGACAAGACTATAAAGGTTTTAAGGGTTTCCCTTTTATTTGGACAAAGCATTCATGCTTGAGAAAAAGGGTTGACTAATGTTTGTAGGGGAAAAAGGGTTGACATGAATAGGAATGAGGACGATGGGGGTTGCTCAAGGGATGAGCTCAAGTTAAATGTCAAGTGAATGATTACTTGATTAACAATAAAATGGTTGAAGATGTAAGGCATTAAGGGGCTCAAGTTTTGGCTGACAGATGATAAGTCCCTGATCCATGCATTATTATGTACAATCCAAGTTAATTAGGAGCAAACTTGCCCCGTTTGCTTCTTTCCATATTGGTCACGTGTTGGTCGATGCTTGGTTGAGGTCATGATAGTTAGTACAAAGTCAAATTCCCCCAGTCACTTTTGTGACAGGGACAATGTTTGACACCCATTGCGGGTAATCAATGGGTTAGTTTAGAGAGAAGATGATGAAGCTCCTCTTTGACAAGGAGTGCAACGCAAGGATGCATCCTATGAAGCTATTGTCTGACAGGCTTAGTTTAAGAGGGTGAGATATTGATCTTCCAGGTTGGAGATTGGAATCTCAGAATGACTAAAAGTGATGGAGGCAATGGTGGGTAATGTTGTGACCAAAGCAGCTAGTGGTTGGGGGTCTTCAAGTTGGACCTCCACTGCCTGTAAAGCTTTGATCAAAATTTGACGATGCTGTAGAGAGATTTGTATTAGGTCATACATAGATGTCTTCACAGGGGTTTGGTGAAGTTGTTTCACCATGGGGTCATGAATTGGCTTCGAAGATGTTGGTTGGGATGTGCCCAAAATTGAAATTTTGGGTTTTAGTGGTTGAGAAGGCTTGATGAATGGATATGTCCAAGGGAAAGAAACCTTCTCTTTTCCTTTATCCTTCGTGGTTTGTGACCTGGTGGCCACATTGATGGTGTTGATTTCAAACAAAGGGGGCGAAGGTGGTAGAGGGACCATAGTCTGATGATGGGATCCCGATTTAGGTGAGGATGTTTGAGAGGCATACGATGGTGTCGATGGTTTGGTGAAAGGGTGGTCAAGAGGATCCTTAATGAAAAGGGTGTCCTTTTTCAAGTGTTGACAAATGATAGCGTAGCAATGCTTAGTGTCATGTCTAGGTGTGTGATGATACACACAGATTTTAGTGTCATCGAACCAAAATGGTTTTGGTCTGAGAGATTGGAATGGATTAAGGGGTGGGAGAGTGATGCTAGAAGTCTGCAACAATTGTCGTAACACCAAAGCATAGGAACCTGCTAGTGGGTCTACGCATTCTTTTGCAGTAGGGGTTGACAACTTCTATTTAGGAGTTATTGGAGGAGTCTTTCTTACCATCTTTTTGTTTGGTGGTGTGACCATACGCGTAGATGACACTTTTGTGGTGATAGGTGTTGGATGTTTTGGAGGGTGTATGTTTTTTCCAGGTAAAGGTAGTAATGGACATGATTTGTTTTTGATAGGTGTTGGAGTAGGAAGCACTCTTATTAAGGTGGATAGATGTGGGCCCAAAATAGAGGGCAATGATGATGGTGGGGAAGGAGTTCTCCAGCATGGTTTAGTTGCCTTCTTTAGTTTGGTGCGAGGACCACTATTGTGTGGGGCAAGGTTCAAGTCTACCTTCACTTGTGGGTGAGTGAGGTTTGATATGGGGTGAACACCGAGAGTTTTAACCTGTCTCGGTATGGTGGATACCTGTGAGGGTTTGGGTTTAGGTGTGAGTGGAAGCGTGTGAGACATAGTAATCTCAGGTAAAAGGCGAGAGAAAATCGTCACTGGATCTCCCTCGGTTGAAGTGGGTGAAGTGACAAGTTCTTCTCTTAGTGGAGAAGGGATTGGATAAGGTGGCTCTTCTAAAGGATAGAGCGCAGGGATGATCATGGTTTTGATGTGTGGTCTAAGAGCGGGGAAAGTGTGATCCCCCATTGATGATAAGAAGGATGAGGGCAAGGCTACCGGTGTTGGTGCCATCAAAACATCCTCCAATATGGGAGAGGTCAAAGTAGCCTCTCCTACATGTGAAATGGGGTTGATGGAGGACTATTCTCCATTAGTGGAGGACAAATAGGAGAAGAAGGCTCTTCTACCTGTGGTGGACAAATAGGAGAAGAAGGTTCTTTTACCTGTGGTGGACAAATAGGAGAAGAAGACTCTTTTACCTGTGGTAGAGAGATAGGTTGACTAACCTCTTCAGACTATGGGAGAGGTTGGTCAGGGATGAAAGGAGAAACCATGTCAACCGTACGTATATTACACTCTTGGAGGTCATCGGCCATGGTCTGGACATTGTTTTGACTAGGGGGATGGTTAGGGAATGGTTGTCTAAAGATGTCTATGTTTTGGTTAGCTGGTGCATTTGGGTTATCCAAAACAAGATCCCCTTTGTCCAGCATGTCCTGAATAACATTTTTGAAGGTTTTACAATTATCTATGTCATGACCTTTGACACAATGATAATTACAAAAGTCATTTTCCCTATACCATATAGGGATGGCTTTTGAGGGATCAAATTGAGGTGGTGGTCAAATTTGAGGGAGATTGAGGACCTCCTGCTTGACTAGTTTATCTAACACGGAAGCGTATGATTCTCCTATTGGAGTGTATTGATGCTGTATGTATCATTGTTGGAATTGTTTTGTGATGTATTGTGATGTGGAGGGGTCAGATTGGTTAGTTGTGGTAGATGATGATCTAATGACCACAGCATTTGCTGACCCCTTGGACTTGGAATGGGAAGAAGAAGGTCTGGAAGAAGAGTCATTGGCTTTTGCGTTGGTATTTTTACTATGCAATTTGACTCTATCCTCTTCGACAACGTGGAGTTCAAGCTTTCGAGCCATGGTAAAAGCTTCATCAAATGTATGGAATGTTTGAACCCACAGAGTGGATGAGATGTGCTTGGCACATGCTCATGAAAAGAGCTTGATGAGCTCAAGTTGAGGTAATGAAAAGGAGAGTTGGTTAATCAAACCTCTCTAACAGGTAATGAAGTCAGCTATTAACTCATCGTAAAATTATTTAATAGAATATAGGTCTGTGATGGAGACCTTTTTGGTGATGTTAATTGAGAAGTGGTCAAGAAATAATTGGGTGAGTTGAGTGAAGGTAAAAAGAGAATGACTGGTAATAGAGCTATACCAATCAAGGGCGGCACCGGAAAGTGACATGGGAAACGTGCGAAGTAATAACACATTGTCGTGTGTTATAAGGTAGCAAGTGTGTCTAAACACTTGTAGATGTTGTTGTGGGTCCTCTTTACTTTGAAAGCGAGTAAATTTTAGGAGTTCCCACTGGCTAGGATATGATTGAATTGGGACTAAAGGGTGAATGGGTTCATTGCAGATTTGTTCATATGAAAGAACATTGCTTGAACCAGAAATGGATGTCTCAAGGTTAGACATCTTATCCATCAGCATCTTGATTAGATCGACTGATGGATTGCTAGGTGTGGCACCCCATAAGTTATAAGGTACCTAGAAGGCGTTGGGAGGGGCGTATGATGTACTTGGTTGCATTTGTGTAGGCGCAACATATTGGTAGTTCGTCATGGGGATTGATGTTGAGGCCAAGGGGGCTTGCACCGTGAAGCTAGAGGGCACAACTTGACTAGATGGTGCCAAAGGTGGTTGAGTGGTGGAAACACTAGTAAAAGGATAGGTAGTCACTCTTGTATTTATGGGTGTAAGAGTGGGTGGGATAGAAACAATCAAGTTCTGAAAAGGCATTGAACTTGTTTGAATTGTTTGTGGTTGAGGGGGTACAAAAACCCCGATGGAGGTAGGTCTAGAAATAAAAGGGGAGGCCAAATATTAAACATTGGCCATGGTTGGGTTAGTGGTTGAGGCAATGGCCTGAGTAGCAGATGTTGTTGATATCATTGCCGCTTCAGTCAAGGAAGTTGGAATCCCATAAATTGGGTTACTTGAAAGATCTCGCATTTGGATTCTTGCGAGATAGTGTTGGAGAGCCTTGATGTTAAGGTCAAGGAATCTCTCAAAGTCTTGATCCCCTTCAGGAATAATAAGTGGTTGATTTGGAGTTGGTTGAATAGGAGTACGCTCAGTATCTGAAGGATACTCCATTAGAGGACTTGTTATGGAGGGTGAAGGTGGAAGTGGTTGTTACCTTGCGTAGTCAATAAGAGTTTTGGCTTGACTATGTGTCAAAGCCATCCAAGATGAAATGTGTTCAAGTTCTAAAAACTGTGTATGCCAATTTTAGAAGACCCAAAATGTGTGTTTAACAGCAAAAAGTCAGGTTTTAAAGTTGCTATTTTGGAAAGAAAATTTTTGACAGTGATCGACGTCGGTGGTATGACCAATGTCGATGAAGATAGTTGCTGACGTCGGTGGAAAAATTGATGTTGGTGAAGATAAGTTTCTGACATTGGTGTAAAAACTAATATCGGTGTCTGTGTGTTTCCAAAAACTCAAAAAATTGAAAGTTTTTGGAAAAAAGGAGAAATTTTGAGGTGTTTTTAGACCTCAAAATAATGTGACCTTACCAACTCAAAAAACTAGATAAGAACAACAGAAATGATGACAGCAAGCAACCTCTAAACGTTAAATTCCTAAGAATAAATTTTAGAGTCGTGGTGGCTTATGCCTTAGAAGAATGTGTTGGAAGTTGGGCTTTTATAATGGGTCCCAAAGAGGAAGTCTAAGGTTGGTTTCAGGTTATGTTTTGGTGCTCAAAATTCTATGTTAGGTTCTGTACAAGGCCTGGTGCTAGGGGCTTGCTCCCTTCACTTCACGAACCCAGAGCTGAGCTGGGCCGCTTAGCCAATATATACTTTGCCTATAGTTTATACTTTGCCAGAGAACAGAGTGGGTCCTCCCCTTAGTTGTGAAGTCCAAGTAGGATCACCAAGAAGGGTAAGGTATCCTCTAGGTGGTGAAATCCTAATCGGGCCTTGTCTCAGGTATGTTTAGATGTTTGATTTTGTGAATGTGGTCAGGTTGTGTAACATATGTGCACTATGATTTATTCATAATGAATTTTAATTACTAAATGAGAGGGCTAAATATGCATTCAAGAAGGAATGAAATGCAATAGTGTTTTTAACCCAAATTGAAATGTTTTGTTCAGATGCAAACAAGTGAGGAAAAGCTTAAGAGTATGAATTTTCACTACTCTAAGATGCAAGGAAATAAGGGACAAGAAGAAAAAGAAAGATATTCTTTTTAACTTGTGTTAATGGTGTCTTTTCAAAATAAAGAGATAGAAGAAGGATGCAAGGAGAGAAAAATTTTCCTAATGCACCTATATGAAAGTTTGCTTTTAGAAGAAATGAACCCAAGAAAAACTCCAGGGTCCCACTGGGCGTGTTAGAATGTTTCTACTCATTTTTGCTTTTTATATTCAGAAGAAGGAAACTAAAGTTAAGGGGTCAGGGGTTTGTACGTTACCCAGATTAAGTTTCGCACTGTATCCAAACGTTGTAGGAGCTCCTCTTTGGCTATGGAGGAAGACACCTGTAGATAAGAATAAGACTTAAATAGAAAAATGTTAGAGATAGATATGGTGGACTACCAAGCGATATGCTCAGTCCCAGAAGTGCAAAGACTTCCTTGAGGGATGATAGTCCACTTATTTGACAAAAGAGTGTTTAATAAAAGAAATGGTGAAAGACTAAGAAAGAGAAATAAAGATAACGCATACCTATTTTTTGTAGTTAGTCTTTCACAATCACTGACGTCGGTAGTCTTGCCAGTGTTAGTTGGTCAAATGTGTTGTCATCGGTTAGTCTGCCAACGTCGATAGGGGAAATGGTCTTTGGACGGGTCTTAGGTTGTGTCTGTGGTTGACAAAGGAGTCTAGAAGGAGTCTAAAGGTCTGTGCAGGGTTGCAGGACAGTGAGTAGGCTCTGAGAAGGACAAAGGTCAAGGATAGGTATGAGAAGAGGGTCAGGTTAAGAGGAAGGCTTTTCAGCCTCTCCAGGAAGAAAGCCGGGTTTGGTCTCAATATTACTCAGAAATAGCAAATGGACTAATTACCAATACATTCTAAAAATACTAAAATAAGATATAAGAATGCTTAGCTCTGCTTGGTGGAGAACCAGAGGTGATTGAATGCTTATTCCTATTACGGCTGATGTCGAGGTCCTCATGCAATGTTCCAATTCAATTTGGAGTGACTTGCATAGAGCTTTTGTAGCAAAGGGAGCATTAGTTAGAGTTTGATGATCGGTCTTAGAGAGTGCATGTTGATGTCCAAGAGTCTGAGAGGAAGAGTGAGAGAGAGATTTAGGATCCGGATTGATTAGTGATTTGAGAGCCAGAGGTCGATTAGAACTCAGTTTAAGAAACTGACATTGGCGATCATGTCGGTGTCAGCCGATAGTTGACCGACATCAGTGGCTAGAGAATGGGTAAAAGGGCTATTTTTATCCCTTTGCCTGTTTCTCCATCTGTCATGTGCATTTGCCATTGGAGAACGGTCAAAAGGTGAGGTTATTAAGCATGAGTGTTGGTTAGGCGATTGGAAAGGAGTGAGAATAGGTCTTAGATAGATGACTTAGTCTCAAGGTGAGTCATAGGGTAGGAAATGGTCTTAGTGGTGAGGTGTCCTAGGTGATGTCATTAATTTAAAATAAATAATTTATTTTAAATTAATAAGTGTGTAAGGGACCAAGGGGAGTCGACACAATTTAGGTGTCTACACTTCCTTTATAGGCTATGGAGTTGATTAAGGTAGGTTGGAGGTGGTATGTTGAGGATTTATCTAACTTTGGTAGGGTCTACTTTGATTCCTCAAAGAGAGATGATAAAGCCAAGAAGCTTTACATATAAGACCCTAAAAACACATTTCTTGGGGTTAAGTCAAACATAAAAATGGATTAAGCACTCAAAGATAATTTTGAGAACATTTAGATGGTATTTTTGATATTCAGATTTCCCAAGGAGATCATCTACATAGTCCTCTATGATTTTATGGATGAGATCATGGAAGATGTAGGTTATCACATGATGATAGGTTACTCCAGAATTCTTCAGACCAAATGGCATGACCCCATAGTAGAAGGTTCCCCATGGGGTGATGAAGGAAGTTTTATGTTGATCCTTGGGGGAAATCAATATTTTATTATATCCCTAGAAATTGTCTATGAGAGACAACATCTCATGTTCAGCTGTAAGATCAACAAGTTGGTTGATACTAGGCAAAGGTAAGCCATCATTTGGACAAGCAAGGTTGAGGTCATGAAAGTTAATATAGAGGCAAAGTCCCCCTATGGGTTTGGTGATGGGAAAAATATTAGAAACCCATTATGGGTAGTCAATGGGTTTGATGAAGTCAAAAGATAAGAGATGTTAAAGCTCTTCTTTGAATAAAAGGGCGATGTGAGGGTGCATCTTGCAAAGCTTTTATTTGTTAGGTTAAGCATTGAGATGGATGAAAATATTATGGAGAGATATATAAGGGTTGATTTTGGTCATATCCTAACAAGACTAAGCAAATGTTATGCTTCGGTCATATAGGAAAAAAGGGTAATCCTATTGCTCTAAAGAATCTAAGGATTGACTAATCTTTACAATGTGAGGTTTATCTTGATTACCCAAGTTGACATCAATAATGGATTCATTCAACATGGTTTAGTTCTTAAGAGGAAAGGATTTGTTGATAGAAGAATCCCATGTGCCAAGATAAGTGAGAATGGAATCATCATCCTGATGTTAGATGGTATTTATGGTAGGATAATCATTTTTTAGGATTTTAAGATGAATGAGAGGAAGGGTTTTATTTTGTCCATCCTTTTGATAGGTTAGGGGGTCTAAACTAATGGTATTGACTAAAAAAATTAGGAGGAATGATTTTGAAATCTTAAGACTTCAAAGGAGATTGAGTTAGTGAGGATGGGACATCCTCATCAATGGTGGTGATGGGTTTAGTTGAATCAGTAGGTTTTTTTGGTGGTACGAACCCAAGGTCAAATAACTCATGAGGTATCTATAGTTTGATCAATAGTAACTCATGAGGTCCATGTTCATAATGGCCAAGGCCAAATCCCTTCTAGGCACACCTATAAAAGTACAATTTGGAAAATATAGGTTTATCTAGATAGGATAAGTTAGAGGTAAATGGTTGGGTGGAAGAGGTAGTTGTAGAAGTAAGATGTGGATAATCAAGTCCCCCATAGATTAAGTTGGTTTGATAGTTGGAAGGCTCAAAAATAATGATGGATCTGATATTGGGGTCATAACTAAGATCATGGTCAAGGTTCCCATACTCTTGAGGAGTAGGGAAAGCATCCAAGGCTAAAATATGATACTCCCCTAGTGAGAGACGTTGGAATATGGGTTGTAAGGGGTCCTTTACGAGGATCTGAGAAGGGATAGAGGAGCTAGTTGAAGCTTCATAGATGGTACGAGTGGAGTTGTTATTGATTGGTGGTAAAGTAGATGAGGAAGGAAGAAGAACACTATTGGGTCAATATGTCATGTTATAAGATACGAAAGGACTAGGGTCAGCTTGCATGGTGAAGACTTGACCCTCATGTTTGAATTTGGCACATCGATGCAAGGTGGATGGGACATAACTCATGGCATGGGTCCAAGGGCATCCAAGTTAGATGTTGTATTATAACTAACCTTCTGTAACATAAAAGATCTCTATAGTTGTGTGAGGTCCCAAGCGGATGTGGAGGATGGTTGTTCCCAAGGTAGTGGCCGTAGTATCATTAAAGGAGTAGAGAACTATTATAGTTTTTGACACAATATTCTTTGGAAATTAGAGTTGGTCATAAGCATGAGAGGAGATAATGTTAATACTATCTCTTCCATCAATCATCACCCTTTTGATTCAAGTTTGATTGATGTAAGTAGTGATGAAGAGGGTAGGATCAAGATCTTCAAAATGAAAAGAAGGTATCTCTGAATCCTAGAATGTGAAAAAGGTAGAAAGTTGAAGGGCTTCAATAAAGGATGCAAGAGGTTGAAGTTTATGGGGTTGGACTTATATAGATTGTAGGGCCTCTATCAATGTTTGATGATGATGGGGTGAGGTGTTGATAAGTTTGTAAAGGCTCATCTTCACCAATTTTTGGTGAAGTTTTTTCAACACTACATGTTGAATAGATTCAGAAGGGTTGGAAGGAGAAGCACCCAAAATGGATATTTTGGGTTTTGGTGAAGGTGATGGTAAAGGTACTTGGGTTTAGTTGGAAGGTTGAGGGGTAGAAGGATATGTCTATGGAATGGACACTTTGGCTTTTCTCTTATCCCTTTGTTGGCCTCGAGATCAGGTAACCATATGGATAGTGTGGATTAGGGGAGGTGTTGGGATAGAAGGCTACTTTAGTTCCTCCTCAATTTTAGATGAGAGTGGATGAGTAGGTAATTTTTTTATGGGTTTGTTTGGTGGTTGGGTTGGTAATGGGATCAAGGGAGATTCATCTGATAATGGATCATCCTCATCCCATAAGTTATGGACAAATGCTTGGAGAGCTTTGTAGTTTTCTATGTCATGTCTAGGTGTCCTATAATATGAAAAGATTAGACTATCATTGAACCAAGATGGTTTAGGAATTGAAGGGTCAAAGGGTTTGATAGGTGGTAGGATCAAGGAAGAGGTTTACAACAAAAGTTGTATAATGGTTGAATAAGATTCAAGCAAAGGTGTTGGGGGTGGTGGGTTTTTGGTTTTAGGAGTGGGAGACTTCTTAGAAGTAGGATTCACCATGGAAGTTGTAGGTGGTGGAATGGTTTTGGTAGGTGGTTTTGGTTGGGATTTCTTGGTTGTGGTTGGTTTTGAGGTGGATGCTTTGGGGATGGATAATTTGGATGATGAAGGTTTGGAAATATATGGGAAGGTAGAGGTAGATAGATTAGTTTAAAATGATGGGGAGTTTGATGATTTGGTGGGGATAGGTAAAGGTAGAATTAAAGGAGAATGTTTAATTTGGGTAGTTGTGGGAGGGTTCATCTTCGTGGTATAAGGATGACCTCCTAGGATGGTTGAAGGATGGGGTCCTAATATATAAGGTAAGTGGGAAGGAGGTGGTATGGTTATGGTTTAAGGTGGGAGTTTAGGTGGCTCCACCTTCTTAGTTATTTTGGTTAATGTTTTCTTTGGTGGACTAGATAGGGTTAAGTCCAACTTTAAATATGGGTGAGCAAGACTAGGAGTAGGAAGTATTCCTAGATTCTTAATGGGTTTGGTTAGAGAAGTGTAAGGTATTTTGATAATTTTAGATGGAGGTGGGTTGGATGGTTTCCCCATGGTTTTGGAGGGAGAAGTGTTTGATGAAGAGATTGAGGTGATGATAGGTTTGACAGTGGATGAAAGTGAGGTTGAATGTTTAGGTTTATTTTGATAGGGGAGCAAAAGATGATGCCAAAAGGTGGCTCTATCCATATTGGGTTGAGAAGAGAATTCTAGACTTTGGACCAATCTAGAAAAAGGTTTGTAAATTAGTTTGATTCCTTTGTCATTGCTTTCAAAGATTAAGCCCATAGGTTGAGGTACGGGGATGGTTTCTTCACCTTTGTCCTTGATGAAAGATTTAAAGATTTGGGAAGATCTTCTTCCATGTAGGGAGTAGGTAAGGTGATCTCTTTTTGTGGAATGGTTTCTAAAGAGAGAATGGGTGGTTTTATGATGGGGGAGGAAGTTGTGATGGCCTCAAGTGAAGGAATATAGGTGGTGACTTCCTTTGCTTGGGTGTCTAAAGTAATGGAGGGTGATTCTACCACTTTAATGAGTGGAGTGGAGGAAGAGGTAATTGAGGTAATGGTTTCCTCCTTTAATATTTTTATCAAAGGAGAGGTGGGTAGGTCCCTGGTCTCATCAAGTGAAGAAAGAGAGGTGGTTATTTCCTCTATTTGGTTATTCATAGGAATGGTGGGTAATTCTACCACTTCAACAAGTGAAGTGGAGGAAGAGGTAGTTGAGGCAATGGTTTCCTTAATGATAGGTTCACTGATAATAACATTGACCATATGGATCTCACGAGCATGAGATGATTCCAATTTACTGTTATCATGGTTGGTAGAAGGAGCATGATTAAGAAAAGGTTACCAAAGATGTCAAGGGATTGATTTGGGGGTGCATTGGGATTATCAAATGCATGTTCTCCCTTATCCATTAAGTTTTGGATAATTATTTTGAAGGTGTTGCACCTACTAACATCATGTCTAACGATATGGTGTAAAGCACATAGATCATTCTCATTGTACCAACTAGGTGTAGGGTGAGAAGCATCAAATTGTTGGGGAGGTTTGATGGGGGGAAGCTGTATGATGTTGGCTTTGATCAACTTGTCTACAACTATATCATAAGACTCCCCTAATAGAGTATATTATTTTGAGGTATCTTGGTTTTAATTTTGGCTTTGTTGATTATAGGAGTTAGAGGAATTGGTTTGGTTGGGTTGGTTAACAATTAGAGATGGAGCAGTTTTAAGGACTACCATGTTTGTAGTTGCCTTTGGTTTTGTTTTGGGGTGGTTAGATTGGTTGGTGGTTTTGGATGAAGAAGGATCATTGGATTTGAAGCTAGAATTTTTATTTCTTATTTTCAATTTCCCCTCATTAATGGCTTTGATTTCTAGTTTGCATGCCATGGTGAAAGCCTCATCAAAGGTTCTGAAAGTTTGAACTTGGAGAGTAGGGGAAATGTGTTTGGAACAACCCCAAGAGAAAATTTCAATCAACTTAGGTTGTGGTAAAGAGAAAGAGATTTGGTTGATAAGACCTCTTCATCTAGCTATGAAATTGGCAATTGATTCATCATCAAATTACTTGATGGCGTAAAGGTCTATGATACAGACCTTTTTAGATATATTGATAGAGAAGTGATATAAAAAGGTTTGGGCAAGATGGGAAAAGGAAAATATGGAGTGCTTGGTCAGATCACTATACCAATCCAAGGCTGGTCTAGATAAAGACATAGGAAAGGTGTGAAGGAGAAGAGCATCATCATATGCAATCAAGTAGTAAGAATGATGAAATTCTCTTAAGTTTTGTTGGGGGTCCTCCTTGTTTTATAACTTTGAAAACTTTGGTATTTACCATTGAGGAGGATTAAGGATAGATAGGAATGGATGGGTGAATAGGTTCATTGTAGATTTGATCATAAGACAAGAGGTTATGAACCCCAAAATAGAGGACTCTAGATTGGTCATTTTGTCCATTAACATTTTGACCAAATATGTTTGAGTTTGGGAAGCTCCATAATTGTGTGGTAAGTTTTGTTGAGGTTGGGTGGATGCAATATATGGATAAGTGATGGAAGGTTGAGATGATGCCACATATTGGTATGTGTTCATTAAAGTTTGGGATGATGCCACATAAGGGTGAATGGGCATAAAATGTTGGGTGGAAGGTGCTATGTATCCTTTTGGATTAGATACATATTGGTAGGATATCATGGGTAGTTGTTGAGGGATTGATATGGGTTTATTTGGAGGTATGAATGGGGTGGTGGATTGAGTTTGAGTGGTAACTCTTTTACTAATAGGTAGAAGGGTATGGGGTATAGAAATCACCAAATTTTGAAGTGGGGAAGAAATTGGTGGCTTGGTAGTGATAAGGGGAAAGGTAGAAATAGGGGTAGAATATATCTCTATGGTGTATTAAGTATGGGTAACAAGAGGTGAGGTTGCCAATATGTTGGAGGTGTTGGTTGGTGTAGGGGATGCTTGGTTATTGGTTGGGATGTTTGATTGAGTTTGGGTGGAGGTAGTGGATGGGATATTGGTGGAAGAAGATGCCTGGGTGATCATAAGTTGGCTAGAGGTAGTGAAAATCATTAAATGGGGTGGCATCCCATAAGGTGGATCCATAGGAGGGACCGAAGAACTAGGGGTGTAGTGAGATAAGGTATTGAGGTAATGTTGGAGGGCCATGGAGTTGCTATAAATGAAGGTAGTGAAATCCACATTACCCTCAATAACTATCTAAGGCATGGTAGGAGGGGAAAAAAGATGACGAGAACTCTCAATATCCAAAGTGTACTCCATAGAGGAAGAAAAATAGGGAGATGGTTCTTGGTTGGTTTGATTCCTCAACTGTTGTCTAGTAAAGACCATGTGAGGAATAGAAAACAAATGATGAAAATTTCACAACTCAAACACAAAGCAAGCAAAAGGAAAAATATCTCAAGGAAATGAAAACATACACTAGATTGTGTTTAAATACTTAGGATACTTTTTAGATCACTTTTGGCTTATGCCTTAGAAAGTGTGAAGAAGAAATTTGGTTTGTAGATCAGGTACTAAAGAGAACGTCTATGGTTGGTTTTAGGTGTTAAAGGCTCTTAGAATCTATATTGAAAGTCAATACATGGATTGATATTATGTCCTACCCCCTCACTTCAGACATCAAAATGATAAGGGTGTCAGGTGCATAGCCAAGATATACTAAATTTTAGAGTTTAGACTCAACTAGAGAGTTGAGTTTTAGTTTCTCTTCTTGGTAATGACCTTTAAGTAAGATAGCCAAAGGGTAAGGTTTATCACTCGGTATGAAATCCTAGTCAGGCCTTATGTCAATTTTTTTGATGTGTTGATTGATTATGTGGTTTGGTAAAGTGTGTGAGAACAAGAGTGAAAATATGATTGATTACTTTGCTTTTAAGTTAACTAGATGAACTAAAAACATGCAAGCAATCAATGTATGTAAGGTTTATTTTATACCCAAAAGAAATTTTCAATTTTATTATATGAGCATAGAATAAAGGAATAAAAGGGTACCTAGATGATGTTAGGTCCCATCGGGCATGCCAAAATGTTTCTCTTAATTTCTTCTCATTTCTTTATTAAGGAAGAAGGTAAGAAATTAATAATAAGGGTGTGATAGAAGAACCTAGTTTGTGTGTGTGTGTGATCTAGATGAGTGTGGAGAGATCTTTTTTGTCTTGGAAAGATGACTTGTAGATAATAAATCACTCATACAAAGAGGTTGTTAGAAAGATAGTAAGGTAGACTACCTAGCGTGAGATTCCTAGGATGTTGTTAATCCACTCTTTCATAACAGTTAAGTTGAAGGAGATAAATATAAAATACTTGCATCAAATTACATAAAGAACTGAAATGAAATAAAAGAAGAAATATATGTTTGATAAAGGAAATAAACTAAATATAGAAATAATAGGTCAATACTAGTGCTAAAATATATTAGGTCAAGTTTAGAAAATTTGACAGGGGTCTGAGAATAGGTAGGGACATAGAAAGTTGGATTTGGTTGGGGTGAGGTGTTGGAAATAACTTGTTGTTATTTATTACCATAGTGACTATCAGTAATCAAGGTGATCATTGGCAGTTATTCTAACCATCGGTGGTTACCTATGGATTCTGAAGTTGCTTAGAAAAAGAGTTGTAGAATGGGTCAATGAATGGTCTGAGGTCTGTTTAGGTTTTGAGAGTTAAAAATTAAGATGTATAAAGTTTTTATTGGGTCAGGGAGGTGAGAAACCAAAATAAAAAAATTGGGATACAAATATACCTTTTTCTTGCTAAATGGTTGATGGATGATTGCTGAAGCAATTTTGGTAGAGCAATGGTACTTTGCCTTAAGAGCAATTTTGGTAGAGATTCATATCTCTATTGTAATTACTAAATTTTTAGAAGGAAGACTAGCTAGAAAGCTTGAATACTTGTGTGTTAGAATGCTTGTGATGATGGATCCTTTCTCACCTCCTACTCCCCTTATTTTATAGGCAAAGAGAGATGGAGGATAAAAGGTTCCCTAGGAGGTTGGCATGTTGATTTTGATACTTTATAGTTTTTTAGCAATGGGCAAGGGGGACATATTAAATTATGTCATGTTAGCTTGTACACAGCTTATATTTATGTTAGAACAAGGAAGACTTGAATTTTGACAGTCAACCTAACTATCAACAATCATGTTAACCATGGGTGGCTGATTATCTATATTTAAAGTGGTCAAAGTGAGTTAAAAGGGTTGGGTCAAGGGCTAGTTAATGACTTAGTGAGTTTAGTTAGCTAAATAGATAACTTGAGTCAAGGTCCAATGAGTTGGTCAGTGTGACAGGAAGGGGTAGGTGGTCTCTATAGGATCATGAAGCATTTAGACTTATAGAACCATTTTGTGTGTTTTTTTAGTGTTGACACACACCTCAATTACATCATCTAACCAAAACAAAAAATATTCCAGTCATAACTCTCCACTAATACCTTCTTTCTTTCTTGTCATCTTTCCTCTACTAGCCCTAGTCTCTCTTTTAGTAGCCTTTTTTCCACTTTTTCCAATGGTATGGATAGGGTAGGATATTACTTTAATAAAAAAAACTAGTTTTCAAATAACCTCTATTAATTTATTACTCTCTAAGGGTTTTATTGGCCCAACTCCACTCAAAGAAGCCCTTTTCCAGACCTTGACTAGACCTACTTAGGTCTCTACACCCTTGTTTCAAACACAATCACCTTATTCCATACACTATCATACCATAAAAAAATAAAAATCTTAAAATCTATTATGGAAATTGAAAACCCAATTCATCACCAAATTTCATAGGTTTTTGATGGTGAAATCTCTCACAATGTCAATTTTATTTTCTAAACCCTAGTTCAGGGTTTTCCTTGCTTGTGTCCACCTAAGAAGGGTTATTTTGGTGTATTACATTTTTAAACAAGTTTTAGCATTATTTAATGATTTAATAGGGTATTAATTATTCCTATTAACCTTATTATCATGTTTATATCCTCTTGAACACCTCTATTTATCAATTTGCATGAGTTTTTGGTTGGACTATATGATTGTATGTGAGGATAAATTATTCTTACAGGGTCTGAGTATAATGTTTTATGAAATATATATTAAAAAAAATTGAAAACACATCAATAACCTTAAGAAAATTTAAATATGTACTTACCAACATAAATAGGTAATCAACTAAATTACATATAATCTTTTCTTTTACAAAATTTATACATAGTCTTCTTCTTTAACACAGAACATAGGAAACACATGGTATCATCAGTTAGTTATCAAACTAATAAAATCTTATTAACATTATTGGATTTAACATCCATTATTATTTTAATCCATCATAATTCACCTCCAAAACTATCTCCTTGCATAAGCATTTAAAAGTTTTATATGACCTATATTTTATACAATAGTTCTTGATTCCCTCTAAGAATGTTGATAGAATCCAGCCACCCTAATTCCTA
The DNA here is from genome assembly GCA_037957365.1 of Torreya grandis. Lineage (NCBI taxonomy): Eukaryota > Viridiplantae > Streptophyta > Pinopsida > Cupressales > Taxaceae > Torreya > Torreya grandis. The sequence continues at coordinate 2,521,901 of JARHVA010000799.1, forward strand.
TCATACCTATATGAAGGACTCATTATTTGACTAAAGTATGTAAATAAATAACATTTAACCTTTCTAGAGCCCAATCAAAAATACCACACTATTGAAACTCCTTCAAACATGACTGAGGACACAAAACTTGAAAAGAGAATTCAAAAATTCAAATTAACTGAATTGGTGGGAAAATTCCAATTTTATATTCTAACCTATCTAAGAAAACTTTGACACTTGGAGAATATTATTAAGTTTATATTATAACTCCTAAATTCCTTAGAACAACTAAAACAATCTACATGATCCCTAGATAACTTGTTCAAGTCAAAATTATGCAAACAAAAATAAGACTAGTTCACCCTTAGAAGGATGCTACTACATCATTTTCTTTCAAGTACTTAGAAGGTAGGGAGCCAATCACCATTCTTATTTAAGATCATTTTTTTGGTGGCTCGCATGTCTAGAACTTCATGATATCAAATAAGGATTTGATTAAAATAGGGTCTAAATGGCAGATCAAAAATGGTTATAAGATGGATTTTTGGAAAGACATTTGGGTCTTAGAGATTCCTCTTACTCAGAGTGACATAGGCTAGCAATTACAAGAAAATATTCAGAACAAATATGGGTATAAAGTTCGTTAGTATTGGTAGGAGTTGGAAGGAGCTGAATGCTGGAAAAGTTTGAGTTTAGATAGCTTAAATCAGGAGGATACACTGAGTGTATCAAATCCAAATAATTTGTTGAGAAATTTCCATATACCTAGCACCAATAGAGATGATCAGTGTGTTTGGAAGGACTCATTCAATGGTCACTACAAATTCAAATCAGGATATGATATTCTTGTAAAAGAACCCAAAGGCAACTATAGTTGGGAGATATTATGGGATAAATGGCTAATTCATAAAATAAATTTCTTTCTTTGGGTTGTGGTTTAGGACATAATTCTTATAGTTGATAACTTAAGGAGAGGGTGTATCTTAACCAACAAATGTGTTCTCTGTGAAAAATATAATGAATCTGTATTTCATTTTCTAGTGATATGATCTTTCTCTCAAGAGATATGGAACTATTTTTTTAATAAATTTAATGTCTATTGGGCACAAGTTAGTTATATAATGGAAGTTTGGTAGCTATAAGGGTGCCCCTTTCAAAATGATCTACTCAATAAAATTTGGAAACTTGCATTGCCTCATATTATATGGGGATATTGGGGAGAGTGCAACAATAAAATTTTTAGGGGGAATAGAAGTAATAGCAAAGGTATCTTAACCAATAGATGTGTTCTCTATGAAAAGGACAATGAATCTATATTTCATTTGCTAATGAGATGCTCTTTCTCTCAGAAGATACGGAGCTAATTTTTTAACAAATTTAACATCTACTAGGTACAAATTGGTTCTATAATGGAAGTTTGGTAGTCATGGGGGTGTCAATTTCAAAATGATCTACTCAAGAAAATTTGGAAACTTGTACTGCCTCATATCATATGGGGCATTTGGGGAGAGTGAAACAATAGAATTTTTAGGGGGAAGAGAAGTAACAACAAAGTTATTTTCAAAAGAATATTTGATAACATTTTGGAGAATTACAATATTGTTCCTATCAAAAAAGGTAAAATTCTACTATCGTATGAACAAGTTCTACCTCACGATTGGCAAATTGATACCTCTAAGTTGAAAGAAGAAATTAGGAAAATAACTAAATGAAAACTACCCCCTTTGGGTTGGATGAAGCTCAATTTTTATGGAGCTTCAAAATGGAATCCAAGCCTAGCTGGAGGAGTTGAAATTATAAGAGATCATCAAGGTAATTTGGTTGTAGTGTATGCTAGAGATATGGAGTTAACTCTAACCACTAGGCTAAAGCTATTTCAACTTTATGGGGGATAAAATTGGTGAAACATTTGAGAGTCTAAAAGTTCATAATAGAGGGTGACTCTCTAAATATTTTAAATTTTTTGTCTAAAAAAAAATTATCTAGTCCATTAAACAAGTTATAAAAGAAGCTATAGGTATTATAGACTCCTTGCAACAAGTTATTATTCAACACATTTATAGGAAAGGAAACTCTATATCAGATTGGTTCGCCAATAAGGGTGTGACCTCTTTCAGTCAATAATCATATATGGATTATGAAGATCTCCCTAGGGACCTTATACTAAGGATAAAGATGAAGGTTCTTCTAATGTATAAAGCCTTGAACATAATGGGGAAGCCTCTAATTCTTAAAATAAAAATATATCGAGACCTTTATTTTAGTCTAGGTATTTTATTAGATTGGTTAATATTTTTGGGGCTTCTTGAGAAGCTTCTATAATTGTTGCAAAATCTAATAGACTGCCCAACTACCAAAAGCATCATAATTACCTTTCAGCTCTACTTTGTGAAACCTAAAGTCCAGAGTAGGGGAAGGTTCTTTCACCTCTGTTTATGCAGTCCTAGGAACAATATGGGATTACCTAATATAATAGAACCAAAAATGCTACAATAAGTGAAAAAGAATGAGATAATTTGGGAAGCTTTCAAAGTGGGGGATTTTACAGGCTTTATGGAAAAGATATAAGGGCATGATAGGCGCATTTCAATCATGTTTGTAATGATTTAGAAGATAGAAATGTAATTAAAAATAGAGTTACTTTACAAATCATAGAGGAAATCATTGGTCACATTACTTGTTTAGCTATTGAGGAAACTAAAATCTACAAATCTTCTAGAGACTACAAAAGGGACAAGTAGATATTCCTAGAAGGGGAACACCTAGAATTATTGTACAATAGGTGTTATCGAGAATCACTGCCTAGGACATTTGTTGAGGTCACCTATCATCTGATGCAATATGTAACCATGAAAGGTAGGTTTTAGATGGTATTTATTTATGATGTTGAATTATTTTAGGCATGGCATTCCTTTTAATCTACCTTTCTTCATTCACATTCACTTGAAGTTTTGGTTTTGAAGTTCAAGCATGGCTATTATTTAGCACTAAGGAATGAAGGGGTGATTTACCACATTAATAAATAATTTAAGGGTATGAATTAAGTTAACCCAACTATTTTTAGCCTCTAAATAAATCTATAAAGGGTGCCTCTATTGACATTAGGAAAATCAAAAAAGTTTGGATTAAATATCTTGGGAGCTTGAGCAGGGCTATAGAGGTCAATAATCCCTTTAGTCCTATTAAGAAAATGTCCAATGTTCTTGAGGAGAAAACTAATAATATCCAAGATAATATCAAGAAAAACCTAAGAAGTGCAAGGGAGGGGAATAAGGATGAGGGCAAGGTGATGTGTTAGATCAAAATGAGATTCCTAAGGTTGAGAAAGAAATGACTAAAGATGATTCCAAAGGAAAAGGTAAGAAATCAACATAAAAGAAACATAAAGATTTGAATGAACATGTATTACAGGTCTTGAACAACATCTCCATGTAATTGGATTCATTCCCAATACATGATAATACATCCCTACAACTTCTCACTTTTTCTTGGTTTTCTTACTATCTACATCATTAGGTCTATTATTGATAGGTCAAATTGGATGAATGATTTAACATTCTTTAGGGATATAAACTATTCATAAACCATCATAGACAGCAATTACATGTCTCAAGCTTTGTCATACATCCATTTAGCAACTTGGACTTGGTCAACTCTATTTGCTATAACAAATTTTTGAGAAACAAGACCTTTTTATAGGGTCCACTCACTTACCTATCAAACCAATCACAACTGGAGGTTCCTGGGAGAATTGACTACATGCTCCAATCACTTATTTATCCCTTTTAGATAATTCTAGGTTGTTTTGAACAAGATCTTTCACATCAGGTCATTATTAGGGTTCTTTAAGGGTTTAAACCATCTTCCAGTCTTAATGATCATTCATAAAGCATAGACCCTCATTACAAAAACTAATGCTTTGAAATTTGAGTTAGGATCCTTTTCCATCTACCATGAATATATTAGGTCCTCATGTATATACTGCACATGCCACTGAACACTTGAAACACCTTCTCAAGTAGATAACTCTTCATTATGCACAATCAAGAGACCTTAAAACTTATTTTCATGCATTTTATTAAAAAATTTGACCTCATAATTGGTCAACACACCTGATAAAACCTATCACACCATTGAAAAGTCTCACATGCACATTCTTATCTTGAAATCTAGATCTCATACCTCATTTGATCACCATCTCTCTCTTTGTTCTTTAGACCTTGACCTGCAAGATAAACTAGTCCTTGAAACTATCCTTATAGACATTTTCCAAGATATCAATACCTCATATACATGTCATAAAATCTCTCAACATGCTCAACCACTACCATAAATTCTTCATTTGCCTTGACAATACCTCATGACACCTCATTAGGTCAAATAGGGTCTAGAACTAGTTTAGTTGCATGCTAGGTTTGTAGGACCTACCCCTATAAGATCACTCTAAGACTCTCATGAGTGATCTAATTCCTCATATTCATGATTAAACAACCTCATATAGCCTCTTATGCCTCTTTGAATATCATACTTATACCTTCTCATAAGGTCTCTGCATGCCATGACCAGTCTTAGACTACTCAAGCATTTGACCTTCATGCCTCTTTTCATGTTTTCAACACCTCAATATCATGATCATAATCTCAATATCATGTCATAAAATCACTGTCATGTTTGAACAATGTCAAAAATCCTTCTACAACCTTATCTCACCATGCAACCAAGCTTATGCCTTTACATAAGGACTCTGCATACCATAACTAAGATTCACAATCCACCTTGTCCTCAAATATACTTGATATCAAAATTATATAGCCTTTATAGGCCTAATAATATCTAAATCATTATGCCACCATGCCTCTTTATGCACAATACTAGGCATCCTATGTTCATACCTTTTCAATACACCATAAGGCTCAAACACTTGACAACTTACCTTGATTATCCTTCACTAGATCAACACCAATCTTGACATAAGACTTCTAACAACAAAGACAACACTGAGCAACAAAATTGATGATTGATCATCTTTGACAACCTCATGATAATTCCTCAACTATATTTTCTTACCTGAACATCAACCTTCACTCATGCATACCTCAAAGACCACTGACCATGTATCTTTACTAGATGCATCTAGACATTAATGAAAACACACTTTGATAGTAATTATATCATATTGACATCAATGACAATATTATGTTAACAAACTCCCCCTTTGTCATTTATGGAAAAACACATTATAGTCTAATCAATCTCTACTCCCCCAAATTGGTCTTTCTCCATGAAAATTTTTCCCCCTTTGACATTAATTACAAAGGATCATACATACTACAATTCCTAGAACCATTCCTTCTCCTTCTTTGAAAACTATCTTCATAAACTTCAAAATAACTTAGAGCTACCAATATCCCCCTTAGATCAAGCATAGTATTTAAATGAACTCTAATCACAATACCATACATCTTGTCCTTGACATGGATGTTATGACTCAAACTCACTAGGCTATCCCATTTTTTCTTATTTGTTAAATATTTTCTTCAAATGGACTCAAATATATAAGACGACTTACCTTCTTTTCTATACCTTGATGCCACAGAGATGAATGATATCCAACTTTATTTTTTATTCAAGATTTAGAAACATCCAACTTGTCTTCATGATTCTTCATATCTTCTTTATAATACACACCTATTATTAAATCTCATGAATTATCTAATTATCTCCCCCTATGTTGATGTTATCTTTTCTTTGAACTTTTTTTATTCTTGATTGGACCTTCAACCTTTCTTCACACCATAAAGACTATTTCTATCAACCTCTTAGCTCCTTAAACCATATCTAATCCATATACAACATGAAATGTTTTCTTATATTATTTCACTACTCATTAGATCTATAAAATACCTAGTTCACCATCTACCAGACTTTTATCTTACTTGATCACCTTCACCTCACACAACCATGGCATACTAAGCATATACACTTGTGATACATGACCCAAAGGTCATCTTCAAATGCTTATAACACCTTAAGGAACATACTCAAAGTATTTAAATTCATTAACATAATAATAAAAAATACTTATAATAAACTCAAATAAAAATATTATAAGCTCTAATGGCAACTATTGGTCTTGTAGACTAATTTGTTGATCTTCTCTCTCATAGTCCTTACTCAGCTAGACAAGCCATTTTAGATTCAATGTTCTAACCTCTTACAATAAATTATAAGATTATAAAAATAATGTGTGTATCATTCAAGTCCCAAACAACATCATTCTGTGCATTATATACATCAACTCATGATATTAAGTCTCAAACTCATCTCTGTAATTTCCTTACCAAGAACTGCCATTTTACCTTGAAGACCAATAATGATGAATTTGAATTCCAAAACCTATGTAGACATATTAAAATACTTATGATGCATAAATTTTATCTTTATATATCTTTAAACCATCTCTAAACACAAAAACACTAAGGTCTAATGGCAAATATTAGACATAAAGACCAATCTCTGGACCTCTCTCCTCATATGCACATCAGAACCAGATAAGTCAACTTATGAGCAACATTTTTTCATTATTATATCCAATATGAACATGTATTATAGGTATTTAAAAACATCTCCATGTAATTTTATTCATCCCTAATCCATGATAATACATCCCTAATCAACTTCTCACTTTTGCTTGATATTCTCATTGTCTGCATCATTAGGTCTATTAACGATAGGTCAACTTGGATGACTAGTTTAGCATAATTTAGGGATATAATTTAGGGATATAACATTATCATAAAACACCATGGATAAAAATTACAAGTCTCAAAATTTGTCCTCCATCTATTTATCAACTTTTACTTGGTTAACTTTGTCTACTATAGGAAATTTCTAAGAAATAAGGCTTACCTATAGGGTCCACTCACTTACCTATCAAAAAATAACACTCGGAGGTGCCTGGGAGAGTTTAATACATTATAAAATCACTTATATATCCATTTGAGACCATTTTGGGCTATTTTGAATAAGATATTACACATTGGTTCATTGTTAAGGTTCTTTGAGGGTTTAAACCATCTTCAAGTCTTAACAATCATTCATAAAGCATAGTTCCTCATTATAGAAACTAATGTTTATAAATTTGAGCTATGACCCCTCCCCATCTACCATGAATATCTTAGTTCCTCATACAGATGTTACACATGCCAACGAACACTTGAAAAACCTTTTTAGGTAGATAATTCTACATTTTGCACACTCGAGAGACCTTAAAATTTATTTTCATGCCTTTTATTTGAAAATTTGACCTTATAATTGGTCAACACACCTAGGAAAACCTATCACATCACTAAAAATTCTCACATTCTCATTTTTATTGACCAGTATCATCTATCTCCTCATTTAATCAATATTCAATTGATGTCTTATCAACCAGGGCTGGTATCTAAAGTTATTTGCAGTAAGATATGGGATGGTAGATCTAGAAGGTTGCTTATGGGGGTGCTTGTTGATCCTATTCTAACTTTGACTAAAGAAAGGAATGTGACCTAAACTACGTGATTTACACTTTTGCTAAAAAAAGAAAGAAATCAAATAAATCCACTCTTTTGATGGAAGTAAAAGATCACACTCCTATTTTACATTTGTAGGAAAAGTAAATTCACACTCCTACTTACGAAAGGAAATTTGATTCATACTTTTGATATAAAAGAAAACATACTTTGCATATAAAATAAATGAAATAAGAAAATTTTCTTTTTAAACTATGAATTCTTTTTGATGTTTTTATAAATAAATGCAAACAGTAACAAGATTCTAATTAATTATAACAATGAATTAATAAAATTGAACATAAATACCATACACAGTTCCTAGTTCCAAGGAGAGTGGGCCCTTGTTCCTCTCAAACTCAAGAACAAAGATTAATCAGTGCTAGAAACTAAATTATTAATTCATAGAAATGAAATGATTACAATCTGGCTGAAATCTGTATACTTTTATAATATCTAATTCTTGATTCTCTATTTTCTCTATATCTTCTATTATATTCATAGTCAAAAGTCTTACACTTTATACTAATACAATCAACTCGAAATAGGATGCAAAAGAATAGGACTCCTTGGTCGATCCCTTCATCCAAAGATAGGAGATTGGATTTCTAAGAGATCCAATTATTTTGATGAAATAAATATCCTATCCTATAATAGTCCTAAAATTTGATTACATACAAGTTTATCAAAAGCAAGTCCTTCAAAATAGTGAGCAGTTATTTTCCTTATTTAATTATAGCTAGAATGGTTCTTTCTTATCCTATCTAGCCTCTAGCTTCCTATTTGTGGCTTTGTCCTTAAAGAATTCTCAGAAATGACTCTACAGAGTCAAGAGGAATGAGTCTGTGGAGTCCATAGAAATGAGCCTGCGAAGTCCATATAAATAAGCCTGCAAAGTCCGTAGAAACAAGCCTACAAATTCCGTAGAAACAAGCCTATAGATTTTGTAGAAACAAGCCTACAAATTCCATAGAAACAAGTCTATAGAGTCCATAGAAACAAGCCTGTAGAGTCTATAGAAACAAGCCTGCAGAGTCCATAGAAACAAGCCTGCAGAGTCTGTAGAAACAAGCCTGCAGAGTTCGTAGTTTTACTGGATGGAGATCAAAATGGAACATTCACTATACATCACTTATGTCTTTTTCTTGAGCATTATTCACACCAAATATCACTAAAACATGCTATGTATTAGACTTTAATGACAAAGTAAAGGTTTAGTCTTTGGTTCAATATAAACAAGACAAATATCTATTTTCCATGTAATAGCTATCTAAGAATCTAAGATTTGCATAAGATAATATACTTCAAAAGATGGATTGAGGAAAATATTATGTCAATAATGAGCCATATTCTGAGCTCATCATCTCCCCCAAGCTTTACCATTTGTAAGTCCCATTGCAAATATTTATTAGCATTCATAACTCTGGCTTCTGATTTCCATACCCTGACTCAAGTCATATTCATCAAATTCATCTGTTATATGTCTATCTAAATTTCTTATAAATATCTGATGTGGTTGAATCATTTGTTTCCATATACTAAATTGCTCTTCTAATTCTTAAGCCCAACTCTGCCATCCTTGAATAGGTATGATCAGCAAAGGGGGTCTATATCTCATACTAATCCATTTCTATTCTCCCCCAGAGTTGATTACCTCTATTAAACTTTCCAAAATTGAGGATGCTTTCCTCATACTCCATCTTAAGTTATGTGAGGACATGACCTCTCACCTTTTAAGAGGCACTAAAAGTTGGTCCCATCTGTTTACACTTACAGCCACTACTTAATCAAAACTCTATCTTGAAAACAAATCAAAAGAAGTAGCACAATCATATATATCCTATAAATAATGTGTTTTAACCTCATCATTTAACAAAGCATAATTAAAATTCTGTTTGATCAATCTGGGAATAGGAAAGGCTGGTTTGACACATAATCCTGTAGTCTTAGCATGATTTGTATAGTCCTCAAATCTACCTTTCCATGTTATTTGATTTTTTAATGTAGAATGTAATGCTCTCAGTTGAACTTCTCCTACATGAAGATTTATCAAAGACTTATTGTGCTCATGATCTCCTAGAATCAATTCATGCAAATAAAATTCACAAGCAAATCTTGTTGATCAGGTTCAACACTATAGAAAATTTCTAAAAATGTTGGCTATAAAATTTTGTAAGAAAGATGATAGGAGATCTACAAAAGATGTCATCTGTAAAATTGTTCAAATAAAAACAAACTATATGTAGGAGAAGGATTCCTACATGCCAAAATATTTTCTCCTAATTTGAATGCATCTTGCAAATTTTCTTCTAACTCTTGGACTTTAACTTTTAATTCTTTCTTTTCATTTTCCATGAGTTTGTTTGAAGAAGTTGCATCTTTGTTTTTCTATTTAAGTACAAAATATTCTTCTTCTATTTGATATAGTATTTTGCAAGGGAGGAATACCTAGCTCACTTGTTTGACAACCATGGTCAACAAATACCTGAGGAGGAGAAGGTGTAACAGTAGGTGCTTCAGATGAGTTTACCAAATTTTGCAATCTCCTATTTTCCTTCTTTAGACTTTTTGCATATATATAAAGATCTGTCTATTCAGCTTCATGTTCTTTTATTATTTCCTCTAATCTATGAATTTATGTTGCATGATTAGTAAACACTATATCTAATTTATGCACCAAAGATGAATTGAGATGATCCTTATTTTAGAATTGACTGATCAAGTCAGCAATATCAACTGTCTGTTGTTATTCAAGAGCTTGAGCTTGAAAAAGCTACAAAGTTAGCTGCATAATAGGATCATTTATATTATATGATTCACCTTTCTCATTAGTACATATATTTTTCCCTTTATCCATTGTAGTTTCAACTAGAACAGGTGATTGTCTCACCATACTTAATTCCTTTACCATGTGTGGCTCTTCCTCTGGATTTAGCTCCTCCATTATGATTGGAGAGCTCCTTTCGGAAGGGATTTATTCAATATCTATAGGTGCAAGAATATTTTGATGTATGGGGAAATGAGACATCATTTTAAGACTATCTAAAATATCTATAGCTTCCTGTTCATCTTCTTCTGTTAAAATGAGCCTTCTCTTTTTTTTAGTTACTCTTTGAGCTACACTTGGTTAGCTTTCCTTCTCAACTACCAAACCCTTGGTCTTCTCAAGTTCTGTAGCAACCTTCTTTCTTAATTTTCTTCTTCCTGACAAGGGAACTAGTTATATAATAGACTCATGAGGTTCTTGTGGGGACCTTGAAACTTTAAGGTTTTGAGACCTTGTGATTCTTCTTAAAGAAGAAGAAGAATTTTCTATTGAGACTACAGTCTATGATTTCTTCCTTGGTGTTGTTTTCTCAACTGATATAGCAGGTGGAGATGAGCATTCTTGTGGTGAATTTGGGGTTTCTTATGTAGGCAAATATGGAATTTGTTATGCTATACTATTCTAAAATTCCTCCTAGACCTCTTGACTTTGCTGAAGGAAATGATGATGGATAATAAGCTGAATAAGGCCATGATGCCTAAGAGTGGCATTAGAGCTTGTAGACATAACTTACAGAGCACCATATAAGAAATATGGGAGGTTAATTTTGTACTAAGAGTTTTTTCTTCCATGCTTAAGATGTATTAACATTTTTATGGCATCTCCCCTTAAAAGACTGTGTTACCCTCCACAAATGATATATTTAAGTACCCACTTAGCTACAAATTTCCAAGGTTCAGGAAGTGAATTTCTTTTAATTCCTTTTGATTTTCCCTTGGAATCTACTAGACATAAAGTTCTAGTCTGTTCATTACAATTAGAATGACTAATTAAATCACTAAATGAAACTCTACCTGTAGCTCTCATTCCCTCTTCTGGAACTTTTATAATTTGGCTTATAATTTGAGTTGCAATAGGAATAACACTGCCTTTCACAATTGAAAATTCAGGGGTGAGATTGGTAATGAATTCACTTACAATTATTTCATCGAACCCCTAAAAAATTTCAATGAAAGGTAGCCAGCCATTGGCTCTAAACACTGCTACGAAAGCTTTGTCTTTATGAAACTTTGTTGGATCCTTTAGCTCTGATCTTGTCTTATGTCCCATTTCTATGTAGAGTTATAGTCAGCTGGATTTCTTTAACTCCAATTAAGGTGTAGACCAATCTTTTGTTGAAGTTTGTAGGAAATAATCACTGAGGATTGGTAGACCAATTTTTGTTGAAGTCTGTAGAAAGGAAATGGTTCATTTGAAATGCTACAGGTGCATGAGTCTGTAGTTTGGTATGATGATTTGATACAGTTAGGCACCACACATTTCTATAGAGTGTGCCAGCTATTTTGTCTCATCAATATAAGTTATGTGAAATGATGACATGCCATATTAATAGTGGTAGTGATTTATTATATCATTTAAAACCCTTTTTTATGACATCCTATCATCATGATACTTGATAACTCAATTGATGATATCAAATCTGCACACTTATCCATACACCTTTGGCAGCTCAATTGCATACTTTTTCATTATGGTATGTGTCATTCCATTTTAGAATGTTCAAATTTGGATCATCTCTAGAGAATAGTGTCTTAATCAAATCAAAGATAATTAGTTAATTGAACATAGATAAATAAAATATATGTCTTACTTTAATCTTAGATGTTATCCTTTGCTCACCATGTGTCCTGCACAAATAGGTTTGCATGGATTAGTTTATTGCATGGAGACAACCAATCATAGTGTCATGATGAGATTTTTTATAATTTTTTGTTTTTGCCCTTTGGCTAACCATTGCTATTTTTCTAGACAAAGCCCTTTTTTTGCAATGCATAGCCAACAACAAGCTAGTTTTTTGGGCATGCATTATCAATAACATCCCTGGAAGGATTTTCACTATTGATGATTTTTTTTTATAGACTACAATATTATCAAGGAGCATGTTCACTAGAAGAAGTAAAGCTTTCCAAAATAGCTATTAATCCTTTACTTTTTAAATAAATTCATCTTTATTGAGAGGTTTTTGATATAGTTTCAATCTATGTCCATTGACTAACAGAGCTCTTCTACTGTCATCAATAGGTATCAGCGTAACAGAACCATTTTCATAGACCTCTTCAATCTCATAAGGTCCCAACCATCTTGTTTGTATTTTTCCTTTGAACTTTTAAAATTTAGAATCAAACAACAATGCCCAATCTCCTTTCTGAAACTTCTATTGCTTAATTTGTGCATCATGCCAAACTTTTCTTTGATGTTGTACCAGTTTAGTTCTTTGTAGTGCTTCCATCCTCATTTCATCAAGTTGATTAAGCTGTAAGAGTCTTTCTTTCTATATATATTCTAATTCCATTCCTACTTCTACATCTATTTTCAAAGTTTTTAATTCAAATTCAACAGAGAATAAAGGCTTCTTACCATAAACCAATTCATAAGATGAAAATCTAGTTATTGTTTTTCAAATAGTATTATTGGTCCAAACAGCTTTTGGTACCTTATCTACCCAATTCTTTCTACTAGAATTAATAACCTTAGTTAAAATGGTTTCCAATTCTCTGTTGGTGACTTCAACTTGTCCATTAGCCTGTGGATGGTATGGAGATATTTGTCTATGCTGAGTTTGATACACTTGTATGAAATACTTTATCATGTTTAACATGAACTAAGGTCCTTGATCTGAGACTATCTCTCTTAGAGCACTAAATATTTACATGATTTTAAAATATAAAAAATTAGCTACCATCTCCTCTCTTGCATGAGTTGATGCTTCCACTTCTACCCACTTGGTCACATAGTCTTTACATATTAGGAGATATTCTTTTCCTCTGGAAGGAGGATCCACTAGATTGATAAAATCAATTCCCTATTTCTCAAATGGTTCTAAAACCAATTGATGATGAGGGTGCAGAGGCATCTCTGTTGAAAGTGTAGGCTATCTAATTCACTAATAAGCATCATAGTGTCTGACATATCTTTTTACTTGTTGATAAAGATGAGGCCAATAATACCTTTCTCCTAGGATTTTATGTATGGTTCTTTGAGCTGAGTAATGACCTCCTCCTAATTCATCATGAAAAACTCTAATGATATCATAAGCTTCACCATTTATCACACACCTATGAAACACATGATCAAGTCCAAGTTTAAATAACATTCTATTAATCCATTTAAAATAACTTTTTTTGATTAAACATTTCTTTTCTTTTTGTGAAAAGTGCAGAGGAAACTTCTCTGTGGTGAGGTAATTGGCTATATCAGCAAACCATAGAGATTGTGCTGAAATAGCAAATAATTGTTCATCTAGAAAGTCATCTTCCACTGGTTCTTCTTCACCTGTAGTGTTCAATCTTGACAAGAAATCAGCAACCATATTAGACTTCCCTAGTTTGTCTATAATAGTAACATCAAATTCTTGTAAGATCAATAGCCATCTAATAATCCTACCTCCCACAATTAATTTTTTGGTAAGATATCTAATAGTTGAATGGTCTATATATACAAATACCTTGTCGCTTGTTATGTAGTATTTGAATTTGTTAATTACATAAATTATAGCTAAGAATTCCCTCTCAATTATGGTGTAATTTCTTTCAGCAGATGTCATATTTTTGATAATATACTATATATCATATATGTTACCCTCTTTATCCTTTTGTCCAAAAATTGCTCCTAGTGTTATATTGAAAGCATTTGTGTATAGATGGAATGGCTTAGTCCAATTTGGTCCTCTCAATATTGGAGTAGTAATAAGTTTATCTTTGATGGTCTCAAAGGCTTGTTGGCAACTATCACTCCATTCGAATGCACTATCTTTTGTAAGTAATAAAAACATAGGGACAACTATTTGGCTAAACTTATCTATGAAGCATCTATAGTAACCAACATGTCTTAAAAAATCTTAACTTCATTTTGTGTTTGTGGAATGGGTAAATTGGAGATTATTTTGACTTTCTTTGGATCTACTTGAATGCCTTTTACAGAAATATGGTGTCCTAGGACTAGTTCTTCATCCATCATCAACAAATATTTCTCATAGCTCAAAGATAATCGATGTTCCTCACATCTAATCATTACTATTTCCAAGTTGGTAAGAGCTTCTTCATAAGTTTCACCATAAACAATGAAATCATCTATAAATACCTCAACACAATCACTTGTAAGGTCAAATAATATTGTTAGAATTGCTCTTTAGAAGGTTGTTGGAGCATTACAGAGTCCAAATGGAAGTACTCTATAAGCAAAAGTTCCCCAAGGGAAGGTAAACCTGGTTTTATCTTGATCTTCAACTGCTACCGTTATCTGGTTATACCCACTAAACCCATCCAGGAAAGAAAAATATTTCTTTCCTGCCAGATTATCAAGAACTTAATTAATGAAAGGTAAAAGAAATTAATCTCTTAATTTTGCTTTGTTCAGTTCTCTATAATCTACACATACTCTTAACTTTCTATTTTTCTTGGGCATAATTACCAGAGGTGACACCCACTGGCTGTTTGAGATGGGGCAAATAAACCCAACTTCTAGAAACTTTTGGATTTTTGTTTTGACTATTTCCTTTAATGCTGGGTTTATTCTTCTTTGTGGTTGTCTGACCAGTTTGACAGATTTTATGTAAATGTGATGAGTGCATATGTTGGGGTGAATTCCTTTCATATCGGTATAATCCCAAGCCAAAGCCTTGGTATGTCTTTCCATACTTCAAAGAGTTGATCTTTCTCTTTATTTGCTAACCAATTATTGATGTTAAAAATCTTTTCAGGTAATACCATGATTAGTTTTGTACCTGGGTAGTTGGATTCTATTTACTTAAACTCACTAATTAATGAGTTTAGAGGACATGAATGAGGAAGTAGCTTATGAAACATAGTTACATTATCAACAAACTCTTTTCTAGGAGGAATCAGTCTTGCTAAGGAATAATGAAATGCATCTAAGAAATGAGTTTACTGTTGTTCTACCAATTTCCACACACTTTCCTGAATCAATCTATGATTATATGATGAAGATATACTATAAGAAGTAGAAGTGAAGGTTTTAGAATATTCTGTTTGACCCAATAATCCTAAACTAAGGTAGTCCATTATTTTTGGATTGGCTGAGTTTGTAGCTTTCAAACTGGTAGAGTCCATAACTTGCCTGGCAGAGTCTGTAGTTTCTAGACTGGCAGAGTCTGTAGATTCTGGGTATATATATCTATTCAATTCTTCCAAGTGTTTTTTAACTATGATCATGGCTAAGGAGGAAATTTTATTTAATGTGTTGTTTGATTCCTCCACCCAAATTTCTTATATGTAATTTGTTGATGGTTTTGCAGGAGGATACAAGGAGATACATTTAGATTTTAACCCATTAAAAATGGTCATGTCTCCTGACCTGCAATCAATCAATGTTGCTACAGCATCCAACCATGGTCTACCTAGGATTATAGGATATCCTAGATTCTTTATTTTGGGTTGTAAGACCATGAAATCTATTGGATATTCCCAAGATTTTATTAGCACTTCAACATTTTCTATAGTCCCCTCTAGTTTCATTACCAACTGGTCTACCATTTAAAGAATGGTAGTTGTGGATTGCATTTTTATAAGAGATAATGCATGGAGAGTATCAGTTGTCATGACATTGATTTCGGCTCTCAAATCTATTAATATGTTAGGAATTTCTTTTTCTCTGATTGTAACTATGATCACTGGGCTTCCCAGATCTGCATATTTTAGAACTAATAGTTTTTCTGCTAATAAATCAGCAACTTTTCCATCAACATGAATGGTTCCAAGATATTTTACTTTCCTCCCAGGTGTCTTAATACAAAGGTTTTTGATGATCTTATTTAATTCAGGTATATCCCTAATAGCTTGTAGAAGGGATACCTCAATATTGATCTTTTGTAACTCATGGACTAAGTTTGAGTCTAGTTTAATATTAGTTTCTCTTAATCTTTTAGGAAAAGGAACTACTGGTGTGATAGTGTTTCTTTTGTTTACTTCAAGGATCATTTTGATTTCAGCTTCTTCAGTGCTTAATTGAGATGATTCTATCTTTTCATTTTCATCAGGTATTTTAGAAATGAGAATTAGAGGTTTTTGTATAGTTTTCCCTGATCTCAAATGTATGTCTGAACACTCAATAGATCCAACATTGATTGTTTCTTCTTGTTCATTAACATAAATAGGTGTTGGTTGTTTATTTTTTGGATTTGATATTGGTTGTGCAGGCATTGAGGGCTGATTGATTTGTCCTTATTATTGAATAACTGGGGGTGGCATAATGGTTTGTTGTTGAAGTGGTCTTCTTGGTAAGGTGAATTATGACTGTGGGTTTCACTGCTATTTCTATTTTTGATATGTTTGTCGCATCCATTGTTGCTATGGTACCTATTATTTTGTGGTTTTTGCACCATTCATGGAGGTGTTGGTATCCAATCTTGTTTTGCCTATGGATTTTGAATTGATGGAATTTAGGGTTGAATCCAAAATGGTGAAGGAACTGAAACATTCCATGGTGCCATCCATGGATTAACTAGATTTCTTACATTAAATTATCCTTGAGCCTAGTTTTTTGGGGCAAAGTTTTGTCTTTGAATATAATTTACTTCTTCAGTGGACTAGACTTGTGTTTTCATTTGATTATTTAAAACACGTAGAAGGGTGAAATATTTGGTATCATGATCTGTTGCATCACAGATCCCACATAATGAAACATTGGTTCTATCTATGGGGTAATCTCTAAGGGTGTGTTTCTGTCTACACTTAGGACAGTAGATTACCAAGGGTTCTATTGCATTTGCTTTAGCTTGAAGGCCATCCAAAGTATTGTTTAGTGTAACCAGGATATCTATCTTTAGATTAGCAAATTCTTTAATTAATTTACCCACTTCATTAGATTTCTTCAACTTTCCTTTCCTAATTCCAAGTTTCATTCAAGAGTAATTGGTAAAAAGCTCAAAAATCTAATCGAAAGCTAAATTATTTATATCTCCTCTGCCCATCAGATTTAAGGCATCTCTAGTGTCTTCATCCAATCCTTTCAAGAAAATTAATTTCTAAATATCTTCAGTGAGTGGATAATTGATTTTTTTATGAGTGAACATGAATTTTTCCAAATAATCCTCTAAAGATTCATTCTCATTCTATTTGATTTTTAAGAAATCCTCTTTTCTTTCTCACACTTAGCAGTAATCTTGGTATTTATTTAAGAATTATGTTTCCATGTCATCCCATATTCTAATAAAATTGCCAGGTAAACCCATGAACCATCTCATAGCTACATCTTTAAGGGTAGAGGGAAATAGTTTTAATTTTTGGCTATCAGTTGTGTAATCATAGGTTTGACATAACACCTTCAACTCAAACAAGAATTGATCAGGATCTTTTGTAGATCATCCCCAAAAAATTGGCAGATTAGCTGGTGAAATATTTTTCATGGGGGTTTGATCATTAGGATCTGTAACAATAGGAAAGGAAAAGTCTTTCCTAGTTGTGTGAATTGTTGATTTTCTTGGAGAGCCATTTCTTCTTCTGATGATATTTTAAAGCTGAGTTGATCTTCCCACTGAATGTTTGTGGTCTTAGTTATGGGTTGTTCCAAGTTCTCTGAATTTCTTTAGCTATGGATCTTTTAAATGCTTTTTCTATGTCTTTGAAAATATCTAAATAATGTCTTCCTGTAAGAGATTGATCTTGAGAAATTTGTCATATGGGGCTTGCATGTGGCAATGGCCTGGTTTCTATCTTAGTTTCAGAAGATTCTTGCAAATAGGTTTCACTTGTATCTTCTAGTTCACTACTCAGAGATGTTGAAGGAGTGTCCACTTGTGTTTGTAGTGGAAACTTTGGAATAAATCATCTTTAGAATCTCTAGGATGGTACATCAATTTATTGACTATTTTGGGATTTTTTTTATGATTTTTTACAATTTTTTGTTTTTCACTCTAGACCAATAATTATTACCTTACTAACACCTTGTGTTCCCTGACAACGGTGCCAAAAATGACAAGTGTCACCTATCTCCTCATTTAATCAATATTCAATTGATGTCTTATCAACCAGGGCTAGTGTCCAAAGCTATCTGCAGTAAGGTATGGGATGGTAGATCTAGAAGGTTGCTTATGGGGGTACTTGTTGTTCCTATTCTAACTTTGACTAAAGAAAAGAATGTGACCTAAACTACGTGATTCATGATTTTTCTAAAAAAATAAATAAATCAAATCAATCCACTCTTTTACTGGAAGTAAAAGATCACACTCCTATTTTATGTTTGCAGGGAAAGTAAATTCACACTCCCACTTATGAAAGGAAATTTGTTTCACACTTTTGCTATAAAATAAAACATACTTTGCATAAAAAAGAAATGAAATAAGAAAATTCTCTTTTTAAACCATGAATTTGTTTTAATGTTTTTATAAATAACTGTAATTAGTAACAAGATTCTAATTAATTATAACAATGAATTAATAAAATTGAACATAAATACCATACACAGTTCCTAGTTCCAAGGAGAGTGGGCCCTTTCTCCTCTCAAACTTAGGAATAAAGATTAATCAGTGCTAGAAACTAAAGTATTAATTCATAAAAATGAAATGATTACAATCTAGCTAAAACTTGTATGCTTTTATAATTTATGATTCTTGATTCTCTATTTTCTCTATGTCTTCTATTATATTCATAGTCAAAAGTCTTACACTTTATACTAATACAATCAACTCAAAATAGGATAAAAAATAACATGACTCCTTGGTCAATCCATTCATCCAAAGATAGGAGATTGGATTTCCAAGAGATCCAATTATTTTGATGAAATAAATATCCTATCCTATAATAGTCTTAAAATCTGATTACATACAAGTTTATCAAAAATAAGTCCTTCAAAATAGCAGGTGATTATTTTCCTTATTTGATTCTAGCTGGAATGTTTCTTTTTTATCCTATTTGGCCTCTATCTTCCTATTTGTGGATTTTTCCTTACATAATTCTTAAAATTAACCCTATAGAGTCGGGAGGAACGAGCCTGTGGAGTCTGTAGAAACGAGCCTATGAAGTCCATAAAAATAAGCCTATAGAGTCTATAGAAACAAGCCTACATATTCCATATAAATAAGCTTATGGAGTCCATAGAAACAAGCCTACAGAGTCTGTATAAACAAGCCTACAGATTCCATAGAAACAAGCCTGTAGAGTCCGTAGAAACAAGCTTGTAGAGTCCATAGAAACAACCCTGCAGAGTCCGTAGTTCTGTTGGATGGAGATCAAAATAGAACTTTCACTATAAATCACTTGTGTATTTTTCCTAAGCATTCTTCACATCAAATATCACTTAAACATGCTTTGTATTATACATTAATGATAAAGTAAAGGTTTAGTCTTTGGTTCAATATAAATAAGACAAGTATCTATTTTCCATGTAATAGCTATCTAAGAATCTAAGATTTGCATAAGATAATATCCTTTGAGAGATGGATTGAGGGAAATATTATGTCAATAATGAGCCATATTATGAGCTCATCACTTATCTTTAAATCTGAATCTAATACCTCATTTGGCCACCATCTCTTTCTTTGCTCTCTAGACCTTAACCTAAAAGCTACATTAGTCCTTAAAATTATCCTTCTAGCCATTGTCCAAGATATAAATACCTCATATACATGTCATAAAACCTCTTAACATGATTAAACACTACCATACATTTTTCATATGCCTTGACAATACCATATGACACCT
The DNA here is from genome assembly GCA_037957365.1 of Torreya grandis. Lineage (NCBI taxonomy): Eukaryota > Viridiplantae > Streptophyta > Pinopsida > Cupressales > Taxaceae > Torreya > Torreya grandis. Next base: position 2,542,132 of record JARHVA010000799.1, read on the forward strand.
TATCAGGTCAGGCAAGGTCTAGAACTAGTCTAGTTGCATGTTAGGTCTATAGGACCTACCCTTATAGGCTCACTTTGAGAATCTCATGAGTGATCCAATGCCTCATATGCATTCTCAAAAAACTTAATAAATACTCTTATTCCTCTATTCACTTATCTTTTTGAGTCATCATACTTATACCTTCTCATAAGGTCTTTATATGCCATGACTAGTCTTAGGTTACTCAAGCATTTGACCTTCATGCCTCTTTTCATTTTTTCAACACCTCACTATCATTCTCATCATCTCACTCTCATGTCATAAAATCATTTCATGTTTTAAAAAGGTCAAACATACTTATACAACCTTATCTCACCATATAACCAAGCTTATGCCTTTAAAGAAGGACTCTTCATACCATAACTAAGCTTCATAAGCCACCTTGTCCTCAAAGATACTTGATATTAAACTTATATATCCTTTATATTCTTGATAAAATATAACTCACTATGCCACCATGACTCTTTATATACAATACTAGGCATCTTATGCTCATACCTTCTCAATACACCACAAGGCTCAACACTTGACAACTTACCTTGATTATCCTTCACTAGAGCAACACCAATATTGAAACAAGCCTTCCAACAATAAATAAAACCCTAAGAAACAAACTTAACCATTGATCATCTTTGAAAACCTCATGTTGATGCCTCAACTATCCTTACTTACCTGAACATCAACCTTCACTCATGCATACCTCAAAGACAACTCACCATACATCTTTACTAGATGCATCTAGACATCAATGAAAACACACTTTGACATTAATGACATCAAATTGACATAAATGACAACATTATCCCAATATTACACAACAATGTTATCAAAACTATCTTCAAGCCTCATAAGCCTAATATAAAGAATCATACTCACATCAACATCACTTACCTAATGATAAAAAAAATTACCCCATACTTATACCTCAACTAATAATGTTGTCTAAACCATAGTTGATCCTTATTCCTACACTAATAAGGAAAGGATAACTAACATGAAAAATTTCAAATAGGTGATCATCTCAACCTCTTAGGTCACAAGAACCTAAGGAGTACCTAGTTCAAATGCCTACCCCAAAACACATCAAAAATGGTCCTAATTTACCTTATGACCTCTTCATACCTCTCCTACACATCCTATGTCAATTTTAACATCCATAAAATCCAACTTATCAACACATTTACCTATCTCAAACTACATTGGAAAGCCCAATGCAGTTAATTTTAATTGTTCCATTTCACCTCACTCAAGATCACATGTTGGGGCATCTTGCGATGCCCCTCCACATATCACTTCAAAATTTGGGGCATATTTTCATGCCAATCCCTACATAAAATTACCCTTTGGGGCATCCTACAATACCCAATATTATTCTACATTGCATAATAACAAACAAATTCAACTTCACAAAACCTTTTGAGACACATAAGTTTATATTTCACATGCTCATATTTGATATAGATGTTAGCATATATTTTTATTGTTATTTTATCTCATGTTTCTTTGTTTTTGTACATTTTATTTTCATTTAGTTTCACTTTACTTACAACATTATTTCCTTTGGGCTCTTTGGTCTTATTTCACATTACATTCGGCCTTTACTTCCTTTGTCATTATTAGGTATCACATTGATTATTTATATCATTATTTTCCTTAGTATTTTTATGATTCTTTGGTCCTTATTTACTTTCCCCCTCTTTGGGGATGGCCATTTACCTTCCCCCTCTTTTGGGATGACCATTTATCTTCCCCCTCTTTTATATGATCACTATCATTAGTACTTGTGTTAGATCCCTTGTAGGTTAGTATAACTTCCTAGTGACATGACTATCATAAGCATAGCCACATCCCTTCCATAGCATTATTTTAATTTCTTATGATCAGATATGAGCATATTCATCATTTTATCACTTATCACATGGATACATCTCTCATGATCCCTATCTTTTCCAAATATTCTTTCATTTGAGTGACACATAGGCCAGTTTTGAGATTTCACACTTACTTGTGGGTAAGTATAAAAGTCCTTAGACACCATGGTATTTAGGTCCTTTTCTCTAATGACCAAGTGTGTGTTCTCATGTGTTTATGAGATATTTCATTCATGATTAGTCTATGAATGTGTATGGAAGAGTAATATAAAAATCCAAAAAAAAGTTAAAATATGAATCATAAAAGAAATAAAAGGAGATGATCAAAAGGAAAAAAATCAAAAAATTCAAATCACACCAAAATACATTATCTATATTTGACACATCTCTTATATTAGTCAAATCTCAAACTTCATACTTGGCCTCATGATGTAGCTAAGGTCCATTAGGGTGTGTTAATCTAGTAGACTGGGGTAAGAGGTCTCTGTAGACACTAGAAAACCACACACAATAGTTATAGAGGTTAAAATACCCATAAACCACCTTGGAACACCCTAGGGACCATCCCAAAACCCTTCAATTGCAAACCTAAGCAAGGTTAGCTAAGTAGCTAACCAACTAGCCCACCTTTACCAAACTTTACCTTTGACCCTCGACCAATGACTGTCACCCTAACCATCGATAGTTAGCCTTGACCACCGATGGTCAAGTTTCCATTGCCTAAATACTAAACACCAACTTCAACTCCATCTTTCTTTTTTATATTTATCTCATTTAATTTGTGTGCAAGTCAATGCATGCAAAAGCTAAATTTTAACTATTTTTTGAATATATTGTTAACCTATTGTGATACCTCTCCTTCCTACAAAAGAGAGGAGTGTTAGAAATATTATCATTAATGTCAAAGGTCTAGCATTGGTGATAAACGCTCCATAGCATTTATTGTCTAAATGTGTTTTCAATGTTCATATTTTGGCTAAAATGTATTGATATTTATTTAATATTAATGAATATATTTTTGGTTGCATAAAAGTTAAAAGAGGGCCCATAGAGAAGTCAAAGAGTCATGGGGTAAAGAAAAAAGAGGAATGGAATGCATTTTCCCATGAAGAGTCATCTTGAGGAATTCCAAGAGTCACCAAGTGAAGACAAAAGAGGGTATAACACATTTTTTCATGAAGAGTCACCTTAAGAAATTTTAAAGGTCACCAAGATAAAGACAAAAGAGGAAAGGACACATTTGATTATGAAGGTTCACCATGTGAGTTTTCTAATACAAGGATTTGAAGGGTCATGCATGTTTGGCACCATTTTCCATGAGGAGTGAAGAGTCACAAAGGGTGAATGTCAAAGGTCATTTGGAAAGATATAAATAAAAGCTTGGAAAGCCATTTGAAATATAAAAGAGTGTACATGGTTTATAATTTTTTTATATAATAAAAGAGGAGAGAATAGAAAGAGATATTGTAGAGTTATATCATTTTTTGAGAAAGCAACAATGAGAGATAGTTGTGTTTTATACACAAGAGGTGTTGGTGCTCCTGTGGGTTGGTGATCACAAATCTTTTCAAGGGATTGGTGTTCCTATGGGTTGGTGCTCACAAATAGTTGTTTTGTTAGTACTTGGCAAAGGGTTTGGTGATCCTACAAGTTGGTTCTTTCAAACTTTGTAATTTAAGTTGGTGATTATTCATATACTTGAGATTGTTCTCCATGGTTTTTTCCACATTGGGTTTCCATGCAAAAATCTAGTGTCTCTCTCTTTCTCTTGTATGGTGCATGTTATTGTTTCATTTTCATTACATATCTTGAATGTATGGTTAAGTGGAGTTTTATTAAGTAAAATATTTATAATATATATGATATACTAATTCACCCACCTCTCAATAAATCCCATGCTTAACAATTAGTATCAGAGTAGGTTCCTTTTGAAAAAGTTTTACAACTTGAAGGTAGATCAGGGAAAGCACGATGGCTTGATCACATGAAGGTTTCTATAAAAATAAGGCACCTTTATTTGATGAGATAAATTGTGATTTTTAGAGCATAAATATGAGGACTTATTTGATGTCTCTTGGATTCAACATTTGGCAAGTATTTATGGAGGAATACGAAGAACCACAGACACTTGTGACTACTTTGACAAAAAATAAGGCAAGTGAAAATAATGATAAATATTTAAATGCTATTTTATGTGGTTTATGTGAATCAAAATTTATTAAAGTTATGCAATGAAAATATTTTCATGAGACTTGGGTAAATCTTGAAAATATTTACAAAGGTGATGGAAAGGTTCAGCAAGCTAAGCTCCAAACCTTTAGAAGACAGTTTGAAATTTTGAAAATGGAAGAGGAAGAAAATATAGCGAGTTATCTTTTTTAGGTTGATCCAATAGTTAATCATATTCAAGGCCTTAGAAAAAATTTATAAGAATTAACAGTGGTACAAAAGGTTTTAATATCTCTACCAATGAGATATGATGCAAAGGTTTCAGTAATCAAGGAGATGAAGGATCTAGCCAAGCTAAAGATGGATAAACTATGTGGTATTCTTATGGCATATGAGATGTGGATCGAACAAAAGAAACCCTAAAAGAAGGAAACTGATTTCAAGACATCAAAGAAAGACAAGGCTAAGATTCAAGAATCAAGTGATAGCTCTAGAAATGATGAACATGACAATGGATCTCTATTCATCTACAAGCCAAAAAAGGGTACAGGTAAAAATCAAGGAAAATTACCTTTTAAATGTTTAAATTTTGGAAATATTAGACATTTTGTAGCTAAGTGTCTAGATAAGAGTAATGGTGATAATGAAGAAGGAAGGTCTACATACAAGAATATTTTCAAAGGCTAATTCAAGAAGGGATTCGAGAAGAAGAGTTTATACTCTAAATATCCTAGCTTAGCCAAAGATAGTGGAGTTAGTGATTCAAATGAAGAATATATTCTATTCATGACCATACATGAATATGTCTCCACAAACAAAAGTACAGATGATCAATAAGAAGAACAATAAGAAGCTAAAGTGAATCTAGAAGGAGAACTCATTTGTGCCTTAGAAGAATTATATGCTCTTAATAAAGAGAATCACAAATTGAAGTGCCAAATTGAGAAAAATGAAAAGAAGCTAAAATAAATAATTGAAGATATACAAGAACACATTGAAAAATCCAAAAAGACTGAAGAAGATCTAATAGCTTAGTTACAAAAATTAAATGAAGAATGTGAAAGGTATGTTGTTGAAATTACCTCTTTAAAAGTAGATCTTGAGAAAACAAATAAATCATTCAATGATAGAGCAGCCAATGATTCAAAATTTGAGAATAACACTATATGTTGAATAAGATATTATAAACTTAAAGATCAATATCAGATAAAACAAGTATCATATTTGAAAAAAAGAAAGGGGATGCCACTACTTTCACAGACAAGGTTAACATAGAAAAAGGAAAGAGCTATGTTGAATCTCTTACAAAAGAAGAAATAAAAAGGGAAGAAGTTAAGAATACAAAGGACATCTCAAAAAAATAAGGTTAGAAGGAATAGAGCTATAAAAGGATATCAATTTAGAGATACACAAAAAGGTTCTATTTTTATGGATACTATTTTTATTGTAATGGATATGGTCATAATAAAATAGAATGTCAAAAAAGGGCTAATAATTTCAAAAACAAGGAGAAGGAAACTCATACAGAGTCAACCAAAAGCCACAACTTTTTTTCTCCTCTATTAGGCTTTAATGAAGAGGCCATAATATGTTACAAGTGTAATAACTCCAGACATAGCCTAGTATTGTATAAGTGTGTTTGAGTCAGTCAAGAAGGAGAGAGTTTCAAGGCTCCATTCATCAATAAGAAAGTTCAGATAGGTTCATGGTAGAAAAAACAACCTAAAAAATATTCTATGTTAGTCTAGATAGCTTTGCATGTAAGAAATGAAGAAAATGCATGGTTCATTAACAGTGGATGTTCGAGGCACATGACAAGAGATAAGAGTAAGTTCATAACTCTAAAGAAGATTAATGGCAACACAGTGAAATCTAGAGATAATACCACTACCAAAATAGATGAAAAAAGTACATTAAGTTTGGATAATGGTAAAACTAAGACTAAAAATACTATGTATGTATAAGGTCTTAAGCATAATCTACTGTGTAAGTCAAATGTGTGATTAGGGACACACACTAAAGTTTAATGTAGAAGGTTATGAAATTAAGATAAAATATTTAGATGTGTTGATTGCAGATGCTCAGAGTATAGGCAATAATTAATGGGACACATAAATTTTAACCATCTTGTCAACATCAGCAAGAAGCAAGAAGTTAGAGATCTTCCAAAGATTACAAAGCCCTTTAACACACTTTTTTAACCATGTCAACATGGGAAGTAGGTCAGAAGATAGTTCAAAACAAAAGAATACTCGACCACTCAGATGTTAGATCTTGTTCACATTGATTTGTGTGGACTTATGAGAACTCAAAGTAATCAAGGTGAGAAACATTTCATGTTGTTTATTGATGATTTTACACGTATGACTTGGGTGATGTTTTTGAAAAAAAAATAAGAAGCTTTCAACCACTTCAACGCATTCAAGACTTTTATTGAGAATGAAACTAATTTGAAGATTACCTGATATTAGATTAAGGAAGAGAATTCATGTTAGATGAGTTTATTGAGTATTGTTAAGACCATGGGATAAAGAGAAATTATTTAGCAACCATAACTCCATAGCAAAATGGAGTAGTTGAGTGGAAAAATAGAATAGTTCAAGAGATGGTGAGGACAATGTAAATGAATTTAAGATACCAAATAAATATTGGAGAGAGGTAGTAGGTACAAAAATACACATCCAAAATAGAGAGTTGTTAAGATTCAATAATGACAAGACTCCCTATGAGCTATAGAAAGACAAACAAGCTATAGTTGATTATTTCAGAGTTTTTAGTAGCATATGCTTCATAAAGAGAATCAATGAAAAATTGGGTAAGTTTGAATCTAGAATAGATGAAGGTATATTTATTGAATATTCTAGAAAAACTAAGGGTTATAAATGTTATAACAAAATAATTAAGAAGATTGTTGAAAGTGTAAGTGTCAGGATAGATGAAGATGTGGCACAAAGATCTAGTGATCTAGTGGACACTCTTGAAATCATTAAAGAAGATTTTGAAGAGTCAGATGAAGATGAGAAGGAGAAGTAAAAAGACAATAAGACCCCATTCAAATATGTTTAGAGAAATCATAATAAGATACATCATTAGGAACATAAATGAAGGATTTCACACTAGAAGGATGATTGTAAGTGAATTTGAGCAAGTAAATTTTTCTTTGTTATCCTAAATTCAGCCTAGAAAATTTTTAGAAGCTAGACATGATGAGCATTGGGTTAAGGCAATGGATGAAGAATTAAATTAGATAGAAAATAATGATACTTGAGAATTAGTGCCTAAACCAAAAGATCAAAATGTGATAGGAAGAAAATGGGTATATAAAAATAAGTTGAATGAAGATGGTGAAGTTACCAAGAATAAAGCAAGGTTAGTATGTAAAGGATATGGTCAAATTGTGGGTATAGATTTTGAAGAAACTTTTGCACTAATGGTAAGGATAGAGGCTATTAGAATTTTTTTTTGCATATGAAGTGTTTAAAATTTTCAAAGTGTTTTAGAAGGATGTGAAGTTTGCCTTCCTAAATGAGAATCTAGAAGAAGAGGTCTACATTGAGCAGCTTGAGGGATATATTCTCTCAAATGCTAGTATCCATGTATGTAGACTGAAGATAGCACTATATGGATTGAAACAAGCTCCCAGAGCTTGGTATGCAAGACTTGATAAGTACCTACAAGATCAAGGTTTCAAGAGAGTTTTTACTGATAGTAATATTTACATCAAAATAGAAGGTGAGCATCAATTTATTATTGTGGTATATGTTGATGACATAATTTTTAGAGGAAACATTTAAAAGATGATAAAATAATTTTCTAGATAATATGAAAAAAGAATTTAAAATGTCTATGCTTGGAGAATTGTCATTTTTCTTAGGCTTGCAATTATTTCAGTTAGCTAAAGGATTTTTTATATCTCAAAGTAAATATGCCAAGGAAATGTTAAAAAAATTGGTTTTGAGGATTGTGAACTAGTTGGCCCACCAATGGGTATAGGGAACAAGGTAAGTAAGGATGAAGATTCCCCTCTTGCATATCAATCTTTTTATAGATCTATGATTGGTAGTCTTTTATATTTGATAGCATCAAGGCTAGACATAATGTATATAGTAGGCATGGTTGTGAGATATTAGGCAGCCTTGAAGGAGAGTCATGTTTAATTGGTGAAGAGAATATTTAGATATGTTAAGGGGACATTGGATTATAGATTGTGGTATCCCACAGGCAGATATTTCACTTTGGTTTCTTATATAGATTCAGATTGGGTAGGTTACTTGGATGATAGAAAGAATACAAGTAGAGGAGCTTTCTTCCTCGATGATAGCTTAGTATCATGGTTAAGCAAAAATCAGAATCTAGTATCATTTTCTACAGCTAAAGTAGTATATATTATAGTGGTATTGTGTTGTGCTCAAGTGCTTTGGATGAAGCAAACTTTGGAAGATATCAAGGTAAAATATGATGAACCTATTTCTACTTTTTTTGACAACACAAGTGTTATTAATATTTTTAAGAATATAGTTATGCATTCAAGAACAAAATCTATTTCTATTAGATATCAATTCTTGAGAGAACAAGTTACAGATTAGTAGGTCAAGATGGAATATATCATTACTATATAATAGATTGTAAATATTTTCATAAAAGTACTACCAAAAGACACATTCAAGTATATGCAGGAGAAGTTAGGAGTAATTTCTTTTACTTCCTACCATTAAGGATCAATATCAGTTGAGGGGGAGCTAAGTGTTAGCTCTAGGATAGGCCCTTTGTCATTAATGTCAAAGGGGGAGAAGAATAGAAATAGGTACAAGAAATAGGTACAGGTGTTATGTACAAGGAATAGGTGCAAAAATAGGTACAGGGAACATGCACAAGATGCTACAGTAAGGGGAAGTTACTGCATATTTGTTAGATGGTAGTATGTGCAAGTTGGCATGTGTAGTACAGGTTTCAAGATGTTGTAGAATCAGTTTGAGGTTTCCATCAATGATAAAGGGGGAGATTTTTGGAAATATTTTCATTAATGTCAAAGGTTTAGCATTGGTGATAAAGGCCCCATAGAATTTATTATCTAAAGGTGTTTTTAATGTTCATATTTTGGCTAAAATGTGTTAATATTTATTTAATATTAAGGAATATATTTTTGGTTTCATAAAAGTCAAAAGAGGTACCATGAAGAATTCAAAGAGTCATGAGGTAAAGACAAAAGAGGAATGGGATGCATTTTCCCATGAAGAGTCATCTTGAGGAATTCCAAGAGTCATCAAGTGAAGACAAAAGAGGGTATGGTGTATTTTTCCATGAAGAGTCACCTTAAGGAATTTGAAAGGTCACCAAGATAAAGACAAAAGAGGAAAGGATGCATTTTATTATAAAGGGTCACCATGTGACTTTTCAAATACAAGGATTCGAAGGGTCATACAAGTTTGGCACCATTTTCCATGAGGAGTGAAGAGTCATAAAGGGTAAATGCCAAAGGTCATTTGAAAAGCTATAAATAAAGGCTCGAGAAGCCATTTGAAATATGCAAGAGAGTGCATGTTTTGTAATTGTTTTATATAATAAAAGAAGAGAGAATAGAAAGAGATATTGTAGAGTTCTATCATTTGTTGAGAAAGCAACAGTGAGAGATAGTTGTGTTTTATACACAAGAGGGGTTGTTTCTCTTTTGGGTTGGTGCTCACAAATATTTTCAAGGGGTTGGTGCTCTTGTGGGTTGGTGCTCCTATGGGTTGGTACTCATAAATAGTTATTGTGTTAATGCTCAGCAAATGCATTGGTGCTCTTGCAAGTTGGTACTTGCAAACTTTGTAATTTGAGTTGGTGTTCATTCATATACTTGGGATTATTCTTCATGGTTTTTCCCACATTGGATTTCCATGTAAAAATATGGTGTCTCTCTCTTTCTCTTGTGTGGTGCATGTTATTGTTTCAGTTTCATTGCATATCTTGAATGTATGGTTAAGTGGATTTTGATTAAGTAAAAGATTTATAAGATATATGATATATTGATTCACCTGCACATCTCAATATATCCCATGCTTAACAAAGAAGGTGAAAGAGGGATGGATCTAGAATCAATTATTCATCTTCATCTAGAGCTAGAACCTCTTACATTAACACTTCCTTTTGTAGGTGTTCTTCTAGTGAACCAATGAACCAACAAGTGTGACAGAGATTTGAACTGATTCCACTCATCGACTAACATTTAAACATCATTACTCTACCAAAATTGCTCTAAGCTTCACCAATAGACCCTCCAACCATTCTTCAAATCAATAACTAGCAAGATAAGTATCTATTTTCACTAGTTAGTTACTTTTTTACTACCTCATGACCAACCTAGTCCAATCCCACTTTGCAAATTTCCATTATGCAATCTTACCAAATCACTTTCTTGAACACATTGAGAACCCATAGTAATTGTCAATGGTCATACTGACCATTGATGGTCTACCTCAACCATCAATGATTTCCCTAGCCACCAATGGTCACCTAACCATTGATGGTCACTATTAAACAAATAAAAATCAAGTTGTTTTCACCCACCAGACCTCAACCAAATCTCACTTTCAGATCTCCTACCTAATCACATAATCCTTCCCTATTTTTTAGACCAAACTTGATTTATTTGGCATTAATATAAAAAAAATATTAATATAATTAGTCATATTTACCTATTCATTTATCAAGCACTTCTTGTATTTCATTTCAGTATCTATTATGATATATGTAAGTATTTTATCTTTCAAAACTTGATTGTTTAAAAATGTGGATTGACAGCCTCCAAGGAAGCTCATGCTTCTTAGATCTAGCTTGCTAGGTAATCCACCCTAATATATAACTAATCAACTATTTATTTAGTGCTTTCTTATCTATAGGTCATTCCTTTCGAGCCAAAGATGAGTATCTACAATCATCTAAATCAATGTGTGCACAATATATCAAGTTTTTCTACCATACCCTTCTTGAGTTTCTTTTCTCTTTCTTATAAAGAATATATAAGAAAAATTTCTCTAAAATATTTTGGCACACTCGGTGGGACCCTTGATTCTTTTTTTGGGTTCATAATTGCATCTAGTTTTTTCTTCTTCTTATTTTCTACTCATATAATGAAATCAAAATTTCATTTTTGGGCTTAAAATTAACTGCATACATTGGTTGCTTACAAGTCTAGATCACATAGTTTTAATCAAAGTAAAGTAATTCAATCATAGCTTCATTTTTGTCACATACACAATACTAAACCACTCACACTTAATAAATCATAAAGACATTAACATAAGGCCTAACTAGGATTTCATTACCTAGTTGTCACCTTTCCTAGCCATCCTACTTAGATTTCATCACCAAAGGGAGAACCAACTCAGCTCTTTGGTTGAGTATAACTTTGGTAATTGGTATATCTTGGCTAAGCACCTGACACCATTATCATTATAGTGTGTGAAATGAGGGGATAGGCTCCAATATCAAGCCATATACTAATTTTTAACATAGATCCTTTTAAGATACTAAACACAACCTAAAACCAACCTTAGACTTCTTTTCTAGTACCTACTCTACAAACTAATTTCAGTCATATAGTTATTAAAGATTAAGGTATAAACCAAAAGAGATATTAAAAGGAACCTTAAGGTTTAACATGATTTAGTGCATGTTTTGTTTCCTTGACTTTCTTTATCTTCTCTTTGTTTGAGTTGTGAGATTGTTTGTATCTTCCTCCTTTCCATATATGCATGGTTTTAACTCTGTAACAACTAAGAGACCAAGCAAACCAATACCCACCTCTTACTCAACTATCTTCCTCTTCCCCAACATTCATAAAGTACATTTTAGATTTAAAGAGTTCTCCTCATCCTTCCAAGAGTCATATAATCCCTCAGATAGTTGCCCAAGGTGATGTAGACTTCACCACATTTCTATATAACAACCCCATATCCCTCTAACATTACATTAACACCATATCTCACTATACCCCTACTTCGATTCCACCTATTGACCAGCCCTACAGCATGCCATCCCACCTAATGGGTGATACTTCTGTTTCCACCATCCCCACCTAAACTTTAATCACCTAGGCATCATCTTCTACCCACAATCCTATCGATACCACCATCCAAAAGCAACCCACTCAACTAAACAATGCCCAAACACCTTCTTTACCAACTAATAACCCTCCTAATTTAAGAGAAACATAACCTTTGGGCATCAATACTTCCCTTAATATAGGAGTACCCTTTGCTATTGACACCACCATTCATCCCATTTCTAACCCACATACCTTCACTGTATTTTAGATCTTAGTGGTTCTCATACCTTCCACCCTTCCACCCATCAATACCAAACTACCCACCTACCCCCTACCTACTAACCTAACCATACCTCCTACCCAACCTATATTAATGTCTTAACAAGCACCCTTTATTTAGAACCTTAGCTATGTCCCTAACCCATAAGGTTATGTACCTCTACCTTCCACCCAATTGCCTATCTCCATGTATGTGTATGTAGCATCATTCTAACCACCCATGCCTACATACCAACATGTGGTAGCCTCTAAACCCCCCACTAACTATACATATGTTACACCTACCCAAACCCAACATAACTTGCCTTACCATTACTGAGGAAACTATTGATCCAATCACCTCTTCCCCTACTCCACTTATTGAGGTAGTGGAGTCACCAACCTTTCCTATGGTATACATATCAAAAGAGGAAACCCTTCCCACTTTATCATTTTACTTAATCATACAACAATCCACTCTTCCTTTAGTGATCACTCCTAAGGAAGAAACCACCTTACCTACACTTTCCATCAAGGAATTACGTTCCCAGATATTAGAACCTCTTGATCAAGAAAAGGAGGAGGTGATCGTTCCTCCCCATCAACCACTAGGTCTATCCTTTAAATCCACTACCAAGGGATTTAGACCCATCTATAAACCCTTCTCTAGATTGGTTACAAACTTAGATTTCATATACGACCCTAACCTGGACCAGGCCACCTTTTGGCAATAGTTTGGACTCCCTTATAGAACCAAGAAAGAGCCTTATTTTATCACAACTTAACCTTTCCATTATCAAATCCACTATCACCACAACCCAACCATCAAACACCTCTACCCATCAAAGCATAGCAGCACCATCAGAACCAAATTCACCCAAAGTCACTAGATCACCTTCTACCATTCTAGCCAAACCCACCAAGAACCTTGGCATACTTATTACTCATAACATTACTCACCCATCAGTAAATTTGGATTTAAGCCCATGAAATATATCAAACAAACCCCAAGCTAAGCCAACCAAGAAGGTAAAACCACCTAGAAACCTAAAAACCAAATCTCTACCTCCCCTCTCCACTTTGCCCTCTATTCTAGGACCTCATCCCTCTACCTTAATTGGGAAACCAACCATACCAATCAAAACCCAACCACCACTTTTGGTTAAACTATCCATCCTACTTTCATCCATCCTTATTTTCATTGAGCCACCCATTAACATACCTCCTATCTCCCAATCATCTTTAGACAAACAAAAATATCAACCATCCTACCAAAGTTGAAGCCATCTACAAAAATGTTCATTTATTCAAAAACCCTACAACCAAGTCCACTCCTAAAAGGGCTTCCACCTTAACTACCAAAACTAAGACCCCTATGCCTTTTCCACCATTACCTGAGTCTTATTTGACCATCCTATAGAGGCTATTGCAAACATCTTATTTAAACTTGCCACCTATTAGACCATTTGACCCACATACTCGTAAACCATCTAGTATAGTGACAAACTAATATGTTCATACCATAGGGCACTTGGGAATGAAACAAATAACTATAAAGCTCTCTAGGTGATTGCTTATCAATTGTATCATGAGGATGACTTATTATAATATGAGCCTTTTGTGAACCCAACACTGATCCAAGAACTAACAACCATTGACCAACACCTACCTACTCCTCCACTCTTAAATCAAAGTGAAGAGGAGCCAAAGAAATCATCCAACATGATTCCTCCCCTAATCCATACCATCTATGTACTCACATGATCACAATCCCAACCAAAGGATAAGGCAAAGATGAAGGTGTCCATTCTATGGACATATCCCTCTTCCACCACCCAACCACCTAAACAATACCAAACACCTCTACCTTCAACCAAACCCAAAGTGTCCATGTTGGGACCCTCTCACTCTAATGCATTTGAATCAATCCAATGATTAGTTTTGAAACAAATTCACCAAATGTTGGTAAATATGAGTTTGTATGAACTAATCAATACCTTACTCCATCACCATCAAGAGATGATAGAACATTGCAATCTATAGAGGTTATTTCAGAAGACCCATAACCTTTATCATCTTTTATCAGAGCTCTATAGTTTTCCAAACCTTGTTACCTTCAAAGATTCAAAAATCCCCTCTATCCATTCAGATGATCTAGACCCTCCTCTATTCACTACCACCTATATCAACTAGACTTGCATAAAGAGGGTTATGATTGATGGAGGAGCTAGTATCAACATCATAGCCTCCTATGCCTTTAACCAACTCAAATTAATTGAGAACATTATGTCAAAAAAATTAGTGGTGATCTGATAGTTCATTGATACCATGGCCATAACTCTAGGAACTATTGTCCTTCAAATTCACCTAGGACCCTGCATGCTTCCTAAGATCTTTTACATGGTGGAAGGAGAGTTATAGTACAACATATTGATGGGATTCTCCTAGATTCATTCCATGGGTTATGTGTTGTCTACCCTACACCAATGTGTCAAATTTGATCACAAAGGTCACGTTATTACCATACAAGCTGACCTCAGTCCTTTTACATCATGCAATATGACATACCGACCCAATGACATGTTCCATCCTCCATCCAAAAAACCTTCACTAATAGCAAATAAGGCTACATCTTCTTATACCACTGAATCCTCCACCAGGACATCTATTCCTCCACCCAAATCCCCATAATAGACCCTTTAGAATCAACCTTCCAATGTCTTTAATTGGTGAAGTATTACCTTCTCACCCTTGACACTTTCCTTACTCCCCAAGAGTATGGTAAACTTGGTCACTAACCCAATTATGACCCCAATATCATAACCATTATTAATTTTAGACCCTCAACTTGTCAAACCAATTTCATCTATGGGGATCTTGATAAACTCCTTGACACTTTTGCCACCTCTTTTTCACCTTGACCATTCACCTCTAGCTTCTCCTATCTAAACAAACTAGACATTGCCCAAACATACCATTATAGATGTGTAGACAATAAAAATCCACATAGGATGGTTCTAATTATCATAATTCCCATGGACTACCTCAAGACCCCCCTTGGGCCTAGCCTTGACCAAACAACCCCAAACCTACCTAACACTAGTTAGTTTAACCTAATGACATAACCCACCTTTTAACTCAACCTGACCTTAACCTTCGACCACTGATAGTCACCTTAACCATTGACAGTCACCCTAACCATCCATGGTCAGGTTCTACCATCTGAATCAACTCAATTGACCCTTCACTTTGCCTTACTTTTTAATAATTATCTCATCTAATTCCTATGTGAGCCAATGCATGCTCAAGTTATATTTAGACAACAAGTTAAACCTATTGTTAATGTATTTTTGTACCTCTCCTTCCTTCCTATAATAAGGGGGGAACAGGAGGTGAAAACAAATCTAGGACTTCAAGAAATTTTGCATCCAGAGTTTCTTTATAGGTCACTTCTTCCAAAAATCTATGATCTATGTATCACATCAAAGAGCTGATTTACCATTTCCCCTCGACTAATAGCCAAATACTATTACTCTCCTAAAATCATACCAAACTCCATCAATGAACCAACCACCTCAACCATTCATCTGATCAATCTTAGGTAAGATAAGTATTTGTTTTCAATCTATCGATTACTTTGTTTTTATTTCAAAAGTAAGCTAACACAAACTAATCTCCCAGAATTACCTTCTGTGATCCTATCAATCTAAATTTTTATCACCCAAACCCAACACATAGTAACTACTAAAAATCACCTTGACCATCGATAGTATATCCAACCACTAATGGTTGCCTTAACCATCAATTATCACACCAACCATTGATGGTCACTGTGACAGGAAATAATAATAAGTTATTTTCATCCACCTACCCTCAACCAAATCCAACCTTCTTGTCATTGGCCTATTCACATACACCTAGCCTATTTTTTAAACCACACCTGATTTATTTGCATTAGTATTAACCCAATTATTACTATATTAGTTATATTAATTAATTTATTTATCAATCATCTCTTGTATTTGATTTTAGTACCCTTTGATTATTTATGCAAGTACTGTATCTTATGTTTTTTAAACTTAATTAATTAAAACATGTGGATTGATAGCCCCTAATGAAGATCTTGATTTCAAGATCTAGCTATCACTAAGAAATCCACCTAGATATTTATTTAATTAACCATTTGCTTTAATGTTGTCTTATTTGCAAGTCATCCTCCCAAGCCAAAAAGGAGCTCTCTACAATCATCTGATTCAACACATGCACAACCAAATAGGTTATTCAACCATACCTATATCTATTTTATATCTTCTTCCTCTCTTAGAATATAATATGAAATTCCATGAAACATTTTGGCATGCCCGATGGGATCCTTGAGTCTTTACTTGGGTTTATTTTGTTTGCATATAGGCACTCTTCTCCCTATTCTATGCTCATAATCAAAATTAATTTTTTTTAGTTTAAAATTGACTGCATACATTGGTTACTTGAAAGTTTATCTTACTTATTTAAAATAAATCAAAGTAATCCAATCATAGCATCAATTGTATCACACACTAAACCAAACCAGCTATATTAATCAAACATCTAAACAACTTGACATAAAGCCCAACTAGGATTTCATCACCTAATAGTCACCTTACCCTTTCTTGATGATCCTACTTGGAGGTGATTACCAAGGGGAGAACCAAATCAGCTTTTTGGTTGAGTATAAACTCTAGAAATTGGTATATATTGGATAATCACCCAACACCCTTATCGCTACGGTGTGTAAAGTGAGGGGGTAGGCCCCAATACCAAGCCACATATTAATTTTGAATATAAATCCTTTTGAGAGCCTAAACACAACTTGAAACCAACCATATACTTATTTTATAGTAGCCACTTTACAAGCCAATTTCAATCACATGGTTCTTAAAGCTTAAGGCTTAAGCCAAAAGAGAGACTAAAAAGAACTATAAAAACCTAACATAATTTTTATAGTGTGTTTGATTTCCTTGATCATTTCTTGTCTTCTCTCTATTTGAGTGGTGAGATTGTTTTTGTATTCTCTCTCCCTTATCGTGTATAGCTATAACTCATTAGTAGTAAAAAAATCTAGAAGAACAAAACCCATCATTAAGCTAATCAACCTCTTTTACCTCTTCACCCATGAAGTACATATCTGAACTAGAAGTCTCTCTTCACCCTTTGATAAGTGATTCTTTCCCTTGGGTAGTTTCCTAAGGAGATATAGACTTTACCACCTTCTTAGATAACAGCATGTGACCCTTCAACATTATCTCAGCACCATGCCTCACCATACCCCTACTTTGATTCCACCTATGGACCCACCTTATGGCATGCCCTCCCACCTTATGGGGAACCCTTATATTGCCATAGTCACCACTCAACCATTAACCACCCAAGTTTCCTCATCCACCAATAATCCCTTTAATACTACTATAGAAAACTAACTTGGCCAAAAAACTAACACCCTTATGTCTTCTACCCCCACCAAAAACTCCTCTACCCTAGGAGTATCCCAACCACTAATCACCTATACTCCCCTCACCATGGGAGCACCTAATACTAGCATTTCCAACCTTCCTTTGACTACCCCCAATCCATTAGTCACTACTCCACTTCAAATATTGTGGTGTCTATACCTTCTACCTTACCCCCAATCAAAACAAAGGTCACCACCTTTCCTTTAATTACAAACCCAATTACAGCTCCTACCTAACCCACCTTAACCTCTCAATAGGTACTCATCATACCCAACCTAGGTTATATCCCTAACCCACAAGGGCATGTACCTCTACCCACTACCCAACCACCTACATCCACCTACTCCTACATTGCATCTACCCAACCGCCTGTGTCCACATATCAATATGTGGCAGCTCCTCAACCTCTTACCAGTTATCAATATGTCACCCAACCACCACAACAATATGAACTTTATAACCTTTCAAGCACACAACCCCAAATAGATCTAGTGAAAATTTTAATGGATTAAATGACCATTTTAGATTCATTTGTTTCTAGTGCTTAAAACATCTTATCATATGATCAGATTTGTAATGAGCCGATTTACCCATTTGTCCCTATCAAACCATATCCTCTTCGGTGGAAACTTCTCAAGTTATCTAAATTTAAAAGTAAAGAGGATCCCCAACATCACCTAAGGGAATTTAAGCATGCATGTTATTTGATTACCTACAATTATGCCCTCCTTATTCGTACCTTTCCCATGTCCCTATCTATTCTAGCATTAGATTGGTATAGTGTTATAACCAAACACTCTCTCTTCTCCTTCACCTAGCTGGCCTAAACTTTCTTAGATCACTTTTCAATAAACATCTCCAAGAAAGTATCCATCACTAATATTTACTCTATTTGGCAACTTGATTATGAATCTATTGTTGGTTTTGTATCCTGTTGGAGGAGCCTAATCAATCAACTTTCCTTCTCTTTACCCCAACTTGAACTAATAAAACTTTTTTCTCATGCATGTGACAAGCACATCTCTTCTACATTGTGTGTCTAGAGCTTTAGAACCTTTGATGAAGCTTTTACCATGGCACATAAGCTAGATAACAGAGCCATTGATGAAGGAAAGTTAAAATTGAAAAACAAAAACTCTACCTACAAAACCAATGAGGCCTCTTCCTCTAAACCAAGTAACCAAACCAACACCAATGCCAAAAGCAAGGAAATTGTAAATGAATTTGTCCTTAAGACCACTCCTCTACCATCTTTCAATCAACCAAACTCGTCTAAATCCTCAAAGCAAAACATGAGAAACCAAAATCAAAATAATCAAAATCAATTTACCCCACTTAGGGAATCTTATGCTTGAGTCTTGGAAAAGTTATTGAAAACTAATATCATACAACTTCCTCCCATCAAACCCCCTAAACAATTTGTTTTTTTTCAACTTATGTGCTTTCCATCAAGTAGTTAGGCATGATGTTAGTAGGTGTAATACCTTCAAAAACATTGTCCAAACCCTCATTGACAAGGGGGAGCTTCTGTTGGATAACCCTAATGCACCTCCAAACCAAGCCCGTAACATTTTCAAATAACCTTTTCCCAATCACACACCTACCAAAAAAGAGGGAAACAAATTTGAGTTTTCTCATGATGCCCATAATATCAATATGGTTCTTGGCATGCTCATTGTTGAAGATCCTACTGCCAAATCTACTTGTTTTATGCCCTCTCCACTTATTAAGGTAGTATATTTACCTTCTATTCCTTTTGACACCCAAACAAAGGAAGTAACATCTTCCCCTCCTTCACTTATCAAGGTAGTGGAGTCATCGACCCCTCCTTTAACTAGCATACCAGAACAAGCAACCATCACCACTTTACCTTCTCCCTCAACTACTAAATAATTCACTTCCCCTTTAGATATTTCCCAAGGAAGAAACCACCGCTTTTGCACCTTCCATATAGGGACCACCCTTTAAAACCCTACATCCTTTTATTGAGGAAAAGGATGAGGTCACCACTCCCCATTCTCAACCCATTGGTTTTCTTTTGACCCCACTATTTAGGGAAAAAGACTGATCTACAAACCATTATCTAGATTATTTTAGAGATTGGAATTTGTCTCAAAACCTTACATGGATTGAGCCACATTTTAGAAACATTTGGGTATCCCTTACATCACCAAATAGGAACCTCTAACCACCTCATTGATGGACCAACCTACCACTTTTATTATCTAACCCCCTATCTTATCAACCAAACCAATAAAAACCTCTACCAACCCAACCATTTATCAATAATCCAATGCAACCAAATCCCAAACAACCAAATCATCCTCTCCAACCAAAACCCTTGGCATCTTCCCTATGCCTAACCTTAATCACCCAACCTTGAAAATAGAGATAAACCCACCAACCAAGCACCAAACCAAATCGACCAAGGAGGTAAAACCACCAAAAGGCCAAACTTCTACCTTCCTCAACCCTGCCCTATATCTTAAGGCCTCATCATTCCACTTTGATTGGGAATCTGATTGTCTCCACAAAATCCCACCCACCACTATTAGTTATACCAGCACATGTACTTTTTGACATACCCATCTTCACTAAGCCATTAATTACTAAACTACCTACCCTAAAACCTCCTACCTACAACTTATCAACTTCTACCTTACCAAAACCAAAACCATCAACTAAGAACACCACCTTACCCAAACCTTCTATCACCAAGACCATTTCTAAAAGGACTTCCATCTCACCAACCAAATATAGAACCTCTAAACCCTCACCACCTTTAGTTGAGTCTTACTCAACTATTTTCTAAAGGTTACTACAAGCTTCTTGCTTGACCTTACCCCCTATCAAACTATTTGATCCTATGGGTATAAAACCCATCTAGTATAATGACTACCAAGTTTTCTCTTATCATAAGATACATGGGCATGAAACAAAGAACTACAAAGCTCTCCAAACCATAATCCATCATCTCTATGATGAGGATAATCTATAAACATATAAACCTCCCATGAGCCTACTATCAATCTAACATACAATAGCCACCACCCAATGCCTACCTATTCCCCCACTCTCACCTAAGAGTGATAAGGAGCCAAACTAATCTCCTACCCCAACTCTTCCCTCTATCCATACTATCTATGTGGTCACATGATCACATGCTCAACAAAAGGATAAGGGGAAGGCTAAAGTGTCCATCCCATGGACATACCCATCTTCCACCTCCCAACCAAGTCAAATTAAATCACCTCCACCTTTAGCCAAACTAAGGTATCTATCTTAGGTACCTCTCAATCCAATCCCTTTGAGTCAATCAAGAAAGTGGTGCTCAAACAACTTCACCAAACCTCAGTAAAGATGATCCTATACAAATTAATTTCTACCTTACCTTATCATCACTAAGCAATGATAGAGGCATTGCAATCAATAGAGGTCCAACTTGAAGACCCTCAACCTATGAAAGCCTTTGTTGGCACTCTCCATATGTCCAACTTTATCACCTTTAAGGATTTGGAAATACCTTCTATCCATCGTGATGACCCATATCCCCCTCTTTTCATCACTACCTACATCAACCAAACCCACATCAAATGGGTCATGATTGATGGGGGAGCTAGTATCAATATCATCTCCTCTCATGCCTATAATCAATTAAATCTACCAAACAATGTCATGTTTGAAACCTTGATCATCCTTTGATCTTTTAATGACATCATGGCCACTACTTTGGGAATTGTTGTCCTTCATATCCATTGAAGGCCTCACACACTCCCCAAACTCTTCTATGTAGTGGAAGGCAAATTCTAGTATAATGTTTTGCTTGGATGACCTTGGATCCACTCCATGGGTTATGTACACTCTACCATTCATCATTAAATCCCATTTGAGCTTGAAGGTTAGGTTGTCACTATAAAATCTGAACCAAGTCCATTTTCATCATGTAACATGACTTATTGACCCAACGACATCCTTCAACCTCCATCTATCACACCCTCATCAACCAAAAATAAACCCTCAACCATGAAGGATAAAACCATATCTCTTTCTACCAACAAGGCATATACTAGCTCATTAATCCCCTCAGATCAAATCCCCACCATAAACCACTTGGAATTTACATTCCAACATATTTGACTTGGGTACTATCACCTCCTCACCCTTGACACTTTTTGTACTCCCCAAGAGTATGGGAATTTTGACCACCAACCCAATTATGACCCTAATATCAAAGCCATTATTCCCCTTAGACCTTCAAACTATGAAACCCATTTCATCTATAGGGGACTTGACAAACCACTTAATGGTTCTATCACCTCTTTTTTGCCTCACCATTCACCTCTAGCTTTGCCTATTTAGACAACCTGAACTTTGCTGAGACATACCTCTATAGGTGTGTTTGGAAAGGATTTGGTCTTTGGCAATATGAGTATGGCCCACATGAGTTGATTTTAATTTATAGAATAAAAACTCATGAGAAACATAGCCTCAACTTCATTCTCCACAACTAAAAGAACACTAAACCACCTACCACCACCATTGTTGAGGAAGACCTCCCTTCCTCAACAACCTCTTCTCTACCTGAGTGTGAGGATGATGATGTCATCACCCCTAACATTTTTTTTCATCAACATGATCAGCCTTAGACCCTTAACTTATTAAAGGAAGGGGCTACCGTAACCATCCCCTTAACCTATCCTGAGATGATAGGAGATGACTCTCCTACCATTAATATTGTTTAGTGTCAGGATGATGATTCCATTATCACTTATCTTGGTTCCATAGATTATTCCATCCATAAATATCTTCCTCTTAAGACTTTGACAATGTTGAATGAATCCATCATGGATATCAAGTTGGGCACTCTAGATAACCCTCACATTGTCAAAATTAGCCAATCACTAAATTCTAAATAACTTCAGGACTTCCCTTCTTTCTTCCAAGACCATAGCATATAATTTATTAGTCTTATAGTGACATGACAGGAATTGACCCCACCATTTCCACCCATAACATAGTCACCAATCATGATGATAAACCCATTAAGTAAAAACTCTGATGAATGCACCCTTGTATAGCCCTTCTTGTCAAAGAAGAGCTTCAACATCTCTTATTTGTTAATTTCATTCAACCCATTGATTACCCTCAATGGGTCTTAAATGTCATACCTATCACCAAATCCATAGGGGGAATATGCATTTGCATGGACTTTCATGACCTCAACCTTGCTTGCCCCAAAGATTACTTCTTTCTACCAAGCATTGACCAAACAGTTGATCTTACAATTGGCTATGAGATGTTATCCCTCATGGATGGATTCTCATGTTACAATCAGATATTAATTACCCTTGAAGATCAACACAATACCACCTTTATCACCCTATGGGGGACTTTTACTATAGGTTCATGCCTTTTGGACTAAATAACATAGGTACAACCTACCAATGCACTATGACCTACATCTTCCATGACCTTATGTAGAAAATTGTTGTGGACTATGTGGATGATATTTTTGTTAAATCTAAATATTTTAAGGATCATTTGGTTGTTCTTAAAATTATCTTTGATCACCTCATTCATTATCATGTCTACCTTAACCCCAAAAAGTGAATTTTTTGGGTCTTGTCAAGAAATTTCCTTGGATTTATCATTTCCCTTCAGGGAATCAAAGTCAATCCTATTAAATTCAAATCAATCCTCAACATGCTTCCTTTAATCAACCTCAAATAATTCCATAGTTTACAAGGAAATCTCTAATCCATTCATCACTTTATCTCCCAGCTCTTAGACTGATGCCAACCCTTCCATCACCTTCTAAAGAAGGATGTATCTTTTAAGTGGAATAGAGACTATCAAAAGGCCTTTGATTCACTCAAAGAGTACCTTTTGTCTCCACCTATCCTCACACTATATAAATATGACCAACCTTTCTACCTTTATATCTCTACCACCAACCACTCCCTAAGGGCAATGTTTGCTCATCGGGATGAACAACACAAAGAGTAAGCAGTCTACTACATTAGCAAAATGTTTAGAGTATGAGACTCGATACACCCATACTGAGAAACTTTGCTTAGCTTTAGCCTTCATGGCCACCAAACTTCACCACTACCTTCTTAACTACAAAACATATGTCATAACCAATATCAACCCACTCAAGTATATGCACTCCAAGCCATACCAAAACCAACATATGGCCAAGTGGCTCAAGATTTTAGTAGAGTTTGAACTTGAGTTTCTTTATCATAAGCTAATTAAATGGCAAGTCATTTCTGACTAATTAGTTGAAGCACCATTAGTAGACAACCAACCTCCTCCTCTTGATTTTTCTAATGAGTCCATCATGAACCTCTCTCAGGCATACTTTAGCCATCAAGTGACCATGTTATTTGATGAATCAAAGTGTCAATGTGGTGGGGATGCTAGTATCATCCTTATTCCCCTTTTGGTAAACCTCTTCCTTTTTCTTTCAAGCTTGATTTTGAATGTACCAATAATATGGTTGAGTACAAAGCCCTAATAATATGCCTTCAAATTGCCTTAGTCTTGGGAGTCAAAATGATCAACATCTTTGGTGACTCCCAACTTGTGGTCAATCAAATTAATGGCATATACCAGTGTAAGAATGATGTTTTTAAATGGTACAAATAAAAAGTTGATGAAATCTTAACATCATTCAAACACTACCATATCCAATCCACCCCATAATCTACCAATAATTTTGTCAACATCATGGCTTCCCTCTCCTCTTAGATCCCATCTACACCCTTTAACTCTAAGCTATATATTGTTATCCATAGACTTACCCAACCCTCTTATTTCAAACTAGATTATCCCACCATATTTAATGTGGTAGAGACCCAACCTGACCTTTGGTATCATCATACTTTTGGCTATCTTAACCTTGCTATGATTCCTTCTGGTATTTCCAAGAATGATCAAAGAGAATTTATCCAGAGTACCTCATTTTTACCATTATTGAAGAAATTCTTTATAAACATGGCTTTGATGGTTTCCTCTTCTGCTACCTATGTAGTTACTAAGACTCTCATGATATCAAGGTAATGCATGATGGAATATATGGGGGACACTTTAGTGGCCTCATCATAGCTAAATGCATCCTTTGCCTTGGATACTAATAGCCTACCCTTAACCAAGACTATTTTGATTATGTGAAAAAGTGTGTTAAGTGTCAACAACATGCCAATTTACATCATGCACCTAGTCATAGTCTTCATGTATCCACTAATTTCTATCCCTTCTCACAATGGGGTCTTGAACTTATTGGTGAAATTAACCCCCATTCTTCATAAAGACATCATTCTATCATCATCATGATTGATTATTTTAATAAATGGGTAGAGGCTATTCCTCTTATCTCAACCAAAGCCGAAAAGATTGTTGACTTTATCAACCATCACATCATCTACAATTTTAGAGTCCATCAAAAAATCATCATCGATAATGGTAAATATTTTAAAAATAAATAAGTATAGGTTATTTTTGATTAATTGGGTATTAAGTTAAGCTTCTTATCACCCTATTGCATTCAAGTGAATGGCTAGGTAGAAGCCTCTAACAAAACTCTTAACAACATGCTCACTAAAATGGTCAATGCATCTAGTTGGGATTGGGATTTTCACATCCACTTCACCTTATGTTCATATAATACTAACATTTGAACCCCTATGGGTGCTACCTCATTCTCTCTTATGTTTGGAGTGAAGGTTGTCTTACCTCTAGAAATCTAAATCCCATCTCTTTGCATATCTTTGAAGGATATCATCTCTGAAGATGATTATCATCAACATTATTTAGCCTAGCTTGAGCTACTTTATGAGAATAATTTAACCACCCTCACCCACATTCATGTCTATCAAGAGTGCATCAAATGTGCTTATAATAAACACCTTAAAGTGTGATAATTCAATATTAGAGACCTTGTCCTCAAGGAAAACCAACATATCACCAATATAGAGGAGAGCAAGTGGGGAAAGTTTGATTTTAATTGGCTTGGACCTTATATCATAACCCACAAGTATGGATTAGGAGCTTACCATTTATCTTCTCTCAAAGGTAACCTAGAACCTGAGCCCTTTAATGCTTCACACCTACATCTTTTATTTTGTTAATGAGGATCAAGCTCACCTTTTGTCTAACTTAATCTAATCCCTTGCTCTCAAACCACATTCATCTCCCCATTTTAGGTGTAAATGATTAAAATTGAATCATGTGATTATCCATCACAATCATAGCCTAATCTTGAATAATGGGTACCATGACTCTACCCATGGCATGATTCTCATGGTACTTTCTACCTCTTTTACAAGATGTATTCCCATGATTATCATCACCTAAAACTCTTTCAACTAATCAATGTTATTGCACTTTTAGTTTTACCTTCATAAAGGTAAACGTTTAAGCCTATATAAGCAAGTATATGTCTAGAAAAATCAGACAAGTAAAAAACAAAATCAATGCCCAATACAATCATGGGTCATTCTTAGCATTCACAAACTACTCCCTTAAAGGATAGTTGTTGGAAACATATAAAAATTACTCCCTTGAAGGACAGATATCAAAGGCATTAAGCAAAGATCAAAAACTTAGACCACTCACTTAAAGGATGGCTATGTCAAGCATTTGTCAAAGTAAACAATTGCTTGGAAGCTTCTCACATCGATCAGCTTCCTCAACCCCCCAAAAAATAACATAATAATCAAAAGACCCATTATCAATACAAATAAAAATAAACTAAAGAGTTTTGAAAGCTACAATGGCTCTCATAATCAATAATTTTGAAAGCTGCAATCAGCTCTCATGAGTAGACTTTTCACATCGATTAGTCTATATTTTATCTAACATAGACTTATTTATACTAACTCTTTGGTAACCTCTAGAAGAGGCATGCTAGTCTCATAAGAAGGTTCCATTTTTATCCATCTCCCCTTTATATACTATAAGTAAGGGATTTCAAGCTTACTTGATATTACATGATCAAGACACATTTCAACCAACTAATGAATGCTAATGTGAAGCATTCAAAGGGCTTATGTTATTTATGCCAATATAACCTTGAGTTTTGTATTACTCCTTGCCAAAGAAGAAGCATCATGCCCTGTTCTTATATTGTTATGGTTGGCTAATATATTCACTAAGACATTTATCTCTTGATTATATTCTTTTATCTAGTGTTGTTATTCAACCTACTTTATGTGCTTTTACCTTTCGCAAAATATCCATGATCATAACATAGTATCAATAGGTACCATAAGAAAAAGCATGCATATTTAGCATATCCATCATCATATCATAATCATAACATCCATGAGTAATTAAGGCAATAAACCATTTTTACCACATGTCTAAATCTAAATAAGGAAACATATACTCATTCAATTTTAGCATAAACATTATCATCATAACCATAAATTCATAAGCATCATCATCAACATAAATAAAAATCCATCAGATGCCTAGAAAAGTGAGTCTAAATCAGTATCCATATCCATAACATAAGCATAATCAATATAACATCATCAAGGATCAATATGATCATAAAGGATCAAATCATAAACCATGAACAACAAGAAATAAATAAGGATCATATCTATAAATCATGATTCTATCATCCATAACATCATAATGTATACATCAATATATATGTCTCTCTCTCAAAATGTACATCTCACCACATCAAATCACAAACTGGTATCGAAATGATATAAAACAAAATATAATATCTCATAAATTATGTCATGACTATGCCCTTAGGGCACCACGATCTCCTAGAGCACCACTACATCCTAGTGCATGTCCTAATGTAATTACTTGTCCACCAATGGAAGCAACCAATTTACCTAGTGTTTTCATGCTAGCACCAGCTTCCAAACTAGCTCTATACTTGGCCCAATAGGGTTCATCAAGACAATGTCTCAAGACTATGGCCTCATAGTAGCATAGTTCCTCCATTGTCACTAGATGCCAAACCATAGTGTTTGACAATATTATATGTGTTATGGCTCCTCCTCCAATCTATCTCAAAGAGTCTCTATCTTGGGAAACCATGGCTAGTGAAGCTCTAGCTTGATCCCTCTCACTCATGACTATAGCCACCTAACCCTATGTCATACCAGCTTACCTTATAAAACTACCACCTAAGCCTATGTTGTGACTATCACTACTCCTACTTGTACACCTAGGGTAACACCCTATACATGTACCTATTGATCTCTACTAGTTGGGTCAACATCCATAAACTACCTACCACCACCATCACCACCAAAATCTACTACCATATATAATACCTGGTACTATGTAGGGTAACCATCTACAAAGTTGCATCATCAATCTCAACCCTAGCCAAAAACTCCTCATAATCAAGTAAATTTTAGACTAACTATGGTTCAATTAGTAGGATATCTACATCCTCCTGCTTATATCTAGGAAATAGACCCAAAATCCCCTATACCTAGCCAAACTATCTTTGCACCCTATCAAATGGGATGAGCTCTACCTCCCCATCTTGCCTATCAAGGATCCATCTATAACTCTATAAGAATAATGTGTGTCTCCTATATCTATCCCACTCTAAAACCTAATGTATGGCCTTCAAATCACATTGTCAATAACCAATGCCTCTAGTGCACCTCTAAACCAATCAATGTTGTGTACCCCTCCACCCAGTCCTAATAGAGTAAAATCATCTCTCCACCTCATGAATCTAACTATGGGGTCAGTTTAGGCATAACACTCCCATGATAGCCCCATTTATTGTAGAACTTAGATGTGCTCATATTCCCATCAGTGTAGTATGAACTCCACACTGATGCCATATCTCTTGTGAGCTCTAAAACCCCATAGCTCCATGTATTTTGGACTAGAAACACAATAACCCAACCAAACATAATGTCACCTAGTATCATCTCAACTAGAACCCTTAGTAGTAGATAGGGAAACCTCCTGCTTCTCAAATCTAAAATAGAAAAGTAGGATACTGTGATCATCACCGTCATCAATAGTCTCCTCTCAACCCTTACCCTCTGATAGATTAGAGTATATGTAAATCCTTAAGTGTTCCATCTAATGAAATCAAGGTCATGTCCATATAAAAAATCTAAGATCTCATCTCTCTCCTCTCACTTGATGTGATAAATTGGCTCCCCCCAATTAGGTGGCCATGTAATCCTAAGCACATCCTCTGGTAGGATCATCATCTCACTAGTGGGTAGAAAGAAGGTGTTCTTGGTCGATCCCATCTCTTAATGAGGGGAATAATCATCATTGCATCCTACAGTACATGTTAGTTGGGTAACATCACTCTCAGACTCACCTCCTCCATGTGAGCCCAATCCAATGTAGTCATCCCTCGGTGTATCTCTAAGAAGATGTAAGGAACTCAATCCCGCATCTAAATTTATTCCCATGCCTTCAAGGTTTGTTAGCAAAAAAACTTAGTTCACTACCACATTTTACCTATATGAACTATATCACACTCTTTTTAGCCCACCCTAAATTATCCATTTGACCATTACCTATTTACCTCCAACACTACCATTTATCTCATCTATCAAACCTAAGACTCTCATGATTACTTATTAAACCCTTGACCTCCCATTAACCAAACAATTCAAATATGTAACATTCCACACACCCAAATTACCTTAAAACCTTACAACATTCAAGAATTTTTTCAAAAAACTTTTCTAAGCCTAACTGACCATCAATGATCATGGTGATCATCAATGATCTAGTAGCCATTCTTCCAATAATCATCGACCATTGATAGTCAAGTTGACCATTGATGATCACTTTGTGTGATTGTCAGTAGAACATAACCAACCCTAGCTTGCCCTAAACCCCACCCAACTAGCTAAAAATTTAGAAACATCTAAATATTTCTACCTCCTACCCAACCATAGCTACCCTACCCCTTCCTATTTCAATTTTTACCTACTAATTTCAACTAAATCAAGAAAACCCTATTACCAAGGTTAACCCAACCCACCTAACTAAATGTAGACAAAACCAATAATTTCAACTTCAAATGCATTTTCAAACTCATGTCTACTCTACCAATTTGAGTACAACCCCTACCTCATTCCTTGACCATCATCGAGGAGGAATCTTAGAACCCACTACCCCTCCTTTTCCACATACTCATGCACCGTGCATCTTGGCTTGATCACTCTCCAAAACTTTGGTCCACTTAATCCACTTGATAAACTAAATCAACTTCCACCACTCAACCACAAGCACTCACCATCAGCTATTTAAGCACAAAACACCAAATCTATCACTATCAAAACATCAAAGTCAATAACTCAAATGAGTGAAATGGCCCTCAAATTCAATTTTTATCTCTACCCTTTTAGGGTTTTTTACTTGACTATCGATGGTCAGGGTGACTACTAATGGTTGACTTCAAGACCCCTAACCATCGACGATTAGGATGTTAGACTTTTTATTTTGGTTTTATCCCTAGAAAATGATTTTTTAGAACCAAGATAATGTACCCAACCATGGAGATCACCTTCTCTACTGACCATACCAACCACCTTGTCACCTCACCATTGGTCCATTTTGGCCCAACTTAGCACACATTTTTTGATGATTTTTCTTAGACCTTTTAACCAAAACAATAAAAATTACCATGTTGATCAATTTTTGAACTTATGCTACCTTACACACACCAAATCAATTAGTGTCTTCTTGGGAGCACTTCTTACCTCGGATACCCATGACTTCACCTAACCAATTTTTTTTCCCCAAGGAGCATTTCCTTCCTTGGATACCCATTAAAACACATACCTTGCCTAGGAGACTTGTGTTTTTGAATCTAAGAATTTGACCCAAGAGAGGATAGTTGGTATGGTGTTAGTTCCAAAATGAAAACAAAATAAAAAAAACACACTAACTAGAATAACATCTCTAGGTCTAGACACTAGGGAGAGCTTAGTTAATAAACATGAATAAAAAACACAACTAAAATGCAAAATAAACCCTCTTTTACCTTCCTTAGATGCTCCAAAATGCTTGTTGTAGTGGCTTGCTTGGTTTGTGTTCATAAAATACTTGGTAATGGAAGCTTTGCTATCTCCATATCTCCTTGGCACCTTTGGCTTGTGGCTTAGCTTGGTTTGGATTGTCTTGGAATCAATTTTAATTATAACTTTGCACCAAAATAGCTTAGAAATGATGTTTATGGCCTCTCTATTTATAGATTTTTTAGAATGTCTAGAATCAACCTGAACCGTCCATCCTAAGATTGAGATGTGTGGTTGAGGATTAATTCAATTTTTCAATTAAATTTATAATTATCCTCATCATGTCATTGGAAGAAAGGGAAATTAAGAGGCATGGAGGGCATCATGGAAGGCATTGATGAGGTATGGAGGGCATGAATCCTGATATTTGTGGCATTTATGGCCTAGGGATGTCTTTTCAAGAAATGAGGTCACCTGATGATGTAAATATTCAATATTCATTTCGAAAAATAAGTATTCAACAAGTTTCTATGGAAATATTGATTAGGCCTTGATTTGGGTTAATTATCTCTTAAGCATGATTAAGCACTTTGTGCACAAATTACTCAAAATGATTAGAATGCCTTATTATTGGTCTAAAAATTGATTAGATTAGAATCGGAAGTAAATGTTAGATGTGTTAGAACCGTATTCCCATCTAGGATGTTGCCAACAAAATATAACAAAGGCACATGTCTCGTGTAAGAGATTTGACAGGAAAGAATAATCCAGAGCACCCAAGTGTAAAATTAGCATTTTGACTCAGAATGATCTGATCAAAGTTAGCTGGTCCACAAATTGCATTGCCACATTTAGGTATAATCTGGCCAAAATTAGTACTTGAATATGTCAGTTTCACATTATTTAGAATGTTTTAGTGTTTTAGGCCAAATTGTGCATTTTGGGTGGAAATTGGCTGAAAGCTTGATTAGAGGTCATTAGTGGCCAGATTTAAGTGTATATAGTTTGCCCCTATTTGGGAAGGCTTTGCAAACTATACACAAATCAATGTCTTCTCAAAGAATGAGAAATGGCCTGTATGCCCAAAAGAAGATGATGATTAAAGAAAAAATCTCCAAATGGTTTTGGGAAGCTTATGATGATGCCCCCTTGAGGGAGTGGCCATCAAATTTATTGATGGATGGTCCCTCGAAAAGAAACAAGAAGAAAGTTAGAATCAACTCGTGGTTGAGATTAATCCAAATGAGAAAATGCTTGCATGAATTGATGTAAAAAAGATACTGATTTTCCCAAAGGTGGTTATAATCAGGAATAAAAGTCAAAATAATGATTTGCCCATAGGTGGTTATAATCATTAAGAGGACCTAGATTTGTTAAAGATGATTATGCCCTAGTTAGGGCTAATTAGCAAGCATAACTCAAGGATATAACTTAGAATACAAATTAAAGAAGGGTGGGTGCAAAGTGATGAAAGAGATGGATAGAGGAATAAGATTGATCACTAGAAATGATTTAGTTGTACCTACCAATGAGGAGATGCATGTCCTTATTATCAATGATATGACTAGAATGGGCAATGGGTTGATTTGATCAAGATGGGTAAAAGGATTTGCCAAGGTGCCAAGGTGAAAATTTTGTGGCTCCATTGATTATAGACCTCCCTAAAGCTAATTTTTGTTGTAGCATGTGATGTAGGCTTAACGATAGAACACCATGAAGACTTGACCAAAATATGCATAAGGACTGACTCCCGATACATAAACACTTAAAAATAATACACCAATGAAAAAACCCATGATGATAATATTGACGTATGAATATGGATAGACTCAAGAATAATGCGTGCAAGGAATCACCCAATGCATACATATATACTAAGTCGAGGCAATAGTGCTGAAAGCATACAAATAGGCAAGTGAACAAACAAACAAACAAATAGAAAAATAAATAAACCAACAACTTGAAATAAATAAATAGAAAGCTTGAAAATAAAAGTAAAAGAAAGCATCCTAACAATGACCATGCCCTAGTAAGGCAGATCAAGGATAACTAACTAGGCTTAGATAGGATAAGTATTTTTGGAATTTTTAGGTATATTAACTTGATCGAGAATGACAAGATACCTGCTTATAAAATGGCAAGAGCGTTTCTCACAAAATGGTGAGAGCATATGAAAAGGGGGACTGAGGTGACCTCAACATGAATTGAGCATGACCTACACAGTTCTGAAATGACCTCAAGTCATAGTAATTCCATCCACACAAAAGGTAGGGAAAAACTAAGTCCTAACAAGTTCTCAAATCTAGCAAATGGCCAGTCAAATGAAAATAGTAATGGCAAGGTGATGTGGTAATGCATGATAAAAACTTTTTGCCACTAGTTTGCCCATAGGTGGTTATAATTAGTAGAAAAACTCATGAAACACTAATTTTCCCATAGGTAGTTATAATTAGACTCACATAAACAAACTTGATAAGATGAAAAATATCTTGCCAAATCAGCTATCACACTACTTTCATAGATTGTCATTGAAACATGGATTGGATTGATTGTTGAAACTTGATCAAAATCCTTTCACAAAAGGTGCAAGAAGAACCAAATGAACCAAGATCAAAATAGGATTGGGTAGGATGAGTAAAAATAGGATTTGGTTTAGATAAGAATGGAATGATAGGATGACATGGTCTTGCTCTAAGATAATGATGGTTTGATAAATTAGATAAAATGGTAAGAGGGTTTCCCCCAGGTGATGGGGTAAATGGTTCAATCGATTATAATGGTAAATAGGCATAGGTAATAATGGTAATGACATGATACATGTTTTTGACCTGGGTGTGGTTTTTTATTTTATTATTCCTACTAATGGGGAGATGCACATCCTAATCAACAAATGATATAAATAAAATACTCAATCATGTTCATTAATATCCCATACCTCATCTAAATAATTATTCCATTAAGAACTACCTACAAATTTGGCTGTCAAGACTATTTTTGTGATCTTTGTTGGTCATTGATTCTAATTCCTTCAAATCTTGAGACAAGGTATCTTTATAGCCTCTACAAAGGAAAGTGTGTCCATGGATGGTAAAGAGGGAAAAATAATGGATGGTAGGTTTGATTTTGAAATGGAATGGTAGATGATAATGTAATGTATAATGGTGGGGAAATAAATAAAGATCATGACTTTCAGTCACACATAATGTCATTGACGTTGGATTTGGCATAATTTTGGTTGTGTCAGGGCCCAAAGACTTGTTTTATTAATAGGACCACCAAAAAAAATTTCTTGTTTGATCTTGAGAGTAGCTACCATCTGATTAGGCTATAGGTTAGAAGCTATTTTGATTTGATCTTTGATTTTTTCTTCATCAAGCAGTGAAGAAATTTTGTGCTCAGCTATTGGTGCCTCAAAGAGGTTTTCACCAACAAATTTGTCTTGATTATCCCATAGTGCCTCTGAGAAGGTTTCACTAAGGAATATTGACTTTTGACCTTGATTGTCTTCTAACACTTCTGAAAAGTTTCAATAGAAGATGCTGAGTTCTGACTGTGATTATCCCCTAGCACCTCTTAAAAGGTTTTAGTAGGAGAGTGTTCTTCTATTATATGAATGTGGTCTTGGCCTCCTTGCTCCTCTTGAATTGCTATGTCACCATGGATGTAGTTTAACAAAGTGTGATTTTGTTGATCCCAATCGACACTTGTAGGAGATGGAATGTCAATAATATGGGTATCTTGGTTGATGGTAATGGCATGTGGAATGGTAATGGAATGGGTGTTGGCATCACAATCCTTGTAGAAGATTCTAGGAGAACTTGTGTCAAAGTTGAAGTACTCATCCTCAAAAATCATAAAAGGATCAAAAATGTATTCAAATTGATCTGAAAGGTGTGCATAACCAATATTGTAACATCCATGAAGATATTTTTCTTATGAATTTGATTCTAACTCAAGGAACTCTAAATCTGATGTTGAGACTAATGTTGATTTTGATTATGATGCTAAATCTGATGTTAATTCAAGAATAGAACCTAACTCTAATTCTAAGTCTTCATTTGATGGGTACTTTGTTACAATGATGTCTTGCTAAATATTTGGTTTTGGATAAGTAATGGCTTGTGATGGCATAATGGGCTCCATAAAAATTGGTTTGTTAGAGTGGGACTCCTTTAGGATGGGAAAAAGGTCAAGAGATGACTCCTCAAAGACTGACTTGTCATTAGGTAATTATTTACCCAAAGGTAGTTATAATCATTAAAAAGTGACTCGACAAAGACTAGCTCATCAGTGTGAGACTCCTAGAAAACTAGTATAGGATTAATAGGTGATTCATCACATGCTAACTTATCACAAGTGGTTGGTTCAACAAAAAAATCTTTGATTGGTTGGTTGGTTGAACCTTGGTTTTCAATGAGTTGGAAAATACCAGTTTTGAACATAGTTTGGTCTTCAAATGATTGGATTGGTTGAGGTTTGGTTGGGATTGGTTATGGATGAAGAATGACCTGTGGTTGGATAATACTAGGGCCTTGGGGAGCATGACTATTTGCATAAGCCAAATGATGAAGTCCTAAAATGGAAAAGATAGGGCATTATGGGGCTTGATTGATCACACAAGCCAAAGGACTAGGTTCTAGAATGATGAAGGGGCATTATGGAGCTTGAATTCTTGTACAAACCAAAGGATGAGGTCTTGGTATAGAAATAGTTTGGCATTGTGGAACTTGATTGCTTGTACAAACCAAAGGATGAGGTCTTAGTATGGGAATGGTGTGACATTGTGGTCAAAGAATATGAATGGTATGATGTGGTGGAGCCTAATTACTCTCATAATCTAAAGCATCCAAGTCTTCCTCATAAATCATATCATCTCAGTTGTGAGTTGGGTCATAAGCTAGCTCTTGGCTGTGTTCCACGTACTGATTATTGCAAAGAGGGTATAGAACTATATCCTAAACAACATTAGCTATAGTTGGCTCTTCAAAGTCCTCCTCATAAGCCTTTTCATACCAATCAAGGTCTCGATTTGGTTTTTGTGGATTTTGACTATATTCTCCATATGGATTATTGTAGGGAGAATAATAAAACTCATTAAAACATCTTTCTCTATAGGGGTTTTTAGTGGGATTTTGTGCATATATTCTATCATAAGTTGGATTATACATGACTCCACTATAATTGTAGCTATACATATCCATATAAATGAAGAAAACCCCAAAATAAAAAGGCTTAGAGTTCTAAAAACTCTAAAAAAATGTCCAAAGGACAAATGGTTCAAACTTGGTCTCACTTGGTCAAAGGGGTGGAGCTTTATCTCCAATATGGTTTGAAAGTGGAGTTGTATCTCCAAAATGATTTATGATAAGACTTGGCATAAAATAGTCTAACATCAAATGTTTAATGTCAAATATCATATGCACAAAAGGTCAAGCATCTAAATAAAAATTGGCATGTCAAAGGTCTAGGTCAAAGTGTTCCAAACAAGGTCTAAACTAGGAAAGGGAAAAGTTGAGTTACTAGGTTTTTTGTCCAAACACAGAGTCAAAATCCAGGCTCAAACAAATAGGCATGATGTGATTTTATTTAATATAACAAGTTTGGAAACAACTTTGACATAAACCTGGCACATGGAATCAAACATAAACATGATTAGTTGGCATAAAGCATAAGACAAAAGGCTCTTTGAAAAAGGCTATGTTTCTCCCAAATAAAGGCATAAATAATGATGAGGATAGGCATTAAAAAAATAAACCATCAATAATTTTCAAATTTGGGTAATCAACTAACCAAATTTATGCAACCCAAAAGAGAAAGATCTATGTATCAGCCTTTTGAATTAAGGCCTAAATAGAAATCAGTCAATGTTTGAATCCAAACTTGATAAGGTTAATTGAAAAATAAATGTTTGAAAACTAGGATTTGACCAAAAAATCTAGACAAGATTGGATAGTATGACAACACAAGACAAAGGTCCAAATGGTATACATGACATAGTTTGAAACAAATGGTTTTTGGCACAAGGTGAAACAATTTTTGAAATAAATTGAGCATCCTAATGATGTAAGCATGCTCGAATGATGTGATCTATGCTATGCTTCAAAAGACTCAAAAACACAAATGGTTTGACATGATTTGGGTAGCACAACACTACCATCCTCAACTCAAATACATTGTTTTGACATGGCTTATTAACAAAAAAACAAGTTTTAATCTCAAAACATACCAAATGATAAAATGATCCAAAAATACACTAAGTATAATCATCCAAATCCTAACAAGGGTATGGTAATGTGGGGTTGACTAAACTAGCAAGCTTTCAAATATTTCTAGGGGAATCAATTGCACAATGACTTTCATGTCAAACAATTCAAAAGAAAAGCATGGAAATTAGGTGACTGGCGTATTGGCTAGTGGTAAAAAGGTCTAGTCTTTTTTACAACCACTACATCTTATTGTTCACTCAGTGTAATGTGATGTCCAAATCTAGATATGTCCCATGTGCAACTTCAATTAGGATTAAAATGAAGTAAATGTTGGGAGGTGAAACCCCAGGTCAAAGCTTCCTTAAAGAACTCATGAGAGGTGATGAAGTCCCCCTCACAATCCAAGTTTTCATTAAAATGAAGAAAGCATGAAAGTAGAAAGACTTTAGGGTCATTTTTAAGGTTACCCAAAATTTGATGAGTTTTTGGGGAGTGCTTTAGAAAACTTTCTTTCTAAGCCTTCGTCTAGGCTACTTGCAATAGGAATGGTGCTTTTGACTCCAAGGGTTCCGTAAAGGGGACTAATGGAGGCAATTAAGAGGCATGAAGGGCATCATGGAAGGCATTGATGACGCATAAAGGGCATGAATCTTGATATTTGTGGCATTTATGGCCTAAGGATGTCTTCCCAAGAAATGAGGTCACCTAATGATGTAGATATTCAATATTCATTTCCACAAATAATTATTTAACAAGTTTCCATGGAATTCTTGATTAGGCCTTGATTTGGGTTAATTAGCTCTTAAGCATGATTAAGTACTTTGTGCACAAAATACTCAAATTAATCAGAATGCCTTGTTATTGGTCCAAAATTTGAATGGATTAGAATTGGAAGTAAATGTCAAATGTGTTAGAATTGTATTCCTATTTAGGATGTTTTCAGCAAAAAATAATGAAGGCATATGTCTTGTGCAAGAGATTTGAAAGGAAAGAGCAATCCAGAGCACCCAAGTGTAAAATTGGCATTTTAACTCAAAATGATCTAATCAAAGTTAATTGGCCCACAAATTGCATTGCCTCATTTATGGATACCCTAGCCAAAATTGGCACTTGAATATGTTAGTTTCACATCATTTAACATGCTTTAGTGTTTTTAGGTCAAATTATGCATTATGGGTGGAAATTGGCTAAAAGCCTGATTAGAGGTCATTGGTGGCTAGATTTAGATGTCTACAGTGTCTATAAGTGTTCCCAACCACCATGCTTAAATACGGTCATGCAGTCTACTTGTCACTTGTCCTTCTAGCACTGACCTTTATTTTTACCCACTATGGTAACCTAGTCAATGCATGATCTTGGCTATCACACTTTTGTCATACTTTATGCATGTGTTTGTGCTTTAGTACCTAACCCATCAACCACATTTTATTCTCAATTTCACCACTTTCAAACCCACACTCGATTCTATTTTCCCTCATCACTTCCTAGTTTGAGGGGGATCACCTCCTCCCATGCTCGGGGCAACCAAACCTTCAACCCACAATCCATTTTTTGTTTTGTCATTTGCTGATATAAACTACATAAAAAAAGTGGAAAATGAAGACACCAAAAATATGCACATGATAGTTCTAAATGTCACAATTCTCCTAGACCACCTCAGGTCCCCTTTTGGGCCCAAACTTGATCATACAACCCCAAACCTACTTAATGCTAGTCATTTTGACCTAATGACTTAACCCACCTTTTAACTCAACTTGAGCTTGACCTCAACTGTCAATGATCACCTTTACCATTGATGGTCACCCTGACCGTCGATGATCAGGTTCCACTATCTGAATCAACTTAACTTACCCTTCACTCTACCTTACTTTTTTATAATTAGCTCATCTAATCTATGTGCAATCTAATGCATGCATGAGTTATATTTAGAATAGTAAGTTGAACATCCTATTAGCATATTTTTGCACCTCTCTTTCCTCCCTATAAGAAGATGAGAGTAGGAGGTGAAAAAATATCTAGGACTTTAAGAGATTTTACATCTAGAGTTTCTTTATAGGTTACTTCTTTTAGTAATCTAATTATCCAACTATCACGTTAGAGAGCCAACTTCCCATTGCCCCTCTATTGATTTCCAAATACTATTACTTTATCAAAATCATGCCAAACTCCATCAATGACCCAACCACCTCAACCATTAATCTAATCAATATTTGGTAAGCTAAGTATTTGTTTTCATTATATCAATTACTTTGTTTTCATTTTGCAAGTAGACCATCACAAACTAATCTCCTAGAATTTCCTTTCATGATATTGTCAATCTGACTTTTTATCACCCAAACCCAACAAATAGTAACCACTGACAATCACCTTGACCATCAATGATCTATCCAACCATCGATGGTTGCCTCAACTATTTATGATCACACCAACCATTGACAGTCACTATGGTAGGAAATAACATCAAGTTATTTTCATCCACATACCCTCAACCAAATCCAACCTTTTTTTCCTTCACCTGTTTACAGACCCCCATCCCATTTTTTGAACCACACCTGACCTATTTAGCATTAGTATTAACCCACTTATTGTTATATTAGTTATTTTAATATATTTATTTATCAAGAATCTCTTGTACTCAATTTTAATACCTTTTTATTATTAATATAAGTAATTTATCTTCTATTTTCTAAACTTAATTGTTTAAAATATGTGGATTGGCAGCCCTCAAGGAAGCTCCTGCTTCTAGGATCTAGTTAGTGCTAAGAAATCCACCTGACTATCTATCTAACCAACCATTTGCTTTAAAGTTGTATTAGTTATAGGTCATCCCACCAAGCCAAAGAAGATCTCTCTATAATCATTTGATTCAACACACACACAACTAAAGTTATTTAACCATACCCATATCTAGTTTCTTTTTTCTTCCTCTTTTAGAATATAAGCTAAAATTATCTTAAACAAGATGTGCTTGAAAAGGATTTGGTCTAGGTCGGTATGAACACAGGCTGCATGATTTACTTCCAGTCAAAACCCAAAAACCTCATCAAAATTATGGCCTCACTTTCACACCACCTAAACAAAAACCAACCCACCTCCCATTATCATCATTGATGAGGATATCCCATCCTTGCCATCCATTCTACCATTGACAACTGAATATTCTAACATAATCCCTCCTAACTTTTTTTTCTATCAACATGATTATCCTTTGACACCTAACTTACCAAAAGGAGGGGTTGATTGTAACCATTCTTCTGGCCCACCCTGAGATGATAGGAGATAACTCTCCTACCATTAACACCATTCAGTGTTAATATGTTGATTCCATTGTCACATATGTTAGTGTAATAGATTCTTTTATCCATAAATCTCTTCCTCTTAAGACTTATACCATGTTCAATGAATCCACCATGGATATCACCTTGAGCACTCCATATAACCCATGTATTATCAAAATTATCTAATCACTAAATTTCAAGGAGCTTCGAGACTTCCCTTCCTTCTTACAAGATCACAACATAGCAGTTTTTTGGTCTTATAGTGACATGCCAAGAATCAACCCCTCCATCGCTACCCATAATAGAGTCACTAATCATGATACCAAGCTCGTTCAACAAAAAATTCAATGAATGCACCCTTACATAGCCCTTCTTATCAAAGAAGAGCTTCAACATATCCTATCCTTCAATTTCATTCAACCCATTGACTATCCCCAATGGGTATCAAACATCATACCTATCACCAAAGCCACAAGGGGACTTCACATTTTTATGGACTTTTGTGACCTCAACCTTGCTTGCCCAAAGGACGACTTCTCTCTACCAAGCATTGACCAACTAGTTGATCTTACATCTAGCCATGAGAAGTTATCACTTATGGATGGATTTTCAAGTTACAATTAGATTCTAATTTCCCCTAAGGATCAACACAAAACTACCTTTATCACCCCATGGAGGAATTTTTGTTATAGGGTCATGCCTTTTGGACTAAAGAATGACGGTACAACCTACTAATATACTATGACTTACACCTTCCATGACCTTATCCATAAAATCATAGAAGATTATGTTGATGACCTTCTTAGGAAATCCAAATGTTGTAAAGACCATTTAACCATACTTAATATTATCTTTGAATGACTCATCCATTACCATGTCTACCTTAACACCAAGAAGTACATTTTTGGAGTCTTGTCAAGAAAGCTCCTTGGGGTTCATTGTATCCCTTCAAAGAATCAAAGTTGATCTGACCAAAATCAAATCAATCCTCGACATGCCTCCTCTTACCCACCTCAAGAAACTCTGTAGCCTATAGGGGAAGCTCCAATCCATTCGTCACTTTATCTCTCAGCTCTTCGATTGGTGCCAGCCCTTCCATCACCATATCAAGAAAGATGTATCTTTTAAGTGGAAAAATGACTATCAAAAGGCCTTTGATTCACTTTAAAATTACCTTTTATCTCCACTTGTACTCATTCCTCACAAGGAAGATCAATTTTTTTACCTTTATATCTCTACCATTGACCACTCCCTAGGGGTAATGCTTACTCATTGGGATGAACAACATAAAGAATAAGCCATCTACTACATCAGCCACACACTCATAGAGTATAAAACCTAGTATACCCATACCAAGAAATTTTTCTTTGCCTTGGTCTTTGTGGCCATCAAACTTTATCACTACCTTCTTAACCACAAAACCTATGTCATAACCAATATCAATCCACTCAAGTATATGAACTCTAAGCCACACTAAAACCAACATATGGCTAAGTGGATCATGATCTTAGCTAAGTTTGACCTTGAGTTTCTTTAATAAAAATTAATTAAATGGAAATTAATTACTAGGCAATTGGCCAACATACCATTAGCAGACAATCAACCTCATCTTCTTGAGTTTCCAAATGAGTCCATTGTAACCCTCTCTCAGGTAGACTTCACCTATGAAGTGGCCATGTTATTTGATGGATAAAAGTGTCAACATGGTGGGGGAGCTAAGATAATCCTTATTCCCCTTCATGATGAACCTCTTCCTTTGTCCTTCAATCTATATTTAGAATGTACCAACAACATGGCTAAGTACAAAGCCCTAGTGATAGGACTCCAAACCGCATTAGCCTTGGGAGTCAAGATGATCAACATATTTGGTGATTCCCAACTTGTGGTTAATCAAATAAATGGCTCTTACTAGAGAAAGAATGATGTTTTGCAATATTATAAATAATTATCTAATTTACTCTTGGCATCATTTAAACACTACCATATCTAAACCACTCTGTGATCTATGAACAAGTTTACCAATATGATGGCTTCCCTCACTTCTCAATTCCCATCTACACCTTATGATTATAAGTTATCTATCATCATCCATAGACTTACCTAACCTTCTCATGTCAAATTGGACTCTCTCACCATATTTAATATAGAAGAGACCCAACCTAACCTTTGGTATCATCAAATCTTTCACTATCTCAACCTTGCCATCATTCTCATCAGCCTTTCTAGAAATGCTTGATGAGTATTTATCTAGAGTAACTCATGTTCTATCATACTGAGGGGAATATTTTATAAACATGGTTTTGATGGTTTCTTCCTCCATTTACTACGTAGTCACAAAGCATCTCATGCTATCAGGGAAACACATTATAGGATTTGTGGGGGACACTTTAGTGGCCTCTCCATTGTTAAATGCATCCTTCATCTTGGACAGGCCTACCCTTAACCAAGACTATTGTGACTATGTGAAAAGTGTGTCAAGTATCAAAAACATGCTAATTTAAATCATGTACCTAACCATAGTCTTTATGTATCCATAGATTTTTGGCCCTTCTCACAATGGGTTTTGGACCTTATTGGTGAAATTAACCCCCATTCTTCACAGCGACACCATTCTATCATCAATATGATTGAATATTTTACTAAATAGTTAAATGTTATTCTTCTTGTCTCAACCAAAGTTGAAAATATTATTGACTTTATCAATCATCACATCATCTATCATTTTGGTGTCCCTCACAAAATTATCATCAACAATGGAAAATATTTCAAAAATAAATAAGTTAAAGGTCTTTGTGACACACTCAGTATCAAGTTAAGTTTCTCTTCACCCTATTATCCTTAATAAAATGGGCAGGTGGAAGCCTCTAAAAAAACTATCAATAACATGCTAACTAAAATTGTTAATTCATCTAGTCAGGATTGGTATTTACACATCCCCTTCGCCTTATGGGCATATCATACTAGCATTCGAACCCCTATGGGTGCTACCCTTTTACTCAATTTTTTGGGAAAAGGTTTTCTTGCCTCTCAAAGTCTAAATTCCCTCTCTTCATATATCCTTGTAAGATCTCATATTTGAGAGTGATTATCATCAAGAATGTTTGTCCCAACTTGAACTAATTGACAAACATCATTTATCATCACTCACCCATCTTTACATCTATCAAGAACGAATCAAGTACACTTATAACAAACACCTTAAAGTGAGAGAATTCAATATTAGAGACCTTATCTTAAAGTAAAATCAACATGTCACCAATATGGAGAAAATAAAATCAAGTTTTCTTTCAATTGGCTTGGACCTTATATCATAATGCACAAGTATAGATCAAGATATTACCAGTTATCCTCTCTAGAGGGAAACCCAAAACCTAAGCCCCTCAATGCTTTGCATTTACATCTTTTCTTTTGTTAAAAATATCAAACTCACCTTTTGTTTAACTTAAGATCATTCCTTTATTTCAACCCATATTCATCTCCCTATTTTAGGTGAAATCGATTAAAATTGGATCATGTGATTATCCATCATAATCATAGCCTAATATTGAATAATGGGTACCATAGCTTTACGCATGGCATGATTCTCATGGTACTTTTTTCCCCTTTCCTAGGATAGATCCCCATGATTTTTGTAACCTAAAACC
This sequence comes from Torreya grandis, assembly GCA_037957365.1. Lineage (NCBI taxonomy): Eukaryota > Viridiplantae > Streptophyta > Pinopsida > Cupressales > Taxaceae > Torreya > Torreya grandis. Next base: position 2,586,101 of record JARHVA010000799.1, read on the forward strand.
TCTTTTACACCTTATCAACCTTCTTGTGTTCTTAGTTTTGCCTTCATAAAAGGTGACCCTTTTAGCCTATATAAGCAAGTCCATGAAATCAAAATAAAATCAAAAGAACCCACATGGGTCAATGTCTAACATTTGTACACTTCTCCTTTGAAGGATAACTACCAAAACATTTCAAAAATGCTCAATAAAGATAGAATGCTCCCTTGAAAGATATCTATCAAAAATCCTTACACAAAGCACACAAAAATTAGACCACTCCCTTGAAGGATGGCTGAGTAAAGCATTTGTAAAATCATAGAAATTTATTGGAAGCTTTTCACATCGATCAGCTTCCTCTAAACCTCTAAAGTAACAAAAAAATAGCAAAGGAACTATCATCAAAATCAAACAAAATCAAAATAATTTGGAAGCCACAATTAGATTTCATAAGTAGACTTCCTACATCGATCAATCTACACCTTGTACAACATGGACTTGTTTATACCAGCTCTTTGGTGACCTATATAAGAGGCAAGCTAGTCTCTCAAGAAGGTTCTATTTTCATCTCCCTCCCCTTCATGCATTATAAGCAAGGGATTTTTGAGCTTACTTGACATAATGTGATCAATACACCTTCTTAACCAACTAATGAATGCTAATATGAAGCATTCAAAGGGCTTGTGTTCCTTAATTTAATCCAACTTTGGTTTTTTTTAGTCCTTACCAAAGAAGAAGCATCATTCCTTATTCATCTTCTCTCATGTTGGTTGATATGTTCACTTAAACATTTGTCTCTAGTCTTTATCTTCTGGGTTTTGTTATTTAGCTTACCTTATGTACTTGATCCTCATTTGAACAAAATGGCCATAATCATAACCACATCAAATAAAATCATCATCAAAACCCATAAACAATATCATCATATCATAAATCATACATGATCATAATCAAAATAAACCATATTCACCACATGTCTAAATCTAAATGGGGAAGCATATACTCCTTAAAATTAAGAATGAACATAATCATGATAAGAACCTCTATGTTAAAATAGATAATAACACTCATATATTTGAAATATTGCATATATTAATACTTTATTCTTTTTATAGAAGGAATCACTCTTAATCACTTGCCACTTTGAGGGGGATACCTCCTTTGAGTAATGATCTATTAAAAATTAACTTCTTTAATGCCTTACAGTATCCTATGCCCCTTTATTTATATTATTTCCCATCTACCCAACTCCTCCTTATGCATTTGGTACTAAACCACTATTCATTATTATACTATTCTACCCCTCTCTAGGTACATTACATTCTATCCCCCTTAAAAATGTTTGGCCCTTGAAACATGATAATAAATAGAAGGATGAACAAATAAAAGTTCAACCATAAAATTTTAAATAGGTTTAAGACTCGATAGAAGCCCGCCGATGCATCCTTTTTTTGCTTTCACTTCTTCTTTCGATGTTGGGATATGCATACGTATATCAATAAGTTGACCATAAGCACCATAATCAAAGGTTCAAGTGAAATTTGAATAATGGTGATCATATCCTCAAAATGAGAGCAAGGGTGCTCAAAATAGTCATCTTGATAAACAAATAAAGGATACATTCCATACCCCTTAGCATTGTTACTTACACATATTTTTAATTTACAATGACTAACCCCATCAAAGAATGCATAAAATTGTTATAAATATTTGAAGACAAAATAAAATAAGTTTCCATTGTGTGAAGAAATGATTTGGAGAAGAAAATATCAACTAAATCAATCACTCTAGAGTGATCAACATACCATGTTGTGCAAGTATCCTTCAACTCAACCAATGTAGTTATTTCTACTTCATATTCTTCAACTATAGGAAATGAATCCACTTAGCATTCACTATAGTTATGTTCCCAATATAACCATACATTATTTTCTCCATCATATTGTTTGGCTATATGGAAGTGAAGCTCAATTATATAAAAAATAGCATGGATAGTGTTTAATGAATGCATTGTTTTATATAAAATAGAAGGATCTATTTTTTTATTTTTATTTTTTTAATTTTTTTTTACAAACTAGTAATCACAAAAACTATGATAACTTTAAAAATACAAAACTAAATTCAAAAATTTAAATTTTTTTGGAAATATGAGATAAGATGCGTAAAACCCATAAATGTTTTGGCTCGATTCGTTACCATGTGTTAGCAGTTTAAATAAAAATAGTTAGGTTTTTTATGACAAAAATGAAAATATGTACTTCTTAGACTTGCTTCACAAATCTCCCAAATATACTTTCAATATAAATCATGATCACATAAATTGCCCTGGAAAGCACTCGGATACAAATGATAAGAACCTATATGTTAAAATAGACAATAACACTCATATATCTAAAATACTGAATATATTAATACTTTATTCCTTTTATAGAAGGAATCATTCTGAATCACTTGCCACTTCAACGGGGCTACCTACTTTGAGTAATGATATATTACATATTAACTTATTTTATGCCTTATAATATCCTATGCCCCTTTATTTATACTATTTCCCATCTACCCAACTCCTCCTTCTTATGCATATGGTACTAAATCACTATTCATTATTCTACTATTCTACCCCTCTCTAGGTGCATTACAAATCATCACTATCATCCTAGTCGTTCATAAACCATAACAATAATCACATTATAATCTTGTCCACATTACTAGTATCCATAACTATGACCATATCAATAACCAAAACATCATCATCTCATCACATGAAATTAAATGATCACATCTATACAACAAAAACCATAATCATAAGTGTCATAAACATGATCATAATCATAAAATGGAATCACATTATAATCATAATCACATCATAACATCAATCCATATCAAACATTATCATAAACATGAATAAAGAAACATATCATCACATGTTTAGCTAAGTAAGTCCATATCCACATCATAATGAGCATAACCATAATCAACATAACATCATATATAATCAAACATAAACATCATACCCATGAACCACAAACCATATGAAAAGATCATATCTATAAATCATGGGTTGATAATCACATAATCATCCTTGTGTATACAATAATATACATATCTCCCTCAAAAATATACATCTCATTGCTTCGGCTCATAAGTCAATATCAAAAACCATATGCATAATAAGTATAACATCTCATAAACCAAATAAGAACCTAAGGCCCCACTACCTCTTAGTGCACCACCACCTCCTATAGCCTACCCTCCTACTCTTGTCTATCCTCCCATAGATGTGGCCCAATGACCTAGTGTCATCATGCTAACACCACCTACCATCCCAGCCTTGTATTCACCCCATCAGGGCTCATCTAGAACACACCTAAATACCAAGGCTTCATAGTACCGTAGATCCTCCACAGTCACTATGTATCCTTGCATAGGGATAGTCACTATTTTTTCCACCACTACTGGTACTCCACCCCCTGTCTATTGGAGATAATCTCTCTTGCATCACCAAGGCTGGTTGAGATTTAGCATGATCTCTCACCTATAATAATGGCCAATTGACACTATGTTACTACCAATGATGCTTGTGTTTCTATCAAGGATGCATATGCTATGGCTAATACCACTCATATCTAGTCCCTCTCAACCATCATTGCCTATATATTTAGACCATAAACACCCTACACTTGAGCCTATTGATCACCTCTACCAGCTAGATCAACATCCATATCCTACTGACCACCATCATCACCCCCAAAATATATTATAGCATAGAGTACCTAGTACCATGTTGGATATCCATCTATGACAACTACATCATCTATCTCTATCTTTATCAGTAGCTCCTCATGGTCAATGAAATCATGCACTAGTTATGGAATGGGCAACAAAAACTCTACATCATCCCTCTTATATTGCGGGAACACTTTAGGTATATCCTATATGAGGCCAAACTACCTTTGTACCATATCAAATGGTATTAGCTATATCTCACCCTCTCATATACTATATACCCACTTATAGCTCTACAGGGATAGAGTATGTCTTTTATAATGAACCCATTCTGTAAATATGGCATATGGTCTCCAAATCACATCACTAATAACTAAGGCATCCAATAAGCCTCTGAACCAATTTATGTCATGTACCCCTCCTCTTAGTTTGAAGAGGGAATAATCATCTCTTCACCTCATTATTTCTACTATGAAATCCATCTGAGCATAACCATCCCATGGCATCCCCATCCATCTAAGAACTCAAATGTGCTCATAGGCCCAATAATGAAGAACAAAGCCAACACTGATCCTATACATCTTGTGGGCTCAAAATCCCCATAACTCCTTGTAAATATAAACTAATAGCATAGGGCCCCACACAAAAATTATATGACCCAAAAACATATCCATCATCACCCCCAACAACAAATAAAGGAACCTCCCACTGCTAGAATTAGGCAATACATAGTAGGTGATTGTTATCATCATCGTGAACAACTTCCTCGCATCCATGTCCCTTTGGTAGAGCAGTGTGTAATGAAAACCTCTAGATTACCACCTTGAAAAATCCATGGCATCTTTATACAAAAGATCCATAACCTCATCCCACTCCTCCCTCTCAATGTGGTAGATCATCTCACCCCATATGGGTAGCCACACGATCCTATGGATGTCCTCAGGTAGGATGGTCATCTCCCCTATAGGAAACAAGAAGGTATTAGTGGCATGATCCCATCTCTTGATGAGTGCCACTAACATCATTGCATCCCATTATACATGTTGTTAATGTATCATACCACTAAGGCCCAAATCCTTCATGTGCACCCAGTCATCAACAATCATACCTTGATGAATCTCATTGAAAATCTAGGGCACTCTATCCCTTATCTAAATCCTCTCCCATACTTGCAAGGTTGGATAGCAGACATACTTAGTTATCTATATTATTTTGGTTGATGAACCTAAATATCTTTAACCTACGTCATATTCTAATCCATTCAACTCATTCCATTTTCCTACTATGACCTATACCTATGGCTTATCTACAACATGAAAACCTTAACCTATCTTATCTCAAACCTCATCATTCAACCTTTCACCTAAAATCACCTTCCCCCAATATTAAACTATTACCTACAAAAACCTACAACCTTACCCTTGCCCCAGACATTCATAAACTACATTACCTAAACCCTAAACTTTCAACATTTAACAAAATTTTAACAAACTTCTCCAAACATTTGTCAACCATTAACGGTCAGGGTGACCACTGGTGATTAGATAATCCAACCATTGACGGTCACTATATGGTGACCTATGATGATCACTAATCAACCACTAATGGTTGGTAGTGATTGGTGATGGTCAGACTTGACCACTGATGGCTATTTTAAAGTGACTGTTGGTGATCTAAACTAAACCCTACCCATACAAACACCACCATGACTCACACACACTGACCTAATATTTAATTTATCCTAACCTACCCACCCAACCCCTACCAATTTGAATAAAAACTACCATTTCACCTTGAAAATCAAATAAATCTTTCAAAACCTAAACTTAGGTCAACCACCCAACAAACACAAACAAATTCCAATAAAATTTGAAACTAACTTATCAATTCTAAATACACCACCTACATCATTCCTTGACCATCATCAAGGAGGGACCCCGAGGCCCATATCCACCTATATTTGTGCTCTCCCTTGTCCATGTTGCATCCTAATCTAGTCCAATCTCCAATCCACCCTTAGTAAATAATCCACCTCATTCAACCAATCACACTCAGCAAGGTCATCCACCTTTTTCTCACTAAACACCAAAAACTATTTGCTAGGGGTCAATATGATCAAATGAGCAAAATTAACCCCCAATGGTCTTTTGTCTCCACCCTTTTAGGGCTAGAACCTAACCATCCATGGTCAGGGTGACCACTAACGGTCGACCCTAAATTTTATCCCTCACCATCGACGATCAGAATATAGGGTTTTTCCCTCCATACCATAAATTTTCAAACCACTCATTACCCAAAACCAAACTAAGTACCCATCACAGGAGATTGCTTTTTATACTAACCTTGACCACCAACCTTATTACCTTACCGCTAGCCATTTTAGCCTAATTATTGCATGTTTTGTGATGACTTTGCCTTAGTCTTTTTTCTGCACCAACTAAATTTCCAAGTTAAACATTTTAAAATTATGTTCCCTTGTGTACACCTAACCAATTTATGTCTTCATGGGAACATTTCCTACTTTGGATACCCATGAATAAACTAACCTTGTCTAGGAGACTTGTATTTACGAGTGTAACCTAATTATCACCTATGATCATGTGCTCTACTTGTCACTTATTTTTCTAGTATTGAACTTATTTTTACCAATCATGATAACCTAGTTAATACATGATCTCAACTATCACACTTTGTGCTCATGTCTACATTTTAGTGCCTAACATATCAACCACCAACTTAACCACTTATAAAACTTGCACCTGATTCTATTTCACCTCATTGATTCCTAGTTTAAGGGGGAACACCTCCTCCCATGCTCAGAGTAACCAAACCTTTGACCCATAATCCATTTTTTATTTTTTAACTTGATGATATAAACTACATAATAAAAAAGGGGAAAACATCGACACTAGAAAACTATACACAATAGTTCTAGAGGTTGAAATATCCCTAAACTACCTCAGGACCCCCTAGGGACCATCCCACAACCCTTCAACAATAAACCTAAGCTAGATTAGCGAACTAGCTAACCAACTAACCCACCTTGACCAAAATTTACCTTTGACCCTCGACTACCAATGATCGCCTTAACCATCGATGGTTAGGCCTAACCATTAACAATCAAGTTTTGATTGCCTAAACACTAAACACCAACTTCAACTCTAGCTTACTTTTTTTATATTTAGCTCATCTAATTTCTATGCGAGCCAATACATGTGAAAGCTAAATTTGAATTGCTTGTTGAATCTCTTGTTAACCTATTGTGACACCTCTCTTTCCTTCTTATAAAATAGAGGAGGAAAAGGTGAAAGAGGGTTAGATCTAAATCAATCAATCATATACATCCAAAGCTAGAGCCTCTTACATGTGTCTTCCTTTTTTAGGTGTTCTTCTAGCAAAGCAATAAATTATCAAGTGTGACATAAATCCAAAGTGTTATCATTCATCGACTGATATCCAAGAATCATTAATCTATTGAAATTAATCCAAGCTTCACCAACAGACCCTTCAAACATTATTTAGATCAACAAATGACAAGCTAAGTATCTATTTTCACTAATTAGTTACTTTCTTACTTCTTCATGACCAACCTAGCCCAAACCCACCTTCCATATTTCCATTCTGCAACCTTATCAGATCACTTTTTTGAACACACCTAAAACCCATAGTTACCATCGATGGTCATCCTAACTATCGATGATCTACCCCAACCATTTTTGGTTGCCCTAACCACTGATGGTCACCCTAATCATCGATAATCACTATTAGAAAAATAAATAAAAATCTATTTTCACCCACCAAACCTCAGCCAAATCTCACTTTTAGATCCCCTACCTAATCATAAAACCCTACCCTATTTTCTAGACCAAACTTGATTTTTTTTACATTAATATCAATCTATTTATTACTATAATTAGTTAAATTTACCTATTCATTTATTAATCACTTCTTGTATTTTATTTCAGTATCTACTATGATATATGCGAGTACTTTATCTTTCAAAACTTGATTTTTTAAAAGTGTTTATTGACAGGCTCCAAGGAAGCTCATGCTTCTTGGATCTAGATTACTAAGCAATCCACCTTACTATCTAACTAATCAACTATCTCTTTAGTGCTTTTGTATTTTTAAGCCATTATTACCAAACTAAAGAGGAGTATCTACAACTATCTAAATCAATGCACGTACAACATATCAAGTTTTTCTACCATACCCTTCTCAATTTTATTTTCTCTTTCCTATAAATAATATATAAGGGAAATTTCTCTAAAATATTCTCATTATAGCATATAAGTACAAGTATCTAATATTCACAGTAGACCAAAGAATCTTAATAGGGTCTTAGGAAATAGGGAACACATTGTGGGATGGTAGGTCTATTTTAATGTTCATGTATAAAGCCTTCATGGGATAATCTATGTACTTCACGTATTAGCCCATGCTTTATGTTCATTGTTCAAGGTGCCCTAAGTCCTTTATGTCTATAGTTATTTTCCTTTCCCACTTGCTCAATGTGTCTCATTCCTAATAAGGATGTTCACATCACCCATGTGGTGCCTCACATTCCTTATTTTCATCATATTTTCCTGATACCCCTTATTGGATAATGTTTTTAGATAATCACATCTACCTTCTTATGCTTCTTGGTTTATAATTTTTGAATTACATTATAAGACCTCGGATAATACCAAGTCTTCCTCACAAACACCCTTACACCATTTTTTCCCACACCATTACATTATCATACTATTCATGCCATTAGGTGGTTTTGTTTTCTTACATAATATTTTTTTTAAAGCACTAAGTTTGAGTTGTCATTCTTTAGAACTTTTGATTTTCATCTATACATAATGTTCTTATTTGATTTTTGTGAACTTCACTTATCTTACATAGGACATTTGACATTCTTATATGCTTTCTTCATAATTCACTTGACATGTTTGTCATAAATCTTGACTTACATTTCATTTGAAATCATTTATGTTTTATTCATACTTTAATTGATATGTTTGTCTTACATCTTGAATTACATTTCATTTTCAGCCATATAAGTTTTCTTTATGTTTGATTCAACTTGCTTATCTTACATGAGGTTACCTTTTACTCACTTACATATCTTTGTTATATTTTTCTTACATGATATTTCATTTATTTACAATATTTTACATGCTTCCCAATGTGATTTAGTGTGTTCTACATTCTTTTTTGTTATTTCATGTTTTACATGCTTCCCAATGTGATTTAGTATGTTCTACATTATTTTTTATCATTCATGTTTTACATGATTCCCAACGTGATTTAGTGTGTTATACATTCATTTGTCATAATTTTTGTCATTTACATGCTTGATTTTTTAGTTATAACCTATCCTTAATAATCATAGCTTGCCAAATTTTCTAAGTAATTTAATTATATTTGAGAGTTATTCATTGCTACTTTGACCACCTTACGTGCACATGCATTTCTTCTTTTATTAATCTTGTATCCCAAGGGTTTATTAAATGTAGGTACTTCACCCTCCATGATCAAGACTAGGATATTTGCATAAAATAATTCAATAGAAAGGTAAGTTAAGGTATGTATATGGTACTTTTAGTTACTTTCATTTTATTTCAGCATTCATTTTAGTTAGCTCGGTTAATGTGTTGATATGTTATTTCTTGAAGCACCATCCCATGTTACACTCACATTACACGTAATAAAATTTGAGTGTGGCATATGTTTACACATAATATTTTAAAATTTTATCATTTATTTACAATTTATCTCTTGTAGGAACTTTTTGATTTTCAATCTCTCTGAGTGCACTCTTTAAAGGGTACACAGAGAAAGGGGTGGGTAGACCTTAGGTGATTCACAAGATTTTTGGTCCATATACCATTACCTAAAACCAATACAAGTTACTTTTATCCAAATCATTAATCAAGTAAAACTCTCTTATACACTCCTCTAAGCAATTCACCTTCCAAAATAGCCCTTAACTAAACATACACCCCCTTTTTCTTCATTTTATTACTATGTTGGCCTAGTTGACCTTGTTAGGGATTGAGTAAATGTTATAAAACTCCATCAACATTTGAGGCCTAAAAATTATCTTTCCTACAAAATATCATCTTGACCAACCCTTTCAACTACATTTTTGAGAAGGTTTAAGGTCAATCCTTGGCTATAAATACCCCCTTCACTTCAATACTAAAGAGAGGAACATTCATTTTCACATTGTTACAATTCATAATTATATTATTTTTAAATTTATGGATTTATTTCTTAAGGTTTTAAATTGGAAGAAAATAATCTTGTCTTATGGGAAAGTCCTGGATTCAAAATAGGATCTTTTTAAATTAGATCCGATTTCTATAGTATGATCCTTACAAATCTACAACAACCTTTTGCAAAGCACCATTAGCCCAGAGAGATATTGAGGCATGATAGGTTCAATCTAAGGTAAGTATTCCTAACTTTTACTCTTTCATTTAGTATATATTATCATATTGATGACTTTAAATTCCCCTTGTAGACTCAGATCAATGACCTTTATCTCTAAATCTTCAAGTCTCTCCTTTTCACTTAACCCTAGTCTATGACTTAATGTGACAAGACTATAGCTATGAGTTGGTCTTCCAACGGATTCCCATGTCAACCTTGAGACCATGTTCACCATACTCCAAATATAAAAACAACATTGGAGAATTAGTATCTTATGAATTCTATGTCCATTTTGGCATCAACATCCTATTTTTTTGGTCTTTACGTAACATACCACATTTTTTGTTCAATGTTGTCCTCTTTTTTCACAATCTAAGAAGTTATGTAATAGGTTTGTTATATTCTAAGAAAGATATTCATTACATAGAGTACTTACCAACTTGGGAAGATCTATCAAGGTTGTAACCACTCCATCTTACCTTAATATACAAATAATGTAGCCATACATCTACACATCCAATACCATTATATCTTTCTCACAAGCATTCTAATTTCATATGGATTTGAGTAGTTGAGTTACTTCAATCATCAATATTTGTAATCTTATAGTATTTGTATACTTATCCTACGTAACTTTTCTAATCTAATTATCTTGAAATGTCTTTATTGGTGGTATTCCTTACTTATTATATTGATTTATGTTAATATCTTACTTGAAAGCTAGATATTTAGGGTGAGAGTTCATCATATTGACATTTCTCACTACATTTTATTTCCTTTGTTTCTCTAATATAGGGTAATCTTCAATATTATGTTGTATAGTAACTCTAAAATATGCACAATACTTTCACCTTTGTGGATTGCACAAATGATGTCATGTGATATGCTTTATCTCACCACATAGGTAACAAACAATTGGTTGTTTAGCATTGTTCCTATTGTTGAAGTTTGGCATTGACGTGTCATTGATGTCAAAGGTTCTTAAGAAAGGTGTTCATGAGGTCATTGAAGAATGTTCTTGTTTGATAGCATCACTGAGAGGTATGACATTTTTTTAGGAGCATGTAAGACATGTGATCAAGGTATAAGAGCATCAATAAGTATTTCAAGGTTAGTTGTCAAGTTTCAAGTGTTTTAGAATCCTAGTCATGACACTAGTCATAGCATGAAGAGTCCTAATGATAAGGTTTGAGCATGGTGGCTTGATGAAATAGATGCATATAGGCATAAAAATTTGTGTGAGGTTACTTTAACATGTATGTGAGGCATTGGAATACTCATATGAGTCTTAGGGTGAGCCTCCATGCGTAGAACCTATAGACCTAGTATGCAAATAGACCACTTTTGGATCCTTCTTGGCCTAATGAGGCATCATGAATTATTGATAAGACATATGAAGGATTTTTGACACTTTTTAAACATGTGATATGTTTTTTGAGCATGTATATGAGGTGCTTAGATCTTGGATAGTAGTTAGAAGGTCAATTTTAAGGCCTAATGTGACTTGTAGATCAAGGTCTAAGCAAGCAAAGAGAGAGACAGTGGCCAAATGAGGTATGAGATTTAGATTTAAAGATAATAATGAGCATATGAGAATTTACAATAGTGTGATAAATTGTTTCAAGTGTGTTTACCAAGTTTGAGGTCAAAGTTTGAAGGTTTAGGCTTGAAAAAGTGTTTTGAGGTCTCTCAAGTGGATAAAATGGAGGTCCTCAACCTAAGAAAGACTTTCAGGTGTTCATTGACATGTGTAACCTCTAAATTTGAACTTTAGTTGTTAAAGAGAGATGGGTAAGTTTCCTAGCTAAGATCTGTAGGTATTAGTTTTGTAAATGAGAGGTAGTCCTTTATGAATAATAATTAATATCAAAAACATTATTAACCCTCTCTAAAACCCTAACAATGACCCAATGTGAATATATTGTTCTAAAGTGATAAAAATGTATTTTTATGGATATTAAAGTTATTGTATGTTGTATTAAACTCTCCCAAGCACCTCTAAGTGTGATTGGTTTGTTAGGTGAGTGAGTGGACCTTATAAGAAAGGCCCTATTTCTCAAAGATTTGTTGTAACAGTCAAATTTAACTAAGTCAAAGTTTATAAATGGATGGAAGAAATATATTGAGAATTATATTTTATTTTTATGGTGGATTTTTATTATTTTATAGACCTTAGATATGCTAAACTGGTCATCCAAGTTGACCAGTCTCGCTAACAAACCTAATGGTTCAAACAGTGAGAAAACTAGGTAGAAGTGAGAAGTTGATTAGGGATGTGTTGTCATGGAATCAGGATGAAAAAAGTACATGAATAAATTATTCAAAAATTTTAAGACATTTTAATTTTAGATATAATTTTTGGAGGTTAGTGGATATGATGGAAATGTTGCTCATAAGTTGACTTGTCTAGTTCAAATGAGATAGTGAGGTATAAAACTATGAGATTGGTCTATAAGACTAATATTTCTTTTTGAAAATATTATATATCTATCTAATAATGGTATAGTTACCTAATATTATCATATAAATTCATTTTAAGTCTCTTACAGTGTTCCTATAGGTGTTGAAGGTCATTGTTTCCATGATTATGTTCTGAGACTAGTTGGCAATTCTTAGTGGGCTATTTGTAGATAAGGGTTTGAGTCCTTTTTAATTATGTGATGAAGTATAACACACTTAGTGAAGTTTTTAATTTATTTAAGGTTTTATTTATATGTTTTATTTCCATGTTTTTTAATCTAATTGGTGTTTTATCTTCAATATTTCAAAACAAACTTTTTGGGTATGCGCAGGCCTAATTATGAATAGTGCTAATAACATTCTTTAAGTAGTGATTAGAGATAAAAGATGTCATGGACCTAAGAGGATATTATTATGGGTCTATTTTAGTTTAATTTAAACTATTCCTAGAATATATTAATTTTGAAAGTGATCCAATAAGATCAAAGGGTAATGTGTGCTAATAAAGGCCTAATTAAATTAGGTCTTCTTAAGGCCTAAAAGAAGTTTTTGGTCCTATATGATATGACCGACCTATTATAATGTTTGATTCATGTTTTTTTCATGTCTTAATTCCTATTTTATGGAAAATATAAATGGTAAAGTTTTCATAGCTGACCAAGAGGTGTATGAGAAAGAATCTAGTATAAGAACAAAGCCTGATAGGCCTAATTGATTAGTTATAAAAAGAGTGAGGTAAAACAGAAGATATAACACGTTGAATAGAAAAGGGAAGTATTATATACCATCATAAGGGTGTATATAAACTATCATGAATATATAATAGGGTTACTATAGATGACTATCAAGGTCAAATGACCTAATCTATCTTGAAGAGACTTAGTTGAGCAAAGGAGCCTAGAAGGCAGTTTGAGAGGGCTAAGAATGTGAAGAGATGAAGAGGTGGTCATAATTATTTTGTTGAGAAACAAGGTGTCTTGAAGGTGATAAAATAAATTAGGTGGATGAGTTAATTTTGAGTCATCTAGGGGGTTGTTACCTCTTTAAAAGTAGATACTTGCTAAAGCCTAGTCAAGTGGGTGCTTGGCTAGTTGGGGTTGGTGCTCTGTGAATTTTGTAATTCACTAAAATATTTATGTTTGTCTTATAGGACTATATTCCATTTGAACATATCAGTGGGTTTTTTTTCCCTTGAGATTTTTCCACTCAAATACATGTTTTATGTGTTATGATCTTGTCTCATGCTCATATAAATGGTTCTTAATGTGTTACTAATTCACTATATTGCTTTGATAGTTCATGAATAATAAAAAAAATTGTAAATATTTTTTAAGATTGATTCTCCCCCCCTCTCATTCATTGTGATTCCAACAAGCATGTATATCACCTTTGTTGTGATGTTAATATCCCCTTTGTAACCCACCTTAATAACCTCCCTACCTTTTTAGGTACCCCCATCCTTATTTTTGTTGTATGTCATATCCTTCATATAATTTCTACATGGAAGGAGGTGACTATCCTAATTATTATTGTGATGAGGTAGGAGTCTAACCTTGTTTGTATTGTGGAGACTAAGGTGTCTACCTTGACTGGTATTATGGAGATTTTGGATCCCAACCAATTTGATGAGTGTCCATTTAGTGGTAAGTTGCATTATTGGTAGACCCAAACTATTGTGTTTCTATTTCAACATCTAGACTTGTTATACCGAGTTTCATATCTAGAGACTGCTTCACAGCTACTATAAAGACATTTTAGGTGATCTCTTCCTTCAAATCTTGTATATATTAAGAATAATTATCATCTTGGTTGCATGATTTAAAACTATAATAGATGAAAATTTCTAGTGGAATGTCCTATCATGCAAAAAAATTCATGAAATTTTGCTTTGATTTTCAAACATTCATACCTATGATGTCCCTCTTTCCCATACTCGATACAACATACTGCCAACCTAGGTTTCTTACCTTCATGTAGTTCCTCCATCTTGTACAAGACATCATCTATCTTGGAATCTATTTTTTATAGTATGAGGACATTATCCACAATCTCTTATCTATTATACTTGAATCATGGTAGATCTTGTATCATCTTTAATAGAGAACTGAACCTGCATAATAACCTACCTGAGATTTGGTTATAGGGATTCCATAAACCAAAAATTCTTGTTTGAGTCTATGAATTGAAATTTTATTCTATTCATCACATCATATAACATGAAATCATAGTCATAAACTGATTCTCCAGGTTTTTCTCATATATCCTTTAAGTCTTGAATTGTTTGACTTGCACATTTTTGTTCGAGTAGGTTATTTATCTTAGATCATGTTTACCTAGGTAATTTATTATTCCCACCCACTTATGTGTGGATATTTCATTTATCTTATTTTAGAAATTATGAGATTACATATTTATCTCTTAGATATTATGGGGATAATTTATAGTTCTCCCTATCCTTTAGGGATAGTTATCTCTTAGTCTTAGGTTTGATCTCTAGCTTGATCTCTTAGTTATGATTAATCACTTAGCTTCCTTGACTATATATACAAGGTTAATTATTTTTATTTGATTAATTTTTGGAGATATAGAGGATTTATTATTATATGATCTATTTTTTAATAATATACTGAGATATTATTTGAGCAATGCATCAATCACTTTTACTCTGATAATGGTTTGTAGATTTGACCCTGAGTGAGAGTTTTCAAAACTCTTTCATGGTATTAGAACGGTCTCTAACAACCATTACTTATCTCCTTAGATTCTCCTTCCTCAACATATATTATTATCTTTCCTTACTAATTATTTTCTTCTCTTGCATTCTCTTTGGATGGTCCTAAGAATCAGAAATGTGTGCAAAAAATTCTAATTTTGAGGGGGGAAGACTTCCTCTTTTTGTATTTTTATTGAAGTTAAATTTTGGAAATTGTAAGAGTAAATAAAATCTCTAAATGAATCTATATTATCTTAGAAAGACATAATCACCTCCAATTTCATCCTAGTTCAATATCAAAGATAAGATCTGCAAGTTTTTTATAAATCTATTTTTTAGTTAAAAATAATTGTTCTTTTTCAGATTGTAAGAAAATTGTAAATGATCAATCATAATTTTGTATTGTGTTTTGTGCACCTTATATTTTAATTTCCATTAAATTTTTTGTTTTATTAATAATTTCAAAATGTATCATAGTTTTACTAGGTAGTATTATTTTAAACAAATACAATTTTTCTTTCTTTAATTATGAGAAAATTGTAAATGATCACTCAAAACAATTTTTGGGTTTTGTGTGCCTTGTTTTCATATTTTTAGAACATTTTGAAATTTTTAATTTTATTATAAATTTTAGAAGTTATTTCAATTTTAATGACTCTAGTACTATTCACTAAAAAAATCCTTATGGGGAGATCTTTTAAAGGGAACTTTTTTTTTTTTATAAAACAATTTTTTTGGATAAATTTTTAATTATTTTTACTTAAAAATAGTATTTTTTATTTGAGAGACATAAAGAGATATTTTATTTTTTTATTAATTTTCCATGTACCTTTTTTTGGATCTCATTTGTTAAAAACTAGAGGGTGAGGCCCAATTTAGTAGGTGGCCAAACCCCCTCACAAGCAAACAAACTTTCTCCTTCATTGATTTCACCCTCTTGATTGCACTCTATCATGGATGCATTATTGACTGAGCTTAACATCCCATTTTTTATGTGCTTTGTACTTATTGAAGACTATAAGGTGAGCTCCATCTAATAGGTGGTCAAATTCCCTCATAAAAATACTTTATTGCATTCATGTTCATTTATCTATACACTTACAGACACATTTTTAGCAGAGCCTAATGTATTGCATTATTTGAGTATTTATTTTTACCCCTTATGTTTTTATACCACATTGCTCCCTTGTTTGTAGAAAAAATATAATGATTTGTGATGACTCCTTTGACAGGTTGACAGTCTCCTTGTTTGGAGCTATTATGATGTATACAATGTCTTCCTTATTTTCATTTGGTGTTTTTGAGCTATTATACTTGTACTATATTATAAAGTGCCATGGGTAAGTTGTTTTAATAGCGTAGTCTACCTTCATATGTGTGTACCTTAGTTTATATACTCTTTTACTATTTCATTTTGCAGTCTCTCCCATCACCACCAAGGCCATATTTTTAAGATATTTTATCTATATTTTCTAGATTACTCTTTTATGCATAGGTATCTTATTCAAAAACTTTATTTGTTATAATTCATATGAAGATTTTTATGTCTCAGTGGTATTCTTGTTTACTTTTTTGTAGTGACACCACTGTGGCATCCCCACCAGTCTTTATGCTCACTTCTCACCATTTTGATCCACTTATTTAGAGAGTTTCATTGCCATCTTCTCTTAGTTCAACATTGAGGAAGGGTGTTTAGGTAATGCTTCCTCAGGTTCATCATTCTACCTAGTATTATGAAGTACAATGCTCATATTTAGTGAAATTCATCTTCAACACCATTCATACTTTGACTTGGTTGTTACAACAACTTGACATCCATGTATTCTGGCAAGATGGATTGGCATCCATAAAGACACTTGTCTTCACACTAAATCATTTTTTTTGTATGGGTACCTCATCATGCCTTGTTGTTGAGACCTATTTCCTTCATTTTTTACTCTCTTTTTGAGGGGAGTTTTATTTTCCTATGGGTTTTCTCCCTTTCTCCACTTTATGAGAAATTATTTCATGATATATTGTACATGAGTACCTGATCAAGCCTTGTTAGCAAGACTCATACTATAGATATGCCACTTTATTTTTTGTCTCCTAGCTTCACTTGAGGGGGATGTTATAGTAGGTTATTTATCTTATCTCATGTTCACCTAGGTAATTTATTATTCCTACCCACTTATATGTGGATATTTCAATTATTTTATTTTATATATTATGAGATATTATATATTTATCTCTTAGATATTATGGGGATAATTTCTAGTTATCTCTATCCTTTAGTGATAGTTATCTCTTAGTCCTAGGTTTAATCTCTAGCTTGATTTCTTAGTTATGATTGATCACTTAGCTTGATATCTTAGTTAGGATTGATCTTATTTGCCTATATATGCAAGGTTCATTCATTATATTTGATGAATCTTTAGAGTAGAAGATTTATCATTGTATGATCTATTTTTATATACTATACTGAGATATTATTTGATTAATGCATCAATGGATTTTATGGTGATAATGGTTTCTAGATTTGACATTGGGTGAGAGTTTTCTAAACTCTTTCATTTTTTGCATTTTAAACTCCCCAATTAATTTATATTTGACTTCTTTCAAATTCAATTATCATGGATTATTTTTTAATATAAAATCTAAAGCTTTGCCTATCAAATCTCCTATGAGCTCACACTTTTTAACATCATCTTTGGTCACACCTTTAACCTAAAACTTCATCTCATAGGCCAATAAATATTTCTTTGGATTAGGAGACCCATCATATGGTGTTAAAGACATTTGCACCTGATCCAACTGGGTATTTTGGAATCGATTTAACAAGTGTCTTCAAACTTACTACAACTATATTTAGAGTTGTAATATCCTTGTTTTCAAATAAATTATTAGTTTTTGTGCTAAGTAATGTAGGTGCATCTTGAAAACATGTAAATAGGGTCTTATTTATAGTTTTAGAGATCTGTCAAGTCTCAATAAGTCCTTACTTGGGAATTAGAGGTATGTTTAAGGTCATTTAGGAGTCTAGGGGGTTTCCCTCCAAAATTATTTATTTAAATTTTCAAATTTATATTAAGGTAAGTATGAGAATTATAATTATATAATGTTTTTAGAAATTTTCAATTAGTGTGTTAATGGTCCAGGTATGTGTCTAGGTGTGTTAGAAGGTTCTTTGAGACATTATTATCTTCATAGAACAAAATAAAGTAAGAACAACATAATTCTATTATAATACATTCATTTTCTATCCTAAATTGAGTTGTTGAGAGAGAATATCTATTAAACTTAGTCTTTTATAAGCTTGGTAAATCTCAAAAAAATAGATTTACATCAAACCTAAAGTGGAGGAGATGTTCCAAACATATTTCAAACATAAGAAAACCAAATTCCTAGATTTGAAGGGTTGGATAATGCTTGTATTCATTAAAATAGGGTAATATGTATGGATTTCTGGTTATTTTTATTGGCCCAAGAAAATGGAGTCATTGTGAACAAATTAAATAACAAACAAATATTTTCACACAAAAATGGTATTGTATTATTCTTGGATAAATTTACAAAAAGAGGTGAAAATCTTTAAAAACTTTTAACAGGGTGGTTACAGGAACAACTAACACTCCAGTGAACTAACTAGTTATTACAAATAAAACATAACATTAAATTAAATCTATCTAAAACATGTACAATATTAAAAATAAAAGGACCTTAGCTCATAAAAAAATCCAAAAAACTCTCCTTTGATATAAAAGGGTATAAAGGATTTGGAGCAATGACTCTAAAGTCATTAAAAGAACTTTATCACAATTGTAATTATTGTACTATACCTCTGGCACTGACCAAAAATTGATGTTGCTTCATAAATAATCCTACCCCTGTGAGTTATGGAAAAAAAATGGTTGATAAACATGATCAAATCTTGCTCATCCCTAGTGATCATCATATCGTAGTGCAGTGGAACACAATCAAGCATGTCTAATTACATTGACTCACATAAGGTCCCACACATGAACCTGTCTAAGTGACAAACCCCATACCATGTATGACATGTCTACCTAATGTCTAATAAAAATTTATAACCTTTTATCAATACTATAGGTGTTATCAACTCATACTATCATTGACAATTGATCAAAGACCAATGAATGCAATATCTTCCCCCATATCAAGTGAGAGGTGAGAAGTTGTGTATTGAGATAAATAAAATCAAACAATCTTGTCTACTTCATGACATGAATATTAGGTATGGAAATCCAAAAATGGAATTGAAAGTAAGAACACAAGCCAAAAAACTGCTACTATAATAAATCTCAATCTTGATCCTAGTATCTTGCACAAGATATGTGAATCCTTGATTACTCATAACACGTTGTTAGGTCCATTAGGACCATATACCTAAGCCATATAGGATGCCTCCTAATCAAAGGAAGTGTTAGAATAATTGGAATAGTTAGATTAACTAGAATACCTTTCACTATAAAGATCTACATAATTTGCTTTGACTTTATTTTTGCATGGAGAACGAGGTCATTGAGAAGGATACACATCTGCAAGATGTCTAATAATACCACATTTAAAACATGTGGTATATTTCTTGTGTATTTGAGATATATAAGAACCATAATAAATATAATACTCATAAGAATGAGATGAGTTTTATGGTGATGTCTATGTTTGGAATATTTTGGAGAGTGTTGATGTGAATGTTGTAGAGAGTATCAAGAATGATGTGGAGAATGTCTCTGAGAGTGTTTTAGAGAATAATTTAGAAACTATCATTGTACATGAAAATTATCTTTGTGATGGGACTTTTTCTTTACATAGTGAGTCTTTTCAATAAGCATACTTTTTTTCTTTGTAATTTGTCTCTCATGATGAGTTAATAACTCACATATAGAGTCAAATGTTGCACTATTAAGAATATCACTAAGCTATAGCATTTCAATAAAATTCATGTATGTAGAACTAAGTCTATTAAATTTGATGTAAATCAACATGTCATCATCAATTTTACCCCCTATGGTGTAATAATCTTGTTTTAAACTTTTCATGCATGAAAGATATTCAGTGACGTGTTCATCATTTGCCAATTTACTATTTAAAAGCTGCATAAAAAGGTTAATATTTTTGTATGTAGACTACTTATCATATAAATACCTTAATGCTTTCCATTCTTTCCATGCACCATATTTAACATCTTCAATGTGAGTAATCACATGTACAGTGCAGGATTATTTTAGTAGTGTGAGTGCATGTTTATCGTATTTTTGGTATTCAACCAAACTTGTGGGTTCAGTGGATGGTGTGGCTTTTTTATATTTTATTTCTCATAAATCATTAAAAAAAAGTGTATTTTCCATGTTCATGCTCTACTCATTATAATTTTTAGGATTTAATCTTCTACTTTTTGAGATCAAACTTACAATTTTAGACATGATGCTAAAAAAATGATTAAATAAAAAAAGGAATTCTATTGAGGTTTTGCCTTTACCTTCCAAATAGCTTTCCAAAAAAAAGAAATTTTTTAGACAATAATACGAACTTATATCACCTTTTACACCCTTATTTCATCAAAACTCTATTCTTATTTCACCAATTACACCCACTAGAATTCATGCTTTTACAATATGTATGCCCTTTACAACTTGCAAATCAAGCATGTATTGTATCAAAAAGATTCTCAAAAGAGAATATTCCTCCAAAAAAACATATACCATATAAATTTTGTCCAAAATAGAATATTTGAACCCTTGACCTCCTACCTTCAAAGCTTTACACAAAACAAGCCTTTTCAAGTGCTCTAAGAGGATTTACAAGATATGAAGATAGATTTTTATATTTAAACTTGATTTTTCTCTCTGTGATAATATTCAAAAAATTACTTTTCCTTGTAAAAACTTATTTCATCCTTAAAAATATTTTGAAAGATAAAATCTTCCTTGTTTGTAGACCCCTAAACCCTAATTTTTTAACAAACTATACAAAAACATTATGAAATGATTTTTTTTGTTTTCCTACAAATTTCTAATGCCATACTAGGATAAAGATGCCATGGCTACTCAAAACAAATCTCAGAATAAATTTATTCCATACAAGGTCATATAAGACCATACAAGGTCATATAAAGCAAGATGTGGATCAAAATTAGACTACCAGAAGAGAACTTAATGCATTCAGATTATATTTGTAATATCTTGGATGTTTTGGATGCCATACATATGAGAATTTGGGATATACAACTCAAAAAAATATGTTTAGAAGCTTATCATAGAAATTTATATTTTTGGATCAAATATCAAACTTCTACAATGATTTAAATGGAGACTCTAGATTGTTTTCTATGATTCTTCAAGCAATGGCCATACAAAACCAATTCTCATGCTTATTTCACCAGATATGTATTCACATGATTTAATAAATATAATATAAAATAATGATTTTACATCAAACATTGACCAAAGGGAATACCTTATTAATTATTCCAAATTTTATTTCACTTGAATGTGTCTTTCACCTTTGCTTCTTTTTACCATGATCTGATACCACTGTTGGCCTAGGAAAATGAAGGCACTATAAATAAATTACATAATAAACAAATATTTTTACACAAAAAAGGTAATGTATTATTCTAAGCTAATATTTACAAAGAGAGGTGAAAATATTTAAAAGATTTTCATAAGGTGGTTATGGGATACAACTGACATTCCTATGAACCAACTAGTTATAACAAACAAAACATAACATTAAAGTAAATACTATCTAAAACATGTACAATATAAAAAATAAAAGGACCTTGGATCATAAAATAATCCAATAACTTTTTAATCTAAAAAGAGTGATATTTTGTGGTAAATCATTGTATTTATTTGTAATATGCTTAAATAGATAAAATTCATTTGATTCTTGAATGTATTTAAACTCAATTTACTATATGTTCTTTGAAAGTTATAGAAAACCCTATTTTTATGTGTTTTCATAGTCTTGCAGCCATTCAAATCACGTATATATTGTGAATAAATTCAAACCAAGAATTATATAAGTTTTATAAATTTCATAACAGTCTTATCCAAAAAAAATTAATTACATAAGCCCTCAGGTGTATGAACAATCGTTTAAACATTCTTGGCCTCCTAAAACTCAAAAATCCCTAAAACAAGGTTTGGCAATGGGGAAAAGACCATAACTTTATTTGTACCCATTTAAAATTTATCAAAATTTTCCAAAATGTGGACACATGTTTAATAAGTATTCCAAGAACTAATTTTAAGTGTGATCCCTTATACGAACTGAAAAATATGACTATGTTTTCCTTTTCCTATAGGTGTTTGTTGGAAATGATAGTTAGATTAGAATTCTGATTCAAATCACTCTATGAAATGTCTAAAAACTTTCTAGAATATTAAATATATTTTTTAAACGTCATAATAACTTGAAAATTTGGTTTATATGCTTCAAAGCAATCTATAGAGTGTTTTGAGCTATTAAGGTGAATTAGGCCTAAATGCTTTTAATATAGTCCAAACTAGAAATTGGTCTTTTTGAGAAATTAATAGTTGCATATTGGTTTATTAACCTCAAAATTAGTTGTAAATCATTGATGGGGTTTTATAGAATTCATATAAATTACTTGTAATCCAAAAACCATTGAATATGAGGTTTAAATGATTGTGAGAGAAACTGTAGCAGTCATAAGATAGAATTATGGTTTTGAGGTCTTAAAGTGAAGTAATGGATGTCTGAATCCATTGAAAGGATATTCATGAGTTTAAATATAAAAAATTTAGTGTGATGAAGATATTTATGAGGAATTGAAACTATAAGAGTATTTAAAAATAAATTTGATAGTAATATAGAATATTAATCCTAAATTTTTAGATTGTCAAAGAAAGAAGTTTTGAGATGAGGGCTATTTAGTATCATCAATTATGGTATAAAATAATGGGTGATTTTTCACAATAAGAGGATCTAAAATTAATCAAGTTATTAAAAGGATCAATTTGATATAATTTCATAAAAATCTAGATCAAGAGGAGGTCCAAGAAGGTAGGGTACTAATGCATCACTCTTAGAGGAGATTAGACACCTGAACACAAAGATGGAAATTATGGAAACAACTCAAAGAAGAGGAGTAGATGTTAGTTACATTAGTGATAGAGAGTAAGAATTAGTTCCTACATAATAATTAATAGAAGAGATATATAAAGAAACACTAGAAGAAAGACTTACCAAAGCATTCATAAGGGTAAGTTTTAAGCCAAAAATTGAAGTGCCTACATATGAGGGTATCCTTAATATAGATGATTTGATTGATTGTATTAATGCACTTGATATATACTTTGAATATGAAAATGTGGATAAGAAAGTGAAATTTTCCATGACAAGGTTAAAAGGGCATGCATCCCTATGGTGGGATGGCATACAGGATGAGAGAAAAAGAAAGTGAAAGCCCAAGATAAAGAGTTGGGATAGAATGATTTCCAAACTCAAAGGTAAATTTATACCTTAATACTATCAAACTATTCTTTTTATAAAATTTCAAAATTTAAGACAAAAATAAATTTCAGTAAAATAATAAATTGAAGAGTTTTATAGATTGACTATTAGAGCAGCCCATATTGAGGAAGATTTGAAGAAATTTGATAGATATGTGATTTGAATAAATTTTTCTATACATGATGATATTATCATTATTATACCCAAATAATTTGAAGAGGTATATCATCATGCCTTAAAATCAAAAGAAAATATTGTAAGGAAGCAACCTCAGTACACAAGAGGAAGGGGTAGAAGCTACAGAAGTAGACAACAATAAAGAGGAAGGAATCATTTGCAAGCACATCAAGAAGAGGCTAACAACTCAAGTTCATAGAGACAAGAACAATTCTTAAGAGGTAGATATTCTTTCAGAGGCAGAAGACCTTCTAAAAGAGGTATAGGCAAAAGATTTGTTGGTAGATATTTTAAGTGTGGAAAGTTTGGGCATAAATCCTATGAATTCCCTAAACATCCTTATACCAATCAAGGAAAAGTACAAATAACTCAAAATTAATATAAAGAGAGTGTAAACTCACCTACCCATGAATATACTCCAGAGTTTGGAGAGTCTCTACTAATGAAGATAGTTTTGTTGAAGCCTACTAAGGAGATCAAGGAACCACCTCAAAGAAAGACACTTTTCAAGAGTACTTGTAAAATAAAAGGTAAATGTTATCAAGTGATTATTGATAGTGGGATTATTGATAACTTAGTGTCTACTGAGATGGTTAACAAGTTAAATCTAAAAAAGGTAAGTCATCTAACTCCTTACAAAGTTTCTTGGTTTCAGAAAGGTCACCAAATCCTAGTAAATGAATAGTGCAAAGTAGAATTTTAAATAAGTAATAAGGATGAATTTTTTTGTGATGTGATTCTTATGGGTATATGTCATATGCTACTAGGAAGGCCTTAGCTATATGGTAAAAAATACAATCCATGATGGTAGGCATAATACATATGCTTTTGAGAAAGATGGCAAGAAGCATATTCTCTCACCTCTTAAGGAAGAAGGTACAATAGTAGACAAAAATTCAAAGGTATTGATCATTAGTGGTAAAGAGTTTCTAAAAAAAATTAAGAAGGAAGAGGTAAGTTATGTTATTATTGGAAAACCAAAAATAGTAGTTACTACCACTAAATTAAATGAATTGCCTATTGCAATTCAAAATTTATTAGGTGAGTTTATTGATAATGTGGTGGATGATCTACAAAGTGATCTGCCTCTAAAAAGGAGTATTATTCATAATATAGATCTTATAGCTGGAACTAATCTTCCTAATAAGGTTGCTTATAAAATGACACCAAGATAAAAGGAAGAAATCAAGAAGCAAGTTCAATAATTGTTGGATAAGGGATTGTTAAGAGAGTTTAAGTCTTTTTGCAATACCAACTATCCTTGCACCAAAGAAATATGGAGGTTGGCATATGTGCACTGATTCAAGGGAAATCAATAATATCACTATCAATTATATATTTCCATTGCATAAAATAGATTATTTGATGGATTGTTTAAGTGGTGATTTTTACTTTTCTAAGATAAACCTCAAGAGTGGCTATCCTCATATTAGAATAAGGGAATGATATGAATATAAAATAATGTTTAAAACTAATGGCTTGTATGAATGGATATTTATTCCATTTGGAATAATAAATACTCCAATTACTTTTATGACACTAATGAATGAGGTATTTAAGGAATTCATAGGTAAGTTTGTAATTATTTATCTTGATGACATCCTAATTTAAAGTAAATTAAAAGAAGATTACATTGAACATTGGAAAATGGTTTTGAGAAAATTTCAATAAGATATGCTACTAGTCAACCTCAAAAAGTCTAATTTTATAAAAACAAAGATGATTTACTTGGGTTTTATCATC
This sequence comes from Torreya grandis, assembly GCA_037957365.1. NCBI lineage: Eukaryota > Viridiplantae > Streptophyta > Pinopsida > Cupressales > Taxaceae > Torreya > Torreya grandis. The sequence continues at coordinate 2,611,806 of JARHVA010000799.1, forward strand.
TCTCAATAAAGATCGAAGATGGATAAGGACAAAGTGAAATCTATACAAGAGTGGCCTCCACCAGAGAATGTTTTTGAGGTAAAAAAATTTCATGGTCTTGCTAGCTTATACATAAAGTTCATCAAAAAATTTAATAGTATTTGTGCTCCTATTGTGGAGACCATTAAATGGAGTAATAAACCTTTTAGTTGGACTAATATTACTGATAAAAAATTTCAAATTCTAAAAAATAAGATTGCAGAACAACCTGTATTAGCACTACTTAATTTTATAAAGTTGTTCCAAGTTGAATGTGATGCAAGTGGTACAACCATAGAAATTATCCTAAGTAAAGAAGGTAAACTAGTAACATACTTTAGTGATAATATTAATAAAACTAAGAGAAAATATTCAGCTTATGATTAAGAATTTTATGCTATAGTATAGGATTTGAAAAAAGGAGACACTATATCATGCCTACGGAGTTTATTCTCTATACTGACAATCATGTATTACAGTTTATAAGTAGTCAAAATAAGTTGAACCAAACTCATGCTATGTGGTTTGTGTTTTTACAAAGATTTTATTTTGTGATTAATCTTAAAAGTGGTCAATCTAATAATGTTATTGATTATTTAATTAGGATAAGTCTAATTTTATAGGAGATGCAGATAAACATAATGGGTTTTGATGTTTTGAAAGACCTATATGAAGAAGATGCATTTTTCAAATAAGCATATGAAACATGAAAGGATCCTATAATTAGGGATATAAGTCTTTGGATGGACTACATGTTATAGGGAGTGTTATTATTCCAAGGTAAATAACTATGCATTTCCAAAGGATTCATGAGAGAGAATCTAATCAAGGAGAAACATAATGGAAGTCTTGTAGGACATTTTGGGTAAGATAAAATATTTTCACAATTGAATGCATTCTAGTTTTGGCCAGGTATGTCAGTTGATTTAAGATTTTTTTTTTAAATTATATATTATATCAATATGCTAAGGGGAGGAGCCAAAATATAGGTTTGTATCAGCCATTACCTATTCTTAATGGACCATGGGATTATATAAGTATGGATTTTGTTCCTAGTTTGTCAAGAAAACAAAAAGGTAATGACTCCATATTTGTAGTGGTGGATAGATTTTATAATATGGTTCATTTCATACCTTGTTATAAAATAAGTGATTCCACTCATATTTATGATTTTGTCTGCAAAGAGATAGTTAGATTGCATGGTTTTCCTAATAACATTACATCTGATAGAGACACTAAATTTGTTGGTCATTTCTAGAGGACTCTTTGGAAAAATTTGGGTACTAATAAAAATTTTAGTTTTGTATATCATATACAAATTGATGGACAAATAGAAGTAGTCAACAGGAGCCTTGGGAACATTCTTAGAAGCTTGGTGATTAAACATCCCAAATAGTGGGATCAAGTGTTAACACAAGTAGAATTTGACTATAATGATTCACCAAATAGAATCTTAGGTATGAATCCTTTTCAAAAAAATTATGGTATGCATCCTAGAGGTGTGTATGAGTTGATAAATTTGGGCCAATGAGAAAAGAGAAGTGCAAAAGGAAAATAATTTATAGTAGCTATGCAAGAACTTCAAGAATAGGTAAAGTAAAGGTTAGAGGTAAGTGCAAAAAAGTATAAAAATGAGAATATATGAAGAGAAGAGAAGAGAAGTAAAATTTTATGTAGGATATCTTATTTTAGCTCACCTTAAAAAATAAAGATTTCCAAGAGGGGAATACAACAAGCTAAAACTGCAAAAGATTGGGCCATGTAAGGTCCTTAAAAAGTTCTTAGCAAATGCTTATGAATTGGAGCTTGAAATGGATATTGTAATCTGACCTATATTTGATTTTTATGTTATTTATCCTTATAATAAATAAGAAGATTAGAATACATTACCTGAAGATGAATAAGATCATATCATTCCATGGGAGCAATAGTTACCAAACAAGCCACTAGATGAGCCTGAAGTAATCTTAGACATGAATGTTATCAAGAAGACAAGAAATAAAGACTATTTTTTAGTATTTTGTGAATTTTAATAATCATACAATTGAGGATTCCACTCGAATGACAGCCTCATCACTCAAAAAGTATGGTAGTAGTCCAGAACAACTCATGAACAAAAGTCCATGAGAAGAGCTTATTTGTACACCAAGGGTTTTATGTAGGTGCATCTTGAAAACATGTAAATAGGGTATTATTTATAGTTTTATATGCCTTTAAAGTCTCAATAATTCCTTACTTTGGCATTAGAGGTATGTTTGAGGTCATTTAGGAGTCTAGGGAAATTTCCCTCCAAACCCATTTATTTGAATTTTTAAATTTGTATTAAGGTAAGTATGAGAATTATCATTGAATAATTTTTGTAGAAAGTTTAAATTAGTATGTTAATGGTCAAATTATGTTTCTATTCATGTTATAATTTTATTTGAGTTATCATTATCTTCATAGAATAAACTAAAGTAAGTACAACATAATTCTGTTATAATTTAGTCATTTTCTATCTTGGGCTGAGTTATTGAGAGAGAATCTCAACTAAGCGTAGTATTTTATAAGCTTGGTGAAGCTTCAACTATGGATTTTTTTGGTGGAATATATTAAAAAAATTGGAGGTCATTAGGTAAATTTTATTCTTAATGGTGGTAAATCAGGGTAGAAGGTGTATAACAATGTATGTGAATTAAGAGGGGGCACGTGGTAAATACATAATGCATTATGCAATAGAGTGAATTATTTTTTGAAATTTGATTGAATGAATAATTTAGTTGTGAAAGTATAAACTACATTATATAGTCACTCAAATACATTATGCATTCCCCTAACTACATTCTGCAATTGGGTGACTACATAATGTAGTCACCCAACTGCACTATATAGTCACCTGACTACATACAATTGTCATTCATCTACATACAGTTGTTGTTAGACTACATGGCATGGTAATATAAATGCATACAACTATCATCCATATTTTCCTTATTATCACCAAGGTATCTCCCTCTAATTACCTATGTAAGGCATTTATGCACCTGATTTTATACTTTTTGATTTCTTTCTCCTATCCTTGTTCTCCATCCTCACCCAGTTTTCCAAAGTAATGTCTTTAGCATCCATGGCTTCCTAAACCTATTCTATTATATGTTTTTATATCGACTCATCAAAAAAATTATTCAAAAATCTCATGTTCACTATGATCCTACAACTTCTTCAGCAAGAGGATACATACATGGATTAGATCAACCAGTACAACTTTAGAGGGATTGTATATGTTTCCCAATACAAAAGAGATAATCATATCTTAAATTATATATTGTTAAAATTATATATTTCCACATCAAAATTTACTTTTCACTTGGTCTCATGTACTATTTCATTTGGAATCACTTTAGAAGACATCTATAGATTAACAGGTCTTCTATACAAGGAACAGAGAGATCACAATAAAGTCAATATTAACCAATGATGACAAGAAATATTTGGAGTAAATTTATACACTAAAGATAGATGGTATTATGTTTTCAATTTTATAATTCAACCATTTTTTATATTTTGTTTACATATTTTAGTCATAATTTCTTAATGGGTCAATGTGTTTTTTCATTACAGGTCCCCAGGGTCACGATGGGGGGGACTTAAAGTTGAAAGTGTGAAAAATCCCTTTCTTATTGGAATGATTGAATTATTATAGGACAAAATTTTATTGTAAGGAATACTTTAGAACATTATTTACTAGTTATTTTTTTATATTCTTCATACTCTCAGTAGTCAATAATTTGATCGGTGTTCATTCCTTTCAAACAAAATTAGGGATGATGTCAATTATGCCATTTAAAATGAAGATTACACATATTTTTTTTACCAATTTTATTAGTGAATTATATAACATATCTTTTAATATTTTCAATCCATACCTATTATAATGACTCTTCATCACCAAATGTTTGTCAACTCACTCTCTTTAGAGGCCCGGGAGGTTAGATTACATTACACTATTATTATTTTCAAATAATTAAATAAGCAATGATTTTTTTAATCTAAAAATATTATTGTTATTAATTTTAGAAAATATTATCTCAATTTATTTCAATAATAAATTCAACAATAAAGGGTCATCAACCCCTAAAGGTACCCATAGATACAAACATGGAGGGCAACATATAATCATCTTCAGTGCAAGCATTGCAAAGGAGAAAATGCACGCAAAGTTCAATTGTCACTCCAGTTATTAATACACCTTCCCCTCATGTTATTAGTATAATTTAATACATAATCTCAAGATTCAAAATTGATTTAATGAATAAAAAAAGTTTATTATTTTCATTCTTAAAATATATTTTCTTTTTATAGTGTCACCCACAATAGTCTACAGTGCAACCAACATTGGATGCCAAAGTTAATTTTCAACTGGTATATCAAGGTGCATGAATTAATTTAAAGTTTTTATTTTTATACAAATATATTTCATTTGTAACATATGAAATTAATATTGCTAATAAAGGATTGATATTTTTATTTTTATCTAATTTACAAGGCATTTTTCCTTTCCTTCTCAAAGGAGGAATTTCCAATTCCAACCGCCACCACCACCAACCTTCCCTATAAGTACAAGAAGAGGTAAAAATTTAGTTTTTATTGAAGAGATTGGTGGCACAATTTAATTTATAGCATTAGAGTTTCCAAAAAATTTGATCGGTGGTCTTCTTAGTATGTCAGGAACAACCACATTTTTGAAAAATATTGATCTTGATGAGGAGTTCTTGGGGTTTGATAATGGAAACTTCATGCCATTTTTTAATCTTTGTGATATAATTTAAGGATCCCAACCATTAGATAAATAAAAGCCTTGATCCACAGTCACACCTTATAGTTCACTTAGTAGAGACACCCCTGAGGAGAATCCACAAAATGATGACCAATGCACTTTTTTTTCAATTTATAATTTATTGGCATAAATTACTAAGGCCTTTGTTAATGACTCTATTATTACTAACCTTGATGAATTGAGGACATGAGAATGTAGGGAAAAAGTATTGATATAGGAAATAAATACACATTTTCACAACCATAACCAACACAATCAATTGTATGCAATGGTTGAATATCAGCCTACAAAAACTGATGTTTTATTCAACCAAGGAGTTTATGGTACTATTGCAGTAACAAATTTAATGATAATTTTATTTATATAATGCTAAATAGGATTGATAATTTAAATATAGAATGTCAAGCATACTACAACAAATGAAGCAAAAATAAAATCCTTATTTATATCATGAATGCAAAAAAAGGAAAAGTTGTGGTAAGTATATGTTTATTATTTTTCAATAAAATTTATTTTATATTTTTTAACTAATAAACATTTATTTCTCATTTACAGTCAAAATATAATAATTTAAAGAACCAAATTGTTGTCCTTGACATGCATTTAAAGAGTGCATGTAAAATTATATATGCGGCCATTTATTTCAAGTAAAAACTTGTTTTATTGAATAAATAGAATAATACATTGAATAAAATCATTAAAAAACATGGATTAGACCCTAAAATCTTATTTAAAGATAGCTGAAAATGGCCCTTCCTTGTTATCACCTGGAGATGCTATTGCAGATGAAATGGCAAATCTTGTGAATATTAATACCATAGAAAATTATCTTATGGAGTCAAGGATCCTTTTAGAGGCCACTGCTTTTATCCATGGGGTGCTCAGGTTGGTCAAGGAATAAAGATAGACACCCAAATGTCTAAAAAACAATGAAATTTCAATTTGGCATTGTATTTTTATTTTGTGATATTAGTGTTATTTGGAATTGTATTCTATTTTTGTTTTGAAAAATAATAAAATTTCTATAGAGGTTGATCCTAAACAATATATTCTATAATTTTGGCTTCCATACTCATATTATTTATTTCTATGAATGTACATGTTTTTTGGTTTGAAACAATAAAATATTTTAAGACTTTGGAATTCAGTGGGTGGTTATTCATAATCTCTAATAAATCAATGAAATATTCTATTGGTTTATTGCAAGGTTAAATATTATTTATTTTGATTTAACAATATTAAAAAAAAAATTAAGGTGTAAAAACAAAAAAAAACTTACTATTGATAAATATTGTTTCTTTTGATTTAACAATATAAATTTTGTTTAAAGATGTAAAAATAGAAAAGAGCATACTATTGATAAATATTGTTTATTTTGATTTAACAATATAAATTTTATTTAAAGATGTAAAAATAGAAAAGAGCTTACTATTTGATAAATCAATATTGTTTCTTTTTAGAACTTACTATTTTAGAATGCTATAGATTAAAATTAAAAATTACTTGCAAAAAAGAAATTCATAAATGAAAAATACTTTAAAATAAATCAATAATAAATTGAAAATATTGTTAAATAAATCAAATATAAACATATAATATTATTAAATAAACAAAATATATTTATCACATGATTGAATTTAACTCAATTATATTTCAAATACATATAAACTAAAACTTAGGTAGTTGAAACAACTCTTTCACAACCTATGTTTCATTGCACGCATTTATATGTAGTAATTCAAAAGCATTTTCACGGACTTTTTTTGTAGTTGTATTAGTGACTCCTCTTCTTTCAGCTAGAAAATTCCAAATTGAAATCACTCTTTCATATGGAAACACATCCAATACATAACATGAAACATACAACCTCAAACATGTGTCAATCTTTCTATCCAATTTATTCATGAGTTTTGATTTAATAAAAGATAATGCACTAAATACCTTTTCATCTTCCATGGACTCCAAAATCATCATTTGGCATAATTCATACAATCAAAAATATTCACTAATAGTTTATTTCAGAACATTTCTTGGATATAGTTTCTTCTATAGAGTTGTAATAGCCCCTATTTTTGTTGGTTTATTTAATAACTAATATTTATCAATAATTGTAATTCCAAAATGAGTATATTGTTTTGTCAATAAATATTTTCACAAAATACCCTCAAATTCAATTCCATTAATTCCTGTAGGCTTACTGAAATGATTGATGAGAGAACCCATATATTGGATAAATAAATTACTCGTTATTTCTTCACCCTCTATGCTATTCCAAAATATAGGATTAGCCATGCTTTAAGGAACTCATCCTTTTAAAAATGATCTTGAATTTCAGCAGATAAACTTTCTGAAATCTCTCTCAATTTCAATCGGGTCTTATATATTACATTATCATATAGAACCCATGTTATTGATACTTCTTCAATTTCTGCTCCTACAACATTAGTCCATCTTCGAAAAGTGTGAAGTGGTATCTCTTTTACATTCATGATAATAAAAATATAATCACTAATATTTAATTTTAAATAGTTTTTAATATCTATTAAAATTTTCCAACTATCGAATATTAACCCTTTAAAACTATCTTTTGAGTAGTATAACATATCAAGAGATTGACAAACCCATTTCCTCAAGTGTATGAAATCAACATTATATATCAATCTTTCTTGTGCATTTTTCTTCAAGAAATACATTTCTTTCAACATGGGTACAATACCACAAAATGTTATCAGAGTTTTGAAGTCTGTCAAATGATACAACAAATATCTTTCCTTGTCTACTTTTACATAAAACCTACTAACAATGGATATTCTTCAAATATTCTACATGTAGGTTCATACAAAAAATCCATTTGGTATCAACATATTTTAAAAAAAAATCCCATCAGTCACTCTAATTACAAATTTTTGAAAATCTAAAAACTTTTTTAGACTGCTTGACATGTATGCGTGCAAGTCACAGATAAACTCCTCCACTTTGGCTATGTTTTGAAAGGTGCCCACAATTTTTTAAACAACATTCATTCTATGTGTCATGTAATGTATTGGAGTCATATATGGGGCAACTAATGTCTGTATTCAAATACAAATACTAATTTTATTCCCCTACATTACAGATGCACCATATGCACCAACACACACTAGCTTTGTACCTATATCATAATAATCCATCCCAACAATATCCATCAAGTTAGAAATAACTAATTTGTAGAGGTTTTCAACATTAAAATTTTCCATCATTTTGTTTAAAGATAATAGGTGAGGTTGTATTGAGTGGTTCTCAAATGTATAAACATGCATACAAACCCATGATGTGTTGTCAATTGTTGTTACCTTGTCAATTGAAAGTGAGATTAAATATGTTGCTTTTACTTTATGTTTCAAATCTATCTTTTCAATCATTGTGAGGAATTTTTCCGTCTCCCAAGCATTGTTATCTGACCAATGTGATTGAGGAAAGTTATACAATCTAATATGCTAAAATAAAATCATGTAATCTAAAAAATCAAAGATTGGTCTGCCTCTTTTCAAAATGTGATAAAAAGTGGAAAATTATATATTTTTGGCAATTGGATTGACCTGAGAAACTTTTTCAAATTGATCTATTACTATTTTTCCTTTTTGAATGAGGTTTTGTTGATGTTTCTGATAATTTTCATACTCTTCTACATAACAAGGATGCATGCATTCTTTTCTATTTTTCCATCTCATTGTTCTTTTTATTTGTCCATCTTTATCTTTTACCAACTCATATATTTTACCACAATGTTTTTTAGTTGTGTCCAACTTGAGTTTCATTTTGTGGTACTTTCTAATTTTATGATTTAACATTATACATTTACATTATGTTGGTGTTTTGGTACTATACAGGTTCAATGAATGGGTATTTAACTACCCAGTCAAACTTAAATGACCTTCCAATTATCTATGTACTTCTCTTATTTCACCCAAATATTTTAGTGGTTTTTTTCAATTGAATATTGTGTTGGCTAATAAAAAATATCATGTATTGGGTACTCATTATCGACACCCATGATGATTTCCTCCAATGTCCTTTTTCTTGAATTTTGTGAGGGCATTTCATACCCGAGGATGTATTCTAGCAGAGGAATATCTTCAAAAGGGTTATCAATAGGTTCTACTTACAAAATAGGTATAGATATTGTAATTATTATAAAAAAATGGTCCTTAAAATGAAAATGTAAAGAATTGACAATACAGTAAATCATATTATATTTAGTACCTCTGTTTGGAATTTGATACTCAAGGATGTCTTCTAGTGGAGGCATATATTCAAAACTATTATCATAGGGTTCTACATACAAAATGGTTGTAGACTAATTATTAATAAAGATTGTAACCAAAGTACAAATAAATAACATAACTATAAATAATATAATATTTAGTACCTCTATTTGGAATTTGATACCTAGGGATGTCTTCTAGTGGAGGCATATCTTGAAAACTATTAACATAGGGTTCTACATGCAAAATAGTTGTAGACTAATTATTAATAAATATTGTAACCAAAGTGCAAATAAATAATATACTAGTAAATCAAATTATGTTTAGTACCTCTATGTGGTATTTCATACCCAGATATGTCTTCTAATGGAAGCATATCTTCGATCATATTTTCATTAAATTTTACATGCAACATTAATTATTATTGAAGCCTAATAGTACTAAATAATTAATAATAGTTTATCATTTAATATTTATACCTATGTTTTCCCTCTAGGTGAAATAATATAATAGGTTGTTCTATTTTTTAAATTTCCCTGATGCCTTATAATTTTTAGAATTGTCCATGAAAATAACCTAACTAATGGTTGGACATGGTTGAATGTTATTTAGAGTTGCCTGACTACTGGTTAAATCCACTCTACTACTCATTGCATCTATCTAACTATTGGTTTTAGTTGCCTGATTACTCCACATAGTCATTCGACACTAAGTTGAAATCACTTTATAGTTGCTCATAGTCATAAGCAACCTATTTATTTTCATCTGACACCTTCTTATTATCATATTTCACCTTCTTATTATCATCCATCACCTGGTTGTTATCATCAAGCACTTGGTTACTATCAACCAATTGTTGGTTGTATAAAAATGATAGTGAATATCAGTGCTTGAGATAGTTTGTGTTTGTAATCAAGGAGTGAATACCATATATATAGTGGTGAATGTAGGGATGGATTATAAAGATTATTAGATCAAGCATTAGTCATAAAAATTAATAAAAATGCATAAAGAACTAACAATCTAGTCCAACCTATTCAATGAGGTGTGTAAATGATAATTAAGAGCAAATGAAAGATAGAAAACACAAGTTACCTTCTCAAGAGCTTCCCATCACCCAAATGCATCTCAAAATATAATTTTCCCCTTGATTTGGTACTCAAGTCTTCAATAATGGTGTAAGGCCAAGCTCCTCCACCATCTCAAGAACACCAACTAAAATAGGCTCATGATATGAAATCAAGGTTATGCCTATAAATTAAGTTATCCTATTACAAATAAAATATTATCAAACTACACTCAAATGTCTTGTAGATAGAATCTTGCATTATAAGTTTACACAAATTAAGCTTAATCAAAGTGGTCTTAGCCCTCTTATTTATAGATTTTCTAAATTGATCAAGATCAACCATGACTATCCATCTTGAGATCAAGATGTATGGCCATAAATAAATATAATATTGCATAATTAATCCATAAATATCCTCATAAATATTTGGGAGGAAAGGGCATTAAAGAGGCATGGGAAACTATAATCTTGATATTTGTTGCATTTATGGCTTATGGATGCCACCCCATTGTTCATGTCATTTGATGATGTAGTTAATAAGAATAAATTTCAAATAAAGAAATGTTCAATAACTTCCATATAATTCTTACTTAATCTCATAATTTGGTTTAAATTACCTAAGTAATATTAATCAAAATTTAAGGAATTCTTTGGAAATTGGATACACATAATTAATCAAACTGGTCAGAAAGTCATATTATTGGGTCACAATTCAAATGGAAAGGAATTAGAAGGTGATTTTAGTTGTGTACAGACCATCATTCCATTTAGGATTTTGTTGACATAAAATAACACATGCACATATCATATGCTTCCAAATTAGAAGAAAAGAGTGATTGAGAGCACCAAAATGCATTTTCATCATTTTAACTTGAAATGATTTGATCAAAGTGAATAATCACATAAAATGAATTTCCCCATTTAGGGATACATTAGCCTAAATTATCACTTTTATATGAAAATATCAAATAATTTAGAACATTTAAGTGATTTTGTCCCAAATTATTCATTTTCACAAATTTTGAGTAAGATTGATAATTTCAACATAATGGTGTTAGGAAATAGATGTCTATAGTGAATGATCTTGGATTGGATTTATTAGTATCGATGATATACATTTATAAGAGTAAATTTATTTTAAAAATTAGGTAAGCTAACCCTTAAATTTAAATTGTACCCTAAAATTTAGGTGAACCTGTACTTTCATCTACCCCACAAAAATGCCAAATACTGACTTCAAAAAATGGAATATTCATAAATTAGTCAAGATTCACCACTAAAAATATCCCTAGATATAAAATATAGATTGGAAGTGAACCTAATGTGGAGGATATGTTCTAGACATGTTTCAAACATAAGAAGACCAAAATCTCAAGTTTAAAGGGTTAGACAATGCTTGCATTCAATAAAATAGGGTATTGTGTATGCATTTTTGGTTATTTTTGAAGCTAAAAAGAGTGATATTTTGTGTTAAATCCTTGTATTTGTTTGTAATATGCTTTAATAAATAAAATCCATTTGATTCGTGAATATATTTGAACTCATTTTATTATATGTTCCTTGAAAGTTATTGAAAACCCTTTTTTTCTGTGTTTTCACAATCTTGCAACAATTCAAATCATTTATAATATTGTGCATGAGTTCAAACCAAGCATTAGATAATTTGGATACATTTCATAATGGTATGATCCAATTTTTTTTTATTATTTAATCCCTTAGTTGTATGAATAATTATTTAAACACTCTTGGCCTCCAAAAACTCAGAAAGCCCTAAAACAGGGTTTGGCGATGGGAAAAAGACCATAAATTTATTTATACCCATTAAAAATTTATCAAAATTTGCAAAAATTTGGGGACACGTGTCTAATAATTATTAAAATCATTAATTTAAAGTGTGATCCCCTTTACGAACTGAAAAATATGATTTTGTTTTCCATTTCTTGTAGGTGCTTGTTAGAAGTGACAGTTAGATTTGAATTTTGATTCAAATCACTATATGAAATGTCTAAAAATTGTCTAGAAGCCTAAATACATTTTTTAAACATAATTAAAACTTGAAAAATTGGTTTATAGGTTTTCAAAACTATCTATACAATGTTTTGACCTATTAAGGTGAATTAGGCCTAAAGGCTTGTAATACAGTCCAAACTAGAAATTGGTCTTTTTGAGAAACCAATAGTTAGATATTGGTCTATTAACCTCAAAATCAGTTGTTAATCGTCAAGGAGGTTTTATAGAATCCATATAAACTATGTATAATCCAAAAACCATTTAGTGTGAGTTTAAATGCTTTTAAAAGGTATTGTAGCAGTCTTAAGATAGAATTATGGTTTCGAGGTCTTAGAGTGAACTAATGGATGTTTGAATCCATTGAAAGGATATTCATGAGTTTAAATGTAAAAATTTTAGTGTGATAAATATATTTATAAACACTTAAGACTATAATAGGAGTTAAAAATATATTTGATATCAATATGGAAGATTAATCCTAAAGAAAGAAGTTTTCAAAGGAGGGTTATTTAGTGTAATCACTAAGCTTTCTCAATTTATTTATGAAATCATCAAACCACTTATAAACATTTTTGTCTTTTGAATTAATTTTTTGCATTCATAAATTAGGGAAAAGGTATGAATCCCCTTGGAGTAAATTATACTTATATGGATTATCTACCTCATTCAATCATAACCCTAAAATAACCCTACGATTTAACATGAATTCCTCAAAACACTATGTTTCATCATCCCCAAACAATCTCTTCCCTGATAAATGATTCCTAAAAATAATCTATAACTCATCTACTTATCTCTCTGCAACTCACCCATGATATATTTGGCCTCTTCCTTCTTCTTTCTCCAAGTCAATCTCCAAATCCTAGATGGTCTATGTGGTTTCATTGAAAGGGATTCTACACTCCTAATCTACATAGTTTATATATTTTCTTGGACGTCAAATTTATCCCATTATCTTCATAGTCTTAGTCTACTCTTACTAGAAGTTCCTTGAGGATCACTCTATTTTTTTCTTCTCTTCTATTGTCATAGTTCTCATTAAAGTCCCATAATTACCTTTTCACTTTGCTTCTCTACATCATCCGTATTTAGGGTTTGGGTTTAGGTTTCATATCTCAATTCATCATTATTAAACTCCTATGAGTATACATCCCCATAGTGCCCTAAGAGACTACTCCATTTCAGCTAGGATTGACACCATGGCCTTTTCCATAACCAACATTTTCAATAGTATAGGTAGTAGTCATAAGAATTCACCCCAGATTATGCTAACAAACAAATCATGTGTAGTTAAAATGTGAAATCCTCATACTATAATAAATTATGTAACATATCCTTTGATTGTAGTCTTTATCTAGTGATCAATCACATGGGTGGGTCCATTTTATATCCAAATTGTGCAATTTTTTGAGCTTTTCCTTATCCCAAACAAAGGATAATGTTTCTCTAGGTCTGAAATAATAATACTCAAGATTGGACAACCAAACAACTAGTAATTTAGGGAATTTACACTATAAATCTCACCCTGGATATTTTAGTTATGATTTCTTTATCAAAGCCTCTTATTATTATAGATTCTTCCTTTATACTTTTTTATCCTTTCATTTAACTATCATTCAATATCTCTTTAACTAGGTAACCATCTCAACATGTTTCAATTCCATGTTCACCACACCATTATTAGTAGAGGTTTTTGGTATCTCTCATAAGAACATGATAATGTTTAAATTATGCAATGTGTTACTACATAATGAAAACATATTCACAAGATGAATAAACAAAGCTTGATAAATTTATTATAAATTCATTAGGAATCCTTACTTGTGTAATGAGATGGGTTTCGATGATTTTGAGCCATTCATAATTGATAATAAAACATGTACATGTGGAAGGATATAGATAATTATAGGAAAGATTATATATATATTATGATAAACATAAAATAATTTTAAGGAAAACCATCAATGATCTCTATTAAATTATCAAACTCAATGATTAACGATCGATCCCCTTTGTTACAAAAAATAGAGCATTTATAAAGATGATAAGAGACTTTGACTCTTCACCTTCATGACTTTTCACTTTTAGATTCGAAGAGACTTTTCATCTTATTCAAGCCTTTGTCATTGTATTTGAGGCCCTATTATACAAAATGTATTATGTCACACACTTGTCACTTTTTGAATTTACAAACATATTTGTGTGATTTATGCTTTGTATCTTATAACCAATAGGATATGGACACAAACTAGGTAGGGAAACACTAGATTTATTTAAATCTACATTCTTCTGATATTTTTAATATAATGGGCATAGAAAACTAGAAATTTTATGAAACTTGAAAATAATTGGTATATGATTGTAATGAAATTGGATTAAAATATTTTTGAAATTGAAGTTTGATGTTATTTAAACTAGATTCTAATATCAATAATATTAGATTCCACTATTAGTGAAACTAGATTGTCATATCAATAATATAAAAAACCAAAATCCATCTATTCAAAATATGTTTTAGACAAAAAATAAGTCTTCATTTATTGAAATTTTGGTTTTATTAGCGGTCACTCAGGTGCATGTAGAAAAATATATAATATTCTTGCAAGATGCACATTTATATTTGAGTTTTATTTAGGGGCTTCAAGGGCACAGAAATTTATATCTATATCATGTCTTCCTTTAGTTTGATATGCATGTGAACATACACACACATCAAAGTGCGATAAAACATAAACACATTAAAATGACTCAGAAGTAGTTCTTATTTACACATAGTATTTTTATTAACTTTACAACTTACTAACACTTTATAGATTGCAAGAACCTATCGAGTTTTAATTTCTCTAAGTGCACACCTTGAAGGGTGCACTGAGAAAGGGGTGGGCATACCATTGGTGTTTTAAAATATTGTGTTGGATTTGTATCATTCCTACCATTTTTCCAACTAATTTCTATCAACATAGCCTTCTCCTATGTACTTCCCTAATCCTTTTCTCCTCTCTTGCACCCTTCTTTATTCATTTTTTGCCTTCATTAGACCTTCTTAAGCCTAAAACCCTTTGTGACAGTTTACAATATAGAGTCAACTGGGTAAATTAGTATTCTATTGATACTTTTTTCTTATCAATTAACAATATAGAGTTGACTGGGCTGACTTAGTATTTTAATTGATACTTATTATTATCAATCAATAATACATAGTCGATTGAGTCGACTCTGTCAGCTAAACTTTTGGAAATATTTAGGTTTATATTTAATTATATATATATGTATACATTTATATCATTTATTAGGAAGAGAAGTGAAGAAGAAGAAATATATATTGTGCATCTGCTTATCCACCATTATACTTGAGGAGCAAACTTAGGGTTTCATACTTTCTTTGTAGATATGAATCTTGTCTTGTGGAGAAGTCTTTTGGATGCATTGATAGGTTGTGTAGCCTAGAGCTGATTTATCCTTGTCATCCTTACATACCAAAACAACCTCTTTCAAATCACCTTGGCCAAGGGAGAGATTGAGACTTAGTGGGTTCATCTTCAAAGCCAAGTATTCCTAAATTTATTCCTCCTTTGTAAAAGTAGATAGATATGCATTTGTAATTATTTTCCATGCATTAAAATTATGTATACATTAGCATCAATATATGTCTTCTATGCATGTTTACTTCTAATGTTTATTACCCCCACTTTGTTTCACAAGATTTGGTGAGCACTAGATTAGACTTTGTTTTACTTGTTATTAGTTTAGTGAATATGAAATCATAGGACCTAGTTAGGGTTATTTCATAGTTTTGCTTGACTGGAGGTTTTGGAACCCTCCCTAGTGATATTATTGTGGTAAGAGATCCCTTAGATAGGTCTAAAAAATCCATCTTGGTTATGACCTTAAATATTTAATTTATACAAAATCAGAAGTGTAAGTAGGATTTATCTTCTTCAAGCTAGGATTGATTTATAGATTTGTTGCATTTTCAATTGCATATATTCTGGTGAACCTGATGTGAATCTAACCCTTGTAGGTTTTCTTTCACACTATCATTTTTATCATCTTATTATATTTTTATATATTTTTAGTATTGTATTTAACCAGCCAGTATAATTATAACTTTCTATGCACAGGTTTTACACAAAGTTGCATCTAAATGATTATGTTCTATCTATGCAAGTCTTTATCAGATATAGGTTACTAGATCAAATATTTAGACATAGTACTCCTTTTCATCTCCAAATAATTATATAGATTCAAATGGGTTGAATTTTTCATCTTATTCTCTTTTCCATCATACATGTCAACAAACTAAGTTTAACAGGGCAACTTAGTCATCTTATTCCTTTTTAGCACATAGGGTTTTACAAAATTAGGTTGAACTAGTCGACTTAGTTTGCATAATTTAAAAGTGATAATTGAGTCACTTCATCATAATATTTTTAATATTAACCATATTCAAGCCCAAAAACATTCCTCTCTTTCCTCTCTCTATCATTTTGATACTTTCTTCAGTCTATTTTTCAAAAGTTATCAGTTTTCAAAACTACAACCCTATAACCAACTAGGTTGACCTGGTAGATTTAGTTCTATAGTATGTCTTCTATATACGAGACATGGTCAACCTATTTGACTATGTTCTTAAAGACCTTGCTTTTGTATAATTATATCAACCCATTATACTCTATTTTATACTATTTTCATACAATGTCTCTTGAACCAACTCTATAATATTCTCAAATCAAGGAATTAATAACTATTTACTAGTAATTAATTCACATTTCCTTTTCAACTATTTTCATGCTTAAAGTAACTCACATTGTCTAAATAGGTCATTTTTCCAATTAACATTTAGTTACACTATTTTAATCCTTTTCACACACTAAAAAATCATAATAACATTCAAAATATATTTGAAAACTTGTCTTTCCAAGGCCTACCTACTTAGATTTCATCACCAAGGGGGAGCCAACTTGGTTTTCTAGCCAAGTATAAATATAGGGTTAATGGTATATATTGGAAAATCACTTGATACCATTATCATTATGAGATTATGAAGTGAGGATGTAGGCCCCAATACCAAGCTAATACTATTACCAACATAGATCCCTTTCAGCCTAAACATCCTGAAACCATCTATAGATTGCTTTCCAGTTCCCTATCTTTAGCCAACTTTCCTATCACACTTAAATCAATACTTTATAATAATCTAATAACACTTAATATGACCACTTATTTAGCATTTACTTTCCATTTGATTGCTTACTCTCTGATCATTATGTGTTGTATTGTAGAAACTTGTATTAGCCAATGTTAGTGCAAGGTTTTGTGTTATGTGCCCTAATTGGATCACTCACATTAATCCAATTAGTTGTGTGTTTTATTTCATTCTTTCTTCACTTATATTTCAAAAAAATAATCTATTTCAACACATTATCATTCTAGTCAATATAATCTCTTGCAGAGTGTATTTTCCCCTATCAGCAGTACATAGTCAACCTATATGATTATGTATTCTTCTCAACCTAATTTATCTCCCAGTCTATAATACTGAGTCAAACTATATGACTCTATATCCTTCTCTTCTAGTCAAGTTACAAAATAAAGCCGACCTACATGAATTTGTATCCTTATAATCTTGTTTTATCCCATATATGCAATATAGAGTCAACTTGTATGACTTTGTACTCTTGTCTACCTACTAGATTACAATACATAGTCAACCTATTCGAAATTGTATCATTTTTTCCCGTTTTTATTTACATCATCTTAGTCTTCCTTAATATTTTGTTCTCATCATGAACTTCTTGTTTGAGGATAATACTGAGTTGAACTCAACATACATGATGAGCTTTACCAACCCCAATAGGTTTTCCCATAAATAACTTGTGGCTCCTACCTTAGATTAAAGTAATGTGCATGTGGCCACTTACACTACAAACTATGGGATCCCTCCTCATTCATCTTCAGTTTGTAACCTTCATTTTTCCTTAGAAGATCAACTTGAATTAGAATATACTCTAGAAATGTTTTTTTCATTAATGAATTTCCTCAACATCAAGGAAAAGACCCTTTTACTATTTATCACCTTATGATAAGTGGTCAAACCAAGGATCCACACTCACCTTCCCCCACATTATCACATCGATTTGGGGGAAATATCTTCTTTGCCTCTCAACCTCTTCCTTCTCTTTTGACCCCTTGTCATAATGTGACCTCTTCCTTTTTGATTTCCTCCACCTCCATGGCAATTATTTATACTAACATGGTAGGTTCTACATCTAGTGGGCCTCTTATATGACCCACTCTTCTCAATTATTCCACTATTCCCTTGTTTTCTACCCCTATTAATAATGCCTCTAGTGTTGTTTCTTCTCATCCATCTACTAGTACATCTTTTGCCACCTAAGCAAATCATGCTACTAGTGCCTCATTTACTAAAAAATCCTCTCAATATACTAATATCATGCATGCTACCACTCATAGTGGTACCCAATAAACTAATACCAATTCTAATACTTCACACACTACAAATAACACCACTCAAATCCATCAATTTTTATTACAAACTCTTAAAAAAATGAATGCTTTCAAAGCAAATAATGCCAACCAAATGATGTATCTGAAAAATCATCTTATCCATCTCTAAAACCACACCTAACAAGTTCCATGGGTTGTAATATCCCCTTCAAATAGGGAATATATAAAGACAAAAGCTCTGAACAAAGATACGATTTTGCAGAATAAATTCAAATAAACAAATAAACCACAGTAAATCTCTTAACTGCCAAATCACTAATCTTATTATTCATCTAGATGATTACAATAGATATCCTCTATCATGCATATAAAATAATATTCAAATATGATCTAAAAAACCTGAGTATTCCATAAATTGGGAATAAAACTTGAATCTGGTAGGTCTCGACCTATTGTGTCAAAAACACAGTCGTCGACGTCAGTTATACTACCATCATCAGTCAACTGGGGTCGTTAACCTATCGACGTCGGTATGAGGTCAGCCGATGTCGGCCACTGTCGATCTCCACCTACTGATGTCAGTCTCTGAGTAGACTGATGTCGGTCACTAGACTGCCAATGTCGGTATCTGTGCTTCTCGTGATGCTTTTCAGCTTGATGCAGAATGGTACGGATTTGTACAGACCTATATGGATCCCATATAAAAGCTAATGGAAAATCATGCGGCCTGTATGTTGTACTCTAGATCTAAAGAAATATAGCCTAATATGGAATATCTTTATTTTGAACAATTACTGAATCAAACTCTAATAAAATAAATACCTGGAAAGCTCTGTGACAAATTTTGTATGAAGTTACCTCTCAAATCTATAAACCTCTGTGATAAATTTTGTATGAAGCTATCTCTCAAATTGGCAATAGATCAGCTGATATTTCATAGCCTCTAAATCGCACACACTGAAGAGTGGACATTCTCTAATGCAGATGGAATCCCGGAACCCTTGGCTCAGTCTTCACAGAAGAATTCTTAGCAACAATCAATATCGATAATCAATGAATAATTCAACTCTCTCCCATGAGAAACCCTTATACCCTCAAAAAGATATGCTTGTCCTAATTAGGGTTTTCTTAAATTAGAATTAGGTTTTCTAATTAAAATTAGACCAAATAATTAATATTTGATTTAATCAATCAAATATTAATATCTCCCTCAATACATGTCTGATCCTCGAACTGACTGAAGCTGGTGAATCAGGGAGTGATTCTACACATGACCATACCAAAATAAGGGCACTCCACTGCATGTCAAAAATTCCTAAATAATAGGAGCTCAGGCCAAATGTGTTCTTAAAAGCCTGAGTAAAAGCCAACTAGACAAATTCTACTAATCAAAGCCAAGCGAAGCTCCACCATGACCCTCTATCCATCCTATCAGCCTACGAAGGTTGCATAATAGGCTAATCATCAAGTCTAAAGATGTCACCTGAAAAGGGGACATGACAATCCACCCCTCCTGAAATTGCTTGTCCCCAAGGAATCTTGAAACAACAAACCAATCAATCCACCTGGATCCCATATGTAGTTGTGATCTGCACTACTGTTAATCAATGCAAGCTCCTGTAATATCCTCTGAAATAGAATAAAGAGGAATCCATAATCAAACTGGTGAATGCAACTCAACCAATCTCTAAAATCACAACTACCCTAAATGTATCGATATTGCAGTCTGTGTAACTTGCTACTACCAATTCCATCTATAAAAGATTGTGCCAATCCATCCCATAATGGATAGTAAGAAACTAGAGCCGATCTACACCTGTGTGAAATCAAATCTTCTATCTCTATATCAAAAGAAGAAGAATGAGCATACCTCACCGTATAATGCCGGTAGGAACCCCCAAACTCCGCTACTGGCTCACCATCACTAAACTGGCAATTAGCAGATGGCTCCAATCTCTAACTCCAAGTGGCTATAGGCTGGATAAGACCCTATGCAATCTGCTCAATAAACCCCACCTCAAAATCCCTGTGAGGTAGCATAGTAGAAAGGATCACTATAATCTCTTCACCCAATCTGCTAATATCACTAGTACCTCAGATGAGAACACCTCCCATCACCTTATACAAGTCCAGACGAACACCTGAACTATCCAAAAAATACTCCATGAATGATTCAGTGCAGTAAAAATTATATGAGGAAGCATCAACATACTCCCCTACACACCACAACTGATCCCTCTGTAAAGGTGGCATAGCGAATAGTACCACACTGTCATCTGTGTGAGAAGAATCAATCTGGAGACTCGACTCCACTGGTATCCCAAACACATCAAGACCAAGTACTCCCAAATCTTGAACATGTATGTCAGCACCAATAACATGCTCCTCAACAACAACTATCGGTACATACTCACCACCAACACTCAATGTACTAACATATGAGTACACCTCCACACTTTGAATGCAAGCATCAGACTCATCCTCCTCTGACTGAAACTATGACCCCTGTATATCTTGTTATAAGTCATCACAAGAAGACCCCACTGTAACTCCTTTCTGTCTCTCCATGTTGGAGAGATTGACCTTTCCTTTTATGTCTTGAAGATGTTGTCTTGCATTGGCAGCCACTAATCTAGCCGCCTTGGCCTTTTGTGACCACATATCACATAAATTTTGGGTCCTTTCCATATCCTTATTATTCATATCATTAACAGGATCTATGCTGGCCTCCAATGTAGAAGTCTCAAGTGAAACTTCTTGCAAAGATGATATAGACAACTCATTCCCCATGGCTGCCCTCATATCCTCTTGAGCCAACTCAACATGTCTAAAAACTAGTGTAGGGCTGCCATCAATCCCTGTAGAGACCTCTTGTTTCTCCTTCTTGTTTTGTGATGTGATCCCTTTAAAAAAAGATGTCATACGCCGTACTAATTTGGCTTCGAATGTAGGGTCTGAAAGGATTTCATTCATCCTCTTCTGGGTTTCACCCAACATTTTCAAACTTTGTTTCAGCGTCTTCATATCCTTGTCCCACTATTTTTGAGTACTTGAAGTACCCATGATTTACTAGCGGATTCAATGTCCAATCTACCCAACAGGATGGCAGAATTTAGCCCTGGTCTACCCAACAAGATGGCAAGAATTTGGCTCTGATACCACTGTAAAATCCCCTTCAAATAGGGAATATATAAAGACAAAAGCTCTGAACAAAGATATGATTTTTTAGAATAAATTAAAATAAACAAATAAACCACAGTAAATCTCTTAACTGCCAAATCACTAATCTTATTATTCATCCAGATGATTACAATAGATATCCTCTATCATTCATATAAAATAATATTCAAATACGGTCTAAAAAACCTGAGTATTCCACAAACAGGAATAAAACTTGAATCTGGTAGATCTCAGCCTGTTGTGTCAAAAACACAGTCACCAACGTCGGTTATACTACCATCATCAATCGACTGGGGTCGTTAACCTGCCGACATCGATATGAGGTCAGCCGATGTTGGCCGATGTCAGTCTCTGCCTGCTGACATCAGTCTCTAAGTAGACTGATGTCGGTCACTGGACTGTCAATGTCGGTATCTATGCTTCCATGATGCTTTTTGGCCTGATGCAAAATGGTACAAATTTGTATAGACCTGTATGGATCCCATACAAAAGCTAATGGAAAATCATGTAGCCTATATGTTGTACTCCATATCTGAATAAATATAGCCTAATACGGAATATCTTTATTCTAAACAATTACTGAATCAAACTCTAATAAAATAAATACCTGGAAAGCTCTGTGACAACTTCTGTATGAAGTTACCTCTCAAATCTGTAAACCTCTGTGATAACTTCTGTATGAAGCTATCTCTCAAATTGGTAATAGATCAGCTGATATTTCACAACCTCTAAATCACACACACTGAAGAGTGGACGTTCTCCAATGCAGATGGAATCTTGAAACCCTTGGCTCAGTCTTCACAGAAGAATTCTTAGCAATAATCAATATCAATAATCAATGAATAATTCAACTCTCTCCCATGAGAAACCCTTATACCCTCAAAAAGATATGCTTGCCCTAATTAGGGTTTTCTTAAATTAGAATTAGGGTTTATAATTAAAATTAGACCAAATAATTAATATTTGATTTAATCAATCAAATATTAATATCTCCCTCAATACTTGTCATGTCCCGTTTTCAGGTGACATCTTCAGACTTGATGATTAGCCTATTATGCAACCTTCGTAGGCTGATAGGATGGATAGAGGGTCATGGTGGAGCTTGGCTTGGCTTTGATTAGTAGAATTTGTCCAATTGGCTTTTACTCAGGTTTTTTAGACACATTTGGCCTCAGCTCCTATTATTTAGGGATTTTTGACATGCAATGGAGCGCCCTTATTTTCGTATGGTCATGTCTAGAATCACTCCCTGATTCACCAACTTCAGTCAGTTCAAGGATCGGACATGTATTGAGGGAGATATTAATATTTAATTGATTAAATCAAATATTAATTATTTGGTCTAATTTTAATTAGAAACCCTAATTCTAATTTAAGAAAACCCTAATTAGGGCAAGCATATCTTTTTGAGGGTAGAAGGGTTTCTCATGGGAGAGAGTTGAATTATTCATTGGTTATTGATATTGATTGTTACTAAGAATTATTCTATGAAGACTGAGCCAAGGGTTCTAGGATTCCATCTGCATTGGAAAATGTCCACTCTTCAGTGTGTGCAATTCAGAGGCTATGAAATATCAGCTGATCTATTGCTGATTTGAGAGATAGCTTCATACAGAAGTTATCACAGAGGTTTACAGATTTGAGAGGTAACTTCATACAGAAGTTGTCACAGAGCTTTCCAGGTATTTATTTTATTAGAGTTTGATTCAGTAATTGTTCAGAATAAAGATATTCTTTATTAGGCTATATTTCTTTAGATCTGGAGTACAGCATACAAGCCGCACAATTTTCCATTAGCTTTTGTACGAGATCCGTATAGGTCTGTACAAATCTGTACCATTCTACATCAGGCCAAAAAGTGTCACAAGAAGCACAAATACCGACATCGGTCTACTCAGAGACTGACATTAGCAGGTGGAGACCAACTGCGGCCGACATCGGTTGACCTCATACCGACGCCGATAGGTTAACGACCCCGATCGATCGAAGATGGCAGTATAACCGATGTCGACGACTGTGTTTTTGACACAACAGGTTGAGACCTACCAAATTTAGGTTTTATTCCCAGTTTGTGGAATACTTAGGTTTTTTTAGACCATATTTGAATATTATTTTATATGCATGACAGAGGATATCTATTGTAATCATCTAGATGAATAATAAGATTAGTGATTTGGCAGTTAAGAGATTTACTGTGGTTTATTTGTTTATTTAAATTTATTCTGCAAAATCGTATCTTTGTTTAGACCTTTTGTCTTTATATATTCCCTATTTGATGGGGATATTACAGTGGTATCAGAGCTAAATCCTGCCATCCTAAGGGTTTATAGATCTTATGCAGCCACAAGAGTTGGGACCACATAGGTATAACACACGCAGTAGAGCCTTGCTTGAAGGTACCCAGGTGTTAGAGCAGCCACCGATCATCATGAGTGTCACATGTGAGGGTAGCCCACCCAGGGGCCACAAGTATGATGTTGATCAAGACACTAGAGATTTCTATCATGTTATGATGACAGGCCAGCAGTAGATGAATCAGGAAATACAGGCACTCACTACTATGGTAGAGAGGATGAACCTACCTGTTAGATAGAATGGGAAACAAGGAGATAATAGGAGTGCTACTATTAATCAGAGACCACAGCTGACCCATTCCAGGACCGTTGATAGACCTACATGGCCTACGTTTGTACAGGATGAACCAGAAGAAGCACCAACAGAGGAGGCGACAGGTGATTCCCTATTTGCAGATACCCTCATGGCTACAAATGATGAGTGGGACTTATTAGCTCCTCAAATTTAGGAGAAGATGTCCTTTGATCATTTTGTTAATCAGAGGAGAGAGCACTACAGATTGGTTAGACAGGACAGGAGGCCTAGAGGTCAACTCAGTGAGCTGAAGAAGGCTACTGGCAAGCTTTCTTTGACTACTTTTGATGACAGCGACAGGATGACAATGCAAGCTTGGGTTCATAAGCTTGACACATTTTTGGCATTGAGGCCAATGGCAGAGATAGAGGCCATCAAATACGCCACTTTGCACTTGGATGGAGTAGCACATGATTGGTGGTACCATGGTATGGTAACACTTCAGCATAACCAAGTGACAGAGAACCAGAACTTTGTGGATAGATTGGTTGAGTGGTTTGATAGGAAAGATCCTGAGGTTTACTTTCGAGATCTAGCATAGTTGAAACAAATAAGTAACTTGGAGTCCTTCATTGGGGAGTTTCAGCGGTTGGCAGTCATGGTGCCAAATATTTCAGAGCATAGATTGGTAGTTCTCTTCATAGAGAGATTGACAGAACCATTGAGAGGTTGGATCAAAGCCTTTGATCCTCCTTCATTACAGATAGCTATGAAGAAGGTGCGTAGTATGGAGATGGCAGCCCCATCTAGTAAATCTGACTCAGGAGGTACTTCTTCATCCAGGGACCATAAGTGCTTTAATGGTAATAGAGAGAGACCAGATTTTAACATAGATAAATCAGGTGTTAAGAATGATTCTAAGGCAAATCCTGTAGCACCACCTTTGGATCGAGAGGCTCTTAACAATCTACGCAGGAAGAAGCTTTGCTTCTATTGCAAAGGTCCCTATGATGCTAATCATGATTGTCCTTTGAGGCCTAAGGGCAAGGAAAATCGTGTGATGTGGGCATATTATGAGGATTCATATTCAGAGGATTTCGAATAGTAGGATGGTTCTGAGGAGGTAGAGGCTTTAGAGCCTAAGGCAAAGGCAGATTTAGAGCTTCATATACAGGAGGCATGCCTATCCAGCATTCAGTCAGATGAATCATTCAGACTCCGTGGAGTTTTGGTAGGACAGAGGGTCATCACCCTTCTTGATACAGGAGCCACACATAATTTTATAGATGCCAAATTTGTGGAGAAGCGTGGACTCACTACTCAAGATTTTGAATGCATTAGGGTTAAGGTAGCCGATGGTCACACTCTTAGGTGTGAGTGTATGATTAGAGACCTCCCATTGCGCTTGAATAACTATGAGTTCAAGGCTGATTATTATGTGGTGAACATGGGGGAATATAGACCTAGTCTTGGGTATGAAGTGGCTTCATTCATTTGAGAAAGTTACTCTTCATCTCAAGGACATGGAGGTTCACTTTGATGTTGATGGGAAGACACATATTCTTAAGGCAATATGGGGCAGCAGCTTCAAATATATGTTTTTTCATCGGATGGAGAGGCTCATACGACATGACATGATAGAGTGCACTACTGAGTGCACATTGGCAGCAACACAGGAGAGATAAGTGGATGAGCTTTGTCTTGAGGTGAGTTTAGTTCAGGAGATAGCACATGTGATAGGGACTGAGCTTTCTATTATAGTTGGGTCACAGGTTGATGATGATATGAGTATGTCTAGCATTCACATTCTAGATTCAGATATTATTCAGGTAAGGAGTTTACTTGAGTTGCCGGTTGACTTTCATTTATGGATGGGATGTTGGGATTCTTATCTTAGTACTATAGATGATGTGACGCCATTAGATGAGAGTTGTGATGGATTGGCACAATCTTTTGTAGATGGAATTGGTAGTAGCAAGTTACACAGACTATAGTATCGATACATTTAGGGCAGTTGTGATTTTAGAGATTGGTTGAGTTGCATTCACCAGTTTGATTATGGATTCCTCTTTGTTCTATTTCAGAGGATATTACAGGAGTTTGCATTGATTAACAGTAGTGCAGATCACAACTACATATGGGATCCAGGTGGATTGATTGGTTTGTTGTTTCGAGATTGCTTGGGGACAAGCAATTTCAGGAGGGGCAGATTGTCATGTCCCCTTTTTAGGTGACATCTTCAGACTTGATGATTAGCCTATTATGTAACCTTCGTAGGCTGATAGGATGGATAGAGGGTCATGGTGGAGCTTGGCTTGGCTTTGATTAGTAGAATTTGTCTAGTTGGCTTTTACTTAGGCTTTTTTGGACACATTTGGCCTGAGCTCCTATTATTTATGGATTTTTGACATGCAGTGGAGCACCCTTATTTTGGTATGGTCATGTGCAAAATCACTCCCTGATTCACCAGCTTCAGTTAGTTCAAGAATCAAACATGTATTGAGGGAGATATTAATATTTGATTGATTAAATCAAATTTTAATTATTTGGTCTAATTTTAATTAGAAACCTTAATTCTAATTTAAGAAAACCCTAATTAAGGCAAGCATATCTTTTTGAGGGTATAAGGGTTTCTCATGGGAGAGAGTTGAATTATTCATTGATTATTGATATTGATTATTGCTAAGAATTCTTCTGTGAAGACTGAGCCAAGGGTTCCAGGATTCCATCTGCATTGGAGAATGTCCACTCTTCAGTGTGTGCGATTCAGAGGCTGTGAAATATCAGCTGATCTATTGCCGATTTGAGAGATAGCTTCATATAGAAGTTATCACAGAGGTTTACAAATTTGAGAGGTAACTTCATACAAAATTTGTCACAGATCTTTCTAGGTATTTATTTTATTAGAGTTTGATTCAATAATTATTCAGAATAAAGATATTCCATATTAGGCTATATTTCTTTAGATCTGGAGTACAGCATACAAGCCGCACAATTTTCCATTAGCTTTTGTATGGGATTCGTACAAGTCTGTACAAATCTGTACCATTCTACATCAGGCCAAAAAACATCACAGGAAGCACAGATACCGACATCGGCAGTCTAGTGACTGACATCGGTCTACTCAAAGACCGACATCGGCAGGCAGAGACCGACAGTGGCCGACATCAGCCGACCTCATACCGACGTCGGCAAGTTAACGACCCCAGTCGACCGACGATGGTAGTATAACCAACGTCGATGATTGTGTTTTTGACACAGCAGGCTGAGACCTACCAGATTCAGGTTTTATTCCCAGTTTGCAGAATACTTAGGTTTTTTAGACCGTATTTGAATATTATTTTATATGCATGACAGAGGATATCTATTGTAATCATCTGGATGAATAATAAGATTAGTGACTTGGCAGTTAAGAGATTTACTGTGGTTTATTTGTTTATTTGAATTTATTCTGCAAAATCATATCTTTGTTCAGAGCTTTTGTCTTTATATATTCCCTATTTGAAGGGGATATTACATGGGTAGTGCATAACCACCTCTCCTTCGATATTCCCTTGGTAATCTCATCCCTTAGCCTCTTGTTACTAACAAAACAATCAAACACCTTAAAAATGAACATCTTACACCTAAAATTTATAGCATAGACATCGTAGGTATCAGCCCTACCATTAGTTATAATTGGTCAATTGATCCTACCCTACACTTAAAACATTTGGAAATTTATACAAAGATTGGGTCAAGTTAAACATGGGTTGGTGTTTGTAGGAGGACTCCCTAAATTGGTATTAAGGGACGGTTATTGGGAGGTGGATTACAAGTGGGATTATTATATAGACTCATGTCAATTTCTCCCACATCGTGTTGAGATGCGTAAAGAAGGGAATTATCTTGATAGGTACAAAAAGGATCAGATCCACCTACTTCATCTTGAGGCATAATTTGAACCATGTTACAATCCATTTATGAAGGAGGGGAAGAAGTGATCCAAGAGTGAGGGTTATCTTGGGAGGTAAAGAAAGGGAGAAAATAATATCCCATATAGTGTTTAAATTGATTCAGGTTGTCCAAGAAGATTCTGATAGGGGATTTCATGATGCTTGGTGAAAATAATAGGATTGTAAGCAAGAATACAAAGAGATCAAGGATAGAGAACTAAGTCAGCCAGATAGAGAACTAAATTAGGTAGATAATAGAATAAAAAATGTTAGTAATTAGGTATAAGGTTGATTGGTTTGACAAAGTACCATTAGATAGGGGCTAAGAAGAGTAAAGAGTCTATTGGGTCGACTGTCTACTATTGGATAGAAGGCAAAATAGATAGATAAGAAACATAATCACACTAGTTGATTGTGTACTATTGGAAAGAAGAAAGATATGATCTATAAGAGACTATATTTATTAGAATGAGTGTTCTAAAATAGGGGGAAAAAATTGTAATATAAGTGTAGTGAGAATGAAAGAAAAACAAATAAAGAATTAGATTAATGTGACTGATCTAATTGGGTCTCATAGCATAAAACCTTGCACCAATGCTAGCTAATGAAAGTTTTTACAATATAACATGTAATGATCAAAGAGAAAGCAATATAACATGTAGTGATCATATAAAAATCAATAATCATGACCAAGATGGATCTACGAGACCTATTCAAGGGATCTCTTACCATAATAATATCACTAGGGATGGTTTCAAAGTCTCCAATCAAGCAAAAATACACAATAAACCTAACTAGGTCCTATGTTTTCATATTCACTATGTTTCACATAAATTTTGCTTATGTTCTTTGGAAGGAAGAGAAAAGAAACTCGAGAAGGGTATGGTATAAAAACTTGATATGTTGTGCATGCATTGATCTAGATGGTTATAGATACTCCTTTTTGACTTGGGAAGAATGACCTTTAGATAAAAAACACTCAGATATATGGTTGAATAGTTATATAGTTGGGTGGATTGCCTAGCAAGCTAGATCCAAGAAGCATGAGCTTCTTTGGATGTTGTCAATCCACACTTTTAAAAAATCAAGATCTAGAACTGAAAGATAAATTACTTGCATAAATAATAGAAGGTACTAAAACCAAATACAAGAAGTGATTGATAAAATAATATATAAAATTTACTAATTATAACAATAAGTAGATCAATACTAATGATAAATAGGTCATGTATGGTTCATAAAATAGGGTAAGGCTCTGTGACTAGGTAGGGGGAAAGAAAATTAAATTTGGTTGAGGCTTAATAGGTGAGAATAAATTATAGTTATTTTGTCACATAATGATCATCAATGATTGGGGTGACCATTGGTGGTTAGGGTAATCTTTGGTGATTGAGGTACTATCAGTGGTTGGGACAGACCGTTGGTAATCAGGGTGATCATTGATGGTTAATATGGGTTGGGTCTAGTCAAGAAAAAGGCTATTTGGATGAGGTTTAAAAATGGAACTATGAGAGATGGGTTAGGGTTAGGTTGATTGAAAAATATAAATAAACTAAATGATTTAAAACATATACTTATCTTGTTGGTAATTGATCTGATGAACGGTTGAGGTTTTTGGTTGATAAATTCATTGATGGAGTCTAGAGAAATTTTGGTAGAGTAACAGTACTTGGTTGTTATTTGATGGGTGGTAGCACTTTGGACCTCTATCACACTTGATGGTTTACTAGAAGAGATGACCTACAAAATAAACTTTGATGGAAGAAGCTCTTGATAGTTATGGACATGGATGATGATCACTCAATTTTGGATCCATTTCACCCTCTCCTCCTCTCTCTTTATAAGAAGGAAAGAGAGGTGAAAGTGTAGGTTCAAACAAGATGTTCAAATAATTTTTTTAATTTTAACTTAGACATGAACTAATTTGCACATGGATAATGGATAATTTAATTATAAAAAAGCAAGGTAGAGTGATGTGGTAGTTTAGTGGTTTAGGTAGTGTAAACCTAACCATCGATGGCCAAACCTAACCATCTATGGTTAAGGTGACCATCAATAGTTGAGGGTCAAAGGTCAAGTTAGGTTAAAATATTGGTTGGCCAGTAGATTAATTCTAATTTGAGTTAGGTTTGGTTTATGGTTGAAAGGTTAGGTTTGGTTCCAAGGGGGTCCTAAGGTGGTCTAGGGATGTTTTGACACATGGAACCGTGGTGTTTGTATTTTTGGTGTTTATATTTTCCCATTTTTATTATGAAATTTATATCAACAAGATACAAAACAAAAATGGATTGTGGACCAAAGGTTTAGTTACCCCAAGTATGGGAGGAAGTGTTCCCCCTCAAACTGGGAAGTGATGAGGTGAAACTGAATCAAGGGTAGGTTTGATAAGTGTTTAAGTTGGTGATAGAGGTGGGTGATAAGTTAGTCACTAAAGTAAATATACAAACATAAAGTATGAAAAAAGTGTGATAGCTAAGATCGTGTATTGACTAAGTTACCATAGTTGGTAAAAATTAAGGTTAGTACTAAAAATACAAGTGATAAGTTGACCATGTGATTGTATGTGACGGTCGGGTTACACTTGTAAACTCAAGTCTCCTAGATGAGGTTAGTGTTATCATAAGTATCCAAGGTAGGAAGTACTCCTGAGAAGACACAAATTGGTCAAGTGTGCACAAGGTAGCACAAGATCAAATAATTATTTAATGTGGAAAGTAGTTGGTATGATTAAAAGGACTAAGGTAGGGTTGTCACAAAATTATGTGATAATTTGGGTCAAAATGGCTAACATCAGGGTAACATGGTGGTTATCAAGGTGAGTGGAGAAGGTAATCTCCATTGGTGGGCACTTGGTGTGGGTGTGTGTCAAAATATTATAGGTGAAATGTTAGTGGTTGGAGGATAGGGAAAACCCTACTATTCAGACTATCGATGGGTAGGGTTCTTAGGGTCAATCATCGATGGTCACCTTGACCATCGATAGTTAGGTGTCATCCCTTAAAGGGCATGGTCAAGATAACTATTGGGGGTTTTATTTGGCTCATTTGAGCATGTGACTTTAGGTGAGAGGATTTTGGCATTTTGTATGAAATGAACTCATGTCTGAGGGTCAGGTTGATTGAGTAGGCCAGAGGTTGACTGAAGAGGATGCAGAGTGGGAATGATAGGGCATAAAGCTGAGTAGTGGGCCCCAGAGTTCCTCGATGATAGTTGAGGAATAAGGTGGGGTTTTTTTTTGAATTGATAGATTAGATTGATTTTTGTGAATGCATTTTGTATTTCAATTTGGTTGTTTGTTGATTGATTATCTGTTATAGATGGAATTTTTTTGCATTTTTCCCTGGGTTTAGGGTGTGTGTGGTTTTTGTGGTGAATTTGAGGGTAAAGATGAAATTTTAAGGGTAGGGTAGGTTAAGTAGGATGGGGGTAGGTATAGGTGAAAATTTTTAGGTTGTAATGGTGTTTGGGTGGTTGTTTGGGGAGGGTAAGATCTATATATTCTACTGGTGGTCACCCATAGTAACCATCAGTAGTCGTATCTGACCATCGATGGTTGATAACCATTAGTGGTTGGTCACCTGACCATCGGTAGTCACCATGACTATCGGTGATTGATAAAAGGTGGATTTTTTTTTGAAACAAAAGTTTAAAGATTAGATTTTTTAGGTAATGTTTGAAAAATTTAGGTTAAGTTTAATGTTGAGGGTTAAGTTGAAGGTAATGTTGTTAATAAGTAAGGGTATGAATAGTTAAGTTTGAGGTATGAAGGTATGAGAGATAGTTAAATGATGTAAGGTGATAGGTAGTAGTTAAGATTGGAGCTAGGTATTTTAGGCAAAAAGGGTGATTGTTTAGATTTTAAATAAGATAGGTTAAATGTTTGTGAGTTGACTGGTGGATGAGGTAGGTGTAATAGGTAGATTTTGTTGATCTATAAACTTTACACTTATTTCCATGCATAAAAAATTTTACAATGGATACTTTGTCAAACACTCATTTTCTTGATATACTCAAAGGAATTATAACAAGTTTGACTTTTTAAATGTGTTTTTTAAGGTTGATAAATGAATGAAGAGTATTGAAACTCATTCATCAAAACCATTTAACATGTTTCTAAACATGAAGTGATCAATTCTCTATTCAGTTATCATATTTAGCTAGTTATGCATTCAATAGCGATTAATAAATAGGATTAATTAAAGTGCATAAATAGAAATTACCCATGACAAGCACATGATAATGGAGTTCACCTATTGCTCAAGCTACATCTCTAGGTTCACTTAGAATACGAATGAATTCATTTCCATGAATTAAAATTACATGGATAAAATCTTAAAATTGTTAAATAGACACACTAATATCTCATACAATTCAACAATAGACCTTATAAAAGTACTGATACCCATAGATGAACTTTCCACCTTCTTGTCTTAAAATCAATCTCACATTCCTGAAGTTATCCATCAAAATTATCCTTAAATAATTTAAAAATTAGCTCAAACTAACTCAAATTAGGAAATTAAACATATGGATGTAACCATCTTGGAGTCTATAATAACTCTCTAGTTTATTCCAAAGTCTGAAAAACTCTCTAAGTCCTTCAAAACTTATGATATATGCATATTGGTCTCTATATTGGCCAATACACAATCTACAAAACTTCACTTTGAGGAATTGAAAATAGAATAAAATGACCTCAAATCTAGACACTTAGAAATGGATGGAACTATATTAGAGTCTAGAACATTTCACTAGTTCACTCTAAAGCCTAGAAATCACTCTAGGTGCCTCAAAATGGAGGAAGAGTGCAATCAGGTCCTTTATGCCTTAGCATAATCAACCAAAAATTGGTGTTCAAATATAAATTCGTGTCAATATCCATTCAATCCCATGGGCATAGTGGTAAGGCCTTATTATTTTTTCTTGGAGGTTGGGAGTTCAATTTATAACAAGGCAAATACACGCTCCAAGGCTTATCATTATCCCACATTATTTGGGAATTATCCCACATTACTTAGGATGACATTGGCGTTAAAAATATTGAACCTTTGAAAACCCCATATGATATCAAATATGAAAACTAAACCCAATTTATTTTTACATGAACTAACTACCATGTGTCATGTCCTTATTGGTCCACATTTTTACCATGTCATCACTTTGACCAAGTTTGACCACAACTCTAACTAGTCATAACTTCTGCATATAGACTCAGATTTGGGCCATTCAAAAATGCATAATAAATCTTGAGATGAGCTCTACATCATGGAACTAGATTTAAAACACTCCATGATGGTCAATTTTTCTATTTGACTAGCTTTGACTATCCATTGGCCTATCTTAACCAAAACTTTGACTGATTTTACAAGGAACATATGAGCTCTATATTTGAAGTTCCACATACTATCAAAAAAAATTGATGGGATATTTGTAATGGTGTAGGCTTCAGTCTGATTAGGGACCTTTTTCAAATTGACATCTAGATCAATCCTCCCCACTAGGAAATTTTGGTCTGCTAAAAGCTGGTACCTAATTGAAATGTCATTCAATTCTAAAGATACTCTGATGGGTCTTATTGAGCTACTCAAGTTCCACAACTGCACATAAAATGCTTTGAACAATTGACTGATCACATCTTCTACAATCCCTCTACTACTACATGAACATCAATAGCCTCTACATATAACTAGGGTGTGATGAATTCCTTTGCTACATAGCTTCATAAGAGCCTCTACATAGATAAGACTAGTGATCTTTGTTGCATGGCTAAAAAAAGCCTCTACACAAATCTGAGATATTAAATGTGCATCCAGCTCTTCTTTTATTACATAGCCATCCTCTTTTGCTAATGATGTTTTGCAACATATCAAAGTACAAAAATCAAATCATAACATATGGAAAAATATGATTCATAACTCAAACTATAAAGGCCTAAAACAAGGCATGAGTTATACTGAATCCTACAACTGCCAATAAGATCATAACATCTTTCAACTATCTTCCCACTATCACATCTTATAAGTGGTGAACTACCAAACACTATAACAATCACCAATGCAATTGCAGAATAAGTTTGTTAATGAAAATAAAATACATCAATTGTTGTGACCATGTCACAATACACTACCCAAACATGGGTCTTAATATGCCAAACAACTATAAAAACAACTAGTGTATAGTGTCTAGCATTACAAACATTACCCAATAGGGTCTTAAAAATGCATCCAATCACACACATGCCAAAAATAGATGCATCCAAAATAGAAGTTAAGTATGAAACTAAACTGTCAAATTTCATCAACCTGTGCAACTACTGTCAAATATCCTAAGCTGATCAATGAGTTAAATATCTTAACAATTCAATAAGGAACTCATAAAGCTAACACTGGAGATTCCAAAAATAGAGCTTTCCAAAACATAAGTGTGAGAATTAAAAACTTTCCATGATGAACCTCTCTCAAAGTGTTCCCACCATAGTAGCTCCAAAATGCATATATCAAAGTGTGGGTATATGTCCTTTGTCAACATACAACAAGGATCCTAAAATTGCTTTCCAACATAAATGCATTATTAAGCCACTAATCATGATAGCATGAAATTAAAAAAGTGCTTACTAACCCTCTTTATCAGATTCTCATGTTTAGGGTATTTAGTTTCCTTAGTGGATTTATTAACATTTGCATGGGTTGATTTAGGATTAACTTCATTAATTACCTTATCAACAGGTTTATATACCATATTTTTCTTACCATTACTAGGATGGTGGGATGGTTGAAGTATCTAACACTTCTCAACCCAATGTCCACTCACATAAAAATGAGTGCAAACATCCCTCTTCTTAGGTGAGGCACCCATTTGTCATTTCTGCTTTGCCAGTATGAGAATGGTCTTTAGCACCTATAAGTTGTTTTAGTAAAGCTTACCTTTTCCAACAATATGTGGCACAATGGATATTTAATCTATAAAATGTACAAGGAAAAGAGTGCAACATCTTCTAAATATCAAAACCAAATTTCTTAAATGGTAGAATTGAATCAGTACTCTTAGAATTCACATTCTTATTGGTGCTTTTTCTAGTGTAAGAACAAGGAGGTAAAATCTCAATACCACTTTTACCTAATTTCTTACACCACTCATCATTCCTTTGTAGGGAAGAATTTTGCTCTGCTAGTGGCCTTAGATATTGACTTTCAAAGGCTTGTCCTCTTTTATAAATGGAGGACTCTCTCCAACATCCACTTTCTCACTAGCATAACCCAATCTTGCATGGTGAGACTCTACCTATATTGGGTTAGCAATACCTTGGCCATTCTTACCAAGACCCCTTCCATCAAATCCCATTTTCAATAATAGTTTAGATCCAATGCCCTTAGTGTGTTTTTCAAAACTACCAAAATCAACATCTGAAACAGCTAAAACTGAAGGGACAACAGTACTACATGATGAACAACTTATAATACAATCATCTATCATAGTACCTGCATCTATAGTGCAAGGACAGTGTCTTTATAAACTTTGCATCTATGCCAAGAGCTCATCCTTGGTTTGTAACTTAGATTTCAAGCAAGAAATCTCCTCATCTAAGGAGTACAACTGAGCTTTTAGGAAAGCATTCTCTTCCTAGATCTATTGGTTAATCGCTTGAAGCTCATCAAGCCTTTCTCTTTTTAAGGCTTTGCCCATGGCTTCTTATTTCCTAAAAACAACCTAATCCTACAAAATACACACTACAAATGGAATATCAACAAGGCCAAAAAGTCTATAATACTATGGAAAACCAAATTAAACACAACTGATATCAAATCCACACAATTAGATGCTAACCCAGCACACTAACTACTATGATACCAAACTTGATCATAAACTCTACACTAATTTCCATGCAAAAAAGAGTTTGCAATGGATAATTTTGTCAAACACTCATTTTCCTAATATACTCAAAAGAATTATAACAAGTTTGACCTTTTAAATGTGTTTTTCAAGGTTGATAAATGAATGAAGTATATGGCAATTTATTCATCAAAACCATTCAACCTATTTATAAACCTAAAGTGATAAATTCTCTGTTAAGTTATCATATTTAGCTATTTATGCATTCAATAGTGATTAATAAATAAGATTAATCAAAATATATAAAAAGACTGCATAAATAGAAATTACCCATGACAAGCACGTGATAACAGAGTTCACCCGCTGCTCAGGCTACGTCTCTGGGTTTTCTTAGAATACGAACTAATATATTTTCATGAATTAAAAGTACATGGATAAAATATTATATTTATCAAATAGACACTCTAATATTTCATACAACTCAGCAATAGACCTTCTAAAATTCCCAATACGCATGGATGAACTTTCTACCTTCATGTCGTGAAAGTAATCTTACGTTCCTGAAGTTCTCCACCAAAAGTCTCCTTCAAGACTTTATAAAGTGTCACAAAGGAATTCAAATCAATAAAATCCACATTTGGATGGAACTATCTTGGAGTCTAAAATAATTCTTTATTTTATTCCAAAGTTTGAAAGGCTATCTAAGTCCTTCAAAACTTAGGATATATGTAGACTAGTCTCTATATTGGCCATTACACAATCTACAAAGATTCACTTCGAGACATTGAAAATAACATCAAACAACATAAAATCTAGACACTTAGTATATTTATAGAACCATCTCAGAGTCTATAACATTTCACTAGTTCACTCTGAAGCTTGCAAATCACTCTAGGTGCCTCAAAATAGAGGAAGACTGCAATTGGGTCATTTATGCCTTAGCACAATCAGCTAAAACTTGGTGAAATCTTTGGTCTACTCAAGGACCTTTTTCAAATTCACCTTTGAATCATTCATAGGTAAAAATAGTATAGAGAACTAAGTTTATTTTCTATTAAACATTGTAGGCATAGGAGGGGATCCAAATATGAGATTAGGTGTCTCAGATCTTTGCTGAGATTCATTAAGGTATGACTACAGATGATTGGGCTCATATGGAGGAGGTGGGCCTTGGTGCTATGATGCATTACTATCATGTGTCATGGGATGCGATGATGATAGTGGTGCTCATCAAAATATGGAACCTGACTACTAACACCTTCTTACTACCTACAAGTGAGATGACCATCTTACCTAAGGATATCTATAAGATTACATAACTACCCATATAAGGTGAGCCAATTTATCATATTGAGAGGGAAGAGCATGATGATTTTGTGGAGCTATTGTATAAAGACAACCTCAACTTTATGAGGTGGCATGCAATGGGGTTTATCTATACTCTGTTATACTAGAGGTATAGAGACGATAGGCAACTATTGACCGTGATGATGATAGTGGTGATGTGTTACGTATTACCTAATTTGAGAAATGAGAGGTTCCTTTATTTATTATTTGGGTTATTGGTGGAGATGTTTCTAGGTTACACTTTTTTTGTGGGTACTTATGTTATTGATTTAAATTTATAGGGAGTTATGGGGATTCTGAGCCCATAGAAGGTATGGTATCAACATGGATTTTATTCTATATTATTGGGTATATGAGCACATCCAGGTGTTACAATCAATGGGGCTGCCATGGGAGGGGTATGCTTATATGGGATTTCAAGCAAGATTTATGAGGTGGAGAGAGCATTTTTCCATCTCAAGACTAGGTAGTTGGGTTCATGATATAGACTAGTTCAGGGGATTACTAGATGCCTTGCTTATTAGAGATGTGATTTAGAGACCATACATTAGGTTTCCAAGATGGGTGCATTGTGTCTGTCACATGATGTCCCTATAGAGTTATCAATGGATCTATGGTAGGAGGGATGGTGAGATATATTTGATATATTTTGATAGGGTGTGGTGATAGTTTAGCTTGGTATAGGGTATCCCTGAGGTACATAAGGGAAGATGTAGAATTACTACTCCCCACTCCACATCCAATACATATATTCCTTGACCATGAGGATCTACCAATAAGGCTAGAGATAGATGATGCAGGCATTGTGGATGGTTACCCTACATGGTACTAGGTGTTATACGTTGTAGTTGATATTGGTGGTGATGACGATGGTCGATAGGCTATGGATGTTAACCCACCTAGTGGAGGTGACTAACAAGTGTAGGGACAAGCAGTTGCCCTATATATAAAGGTAGTGATTGGTTAGAGGGACCAAGTACAAATGACACTAGCCATGGTATAAGCTTCTGTGATACCATTATAGGCATCACTAATAGCCATGTAGGGTTAGTTACCTACTTTCATAGGTGAGAGAGATTAGGCCTAAGTTATGCTAGCTATAGTGACATAGGAGATGGATTCTCTCCAATAGACATAGGGTGGAGTACCAGTAGTGGTGGCACTAGTAGGGACTATCCCTCTATAGAGATATGTAGCTACTATGGAGGAGCTATGGTATTATGAGGCCATCATGTTCAAGCACTATCTAGATGAGATCTAATGGGGTGAGTACATGGTTGGGATTGTAGTAAGTGCAAGTACAATGACACTAGGTCAATGGGATACATCTACAAGTGGTTAAGAAAGTACAAGAGGATAGACTCCAGGGAGTGGTGCACTAGGAGGCAGTGGTGTATCAATAGGTAGTGATGTACTAGGAGGTAGTGGTGCTTCAAGTTCTTAGTTTGATTATGAGACATAATATTTATTATGTCTATGATTTGTAATACAACCTATGAGTCAATGTAATGAGAGGTATATTTTGAGAGAGATATGTGTATTATTATACATGATGATGTTTATTTATGAGACATTGATGTTTTATGGCTTATGGTTCATGGTTATGATGTTCATGTTGATTATGTTTGATGTTATATTGATTATGGTTAGGCTCATGATGATGTGAATGTGGACTCACCTAGCTAGGTATGTGATGATATGTCTCTTTATTCATGTTTATGATGATGTTTGGTTATGGATCAATGCTATCTCATGTGATTATGATGATAATGTAATGTTGTTGATGATTAGGATGATGTTTACGACATTTATGATTATGGTTCTTGATGATGTTATTTATGGACATGATGATTTGATTTTATGTTTGAGGTGATCATGTTTATGATGTTGATATAATATGGTGTTCATGTTGAAATTAATGAGTATATGCTTCCTCATTTAGATTTAGACACATAGTGAAAATGGTTTATTATTGTTTATTCATGGATGTTAATATGGTGTTGATGGTTATGATTATGCTCATGGATATGGTTTATGCTAATGATGTTTGCTTGTGTTCATGATATAATGATGATGTTATGATGTTGACATTATGATTTTTTTATGTATTTTGATGATGGTAGTATGTGATGTGGTTATGATTATGGTCATTTTGTTTAAATTAAGGTGAAGCAGATAAATTAAGTTAATTAACAAAACCAAATGTGAGAAAGAGAAGATAATGAAGAGACAAACGTCTAAGTGAATATATCAACCAGTTATGAGAGGATAAGAAGAGGGCATGATGATTCTTCTTTGGTAAGGACTAAAACAAGACCGAAGTTGGATTGGATTAAGAAACATAAGCCCTTCGAATGCTTTTCATTAACATTCATTAGTTGGTTAAAAAAAGGTGTATTGATGACATTATGTCAAGTAAACTCATAAATCCCTTGCTTATAGTGTATAGAGGGGAGATGGATGAAGATGGAACCTTCATGTGAGACTAGCATGCCTCTTCTAGAGGTTATTAAAGAATTAGTATAAACAAGTCTATGTCATATAAGGTGTAGACTGATTGATATGGGAACTCTACCTATGAGAGTCGATATCAGCTTTCAAAATTATTTTGCTTATGAGAACCGTTTGTGGATTTTGCTTTCTCTAATGCTTGATAATGGATCTTTTGCTTGTTTTGTTGTTGCTTAGGAGGGTTGGGGACTTTGATAAATGCATAAATATTCTAATGAATTACTATAATTTGACAAACACTTTACTCAACCATGCTTCAAGGGAGTGGTCTAAGCTTATGTACTTTGTTTAATGCTTTTAATAGCTATCCTTTAAGGGAGTAGTCTACCTTATTTTTAGCAATTTTGATATGTTTTAGGTAGCTATCCTTCAAGGGAGTAGTCTATGAATGCTAAGAATGACCCATGATTGTTTTTAGTTATGAATTTACTTTTTATTTTACTTGACATAGACTTGCTTATATAGGCTTAAAGGTTCTCCTTTTATGGAGGCAAAACTAAAAGCACAAGAATACTAAGTAGGTGTTAAAGAGGTTTAGGTGATAATGACCATGGGAATTCATCCTAGGAAAGGGGTGAAAAGTACCATGATAATCATTCCATGGGTAGATCCATGGTACCCATTGTTTAATATTATGATATGCTTGTGATGGATAATCACATGATTCAGTTTTAATTGGTTTCCCCTAAAAAAGGGAGATGAATGCGATTTGAAAGAAATGATGAGCTTAAGTTAGACAAAAGGTGAGTTTGATCATGTTTAACAAAAAAATAATGCAAATGTGAATAATTTACGGGCTTAGGCTTTGGGTTCCCTTCAAGATAGGATAATCGGTAAGCTCTTGATCCAAACTTGTGCATTATGATATAAGGTCCAAGCCAATTGAAAGTAAATTTGCCTTACTTTTATCCATATTGGTGCCATGTTGGTTTTCATTTAGTATTAGGTCTCTGATATTGAATTATCATAACTTAAATGTTTTTTATAATCTCATTTGATGAATTTTTGATAGACATGAGATGGGTGAGGGAGGCTAAACGATGCTCATCAAGTACTTCAATCTAGGCTAAACAGTGCTGATGATAATCATCTTTAGAAATGATATCTTGTATGGATATGTGAAGCAAAGTAATTTGGACTTTGAGAGGTAAGATTGCCTATACTCCAAACACAAGAGAGAATGGGGTAGAACCCATAGGGGTTCAGATGTTAGTATGATATGCTCATAAGGTAAAAGGGATGTGCAAATGCCAATCCCAACTATATGCATTGACCATTTTAGTTAACATGTTGTTGAGAGTTTTGTTAGAGGCTTATGCCTATCCATTGGCTTGAGGATGATAGGGATATGAGAAACTTAACTTGATTCCAAATGTGTCATAAATACCTTGGACTTTTTTGTTTTTGAAGGATTTTCCATTATCAATGATGATTTTGTGAGAAACACCAAAATGATAGATAATGTGATGATTGATAAAGTCAATAATATTTTTGGCTTTGGTTGAGATAAGAGGAATAGCCTCTACCCATTTGGTTAAATACTCAATCATAGTGATGATATAATGAACTATGAAGAATGGGGGTTAATTTCACCAATAAGGTCCAGATCCCATTGTGAGAATGGCCAAAAATTTGTAGATACGTGAAGAATATGGCTAGGTGCATGATGTAAATTGGCATGTTGTTGATACTTATCACACTTTTTCACATAATCATAGAAGTCTTGGTTAAGGGTAGGCCAGTATGAAGGATGTGTTTAGGAATGGTGAGGCCACTATAGTGTCCCCCACATATTCCATCATGTATTTACCTGATAGCATAAGAGGCTCGTGACTATGCAAGTAGCATAAGAGGAGACCATCAAAGTCATGTTTATAAATAATTTCCCTCAAAATGGTATAACATGAGGTACTTTGGATAAATTCCCTTAGAAAATTCCTAGAAAGATCAAAAGGAATGATGGCAAGGTTAAGATAGTCAAAGGTCTACTAATACCAAAGGTTAGGTTGGGCCTCCTCCACATTAAAGATGGTGGGAGAGTTTTATTTGGCATAAGAGGGTTGTTTAAGTATATGGATAATGCTATATATCTTAGATTTAGAGGGTGTAGATGGGATCTGAGAAGTGAGGGAAGTTATTGTATTGATGAACTTGTTTATGGATCATAGAGTGGTTTAGATACGGTAGTGTTTGAATGATGATAAGAGTACATTAGCTAATTATTTATAATATTTTAAAAAATCATTCAGCTAATTATTTATAATATTTTAAAAAATCATTCTTACATTGGTAAGATCCATTGATTTGATTAACCATAAGTTGAGAGCCACCAAAAATGTTGATCATTTTGAATCCCGAAGTTAATACAGTTTGCAAACTTATTACTAGGGCTTCATACTCATCCACATTGTTGGTACATTCAAAATATATCTTGAAGGATAAAGGAAAAGGTTTTCCATAAGGGGGGATAAGGATAATGCTAGCTCTCATACCACATTGACACTTTGATCTATCAAATAACTCAGTCACTTGATAGGTGAATTCTTCTTGAGAGATGGTCACATAGGATTCATCTAGAAACTTAAGAGGAGGAGGTTGATTGTCTACTAATGGTGCATTAGCCAATTGGTCAGCAATGACTTTCCCTTTAATTGACTTATACTAAATAAAATCAAATTCAAACTCAACTAAAATCATCAGCCACTTGTCCGTACATTGGTTTTGGTATGGCTTGGAGTGCATATACTTGAGTGGATCGGTATTGGTTATGACATATATTTTATTGTTAAGAAGGTAGTGGTGAAGTTTGATAGATATGAAGACTAAATCTAAGCAAAGCTTCTTGATATGGGTGTACCAAATTTCATACTCTACAAGCATGTGACTAATGTAGTAGATGGCTTGATCTTTATGTTATTAATCTTGATGAGCAAGCATTGCCCATAAGGAGTGGTCAGTGTAGAGATACACAGCTGAAAAGCTTGATTGTATTTAGGAGGGATGAGGATAAGTAGAGACAAAAGAAATTTTTAAGAGAATAAAAGGCCTTTTGATAGTCATTATTCCACTTAAAAGATACATCTGTATTCAAAAGGCAATGGAAGCATTGGCATCAGTCTAAGAGCTGGTAGATACAATGATGAATGGATTGGAGCTTCCCCTACAAGCTGCAGAGTCTCTTGAGGTTGATTGGAGGAAGCATGTTGAGGATTTATTTGATTTTGTTAGGATCAAATTTGATTCCTTAAATGGATACAATGAAGCTAAGGATATTTCTTGACAAGACCCTAAAAATATTTTTCTTGGGGTTAAGGTAAACATGGTAATAGATGAGGCACTCAAAGATGATCTTAAGAACGACCAAATGATCCTTACGATATTTGGATTTTCTAAGAATGTCATCAACATAGTATTCTATGATTTTATGAATAAGGTCATGGAAGATGTAGATCATAGCACATTGGTAGGTTACACTAGCGTTCTTCAATCCAAAAGTCATGACCCTATAGCATAAGGTCCCCCATGGGGTGATGAAGGTAGTTTTGTGTTGATATTTA
Source organism: Torreya grandis (assembly GCA_037957365.1). Taxonomy (NCBI): domain Eukaryota; kingdom Viridiplantae; phylum Streptophyta; class Pinopsida; order Cupressales; family Taxaceae; genus Torreya; species Torreya grandis. Next base: position 2,655,380 of record JARHVA010000799.1, read on the forward strand.
GGGGCAACTAGGACCTGATTGTAACTTGAGAATCCATCCATGAGAGATAGCATCTCATGGCTAGCTGTAAGATCAACTAGCTAGTTAATTCTTGGTAGAGGAAAGTCATCTTTTGGGCAAGCAAGATTGAGGTCATGAAAGTCTATACAAATCCATAGTACCCCTTATGGCTTTGGTGATAGGTACGATGTTTGAGACCCATTAAGGATAGTCAATGGGTTGAATGAAATTGATAGATAGGAGATGTTTTTTCTCTTCTTTGATAAGAAGGGATATATGAGGGTTTATTCACCAAATTTTATGTCTAATAGGCTTGGAATCATAGTGGGTGACTATATTATGGGTAGAGATGGAGGGGTCAATTTTAGGCATGTCATTATAATACCAAGAAAATGTTTTGTTGTGGTCTTGTAGGAAAGAGGGTAAGTCCCAAAGCTCCTCAATATTTAGTAATTAGCCAATTTTGACAATGTAGGGGTTTTATGGAGTGCCCAAGTTGACATCCATGGTGGATTCATTCAACATGGTCAAAGTCTCAAGAGGTAGGGATTTGTGGATGGGATAAATCTGGTGTACCAAGATAGGTGAGAATAGAATCATCATCCTAACATTAAATGGTATTAATGATAGGAGAGTCATCTCCTATCATCTCAGGATGGGTCAGAGGAATGGTTATGGTTTCCCCATCCTTTTTATAAGTTATGGGTCCAAGGCTAATCATGTTGATGAAAAAAAGTTAGGGGGCTGATGTCAGAATCCTTAACTATCAATGGTGGAGTGGAAGGTGAGGATGGGATTTCCTCATCAATGATGATAACGGGAGGTGGGCTGGTTTGTTGTTTAGGTGGCATGAAACCAAGGCCATGCTTTTTGTTAGGTTTTCAAGTTTTGATTGGAAGCAACTCATGTAGCCCATTTTTATACTGACCTAGGCCAAATCCATTCTAAGCACACCTATAGAGGTATGTTTTGTTAAATTATAGTTTATCTAATAAGAGAGGCTAGAGGTGAATGGTTGAGGTGAAAAATAGGTGGTAGAAGTGCCAAGGGGTTTATTAATTCTCCCATAGATGAAGTTGGTTTGATAAGTTGAGGGTCTAAAAAGAATAATGGTTTTGATATTGGGGTCAGAACCAGAATGGTGGTCGAGTTTCCCATACTCTTGGGGAGTAAGGAAAGCATCAAGGTTGAGAAGGTGATACTCTCCCAACCAAAGACATTTTGGAAGGTTGATTCCAAAGGGTCCATTGTGTGGATTTGAGTAGAAGGGATGGAAGAACTGGTGGATTCTTTGTTAGTAGAAAGATATGGGATCTCATCTATTACTAGTGAATATTTATTATATAGAAGGAAAATGTCATCAGGTCATTATATCATATTACATGATTTGAAAGCGCTTGGGTTAGCCTGTATGCTAAAAACTTGACCTTTGTACTCAAATTTGATGCACTAATGTAGAGTGGATGGCACACAATCCATATAGTGAATCCAAGGGCATCCCAACAAGATGTACTATAACTCTCCTTCCACTATATAAAAGAGCTCAAGAATCATGTGGGGTCCTAGGAAAATGTGAAGGATGATATTTCTTAAAGTCGTCGCCATGGTATCATTGAATTATCATATCACTATTGAGGTTTATAACATGATGTTCTTGAATAATTTGAATTGGTTATAGGCATGGGAGAATATGATTTTGATACTATCTCCCCCATCAATCATAACCATCTTGATATGGATTTGGTTGATATAGTTGGTAATGAAGAGGGGAGGATTTGGATCATCTAGGTGGATGAAGGTATTTTTGAATCCTTGAATATAAAAAGGTTGGAAACATGAAGGGATCTAACAAAGGCTGTTAAAGGTTGTGGGTCTTCCACTTAAACTTCTATAGATTTAAATTCTTCTATCATCACTTGGTGATGATGGGATAAGGTGTTGATCAATTCATACAAACTCATCTGCATTGGGATTTGGTGAATCTATTTTAAAACTACTCATTAGATTGATTTAGATGGATTAGGGTGAAAGGGTCCCAATATGGACACTTTGGGTTTTATTGAAGGTGAAGGTGTTTGGTGTTGGTTGGGTGGAAGAAGAGGGGTATGTCCATGGAATTGACACCTTTGTCTTCTCCTTATATTTTGGTTGATCCTGTGATCGTGTAACCACATGGATGATATAGATTAGCAGAGGAATTAGGATAGGTGGTTGATTCAATTATTATTCACTATGAGCTGAGAGTGGAGGGGCAGGTAGGTGTTGGTTGTTGGTTCTTAGATCGATGTCAGGCTTATTATGGGTTCCTATGATAACAAGTCATACTCGTGGTATTGTTGATGGGCTATCACTTGGAGAGATTTGTAGTTCTTTATGTCATGCCTAAGTCTCTTGTGGTATTAACATACAAATTTTTCATTGTACCAAGATGATTTAGGACTATGTGGGTCAAATGGTTTGATAGGTGGTAATGTTAAGCAAGATGTTGTCAATAGCCTTTGTAGGATGATGGAGTAAGACTAAAAAAATGGTGGTAGAGGCATGGAGGGATTAGGTTTGGTAGTTAAGGTGGAATCCCTTTAAGAGTGTTATTTTTTGTCAAATATTTGGGTGAAGGGATGACCTTGGTGGATGATTTGGGTTTTGGCAAAGAGACTGAGAGTTTGGGGTTAGAAAGTGTTAAGGTAGACATTCAGTGGATAAGAAATTTGGTTATAGATGATTGGGAGATAGGAGGTATGTTCATGGTTGGTTTAGTGAAAATAGGTGTAGATGAAAGGAGGAGTGATGGCATAACCAAAAGTGATGGTTGGGTTTTTATTGGGATGGTTGGTTTCCCAATTAAGGTAGAGAGATGGGGTCCCAAAATAAAGGTAAAGTGGTGAGGGGTGGTAGATTTTTGGTTTTTAGATTTCCAGGTGGTTTTACCTTCTTTGTTAGCTTAGCTTGGGGTTTGTTTGATAAGATTAATGCACTTAAATCCAACTTTACTGATGGGTGAGAAATTTTATGAGTAGTAAATATTCCAAGGTTATTAGTGGGTTTGGCTGGGATAGTAGGAAGTGATTTGGTGACTTTGGGTGAGTTTGGTCCTGGTGGTGTTATAATGGTTTGATGGATAGAGATGTTTGCTTGTTGGCTTGTGGTAATATTAGATTTGAGAGTGGAAAGGGTTAGGATAGGAGTTATTATTAAAGGAAGGGTGGATTTTTGTATGATTGAATAAAATGATGAAGCGGGAAGGGTTTCCTCCCCTGACATGCATATCAAAAGGGAAATCGATGACTCCACTACCTCAATAAGTGGAGTAGGGAAAGAGGTGATTTGGTTGATGGTTTCCTTAGTAATAAGTTCACCAAGAACCATATTGACAGTATGGACCTCATGATCATGAGAATATTCTACTTTGTTTTTGCTATTGGTAGAAGGGTGTGGTTGGGAAATGGTTATCTAAAGATGTCAAGTGATTGGTTTGGGGGTGCGTTGGGGTTATCCAACACAAGTTCCCCCTTATAAATGATATTTTTTATAACTTTATTGAAGGTGTTACACCTAATAACATCATGTCCAATGAATCAATAGAAGGTGCATAATTCACTCTCTTTGTACCAAACAAGTGCAGGATGAGAAGAATCGAATTGATTTGGAGGTTTGATCAAGGGAAGTTGTATGGTATTTGATTTTAACAATTTATCCAAGACCAAAGCATAAAACTTCCCAATAAAATTAAATTATTTATGGGTGTTGTAGTTTGGGTTCCTGGTAGTTTGATTACAAGAATTGGAAGAGTTAGATTGGTTAACAATAGGTGGAGGGGTGGTCTTAAGGACAACTACATTCATGGTTCCTTTATTTTTGTAGTTAGTGTTGGTTTTATTGTTAGGTTTGGAGGAGGGGGTTTTATTTTATTTAAATGTGGAATTCTAGTTTATCAATTTCAAATTCCCCTCATCAATGGATCTATTTTCTAGTTTTTATGCCATGGTGAAAGCTTCATCAAAGGTCCTGAAGCTCTGTACCCATAAGGTAGAAGAAATGTGTTTAGAATAATAATGGGCAAAGATTTTAATCATCTTAAGTTGGGGTAGAGAGAAGGAGAGTTGTTTTATTAAACTTCTCCAATGGGCCATGAATTCAATAATGGATTCATCATCAAACTATCAAATAGAGTAGAGATCAGTGATGGAGACTTTCTTAGATATGTTTATGGAAAAGTGATCTAAGAAAATTAGGGCTAGTTGGGAAAAATAAAAGAGGGAGTAATTTATAATATCACCATACTAATCTAGTGCTGGACTTGATAGAGACATGGGGAAGGTATGAAGAAAGAGAGAAACATCATAGGTAATCATATAGCATGAATGCCTAAATGCTTCGAGGTATTGTTGAGGGACCTCCTTACTCTAAAACTTTGAAAACTTCAAAAGTTCCCATTAATGAGGGTATGGTCAAATGGGGATGGATGGGTGAATTGGTTCATTACAGATTTGGTCATATGATCCAATATTATGAGCTCCATAAATGGAGGAATCCAAGGTAGTCATTTATCCATTAACATTTTGACAAGGTCAGTTTGGGGTTATACACTCTCGTAGTTGTAAGCTAGGTTATGTTGGGTTTGGGTAGGTGCTACATATGAGTAGCTTGTGGGGGGTTGAGAAGTTGCCACATATTGGTATGTGGTCATGGATGGTTGGGATGATGCCACATATGAATATGTGGAGATAGGTGGTTGGGTAGAAGGTAGAGGTGATTTGGTGACTTTGGGCGAGTTTGGTTATGGTGGCGTTGTAATGGTTTGATGAATAGAGATGTCTAATGGTTGGGTTGTAGTAAAAGAAGATTTGAGAGCAGAAGGGGTTAGGATAGGAGTGATTTTTAAAAGAAGGGTGGATTGTTGTATTATTGAAGAAAATGATGAAGGGGGAAGGGTTTCTTCCTCTGATGTGCATATCGAAGGGGAGATTGGTGACTCTAATACTTCAATAAGTGGATTAGGGGAAGTAGTGATTTGGTTGATGGTTTCCTCAGTAGTAAGTTCACCAAGAACCATATTGAAAGTATGGACCTCATGAGCATGAGAATATTCAACTTTATTTTCTCTATTGGTAGAAGGGGTGTGGTTGGGAAATGGTTACTTGAAGATGTCAAGTGATTGGTTTAGGGGTATGTTGGGGTTATCCAACACAAGATCTCCCTTGTCAATGAGATTTTGCATAACATTCTTGAAGGTGTTACACCTTCTAACATCATGTCCAATGACTCAGTGGAGGGCACATAATTCACTCTCTTTGTACCAACCAAGTGCAAGATGAGAAGATTTGAATTAGTATGGAGATTTGATTGGGGGAAGTTGTATGATATTTGATTTTAAAAATTTATCCAAGACAAAAGCATACAACTCACCAAGTAGAGTAAATTATTTTTTGATGTTTTGGTTTGGGTTCCTGGTAGTTTGTTTAGAGAAATTGGAAGAGTTAGGTGGAGGGGAGGTCTTAAGGACAACCACATTCATGGTTCCCTTGTTTTTGGAGTTAGTGTTGGTTTAATTATTAGGTTTGGAGTAGGGGGTTTCATTTGATTTGAAGGTGGAATTCTTATTTCTCAATTTTAACTTCCCCTCAACAATGGCCTTGTTTTCTAGTTTTCATGCCATGGTGAAAGCTTCATCAAAGGTCCTGAAGCTCTATACCTATAATGTAGAATAACTGTGTTTGGTATAAGCCTGGGCAAAGAGATCAATCAACTTGGGTTGGGGTAGAGAGAAGGAGAGTTGGTTTATGATACTTATCCAATGGGCCTTGAATTCAACAATGGAATCATCATTGAAATATCAAATGGAGTAGAGATCAGTGATAGAGACTTTCTTAGATATGTTTATGGAAAAGTGATCTAATAAAATTTGGGCTAGTTGGGAAAAATAAAATAGGGAGTGCTTTGTAATATCATTGTACCAATCTAGTGCCAGACCTGATAGAGACATGGGGAAGGTATGAAGAAGGAGAGCATCATTATAGGCAATCATATAACATGAATACCTAAGTGCTTTGAGGTGTTGTTGAGAGTCCTCCTTACTTTGAAACTTCAAAAACTTTGGAAGTTCCCATTGAGGAGGGTATGGTCGAATGGGGATGAATGGGTAAATTGGTTCATTAAATATTTTGTCATATGATAAAATATTATGAGCTTCATAAATGGACAACTCCAAAGTAGTCATCTTATCCATTAACATTTTAACAAGATTAATTTGGGTTTGTGCACTCTTATAGTTGTAAGGTAGGTTATGTTGGGTTTGGGTAGGTGTTGCATATGGGTAGCCTATGTGGGGTTGAGAAGTTGCCACATATTGGTATATTGTTATGGGTGGTTGGGATGATGACACATATGAATATGTGGAGATATGTGTTTAGGTAGAAGGTAGAGATACATACCCTTGTGGGTTAGAGATGTAGCTCAAGTTCAATGCAATGGGCATGTATTAAGAGATTAAAGTAGGTTGGGTAGGGGGTATGGTTGGGTTAGTAGATAGAGGGTAGGTGGTAACTTTGGTACTAATGTGTGGAAGGGTAGAAGGTATGGGAACCACCAAGCTCTAAAATGAAGTGGAGTTAAGTAGGTTAGGGATAAGGGGAATGGTGGTGGCACTAGCAGAGGGTACTCCCATAGTAAGGGAAGCACCAGTGCACAAAGGTTGGGTTGATCCTATACTAGAAGGGTTATTATTTAGGGAAGAAGGTGCTTGGGTGGTGTTTGGTTAAGTGGGTTGGTTCTGAATGTTAATGTCATTAGATTATTGGTAGAAGATGATGCCAAGGTGACTAAAGGTTATGTGGAGATGGTGATAACCTAAGTTTCACCCATAAATTGGGATGGCATGCAATAGGGTGGGTCAATAGGTGGAACTGAAGTAGGGGTATAGTGAGATATGGTGTTAAGCTAATGTTAGAGGGTTATGGTGTTGTTATCTAAAAAGGTGACAAAGTTTGCATCACCTTGTGTAACCATCTGAGGGATGGTAGGATTCCCTGAAGGATGAGGAAAACTCTTTGCATTTGATAAGTACTCCATGGATGAAGGAGAAAATAAATAAGGATAATTAGGAGGTGGTCCTGGTTTGCTTGGTTTCTTAGTTGTTGCCTAGTTAAAACCAGGTAAGGAAAATAAGAAGATGCAAACAATCTCACAATTCAAACAAAGAGAAGACAAGAAAATTCAAGGAAGCAAAACACACACTAAAGTACATCAAATCCTAAGGTTATTTTTAGTCTCTCTTGTGGATTATGCCTTAAGCTTTAAGAATTGTGTGATCCAAATTAGCTTGTAGAGAGGGTACTAGAAAAGAAGTCTATGATTGGTTTCAGGTTGTGTTTAGGCTCTCAAAGGGATCTATATTGGAATCAGTGCATAGCTTGATATTGGGGCCTACCCCTTACTTCACACACCACAAAGATAAGGGCATCAGGTGATTAACCAAGATATATCGATTACCAAAGACTATACTCAACCAGAGAGCTAAGTTGGTTCTCCCATTCATGATGAAATCTAAGTAGGATAGCCAAGAAAGGTGACTTCTAGGTAATGAAATTTTAGTTAGGACTTATGTCAATGTTTGATGTTTATTGAGATGTAAGTGTTTTGGTCTTATGTCTGCGACAAGAGTGAAACTATGGTTGATTAATTTTATTTAATTAAGTTATGTGAGTTAAAACAAATAAATAGATAATGGATGCATTCAATTTTAAGACTAAAAATAAATTTTGATTTCATTGTATAAGTAGAGAGATAAGAAGAAGCACCTAGATGTAACTATGAACCCAAGAAAAAACTCAAGGGTCCTATCAGACATGCCAAAATGTTTTAGATAAATTTCACTTATTTTCTTTCAAAAGAAGAGAAAATAAAAATGAGAAGGGTATGTTAGAAAAACCTAATATATTGTACGTACGTTGATCTAGATGGTTTTAGATACTCTTATTAGGCTTAGGAAGAATGACATGTAGATAATAAATCACTTAGAGAAAAGGTTGATTAGTTAGATAGTTGGGTGGATTACCTAGCAAGCTAGATCCCAAAAGTACAAGCTTCTTTGGAGGCTGTCAATCCACACTTTTAAATAATCAAGTTTTAGAACCAAAAGATAAACTACTTACATAAATAACATAATATATTGAATCTAAAAACAGTAAGAGCTTGATTAAAAAAATAGATGAAATTGACTAATTATAGAAATAAGTGGATCAATACAAATGTTAAATAAGTTGGGTATGGTTTATAAAATAGGGTAAGGCTTTGTGATCAGGAAGGGGGAAAGAAAATTAGATTTGGTTAAGGTTTGGTAGGTGAGAATAACTTATTATTATTTTATCACATAATGATTGTTGATGGTTGGGGTGATCATTGGCAGTTAGGGTAATCATCAGTGGTTTAGGTAATCATCGACGATTGGGACAGATTGTCGGTGGTCAAGGTGATCATCAGTGGTTATTATGGGTTGGGTCTGGTCAATAAAAAGGTTATTTAGATGAGTTCATATAATGGAATTTTGAGACATGGGTTTGGGTTAGGTTGAGTGAGAAATAGAAATAAATTAACTAAATGATTGAAAATAGATACTTAACTTGCTGGTTATTGATCTGATGAATGGTTGAGGTGGTTGGTTGATAAACTCATTGATGGAGTCTAGGGCAATTTTGGTATAGTAATGGTACATGGTTTTTGGTCGATGCATGGAATCACTTCAAATCTTTGTTGCACTTATTGGAGATTCATCACACTTATTGGTTCGCTGGAAGAGATGACCTACAAAAGAAACTTTGATGCAAGAAGCTCTTGATAATAATGGATGTGGATGATGATCAATTGATTCTAGATCCCCTTTCACCCTCTCTTCCTCTCTCTTTATAGGAAGGAAGGAGAGGTGGAAGTGTAGGTTCAAATAAGAGGTTCAACTATATTTTCTAATTTTAACTTGAATATGCACTAATTCACACATGAATAATGGAGAAGCTAATTATAAAAATGTAAGGCAAAGTGATGTGGTAGTTTAGTGGTTTAGGTAGTGGAAACCTGACTGTCGGTCATCAGTCCTGACTGTAAATGGTTAGGGTGACCTTGGATAATTGAGGATCAAATGTTAGGTTGGTTTATAAGTTGGGTTAGCTAGTAGGTCAATTTTGACTTGAGATAGGTTTGGTTTATGATCAAAAGGTTGGGGTTGTTCCCTAGGGGTCTTGAGGTGATCTAGGGGTGTTTTGACACTTGGAATTGTGGTGTGTAAATTTTTGGTGTATACACACCAAACTAATAACAAGTAAATTAAATTTCTAATCTAGTGCTCACCAAAGTTTTTGGCACAAAGTAGGGGTAATAAACATCAAAATTAAACATGCATAGGATACATATACTCATGTCAATGTATATGGAAGCCTAATACATGATAGAGAAGTAAAAATGCATATTTATCTACTCTTACAAAGGAGGAATAAAGTTAGGAATAGTTACCTCTAAAGACGAACCCACTGAGCCTCAATCTCTCCCTTCGCCAAGGTGTTTCACAAGAGATTATTGTGGTATATAAAGATGACAAGGATAAATTAGCTCTAGACTATATAACATATCAATGCATCTAAAATACTTCTCCACAATACAAGATCCATATCTATAAATAAAGTATGAAACCCTAAGCTTGTTCCTCAAGTATAATGGTGGATAAGTAGATGCATAATATATCTTACTTCTTCTTCTCTTCTCTATATAATAAATGATGGAAATGGATGTGTATATATAGTTGAATCTAACCCTAAGACTTTTTAAAAGTTTAGCCAATAGATTCGGCCAAATTGACTTTATATTGTTAATTAATAATAACAAGTATCAATTAGAATACTAAGTCATCCTAGTCAACTTTGTATTGTAAATTGTCAAAAAAGGGTTTTAAACTTAGGAAGGGCTAATGAAGGTAGAAAATGACTAGAGGTGGGCACAATAGAGGAGACAAGGCTTAGGGAAGTACATAGGAGAAGGTTTTGTTGATATAAAGTGTATGAAAAAATGGTAAGAATGATACAAAGCCACAACAATCTTGTGAAGCACCAATGGTTTGCCCACCCCTTTCTTAATGCACCCTTTAAGGCATGTACTCAGAGAGATTGAAACTCGATAGGTTCCTGAAAGATAGAAAGTGTTAGTAAGTGGTAAAGTTAATAAAAATATTATGTGTATACATATGCCCCACTCTAAGCTCATCATGTGTCACATGAGTGTAACAAGGATGGTGGTTTGAGAAAGAACATAGCAACACATAAAACTAAGATAACTAAAAATGATATACAGAAAGTAATGCTAAAATGAAATGTAACTAAAATTACCATATGCATACCTTGAATTACCTTTTTGTTAAATGATTTTATGCAAACATACTAGTCTTGATCATGGAGGATATAATACTTACATTTGAGAAACCCTAGGGATACAAAACTAACAATAAAAGCAATGTTTGTCTATGTAGGATACTTATAAAAAATGGAATGGAAAATTATGATTATTAAGGCAAGGTTAGAACCAGAATATTGATGGCAAATGAAAGACGAAATGATGAAAAATGAATGTAGAACATAATATATCATGTTCGAAAACATGTAAAACATAAATTTATAAAGGAATGTAAAACATACTAAATCACGTTGGGAAGCATATAAAACATAAATGATAAATGAAATATCAATGAAATAAAACTCCAACAAAGATATGTAAGCAGGTGAAAAGTAACCCCATGTAAGATAATCATGTCGAATCAAACATAAATAAAAACATGAATGACTAAAAATGAAATGTAAGTCAATATATAAGACAAACATGAAGAAGTCACACATATAAAGAAACATGTAATAATGCCAAATTTCATATGTAAGATAAGTGAAGTCCACAAAAATCAAACAAGAACATGATAAATAGATAAAGATAAAAATCTCTAAAGGATGAAAACTCAAAATTAGTGTTTATTTTTAGATACAATGTAAGAAAACAAAACCACCTAATGACATGACTAGTATGTTAATGAGATGGTGTGGTATAATATTTTCAAACTTTATCAATTACTAATGCTTTTATCTTTTAGGAACCCATTAAGTCTCAATTTGTCTAAGTATAAACCTTAAGGGGTGCACCAAGAAAGGGGTGGGTAGACCATTGGTGCTTCACAAGATTATTATCCCTTATTACAACTTTTTATAAATCCAACTAGCTCCTAAATACATTCCCCTAAGTTTTGCCTCCTATTTTGCAACTTCTCCTAGTCATTTTCCACATTCATTAACCCTTACCTAATATAAAACTCTTTTTGATGGTTTACATTACACTATCAGCCCCATATACCTTGTATTCTAATTTATAAAACTTATTAGGGTCTATGTCGGTCCCTAGATGACCTAGTCCATGACCTAATTTGTTTTAATCAATAACGATACTAGGTTGACCTTGTTATCTTAAACTTTTTGAAAGGGTTAGGGTTGATTCCACCTATATAAACACATCCATTTCACCATTATTAGAGAGATAATAAGAGTTAATTATTCATTTGTACTTCTTTATAATCTATTCTTTACCATTCTACTTGAGGAGTCTTAACTTAGGATTTCTACTTGGAGAAGAATCTTATCTTGTGGAGGAGTCTTCAATGTTTTGGCCTTTCTAAGTGATCATTAAAAACCACAACAACCTCTTGTGAAGAACCTTTAGCCAAGGTAGAGATTGAGTCTCAATGAGTTCATCTTCAAGCTAAGTATCTCTAACTTTGTTCCTCTCTTTAGTAGATGGAAGTAACATAAGTAATGGATTTTGAATACATTTCTCTCTCTATGCATTAGGGTTTTACCTATACATAGCTTAATTATAATTTTCTTATGCATGTATACTTTTATGTTTACTATTCCTCACTTTGTGCCACAAGCTTTGGTGAGCACTAGATTATACCTTTGCTTTACTTATTATTAGTTTAGTGAATGTGAAAACATAGGACCTAGTTAGGGTTATTGCATAGTTTTGCTTGACTGGAGGCTTTGAAACCCTCTCTAGTGATAGTATTGTGGTAAGATATCCCTTGGCTAGGTCTAGAAAATCCATCTTGATCGTGAACCTTAATATGTAATGTATCCACAATAGAAAGTGTAAGTAGGATTTATCTTCTCTGAGCTAGGATTGATTTATAGATCTATTGCATTTCCCATTGCATACATTTTGGTGAACCTGATGTGAATCTAACCCTTAAAAGTTTTCTTTCATGCTATCATTTTTATCATATTATTATATTTTTAGTATTATATCAAACCAGTCAGTATAGTTATAACTTTATGTGTGTAGGTTTTAAATATAGTCTCATCAAAATGACTCTATTCTATCTGTGTAGGTTTTCATTAGATACAAGTTACTAGATCAAAAAGGTCAACACAATACTCTTTTTTAGTTATATATAAGCATAAAGAGTAAAATATTTCAAATTTTTCATGTTATTCTCTCTACCAGCATACATGTCAACAAACTAAGTCGAACAGGTCGACTCAATCATCTTTTTTTTTTAACACATAGGGTTTTATAGAACTGGGTCAAACCAGTTGACTTAATTTGTAGAATTTGAAAGTAGCAATTGAGGCAATTCAGCATAAAATTTTCAATCTTAACCATATTAAATCCCATCTATGTTTCTCCCTTCCCTCTCTCTATGATTTCATTACTTTTTTCAGTTCTATTTTGCACAAGTTAACAACCTTTAAAACTGCAACCTTACAACCAACTAAGTCAATCTGGTTGACTTAGTTTTGTATCCTATCTTTTTTCTAAGAGACATAGTCAACTTGTTTGACTATGATCTTAAAGACTTTGCTTATGTATAATAATAACATCCTAGTCAACTTTTTTCTATACTATTTGTATATAGTGTCACTTGAATCAACTATGTACTATTTTCAAATCAAGGAATTAACAACTATTTACTATTAATTAATTCACACTTCCTTTTCAGTTGTTTGCATGCTTAGAATAACTCACATAGTTTATATAGGTGGTTTTTTAAATTACCATTTAGTTACACTATTTTACTCTTTTACACACTACCAAATCATACAAAATTCAAAATGTATTTGAACACTTATCTTCCCAAGGCCTACCTACTTGGATTTCATCACAAAGGGGGAAGCCAACTTGGTTTTCTGGCCAAGTATAAATCTGTGATAAATGTTATATATTATCAAATAATATAACACCCTTATCACTATGGTATTTTGAAGTGAGAGAGTAGGCCCCAATACCAATCTAGTACCATTGTCAACATAGATCCCTTTCAGCCCAAACATCCTGAAACCATCCATAGATTGCTTTCTAGTTTCATATTTCAGTGAACTCTCCTATCACACTTAAATCAATAATTTCTAATAATCTAATAAAACTCAAGATGACCACTTAGAATTTACTTTTCAGTTGATTTCTTGTTCTCTAATCACTACATTTTGTATTGTAAAAATTTGCATTAGCTAATGTTGGTGCAAGGTTGTGTTGTGTGCTCCAATTGGATCACTCACATTGATCCAATTGTTTGTATGTCTACTTTCATTTTTGCTACACTTATATTATGAAACTTTTTCCCTATTTTGTAACATTGTCATTATGGTCGATACCATCTCTTATAGACTATATCTTTTTTGTTTCCAATAGTACATAGTCGACCAACATGAATATGTCTCTTATCTACCTATTATGCCTTTTATCCAGTAATACATAGTCATCCTAGTTGACTCTGTACTCTTATCATCACCTATCCATCAGTACTTTGTCAACCCAGTTGACCTTGTACTTGATTCTTGACGTTATTGTTTTGTTATCTATCTGACTTAGTTCTTTGTCTGGCAGACTTAGTTCTTTGTCCTTGATGTCTTTTTTATTTCTTACAACCCTTTTTTTCCACCAAGTATCATGAAATTCCCTATCAAATCTTTTTTGATTACTTTAATCTATTTAGACACTATATGGGGTATTCTTTTCTCACTTTATTTACCTCCTAAGAGAACACTCACTCTTTGAGCATTTCTTCCTCTCCTTCATCTATGGATTGAAGCATGGTTCAAATCATGCCTCAAGATGAAGTAGGTGCATCTAATTCTTTTTATACCTATCAAGAAAATTCTCATCTATAAACATTTCAACACAATGTGGGATCAATTAACACAAGTCTATCCAACAATCCCAGTAGTAATCCAACTCCCAATAACCCTCCCCTAACACCAATTCATAAAGTCCTGCTAAAAACCCCAACCTACCAATTGATATGAATCAACTTCTTACACAAATAATATAATAAATGAGCATCATGAAAACATCTAACACCTCCCACATAATGTAATTACAATGTCATTTGTTCAATATGGCTAATCAACCGCCAATTCTAACTCCTCAAAATAATCAAAATTTTATTCCTCCACCCCTTAGAGATGCCTCAAGAAATGTTATTTCCCAACCTATCATGAATAAAAAAATGCTTCAAAACATCCAAAATGATCCTTTAACTCCTTTCATCATTTCCATTGATATTGGTAACATCTCTCCAACTATTAAGTATGATTAGACTAAAGACCCCACATATTTTCTTAAAACATTTGGAGATATTTATAAAGAGTGGATCCAAACTAATACTTTTGCCACCACTAAACTTCTCATTAAAACCTTCACTAGCAATGTATTAGAATGATATAACCAACTTCCCCAACATTCCATCTGAAAACTAGAGGATTTGGTCAATCCTCTAGTTAAATAATTTCAACACAATGACCTTAAAAAATATCATAAGACTTTTGCTTGGTCCTATGAGGACATGCCTGGTATTGACCCTAGCATCATGGTGCACAATATTATCACCTACCCTATCACCGAACCCATGTGATAAAATCAATGAAAATTTATACCATAAGTTTCAAATTTATGCCATAAAGAAACTATCAAGATTCTTGATGCTAAGTTTATCAAGCCTGTGGACTATTTTGAATGCGCCTCTAACATAGTCCCTTTTTAGAAGAATATCACCATGTTCATTCGCATATGCATTTATTTCTATAATCTTAATCTTACTTGTCTCAAAGATAATTTCCCTCTACCTTCTATCAATGCCATCATCAATTCCATTGTTGGTTATGAAATGTTGTCTCTTATGGATGGTTTCTCAGGTTATAACCAAATTCACATTTCCCCTGAAGACCAACATAAGACAACTTTCACCATAGAATGGGGCACCTATTTCTATGTTAAAATGCCCTTCGACCTCAAAAATGTTGAAGCTACTTATCAATGGGTGATGACACATCTTTCATGATATTATTCAAAAAAATTTAGAGACTTATGTGGATGACCTCATTATCAAATTCAAAATCTATAAGACTCATCTTTCAGATATTGCTATCATCTTCGATCACCTCATTAAATATAAAGTTAGACTAAATCCCTATAAATGTGTTTTTGGTGTCACATATGGCAAATTGTTAGGATTCTTAGTCTCTTTTCTTAGCATTAATGTTGATCCTATCAAGATCAATGTTATCATCAACACGATCATCCCTCGATCCATTCTAGATATTTTCACTTACCTCAGTAAACTTGGGGTAATTAAACAGTTCATTCTCAAAATGGATTACCATATCTATTTTGTTAATTCTATTCTTAAAAAAGGTAATGCCCTAGAATAAATAGATCTTTGTCAAAAATCATTTGATAATATGAAAGAATCATTGCTTCACTCACCTACTCTTCATCCACCTTAAAATGATCGACCATTAATCTTATATACTTCTTCCACACCCATATCATTTCGAGCACTACTTGCCCAACAAGATGATACTAGAAGGGAATATGCTATCTATTATATCATTTGAGGTCTCATCGATTATGATAAATGTTATACAAAAGTTGAACATGATTTTCTCACCATATATTTTTCCAATAAAAAACTCTAACATTATATACTTTATCAAACTAATTATGCTAGAGTTCATTCTGATCCACTTCGTCACTTCTTTTCCAAAGCCTTTCTTCTTATAGATTGAATTAGCAAGTGGATGGTCCTTCTCATGGAATTTGATCTCTAAATTATTACCCAAAAAGTTTTCAAAGGATAAATCATTGTTGATCAACTTGTTGTAGCTCCTATGTCAGTTATTGATCACCTTCAATATAGTATTCTTGATGACAATATTTTATATCTTGAAGGTCTCAACCAAGCCATATCTCTTAAATATTACTTCTATAACTTCACTTTTGACCTTGAATTGATTACTCTATAAGAGTCATCTATCTTCACTGATATTATAAAACCAAAAATAATTATCAAAAAACTTCCCAATATTAATATCGATCTATATGAAGATACTTGGACCCTTCATTTTGATGGTGCTAAATGCCTTCAAGAAGCTGGGGTAGGTTGTATCCTTACAATACCTCATGGAAAAATTATCCTATTGGTATTTTGCCTCATATTCAATGTCACTAAAAACATAGTAGAGTATGAAGCCTTAATTTTTGGCATGAGATCATCCCTTGATTTAGATATCACATACCTATATGCTTTAGGTGACTCCAAACTCATTTGGTACCAAGTCAATGGTGATTATCAATGCAAAATAAATAATATCATTTCTTATCATCAAATCGTAAATACCCTTGCCAAATATTTTACCTCTTTTACCATCGATCCTATCCCTCAAGATCAAAATTCTATTGTTGATTCTCTTGCTTCTTCAGCATCTCTTTTTCATAAACACCATGTTCTTACCAATCCCAATTTTTTATCCAAATAAGAAAATCCCCATCTTCTCTTCAACCACAAGATTCACTCATCTGCCACATTGAGGCCATTACTATTTGATAAAGCCCGTGGTACAAAGATATTATCCAATTTATTAAACATCAAAATTATCCTCTAAACCTAGATTACCATGAAAAAATCCCATTCTCAAACAAGCTTTTAAGTATGTCTTTTGATAAAACATCCTATATTATCAAAATGATGAAGGTACTTTACTCCATTGTGTTATGAAATAAGAGGTTCCTCTTCTTCTTGAACAAGTAGACTAGGTTATTTATGCTAATAGTGATTATCAATTCAAAAGAAAGAATATAATTTGTTATCATCAAATTTTAAATACCCTTGCCAAATATTTTGTCTCTTTTACCATCGAGCCTATCCCTCAAGATCAAAATTCCATTGTTGATTCTCTTGCTTCTTTGGCATCTCTTTTTCATAAAAACCATGTTCTAATTGATCCCACTTTTTATCCAAATAATATCATCCTAATTTTCTATTCAACCATAAGATTCACTAATCTTCCACATTGAGGCCATTACTATTAAATAAACCCCATGGTACAAAAATATTATCCAATTTTTTGAACATCAAACTTATCCTCTGAACCTATATTTTTTTGCAAAGACTCACATTCGCAAACAAGCTTTTGAGTATGTCTTTTGATACAACATACTATATTATCATAATGATGAAGGTGATTTGTTCCATTATGTAATGAAAGAAGAGGTTCCTCTTCTTCTTGAAAAAATACATGGGGGCATTTGTGGTGGCCACTATAGCAGACATGTTATAGCCTGCAAATGCTTGCATATGGGATACTTTTGGACCACTCTTGAAAAATATACCATCAAATTTTATAAAATGTGTACTCATTTTCAACTTCATGATGATCTAATTCATGTACCTCCATCCCATCTTCAAACCATAGAATCTCCATGGCCATTCTCCATGTGGTGATTAGATCTCATAGGCAAATTACCTCGATCTCAAGATGGGCATGTCTTTATAATCACAGCCATAGAATATTTTACCAAATGGGTTGAGGCTATTCCCCTCGTCAATGTCACTGATACCACCATAACTAAATTCATCCTTAATCAACTCATTTACCACTTTAGTTTCCCTTATACTCTTATTTTAGACAATGATGGTAACTTCAAAAATAAATATGTTAAACAACTTTGTGTTAAATTTTAAATCAATCACAAATTATTCATTCCCTACCATATGAAATGTAATGTCCAAGCTCAAGCCACAAATAAAATTCTTAATAAAATTATCCAAAAGATAATTCATGACACCCACATGGATTGTCATCTTCAACTTTATCCTTTTTTTTTGGCCTATTGCATTAGCATACACACTACCACTAGGGCAACATCTTTTTCTCTAGTATATGGTTTTGAATTATTAGAGATTTTTTAGTGATGTCATGGTGATGTCATGTAGGTGTCCTAGTAAGTAGATTAAGTGCTTTGATATCCCAAGTAACAATGACAAAGTGTGCAATGTGCTTTTCTTAGTGTCCTTTATGTTGGCTTGGTCAATCTTCAGTATTGGCATGTTTAGAGATGTTCAAGAATTAATATGGTGATTAGAGAATGTGAAATAGGTCCCTAAGATGTTATATATACTTGAAAATATCTTGTTCATAAGTGTAATTCATCTAGTAGTCCATAGTTTTCATTTAGATAGTTTGGGTCTAGAGGCAAAAATTTTGAGTAGGCATTTTGATGATGTCACCATTGCCATGTGGGAATGAGTCAAGGGTAGTTGGTCATATGGTTGTGATCACATTAGTCCCTAGTTTTTATGCACCAAATCTTAAGTCATGCATCAAATCTCAATCAAAATTCATTATTTTCCCATACTTAGCCAAATGTGCATTGTGGCTAGAAAGAGCTGAGTAATCATGTTGATGAGGTCAAAATGCATACGCATGGAGGTGTTAGGAAAAAATGATCATATGGGTTTTTTTTATTTTTATGCCTAGTTTATTTTCATTAATTTTTAGATCATGTGATGTAGTGTGTCAAAATATATGCATATACAAAGTTGGGATCCTAGGTAGTTTGACTGTATTTTCTCATAGCCAATTTTACAATGAGGTAGAAAGAGCTAAGTAATCATTTTGATGGTGTTATATCTTACATGTGTGAAGGTGTATAAAAAATATAGTCATATGGATTTGTTTAGTTTTGATCACAGATGATTTGTGCTAAATTTAAGATCATACTTTGAAGCACGACAAAGGATATGCAAGAGCAAAGTTGGTCTCCCAAGCATATTTTGACATAGTTGGCTTTGTGATATAATTTTTTGAGAAGGCACTTTAATGGTGTTATATCTCACACACAAGAGGGTTTTAGGAGTAGTGTGTCACATGGTTAGATTCTCCTATGTGAGGAGATCATTTGGTCCAAATTTGAGATCTTATGTCAAAGCACAGAAGAAGTTATTAAGGATCAAAAATGGCTACTCAGGGATATTGACAAGGTCCCCATAGTTGGTCATTTTTGAAATTGTTAAATCTCAAGCAAGATCAATGGTGTGTATTGTTTTAATAAGTTAGTACGTAGAAAGATAAGTATAGGTTCATGATGTTTATCAACTGAGCAATGGTACAATATAAGGATCCAACAGCTAATAAGCATTCATATAGATTGATCAAATGGTAAGCATTGATCGTTAATGACTTGGTTGATCTATAGATATCGATGGAGTGCATTGAGTCAACATTATGAGATTGCACAAGATGAGGTCAAAGTGATAGAGGTTTAACATTTTAACATTAAAACCTATGTGTTAAAGATCTATCAAGATTGATGGAGTGTATTTGATCTAAGCTAAGAGGACACGAGATGAGAGCATAGTGTTCAAATGTTAACTATCACCATTTGCATTTTAATATTTGAATTTACAAAAGAAAGACCAGTGTCTAGTTTTTATACCATAACTTTTGATAGAAGTCAAATTTTCTATTGTAGTAAAAAGTAAAGTGGTAGAGTAATCCAAGATGTATTTGGCTATATGGGTTTGAAGATCTATAAGTGTGTAAAGATAAAGTTATTAAGCTCTAAATTTGACTGTGTTTTTGTATATGTTTTGCAAGTGACTCGAGAAGGATATTCGAGCTTATGTAGATGTTGTTTCGATGTTTAATGGTGAATTAGATTTTAGGGAGTATAATAGACTCAATAGGGATGCTCTATGAGTATTATAGAGGTGTGATAAATCTATCTTTAGTGTGAATAATGCTTAAGAAGTTTATTGTATGTTCATTAATAGCATTCCTATATACATCTCTATTTAAGTTGATTGAGCATATGCATAAGTGAGCTCAGATTATTGTGACCATTTAAGGATGTCTTAAGGGACATAAAGAGTGGAACTATGTATGTTTAAGTGGTCATGTGTTCTTATTATACTTGGAAATTTGTTAAAGAGTTGAATGGGTCTCCATAGGACCTAAAAGTGACTTAGGCCTATGTGAAATGGGATTGTGCTTAAGTCTGACCCTTATGAGATGCCTTAAGGGTGAAGGCATGTTTTATGGACAACAAGGAAATATTATGATCTTGTTAATTCATTATTTCTCTATAAATAGTGAAATCAAAGGTGGTGATTTCTAGACTTGTAAGACTTGAATGAGGGAGTGTGAGTGTGGAGCCAAGTGAAGGAGATAACCTTTGAAAGAGAAGGTACAAGTCATTGAGGAGCATTAGAGAGTAAAGAGGATCAAACATGCTAGTCTAAGCAAGGTGTTGAATATGATCACATAGGTTATTCGACCTAATAATCATAAAAGAGGTAGAATGGGTGAGTATGCTCAAGAGGCTATTTGAGAGAGGCTTGTGTGTGTGAATTGTGAAGTGAGGAAGGGGTAGGGTGCCTTGTGGATGATTTGATGAGTAGATCAGCTTGAGGACTATTTATATAACTTGTTGATCATAATTATGTTGGTAGACTAGTTCTCTTATTTTTTGAATGTGAGTGAAGTCAAGCTAAAGACTGTGTGAACTTGGTAGTTGATCTGAGAGGTAAATCAGTGTGTGGACTATGTGTATGACCATATGGTCATGTTGTTAAAGTTGTGATAGATTTTTTATTGTGAAGGATGTATTAAGTGTGTAAAGTCAAAGATTAGGGTTAGTTAGGATATGTAATGTGTCCTAATTTATCTTTATATGTTGGTTCAAGTATGTAATGTGATTTGGCCAATAGGTTGTATTAGGTGATAGAGTTATTGTTAAAAGGTGAGAAGAGTGATATACATAGATCCATCATTAGGTGTTGAAGACATCAATTCTAAGCTGAAAGTGTTCTTATCAAAGGAAGTTCTAAAGGAGTTGGGAAGTTGTTATTTGTAAAAGAGGTGTTTTACTAAAGGCAGGTGGTCTAAAGGAGTTGATAATCTTATGGGTGGGTTCTCCTTATCAAATAGGTGTTTCACTAAATACGTTTGGTCATGAGGACATGATCAAGGTTTACTAGTCTAAATTAGTTGATTAGTCTCTTGTTTGTAATCTCTTATAGGATAGTAGTCCATTTGTGTTTTAGGCTTGAGAATGGGTTTTATTTCTCATGAGGGTTTCCCATAGGAACTATGTGTTATGTGTTTGATTTTATGTATGCATTGAATGAATGAGCTCTTTTGTTAACATTGCTTGATAAAGTTAACACATGTAGATTGGTTAAATGGTTTGAAAGGGAATGCTATTAAAATTTAAATATCTGGGCTCATTGACTCACCCCTTCCCTCTTAGTGATTGTACCTCTAATATTTTGTTTCAAAGCGGGTCCTTTGGAGGAAGCCTAACAGCTTAAAGGTGAGCCTAAGTAGGTACAAAGATGACTAAATAGTTGAAGAATTAAAATCAATAGTGGAAAGTTATGATCAAGTCACTTGAAGAATAGATATGTACTTTGAATAAATATACTAAAGAAGATGAGAATGTTATCAATGATCTCAAGGTTCAAATAGTATATGCCAAGACAAGTTTGAGTTCCAAAGAGGAAAGTTATTCAAAAGAAAAGGACACCATGTTTGATAAAGAATCTTGTCATAATAGTAGATAAGATGATAGTGAGGAAGAAGATTTTGATCTAGAATCTAAGCTCATGAGTACACTTGGTGAACTAAAGGAGTAGAAGAAAAGGAATCATAAGATGAGGTATGTGATCAAAGGTATTGAATCACAAGTTAGTTCTCTTGAGGGATGTTTGTTAGAGTGAGCATGTAGAGCAAAATATGACATGGTTGAATAAGATAAGAGTGATAAAGAGACTATCCAAATTCTCAGAGGTCAGTTGATGGTTGTTATTTCAGGTATAAGAGCTAAATAAGATGAGTGCATTCAATTGGAAACCAAGCTAGATTCATTAAAGGATGAGCATGAGTATTTATTTGTCAAGATAAGTAAGCCTAAATAATATCAAAAAAAGTTAGATTAGGTCAAGAGAAATGAAATAAGGCCTATTAGACAACCAAATGCTTCAAGGTATGCTAGTTTATTTCATGGTCATTGTTATACATGTAATAAGTATGGTCATAGAGTTAAGGAATTTAAAATGAATTCATTCAAGTTTGTAAATTCATGGAGCTATGATATAAGGATTTTTTTGCCAAAGATTGATCACAATTCAAATCTGTCAAAGATATGATATATGTTATTTGTTTCAGTTGTCATAAGAATGGACATATTACTAGATTCTATCAAAAAATAAGTCTTCAAGGCATGTCAAAGGATATAGAGATAATAGAAGGTTTGATAAATAACAAACTCAGGTATGGAAACCAAATATTATCAATGCTAATCACACTATTCCAAAGTTTGATAAGAAAATTGCTCTAGAAGGCTATGTTACAAATCAGGATAAGCTCAAGTATCAAGTAGGTAAGATGCTTGTAGAAGACAAGAAGTGTCAAACTATGGATTGGAGACTTAATGCAATAAAGATTAATAAGACTAACCATGTTGAGTCCAAGAGTATTAATGGATTTTTTACTAATATGGAAAAAGGATCAAAAATAAATGAGAGTTAAGAGTTTCTATTGACAATATTTATTGACAAATCTGAAGAAAATAATTAAGTCAAGGATTCACTTAATGTCAAGAAGGACTACAAGTTAGAGAATTATATGGAGATATAGGAGTCTCCTAGTTTTTGGACTTTTAGTGTCTCTATGTCAAAATGGTGTCTCTATCTAGCATTGAAGGAGATATTGTCAGTTAGAGGAAGCTTAATGGCTATCTAATATTATTTGGTGAGAAGGTATGAAAACAAGGTATGTTTGTACATTATTTTTATATATCTATTTATTAGAGAAAATAAGTTTGTGAAGAATATCAACGGTCCTATCTTGACAAGGATTTAGCCTATTGGTCATGGTTTGGATGCTTTGATATAATGTTTTTGAAGACTTGTTGAAGATGCCATATTCTTGATGAAGCATATAGTTAGGAGGAGCTTTGTAATTGGGCAAGTCTTAGTATCAGAAGACTGAGTAGTTGAATCTAAGTAATAAGGTTTGGATAAGCAATTTTGTGTGCTCAAGATGATAATGCCAATAAAATAAGGTCTTTAGTTAAGGGGGAACAACAGGATCCTGGGTTTTCTCTAGAGGTTTATGAAGGAGCTATAATATAGGATTAGTATAGATGGTTCCAGATGGCATAATGAGTTAGATACAATGTATAAAAGTGTTTTGTGCTCATAACAGTCTCTGCATTTATTTTTGATGGGTTTCTCTAGGGGTATAAGAAGTTTTAGAGGTGTGCATTGACTAGAAGGAGGCCTATTGACCTTGTTTGTTTTTGAGATTATAGATTTTTGTGATATGTCAAAAAAGTGGTCATGCTAGAATATTTTAGTGTTTTTTTGTTTTTTTCAATGTGATCCAATTAGCTACTGAAAATAAATTAGAAGCAGGGTTTTGAATATTACCTAGAGATATGGGTAGGGTTGTGCACCATTGACCAAGCTTTGTGGGAAATCCTCTTTGGCTAGGGAGGAATGACATACAAATCAAAATAACTCAAAAATAATTGATTAATACTAAAATAAGTGGGCTACCTGGTAAGAAACTAATCCCAAGAAGTGATACACTTTCTTAGATGGATGTCATCCCACATTTAACATTCAAGTTTATAAATAAACATGAAATTAAAAAGATATATATGGATAAGATATAAATAGATAATGTCAAACATATCTATTCTATATCAAGATTTATATGATCAAAGTAATTATCCCAAAATTTAGTAGAAATATCAACATCTTCTTGAATTATAGCAAATTGTTCATTAATGCTTCCCTGATTAGGTGTGAAAACCACAGTACAAAGACCTAATTTGAATGCAATGTCACCTTAATCGATTAAAATAGTTTTTGAACAATGGGAAGATAAATTATGCTAAAAATACCATGTGTTAATCTAGGCAGAGTCATCTATATGTAAAAGATAGGTTTTTAGAAAACAGAATGTAGGTTTTGATAGATTTTTAAGACTGAGAAAGTTATAAAAATAGATTGCAAGAATGTTTTGAAAATTTAGCAGGGATCAATGTTGATCTTGTAGGATCGACATCGATTCAGTGTAAAAAGATAAACTTTAAAAATAGACTATAATAATGACCTATATTATTGATAAAATAATAAAAACTGAATGCAAAATAGTGATAGATAGACAAAGATGATTGTAGATTTCAAAATATGAAATAATTGAAATACAATACTAACCTTTATAGTTGAAAAAAAACTTGACAAGATGAGGTAAAGAACCATTGATAATATCTCAACCAGAGATTCCATAAGATAGCAAGATGTTGACAACATCTGTACACAAGTTGCAATGAGATTTTAGCGACGTTTTGAAGTCCAAAAGCATAGTCATCATTCCTCCCAAGCCAAGGAGGTTTGTTGTGTATAAATGGATCGATGTTGATCTAGGTGAATTGGCATCAATCATGGAGGATCAACGTCGATCAGCCTAAAATGATTTAAGCTATTTCAAACTGCATGCCAAACTTATTGAATATAACACTAAGTTGTTTACATGGTTTTTGACAAGGGTAAGTTGTTGGAAGGGTTGTTGGGAGGTTAGATAGATTTTATTTTTATTTGATTTATGGATTTTATAGTTAGATTGGTAAAAATAGGGTTAATTATTATTTAACTATAGTAATTAAGTCTAATTAATCTATGGTAAAAGTGAATGGGTGGGGTGAATGTAATTATTTAAAATAATTATGAATGGGGGCAGGAATTATGTTACAAATAACATAATAATGTGATGACACACCAAGTTAATACACAAGGGTCTATAAAACTAGCATCTATATTTGCACCTTTTTGTGGAGTGCTATGTAATAGTAGGCCTCAAGACAAAAACTATAAGGTGTCTAATGCCCCAACTTTATTGTGAGAAGGTATCCCCCCTCAAACTAGGTGTCAGGAAGTGAGACAAAATGGCTGATGGGTTTGAAAAAGATGAAAGGTAAAAACACAATGGGGTGAGTGGGAATAGACAAATGGGTGATAGAAAAATATAATCAAAAGTGTATATGATGCAAGGAAGCTCCAAAATTGCACGTAATGGGATAAAAAGTAATGTAGGTGGCAATGCCCCAAAGATTGAATCGAGTAACAAAATGCCACAACTAAAATAGGTGGACGTAAGTAAAGGCTAGTAAGAGAATAAAAGATAGGAATGGTAGACCATAGCATCTAGTTTGTGTATGGAGTATGCATTACCTATAGATGAGTGTTTATAAGACAAAATATACCCTCAAAATCTTACAATGGGAAGATGTCAAAAAAAAGGATACACCTTTAAGGAGATTGGGGAACTGTCAAGGGGTCAAAATCCTCAAATCAAAACTGTAATAGGAGACAAAAATGGGATAGTTGAATCAAGGGTAACAATACAAGGCTTGGAAGTGAAATTGGAAGCATGTGAAAGGGTCTATAAATGCAAAATTATCAAATAAGCTACGACAATCGACATCGATCAACAAGGGATCAATGTCAATTTATGGGATCAATATCGATTAGGGTGATCGATGTCAATCATGAATAAGGCTATATATAGGCATCTAATGTGGCATAAGGCTTATTTAGCTATTGACATGAATAAGAATCCAAGAGAAAAATTTGACATGTATCAACCTTACAAGCAGACGTGAGAGACAATGGAGGCGAGCGAGAGTGGACGATGATGATAATGACTACAGTATAAGGTAGGAATTATGTTTTTTGGTTAAATTTAGTAATTTATTTATTTTATTTGTTTGAGCATAAGAAATAGGGTTTTTTTAGGAAAATTATGGGGAGAAAAGGAGGGTAGATAGATTTTTCATTATTTATTGTATTTTAAGAATGTACAGCCTAGGAAAAAAGTTGAAAGGGAATCGACATCGATCCATGAGGAATGATGCATGAGCGAATAGATCGACCATGATTTATAAGGATCATTGTCGATCTGGGTTAAATTAGCATCGATCCATAGAGGATCGATGGAAATCTTAAAACTTAGACTTTTGATTAACTAAAAAGATATTTTTGATAGGCTTGAGAGCTACTAATGATGAGAGATAGGGTCCCTTCACTGTTAGAATATCTATGAGAGTTTATGATTGATGAGGATTGGGCTCATCTCGAAGTGTTTATATTTAGATGGATTTATCATTATCACCATTTATATCAAGATATTGGTATGATAGTGGCATTTTTAGAGCAATTGGATCATACCACCAACACTTATTGGATATCAACTAGTGAGATGATGATCACTATAGAGGACATCCATCATATTTTATGAGTACTAATTATAGGCACTCTTGTATAGACTATGGATGAGGGGGGTGAGAAATGATGTTGGCACATTTATATGATGAGGATGCACTAGACATTAGATTCTTGGCTAGGGGGTTCTCCTTCTAGCCATTATATGACCAGGATCCTGTAGAGAGTCTAGTGCCAATTATGATTATCATAGCATTGACTTGATATGTATTACCTAATTCTGGGGGAGGATGACTACCATGGATTTTTATAGGTATTATAGTATACATGGTGGAGTTCTTGATGGTTTTTTCTTGGGCACCCACACTATTAGGGCAGATATATAGGGAATTTTGGAGTTGGCGGATTGGATGCTGATTAGGGCTTGACATCACCTTTGTTTTGTATTATTGGGCATACAAGCACATTCATATGATTCACCCCAAAGTGATCCCATGGATTGGATTTAGAGAGATGGTATACAATATAGGCTTATTTTGATGGATGGAAGACCTTATTGTTTTACATATAAATAGGGTAGTGTGGGATTTAGCACACTATAAACAAGTGTTCAGTGGCTTACAAATAAGAGATGTTATTTGGAGGCCTTCTGTAGACTTCCCAACATGGCATGGTTCAGAAACAGAGATATGAGATGTGGCTTGAGAGATATGGGTACATGCATGATGACCATAATACCTTGAGCTATTTTATTTTAACAAGGTATGTTGTCAGTTTGAATTATTATAGGATGTTCCATTAGCCTCGCACTTATATAGGTGGGAGGATATAGAGCTAGACTGGCTACACCTGATACTATAGTTATTTTGATGGGGCCATAAGAGGAGCCTATGATGAGTGACCTATATGATGTCAGGTATATTGATGATTACATAGTATGGCTTACAATTGAGATGGTGAGGAGGTAGGAGAGACTAGTTAGATCATGACATGGGGTGGTTATCAAGGAGGTAAGGGAGGCTAATCAAGAGGTAGAGTAGGAGGCCCCAAATATACACATGGAGGAGTAGGAGGCCCCTGATGCATACATGGAGGATGTATCTATATAAAATGCCCCTACATATGAGCATATATATATGGCTATAGTTATTATAGAGAGGGATAGTCTAAGGGTCAAGTTATAGGAGGCACAGGCAACCCATGTTACATTACAGGATTGGATTACTATATTACTGATCTAGATAGCATGAGAGGTCAATAAGACCAGGCTATATAGGAATGAGATAGATATAAGATAGAGCTAGAGAAGATGAGGTCTACTTTGGTAGAGAGACCCACTCCAAACATGGCAAGATCTAGCATTGCACCTTTAGATATGGTACCACTCCAAAGGTATAGGGATTTACTTGTAGAAATGTCTTATTATGAGAGGATTGTATAGAGGTGGCTACTAGATGTGGCTCAGTTTTCTTCATATGTGGTTAGCTACAGTAGATCACTAAAGAATCCTAGGGGGTCTACTAGTAGGAGTGTAGCGAGTCAGGGAGGAAATGATGAGGGAGGTGATAGTATTCACCTCAACAGGATTTATTTCACTAAGTAGATCATATTGGATGGATTGAGAGCCCCCAGTGTATTCATGTTATGACATTTGTACAAACCTTTGATATATATACAGACATTTTATGTTTATGGATGGATCATATGTGTTTTTATGGATTTACTAATGGTTATGGATATGTAGATTAGATGTTATGTATTTTAATTTTGATCATTTGTTATTATATATGTTGTGGATGTTTATGGTTTATTGATTATGGATTTTACATGTTATGGATTACAGATGTTATATCATGAGATATATTTTTAATAAATGGATTATGATTATAAATTATGATTAATGATGATTATTGATTATGTTATATCATGAGTTGTGTTTTTACTAAATGGATTATGATTATGGACTATAGATAGCTTTTAATATTTTAATGATTGTGGTTTTTATGGGTTTTAGTTATTATATATTATAGATTTGCTTGGCATTTACGTGGACCATAACCAAAAGATAATCTTTCATGCACATGGCCTATGCATCCTTAGCTAGATGATAATAGACTATGACACAACCTAGGTTAGCTAGATCTTTGACCTTGGTCATTTATTAGGATTATATGCTTTTGATGGGATGGGGGTTATTTTGCTTTAGAGATAATTTCTTCACCTCATATTTTGAACTTAGGAATTATCCTTCAAAGATAAATTTTATGCCAATGGGTAGACTGATCAATACGGGAAGTCTATAATTAAAAAGTTGATCAATGCGGAAAGCTTTCATGGGATATTGCTTTTGAATTTTTTTTTTGCTTTGTTGCTTTTTTTAGGGATTAAGTGGCATAATTTTGAAAACTAACCAATGTGGGAAGTTTTCTACTTGGTAGCCATCCTTCAAGGAAGTGGTCTACATTTTGACATTTTTACATAGTTGTCCTTCAAGGGATCAGTCTGTTATTTGCTATTATATTTTATTATAGTTGTCCTTCGAGGGATTAGTCTATTTATTTAACCCATTTTGATACTTTGGATTTTCACTGCTTACTTGATTTTGGATCTCACAGATAATAATGCAAGGTTTGGCATAAAAATATGCTTTAGGATTGTTTCTATGATTCAAGACATGAGATGATTATTTTATCTTATGAATAGTCTTTTAATAAATAAAGGAAATAATGATTTGGGGTTTCTCCTATCATAGGTTAAACTTATCCATGAGAGAATGCTATGTATAAAGCTAGGGTATACATATTCAAGGTTGAGGTTATAGTGATTACCAGATAACCACATAACTCTCATATCATTATTTGGTATTTTGGGATAAAGGGATATGAAAAAATGCAAGATAAGCTAACCAAGATGAGACAAAATCTATCAGCTATAGTAAGGATGCAGATGTAATGCATTAAGAGGTTCTCATTCTAGTTTACCATTAAGAAAGGCCAAATGATATGCTCTAGATCCATATTTATGGGTTATGATGTATGGTCCAAGCCAATTAAGAGAAAAATTACCCCTTTTACTTCATTCTATATTATTGACATGTTGATTTTCTTTAAGTACAAGGTCTCCAATATTAAATTCTCATTGTCTTATATGTTGATTATATGCTCATTTTAGTCATTCTTGATACATATGAAGGTGATCAAAGGTTGTCGCACGATGCTCATCTAAGAGTTCAACCTGGGATAAATGCTCCTGATAAAAATCCTGATCAAAAATGATGTCTTTAAGAGAGACACAAAGAGAGGGAATTTGGACTTCTAGAGGAAGTACAACTTCTGTACCATAGACTAAGGAAAAAGGAGTCGCACTTGTAGGGGTTAGAATACTAGTTCGATATGCCCATAAGGCAAAAGGGATGCAAAGACACCAATCTTTTCTAGCTTCAGTGACAATTTTGGTTAGGATTTTGAATAGGGTTTTATTAGATGCTTCTACTTGACCATTGGCCTAGGGATAGTAAGGTAAAGAAAAACTTAATTTGATTTTAAATAAGTCACATAGTGCCTGGGCTTTCTTATTCTTACGATATTTTCCATTATCTATTATTATTCTATATGGGATCCCAAAATGACAAATAATGTGATGGTGGATAAACTCCACAATCTTTTCTTCCATGGTTGAGATAAGTGTCATAGCTTCTACCCACTTGGTGAAGTATTATATAGTAGTAATGATGAAACTATGACATTAAGAGGACTTAAGATCGATTTTCCCTATAAGATCAAGCCCCCATTGGGAGAATAGCCAGAAGTCCCTTGCTACCTATAAGGCTTTACTAGGGGCATGGGATAAGTTTGCATGTTGTTGACATTTTACACACTTCTTAACATATGCACAATAATCTTGATTTAGAGAGGGCTAATAATATCCTAGATGTAATATTGTTTTAGCGACTATGTGACCACTAAAGTGTCCATCGCATGACCCATTGTGTATTTCTTGAATAACTAAGGCAGCTTCATGTTTCTGAAGAGAATGAAGAATAATACCATTGAAACCATGCTTATATAGAACACCCCCCAGTATAGTATAATAGGTAGCTTTCTATTGAAAGACACACCTGACACCTTTGGATAGATGGGGAGGAGATAGTCTTATAGACAAATAAGTAAATATTTGTGTGTACCATGGCTCTTCTGGGTTTTTCTCAATATTATTAATATATGGAAGATTAGTTCTTGTGTAAGAAGGTTGGTTAACTCGATGGATAAGGACAAATAACTTGGACTCCTGGGATGAGGATGGGATAAAAGAGGCAAGATATGTCATAGTATCAGCAAACTTATTAGTTGATCTAGGAGTAGCTTGGATAGCATAACATTCAAAAGTGGCTAAGAGTTGGTCAACCAAGGTCTTATATCTTTGGAGCATATCATTCTTGCATTGATATACACTAGTAATTTGATTGACCTCCAATTGAGAATCACCATAGATATTAAGGGATCTAACTCCTAATGCAAAGGTAGTTTGAAGGCCTATGATCAATGCTTCATATTCAACCATCTTGTTGGTGAAATTAAAGTCTAATTTAAAAGATAAAGGCATAGGAATACCTTGAGGAGGGATTAATATAATTCATGTGCCACCTCCACACTCACATTTCGATCCATCAAAGAATAGAGTCATTTGATATTCTGAGACTAATTGGGAAGTGGAAGTGATAGATTCATCAAGAAATTCATAATTGATTGGTCAGTTGTCACTAAGAGGTGCTTCAACCAACTGATCAGCAATAAATTGACCTTTAATATATTTTTGATGGAGAAATTCTAGATCAAACTCAGCTAGAAGCATAATCCATCTAGCCATTCATTGATTTTGATAAGGTTTAGAATGTATGAATTTAAGGGGGTCGGTAGTCATAATTATGTACATCTTATGGTTAAGCAGGTAATGCTACAAAGACTAATGCTAGGCATAGTTTTTTGGCATGTGAATAATGTATTTTGTATTCTACAAGGGTGCAACTTATGTAATAAACAACCTGTTCTTTATGATGCTCATCTCTATGAACAAGCATAGCACCCAGAGCATGATCTGTAGCTGAGATATAAATAAAGAAAGGTTGCCCTTGCTTAGGTGGAGTGAGGATTAGAGGTGATAGAAGATAGTTTTTGAGTGTGTTAAAGGCTTCTTGATAATTACGATCCTACACAAAGTGACTATCCTTCTTTAATAAATGGTGGAAAGGTTGACACTGATTAGAAAGGTGGGAGATAAAATGATGAATAGACTAGAGCTTACCCTGTAAACTACATAACTGATTAAGTTTGGATGGAAGAGGCATTTCTAAAATAGCCTTTTAGTGGGATCTACTTCTATTCCATGAATATAAACAATAAAACATAGGAGTTTACCCATCACGACACTAAAAATGCACTTTTTTGGATTTAGATGCACATGATACTAGACTAGACAATCAAAAATAACCTTTAGTACGGATAGATGGTCCTTACAAGATTTTGACGTCTCAAGGAAGCCATCTACATAGTCTTCAATGATCTTGTGGATTATGTCATGAAATATATGTCATATCCCATTGATAGGTGGTTCCTATGATCTTTAGGCTGAAGACCATAACACGGTAATAGATGGTCCCCCAAGGAGAAATGAATGTAGTCTTATGTTGATCTCCTAGTGTAATAAGTATTTAATTGTAACTAAAAAAACCATCCATAAGGGATAACATTTCATGGCCAATTATCAAGTCCACTAATTGCTCAATGTTAGGGAGAGGGAAATCATCTTTCAGATAGGCAAGATTTAAATCATGAAAGTTAGTATAGATATGAAGTCCCCCTGTAGGCTTAGTGATTGGAAAAATGTTGGACATCCACTGAGGATAATCAATCGATTGAATAAAGTTAGCAAATAAAAGGTGTTAAAATTCCTCTTTTACCAATAGTGCAACACAAGGATGCATTTTGCAGAGTTTTTGTTTTACCGACTTAGCATCAGGAAAGGTAACAATATTATGGATAATGATTGTGGGATCAATACTAGGCATATCACTATAAGACCAGGTAAATGCCTCACTACAATCTAATAAAAAAGAAGTAAAATCTTGATTTTCTTGAGGAATTAAGGCTTTGCTAATTTTAATAATTCTTGACATTTCTTGAGATCTAATATTAATATCAGCAGTGGCTTCATTTAAAATGCTAGATGTTTTAGATGGAAGGGAATTGCATAAATAAGAGTTTTTATCACCCAAATGAGTCAAGATTGACTCATCATTTTGACACTGAAGAATAGGGATAGTTGGTGTATTAGGTCCTATTAAGTTAGGATATGTTAAAGGGATGGTTTGATTCATGCCATTACGATGAAAGATGATGGGTTCTATGGAGATCATATTGACTAAAAAAAGTTAGGAGGGATGGATATAGTGTCGCTAGTTGAGGAAGAGGTATCAGATGATGAATATGGCACTTCTTCTTCCAAGAACAGTAGAGGAATGGGTTCAAGAGAAGATTTAGAGTTTTTTCAAATCCTAAGCCATGTTTTTCATGTGGTTCTTTTAAATCTCCTAATGTGATGTCATGAGGACCCTACTCATATCTACCCATGTCAAAGCCTTTCAAAGCACAATGATAAAGGTAGGTTTGTGTGAACTAGGGTTTATTAAGAAATGAGAAATTGGATGTGAAGGGTTTATCATGGGTGTGATTTTCAGGTCCTGGGGTAGTTTGATCGATCCCACCATATATTAAGTGAGTACATAAGAAAGGTGGCTCAAATGGGATGAGCTCACCTAGGCTGGGTGAATACATGGGTTGTTTGTCAGGATGACCATATTCCCTAGGAGTGGGTAATGTGTTAAGGGGTAATAATTGGTATTCCCCCATTAAAATATGCTACATCATAGAATTAGTGGATTCTTGAGCTGGTAGTTTTGAAGTAAGAATAGTTGTACTAGTCAAGGCTTGATTAGAAGAAGATGGAATTATGTTAGGCAAGGGTATTATTACATCAATTGGTCAAAAAGTGAAATTACATGATTTGAAGGGATGATGATCATCAGGGATGATGATCATCAAGGATGATGTGTACCTAGCCTTCATGATCATACGTAAGGCACTGATGGACTGTGGAGGGTACACATCACATTACACAAATCCATAGATGTCATAATAAAATATTATATTAGAAAGTTCCCTCTATTACATAAAAGAGTTCATGGAGGGTGAGAGAACCTATGTAAATGGGAAGGATGACCATTCTTATTGTGGATGTTATCATGTCATTGAATGCATAGAGAATTGTTGAGGATTGGGAAATAATGGTTTTTGGTAGTTATAACTGTTGGAAGGCATGTGAAGAAATAATATTAATATTGGCCCCATTATCAATCATAACTCTTTTAATTTGTGCTTGATTTATTTGAGATATTATGATAAGTGGGGGATCTTGATCTTCAAGTGATAAAGGAGCGACCTTAGAATCAATGAAACTAACATTGAACACTAGTTAAAGGGCCCCCTATAAATGTTGATAATGGTTGAGGCTCATATGCCTGGACCTCAATAGCCTAGAGAGCTTCTATCATTGATTTTTGATGGTGTGGAGAGTTGTCAATAAGTTCATACAATGACATTTTTATAGGCATTTGGTGGAGTTGTTTTAATATGGAGATTTGTACCAACTCCTTAGCTTCGATCGAGGTAGTTCCTGTAATAGAGACTTTAGGATTTTATCTAGATGGTTTAGGCATATTATAAGTAGAGGCTCTTGTAATTGAAACCTTGGATTTATTAGGATTTTGATTTTTAGAATAGGTGGTTACATAGACAACATCAATGTGTAATAATGGAGGGTCTAAAGAAGCTATCAACTCTTTATCACTTATAAGACTAGCAGGATTATGGACGGGTGGATGGATGGAATAGTGACCTTTTGCTTAGGATTATTATCACCTAGATCATCAATTAATAGATCATCATCCTATACTAACTGTTGGACTATGGACTTAAGATCTTTGTAATTTTTTGTATCATGCCCAAGTACTCTATGATATACACATATTTCCCAATTTCTATACCAGGCAGGTCTCTGGGGGTGAAGGTTAATGGACCATATAGGTGGTAGCATAATGAGGGATGTATCGAAAAATTATTTTAAGATTATAACATAAGATCCTTTCAAAGGGTCATTTTTAGGTTTTACAATAGGTTGTGCAATCTATGTTGGAAAAGTATTAATTATTTGGTTTTGTCATTTAGATTTTACAATAGGGATGACCTTAGGCACCTTTTCTTTAAATGGGCCTTTAGAAAAATATTTTGGATACCAAGATGGAGATATGGCTAAAAATGGAGGGAGATTTTGCATTTTCCCATGTGTTTGAATGGAATAACCTATGACAGGGACAAAAGATGGATGGGGTTCTAAAATAGATGATGGATATGATATAAAAGGGATAGGCCCTTTGTTCTTTCATGTATTGAGAAAAGAGGGGCTATTCAGACTAAGGTTTTTGTCTTTTTATGTTTGAAAAATATTGACTCTAACTTGAGGATGAGCTAAGGCTTTCTTTGGTGGAATACTAAGATAATTGTCCCAGCTATCGATGATAGGAGATTTACCCTTTCCTTTAGTATTTTCAAGGTAAAGAGATGTTATGGTAGAGGATGGTTTTGAAGGGTCTTGATTTTGGGGAAAATGATAGGATCCTACTATATTATGATCTAGGTGTATACCATGAAGAGGTTTGTTAGGGATCAAAGGGGTGGAATGTTCAACTCTAGAAGTATCAAGATGTTTGTTTATGATAACCTGAGGAGTAGTTTCATTTTCTACTTTAGGAGATTTAGTGCAAGAAGTTGAAGGGGATGGTTCACATGAATGATCCCATGTAATGAGATTAGGGATCTCTATAGAGGTTTTGGGAGTTGTTTTGATAGTTTCAAATTGACTTATATCAAAATCATCTCTCGTAAGGAGATCCAAGATTGGATATTTAACTAGAACTTTTTTAGGCAATAGCTGATCATAAATTGTATCAATCATATGTGTAGCCTGATTTTGTGTTTCTCCAAGTTTAGCTTGGACTGTGTTTGATGTAGATGGATGGTTTACAAACAGTTGTTTGAAAATATCTAAAGATTGATTAGGAGGAGCATTTATATTATTTAAATATAGATCCCCCTTGTCAATGAGGTTTTGTTCCAACCATTTAAAGGATTGACATCATTCTATGTCATGTCTTATTACCCTATGATAAGCACAAAACACATCCTCTTATACCAAGGGGGTTTAGGATGTGTATCATTAACTGGTTTAATCAGAGGGAGCTTAATAACATTTGCTTGTAGGAGTTTACCTAACACAAAAGTGTAAGGTTCTCTTAAAAGGGTATATTTCTTAGGGGGGAAATGAGTAAGGCCCCTAGGTGGTTGTGGTTGTGTTTGTGAAGTGGATGGTCCTAATTGATTGGGTGTTGGAGGGGTAGAGGTTTTTTAAATAACAACATTTGTTTCCCCTTTTGGTTTATTATTATTGCTTTTCAATGGGTCAGGTTTGAAGTTTTTATTGTGTAACTTAACTTTTCCCTCTTTAATGCCATGGATTTCAAGTTTTTGTGCCATGGTAAAAGCATCGTCGAAAGTCTTACAAGTTTAAACTTGTAACATGGACGAGATATGTTTTTCATAAGAGCATGAAAACAATTCAATTAATTTAGGTTATGGCAAGGAAAAGGTTAAGTAGTTGATTAGGCTACGCCAATGAGCCACATAGTCTGATATGGACTCATCTTCAAATTATTGAATGGCATATAAATCCATGATAGTCACTTTTTGAGCAATGTTGATTGAGAAGTGTTAAAAGAAAATTTAGGCCAATTACCCAAAGGAAAAGAGAGAATTTTGAGGAATGGATCTGTACCAATCTAATGCCACCCCTAATAGCAACATGGGAAATGTCCTAAGTAATAACGCATCATCATGTGCTATAAGGTAACATGCATGTTGAAAGGCTCTAAGATGTTGTTGGGGATCTTCCTTGATCTGAAACTTAGCAAACTTGGTAAGTTCCCATTGCAGAGGATATGGCTAGATTGGAATAGATGGGTGGATAGGTTCATTACAAATTTGCTCATATGTGAGCATATTGTTGTGTCTAGAGGTGGAGGCTTCCAAACTAGCCATCCTATTCATAAGGATGTTTATTAGGTCTACTTGGGTGTTATTCTGAGGCATGCTTCCTAAGATACCTTGTTAAAGAGTTTGAAAATTTGGCAAGGGAGCACACAGGGGTTGTGAAGAAGGGTATCCAACTGTAGTGGACAAATGGGTTGGGATGTTGCCACGTATCATGGAATTTGTAATAGAATATTTTTTTACATAGAAGATTGGAAATAAGTGGTTACTAATAGTTATGATGAGGCCATGTACTGGGTAGCTAAGGAGACATATTATTAGGGAGGTTGTGTTAGAGGGATTTGTCGTGTGTGTGGTAGAGCTTGAGAACTATATGTTAGAGTCATTCTGACAGGTGGGAGACTTGTAGGAATTGATACAACTAATGTTTGATGAGGAATAGTGAATTTAAGTTGAGTAGTATAAGTATCTTGAGTCTGAGTAATGGAGGTTGGAGAATTGGTAGATACTATGGGCGGTTGGTTTTCTAAACATTGCATCACCTAGGTATTAGAACCAGATGGAAGAGATTCAGTGGAAAAGGTTACCATGGCCACGGTAAACTCTTTAGTTTTCTCATTTCTCTCAAAAGGCATCCCATATTTATATCAATAATCTTGGGTATGGGGGGAAGGATAAATATGTATTGCTTGACTATTAAGATAGTAACTGAGAGCAATGGGGTTATTGTCCAATATTTTTTTAAACGAAGGATCTCCTTAAGGATAACAGTGTGGGAACATAGGATTCTTAAAGGACTCATAGGTAGAGGAGGAGCTAGGTGTATGTTCTATAGGATAGGATGTAACACCCTCCTCGGATTCTTTCTTTGATTTTTTTCTAGTTAAAACCATGAGATAGAAAAGGAAAAAATAAAACAACAATTTATTTTTATTTATTTTTTGAATTATTTCACTTTAAGGTTTGAATGAAAAATACACAAACTAAAGTCATTCCAAAAGTTTTTTATCTCTTTTAACTTTAAAATGTGAGAATAAATAAAGAAAAAGGATAACGAGGGTCTTAATAAATGGTAATCTAAGGATGGTTTTAGGTGTTTTGTTTTAGCACTCAAAGGAAATCTATACTAGTACCAGTATGTAGCTTGATACTTGGGGCTTACTCCCCTCACATCACAATCCCACAACCAGTGCAGGTGCTTAGCCAATATATAGTGATGGTCCAGAGATTATACTCATATAGATAATTGAGTTGGTCCTCTCCTTGGTGGTGAAATATAAGTGGGATCACTGAAAAAAAAGGTTATTACAAGGTGATGAGATCCCCATCGGTTTCCTTATGTCAAGTGTTTAGATGTGTTAATTTATGACAATGATTTGGCTTGTGTGTGGATAAAGTGATGACTATGATAGATTAATGCCTAGATTATTCTATGTGAAAGAACCTAATCAAGAAAAGTGGATGTAATTATTTTATACTTAAAAGAAAAAAAATGCAAATTTTAATATTTTTTGAATGAATGCACACAAAGAAAGGGAAAGAGACTAAAATTCAAAATTTGAAATTTTAACAATAAAAATGAGACTGAGGTCCCACCAGGTATGCCAGAATATTTTAGTATTTTTTCAATGTGATCTA
The DNA here is from genome assembly GCA_037957365.1 of Torreya grandis. Classification (NCBI taxonomy): domain Eukaryota; kingdom Viridiplantae; phylum Streptophyta; class Pinopsida; order Cupressales; family Taxaceae; genus Torreya; species Torreya grandis. The sequence goes on from JARHVA010000799.1 coordinate 2,693,759, forward strand.
ATTAGCTACTAAAAATAAAGTAAAAGTAGGGTTTTAAATATTACCTGGAGATATGGATGGGGTTATGCACCATTGACCAAGCTTTTAGGGAACTCCTCTTTGGCTAAGGAAGAATGACCTAAAAATCATAATAACTCACAAAAAGTGGATTAATAGAAAAATGAGTGGGTTGCCTGGTAAGAAACCAGTCCCAAGAAGTGATATGCTTTCTTAGATGGATGTCAACCCACGTTTAACATTCAAATTTATAAATAAACATGAAATTACAAAGATATATATGGATAAGATATAAATAGACAATGCCAATGATATCTATTCTATAGCAAGATTGATATGATCAGAGTAATTGTCCCATAATTTAGTAGCAGTATCAACATCTTCTTGAATTATAGTCAATTATTCATTAATGATTTCCTGATTAGGTGTGAAAATTACAGTACAAAGACCTAATTCAAATGCAATGTCACTTTGATCAATGAAAAATGGTTGTTGAACAATGGAAAGATCAAATATGCTAACAATATCATGCACTAATCTAGATAGATTCATCTACATGTAAAAGATAGGTTTTTAAAAAATAGAATGTAGGTTTTGACATATTTTTAAGACTGAAAAAGTTATAAAAATAGATTATAAGAATGTTTTGAAAATTTAGTAGGGATCGATGTCGTTCATGTAGGATCGATGTCAATTCAGATGGATCAATGTCAATTCTGTGTAAAAATCTAAACTTTAAAAACAAACTATAATAATGACCTATATTATTAATAAAATAATAAAAATTGAATGTAGAACAGTGACAAACAGACACAGAAGACTATAGATTCTAAAATATGAAATAATTGAAATAAAATACTAACCTTTATAGCTAAAAATAAACTTGACAAGATGAGGTAAAGAACCTTCAAAAACATTTGATAATCTCTCAAGTAGAGGTTCCAAAAGATAGAAATATGTTGATAACGTTCGTACATAGGTTGCAATGAGATTTCAATAGTGTTTCGAAGTCCAAAATCATAGCCACCGTTCCACCTGAGCCAAAGAGGTTTGCGATGTATATATAGATTGACGTCGATCACAGAGGATCGATGTCGATTGGCCTAAAATGGTTTAAGCTATATCAAACCATGTGCCAAACTTAGTGACTATAACACTAAGTTGTTTACATTAGTTTTTGATGAGGGTAAGTTGTTGGAAGGGTTGTTGGGAGGTTAGATAGATTTTATGTTTATTTGATTTTAGGATTTTATGGTTAGAATGGTAAAAATAGGGTTAATTAATATTTAAATTTAGTAATTAAGTCTAATTAACCTATGTGTTAAAATTGAATGGGTGGGGTAAATTTAATTATTTAAAATAATTACAAATGGGGGGCCCATTATGTTAGAAATAACATAATAATGTGATGATGCACCAAGTTAATACACAAGGGTGTATAAAACTAGCATCTACACTACCTTATAAATTGAGGTTTGTGGCTTCTTAATATGCTTAATGGGCCAAATGGGTGGTCAAATAAAGTTTCACAAAGATTTTAAGGTTTTTGGTTCTCAAGTTATTCAAGTTTTTGTCAATATGGAGGGCTAATTGGCTAATAGGTTTGTGAAGGAAGTATGTTGTAGAAGATGAGCTTGTTGTTAAAAATTAATGTCCTTGAGGGGGAATATGAGAGTGATCTATATATGAAGTTTTAGGTTTTGAAGATGTGTCTATTGAAAATTGTGTGCTCTGCAAGGATCGGGTAGGGCTATAAGGAGGCTAGATGCACCTAGTTTGAAAAAGAGTGTATTTTTCTCAATTTATCCAAAATAGAAAGGTATGAGTATTTTAAGGTATGTTCTTAGATTGGTTCATTGCGTGTTTCCTATTTTATATAGTGTAGATGCAATGTTGGTAGTCATGGAAGTGTCTTGAGAAAGAAAGCTAGTAAGCTTGTATGGTGGTTCTTCATGGTGTGTGGAGATTTGAAGATGCTCAGAAAGTGAAATTGCTCATATATCTTAGGGGGAGTCTATTTTAGATGTTTCTTGGTTATTTCCATCATATTTATGTGGTTTTTATGTTTTCTTTCTTCATTGGGTATTATGCTTGATTGAAGAGAGTGTTGGCATGGAGGAAGAGGATGTTGTCAAGGTAAGTTGAAGTAGGCTCAAGGAAAGGGGAGTTTTTATCATCTTTATAAGATGGTCCTTTCTTATTTTTTATTATTTTTAGGTCCTCAGGATTAGTTGGTGCCCACTTTGTCATTGTGTCAAAGGGGGAGAAAGTTCCTATTGTGGGAGTGCTTGAAGAGAGAGAAGGTGAGTTGTATATTGTTATATATGTTGTTTGTTGACATCAATGACAAAGGGGGAGATTGTTAGATATTTTTCAGTGATTTCATGGAGGTGTCCTGGTAAGTGTATAAAGTGCTTTGATAGCCCAAGTAATAATGACAAAGTGTGCAATGTGTTTATTTTAGTGAGCTTTATGTTGGCTTGGTTGATCTTCAGTATTGGAATGTTTAGATATGTTCAAGGGTGAGTATGGTGATTGTATCATGTTCAATATGTCCCTAAGATGTTATATATACTTGTACAGCTTGTGTGCATAAGTGTAATTCATCTAATAGTTCATAATTTTCATCTAGATAGTTTGGGTCTAGTGGCAAAAAATCTCAGTAGGTAGTTTGATGATGTCACCGTTACCACATGGGAATGAGTCAAGGGAATTATGTCATATGGTTGTGATCACATCAGTCCCTAGTTTTTATTCACCGTATTTAAATTCATACATCAAATATAGATCAAAGATATGAGGGTGCAAAGTTGGCTTCTCAGTCAGAATTCATTATTTTCCCATACTTAGCCAAATTAGCATTGTGGCCAGAAAGAGTTGAGTAAGAATGTTGATGAGGTCAAAATTCACATTCATGGAGGTGTCAGTACAAAATGATCATATGGGTTTGTTTATTTTTGTGCTTAGTTTATTTTCACTAATTTTTAGATCATGCAATGTAGCACATCAAAAGATATGCATATGTAAAATTGGGTTCCCAAGCAGTTTGACTTTATTTTCCCATACTTAGCCAATTTTACAATGAGGTAGAAAGAGCCGATTGAGAATTTTGATGGTGTTATATCTTTCACATTTGAAGGTGACAATAAAATATGATCATATGGGTTTTTTTAGTTTTGATCATATATGATTTGTGATAAATTTAAGATCATGTGCTAAAGCATGACAAAAGTTATGTAGGAGAAAATTTGGTCACCTAGACATATTTTGACATAGTTGGCTCTGTGATAGAAGTTTTTGAGAAGGCACTTTAATGGCATTAAATCTCACATGAATGGGGGTTTTAGGATTAGTGTGTCACATGGTTGGATTCTCCTATGTGAGGAGATCATCTATTCCAAATTTGAGATCCTGTGTCGAAGAGTAGAAGAAGTTATTAAGGATCAAAAATGGCTACTTAGGCATATTGAAAGGGTCCCCACACTTGGTCATTTTTGAAAGTGTTAAATATCGCACAAGATCAACGGTTCACATTTCTTTAAGAAGTCAAGAAGTAATGAGATGAAGATAGGTGCATGATGTTTAATGACTGAACAAAGGTATAGGATAAGGATCTAATGGTTATCAAGTGTTCATATAGATTGATCTAATGATGGGAGTTTATCATTAATGACTTGGTTAATCTATAGAGATAAATGGAGTGCATTGAGTCAACATTATGAGATTTCACGAGGTAAGGTTAAAGTGATAGAGGTTTAATGTCTGAGCATTGGTGCCTATGTGTTAAATATCGATCAAGATCGATGGAGCGTATTTGATCTGAGTTGAGAGGACATGAGATGCGAGCATAGTGTTTGAAGTTTAACTATGACTGTTTGCATTTGAATATTTGAATTTGCAAAGGAAAGACCAGTGTCTAGTTTTTAGACCATAAATTTTGATAGAAGTCAAAAATTTTATTGCACTAAAAAGCAAAGTGGTAGAGGACTCCAAGGCACATTTGGTTATATGGATTTGAAGATCTAGAAGTGTGTATAGATGAATTTATTAAGCTCCAAATTTCATTGTGTTTATGTATATGTTCTACAAGTGACCCAAGAAGGATATTCAAGCTTATGTAGATGTTATTTCGATGTTTCATGGTGAATTATATTTTGGGGAGTATTTTAGACTCCATGGGGATGATTTGTGAGTATTATAGAGGTGTGATCAATCTATCTTGAGTATGAACAATGCTTAACAAGTTGATTGTATGTTTATTAATGGTGTTCCTATGTACAAGATCTCTATTTAAGTTGATTGAGCATATGCATAAGTGAACTAAGATGATTGTAACCATTTGAGGATGTCTTAAGGGACATAAGAAGTGGACCTATGTATCTTTAAGTGGTCTTGTGTTTTTATTATGCTCAAAATAGTGTTAAAGAGCTGAATGGGTCTCCATAGGACCTAAAAGTGACTTAGGCCTATTTGAAATGGGATTGTGCTTAAGTGTGACCCTTATGAGATGCCTTAAGGGTGAAGGCATGTTTTATGGTCGACAAGGAAATATTGTGATCTTGTTAATTCATTATTTCTCTATAAATAGTGAAATCAAATGTGGTGATTTCTAGACTTGTAAGACTTAAATGAGGGAGTGTGAGTGTGGATTAAAGTGAAGGAGATAACCTTTGATAGAGAAGTATAGGTTAGTGAATAATAGTAAAGAGTGAAGAGGATCAGACATGTTAGTCTAAGCAAGGTACTAAAGATGATCACATAGGTCATTGGACCTAATAAGCCTAGAGGAGGAATAATGGGTGAGTATGCTTAAGAGGTTGTTTGAGAGAGGCTTAAGTGTGTGAATTATGGAGTGAAGAAGGAGTGACCTATGACTGAGTTGATGATCAGATCAGTATGAAGAATATTTATATAACTTGTTGGTCATAATCATGTTGGTAGATTATTGCTCTTGTTGTTTGAATGTGAGCAAAGGCAAGGTGAATACTATGTGAACTTGGTGGTTAATCTGAGAGGTAGATTAGTGTGTGGATTTTGTGTATGACCATTTAGTCATGTTGATGAAACTGTGACAAATTTTTTGTTATGAAGGATTCATTGAGTGTATAGAGTTGAAGAGTAGGGTTAGTTGGGATATGTAATGTGTCCTAATTGATCTTTGTATGTTGGTTCAAGTATGTAATGTGTTTTGGCCAACAGGGCGTGTTGGGTGATAGAATTGTTTTTGAAAGGTGAGAAGAGTGATATCTAGAGATCCATCATTAGGTATTGAAGACATCAGTTCTAATGTGGAAGTTTTATTATCAAAGGAGGGTCTAAAGGAGTTGGTCTTCCTTAAGGGCAGTTGCTCCTTGTAAAATAGGTGTTTTACTAAAGGCAAGTGGTCTAAAGGAGTTAATCATCTTAGGGGTAAGTGTTCCTTATGGAACAGGTGTTTCACTAAATACCTTTGGTTAAAAGGACATGATCAAGGTTTATTGGTCTAAAGGAGTTGATTAGTCTCTTGTTTATAATCTCTTATAGGACAGTAGTCCATATGTGTTGCAGGCTTGAGAGTGAGTTTTATTTCCCATGAGGATTTCCCACATGAACTATGTGTTATGTGTTTGATCTTATGTATACATTTAATGAATGAGCTCTCTTGTTAATGTCACTTGATCAAGTTGATATATGTTTATTGCTTACATAGTTTGAAAGGGATTGTAATTGAAATTGAAATATCTTGGCTCACTGATTCACCCCCTCCCTCTCAGTGATTGTACCTCTAATAATTGGTATCAGATTAGGTCCTTTGGAGGAAGCCTAACAACTTGAATGTGATCCTAATTAGGGTAAAATATGAATAAATAGTTGAAAAAAGAATATAAATAGTGGAAGGCTATGATCAAGGCACTTGAACATATATGTACTTTGAAGAAATATGTTAAAAAATATGAGAATGATATCAATGATCTTAAGGTCCACCTAGTATATGCCAAGACAAGTTTGAGTTCCAAAGAGGAAATTTGTTCAAAAAAAAAGGACACCATGTTTATTAAAGAAGTTTTTCATATCAGTAGAGAAGATGACATCGAGGAAGAAGAAGTTAATCTAGAGTATGAGCTCATGAGTACACTTGGTGAACTAAAGGAGTAGAAGAAGAGGAATCATAAGATGAGGTATGTGATCAATGGTATTGAAGCACAAGTCAGATCTCTTGATGGATGTTTTTTAGAGAGAGCATGTAGAATAAAAGATGGCATGACTAAATAAGATAAGAGTGATAAAGATATTATCCAAATTCTTAGAGGTTAATTGATGGCTGCTATTTCAAGTATAAGAGTTAAAGAAGATGAGTGCATTTAATTGGAAACCAAGCTAGATTCATTGAAGGATGAGCATAAACAATTTGTTGTCAAGATAAGTAAGCTTGAAGAAGATCAAAAGAAGTTAGATCAGGTCAAGAGCAATGAAATAAGGTTTATTATATAACCTAATTCTTCAAGGTATGCTAGTTTATTTCATGGTCATTATTATACATGTAATAAGTATGGTCATAGAGATAAGGACTGTAAAATGAAGTTAGTCAAGTTTGGACATTCGTGGAGCTATGATAGAAGGATTTTTTGGCCAAATATTGATCATACTTCAAATATATCAAAATATATGAAATATGTTATTTGTTTCAATTGTCATAAGAATGGACATATTGATAGATTCTATCCAAATAGTGTTAAGAGGTCTTCAAGGTATGTCAAAGTATATATATATATCCTAGAAGGTTTAAGAAAGAATAAACTCAGGTATGGAAACCAAAGATTACAAATTTTGATAACACTAGTCCAAAGGTTGATGTAGACACCTAAATAGTGTCTAACCCTTGGTCACCTTCCCCCTTGGTCCATTCCTAACCCATTCCTAAAACATGCAATTACTAATTTAAAATAATAAACTTATTTTGAATTAACCCCCCTCCTTGGACACATCACCCATGACACCTCACCTAGGACACCTCGCCTTGGACTAATTCCCATCCTATGACTCACCCAAGACCGATTCTTACTTCTCTCTAACCGCCTAACAAACTCTCGTGCGTATTAAGCCCAACCTTCGACATTCTCCAACGGATAGTGCACTTGGCGGATGAAAAATGGGCTTGGTGGCTCTTTTTGCCCGTTCTAAACCCACCGACGTCGGTTATACTTAACCAACTTTTTTGATCCTTTGACGATCCCAATCACAATCGGCTAATTTTTGAAGCAAATCATGAATCTTTCAATCTTTAGTCATCCGTCAATCTGCCAAATCTCTCAGTCAAGCCTCTTACTCTCTCCCTCAGGCGTAGCAACATCTTCAGGGTTCTCCATCAGCAACAGGTTCTCCACACAGGCTACATCAATAGCGGGTACGAGAATCATTAGTAGCACACATTCAAAAAGGCACAGGTAAGTATATTGTCTGTGTTTTCTTTGTGTTTTCTAGTCATTTGCTTCTAAGTATTATGAATTAGATTCAGCACTCCCTCTCCCCAAACCAGACTGTTAACCAAGCCAGCCCTGAATCTTTACTTCTCCATCTCCCTATTGCCTCTGTCCTCTATCAGACCATACACTCTGTCCATTCAACCAGACTCTCAGACCCAGACCCTAGACCATTCAACCAAGCCCAAAACTTTGTCTCAAGACCACTCAAATAAACCCAGACCCTGACCAGACCCTGTCCACAGACCACAGACCTACCCAGAGCTCGTCCAAAGACCTTTGCCTCTACCGACGCTAGTCACTACCCAAACCGACGTTGGCAAATTAACCAACATCGGCAACTTGACCAACCGACGCTGGTAGGACCACCGACGCCAGCTACTGTGACCAGTTCGACAGCTTCTTTCAAGTAAGCCTTTGCTTCCCTTTTTCATTTCATTTTTTTATCATTTCAATTCTTTATCATTCTGTTGTTTATCAGACACTTCTTTTTATTGACTAGTGGGTTTATATCCCTTAAGGAAGTTTTCATACTTCTGGGATCAAGCTTTTGCTTGGCAACCCACCATCTGTCCATTTAACGCCTTCTTTTGTCCAAGTTTCTTTTCTTTGCAGGTGTCATTCCTCCACAGCCAAAGAGGAGTACTCACAGCGTCTGGATTACGGTGCGCAGACTATATCCAGGTACATACAAGCCTTGACCATTCCTTCTTAAGTTTCTCATTTTTCTCTCCTTTGAATCTAAAAGAAAAATTTGAATAGAAACATTCTGGCACGCCCGGTGGGACCCTTAGGGCCTTCCTTGGGTTCCTTTTCCTCTTTGTTCATTTAAGTGCATTAGGCTTCTTTCTCTTCACCTCTTTCTTCTTTTCTAAAAGACATCATAAGCAGGAATAAAAAGAACTTTTTCTTGCATTTCTAGACTAGTCAAAAAATCATTTTCTTCAACACTTTCTCAAACTTGTTTTCATTCCAATTTAACATTTCGATTTGGGGCTTTAAAATATATTGCATTCCATTTCTGCTTTCTTTCATTTCTTAGTCCACACTTAGTAATTAGTAAACTCATATTGAATAAATCGTAGATCACTTGATGTTACACAACCAGACCACGTGCACTCAATTAAACATCAAACTCACTTGAGACAAGGCCTGACTGGGATTTCATCACCCAGCAAATACCTTACCCATCCCGGCGATCCTACTTGGATTTCACCACCAAGGGGAAAGCCAACTCTGTTCTCTGGCAGAGTCTAAACTATAGGGAAAGTATATTTTGGCTAAGCGAGACCAGCTAACCAGTGGAATCGTGAAGTGAGGGGAGCTTGCTCCTTAGCACCAGGCCTGTACGGAACCTAATACAGACTTTTGAGCACCTAAACATACCTGAAACCATCTTTAGATTACCTATTCTAGGACCCTTCTAAAAGCCAACCTACTTAAACATCACATTAAGGCATAAGCCACACGATCTTCATAAAATTGTTTCTAGGGATTTAATGCTAGGATCTATCTGTCATCATCATATTTTCTATTTTTATCTATTTTTTTTGAGCTGGTAAGGACGTCTTCTTCATTTCCAAAAACTTTTTTTCTGAGTTTTTGGAAAACACAATAACCGACATCGGTTCTGTAACCGACATCGGTTCTGTAACCGACATCGGTTCTGTAACCGACATCGGTTCTGTAACCGACGTCGGCAACTTTTCTGCATCGGCATCGGTTATCTGACCGACATCGGTAGTCTTCTTCACCGACATCAGTTTTTATACCGACGTCGGTCTCTGTCCATTTTCTTTTTTTCAAAAACAGCAAGCTTAAAATCCAACTTTTTGGCTGTCTAAACATCTATTTCAATTTTTTGAGACTGACAAAACACAATTTTCTGAAACCTGATCCTTTCTTGCCTTGAATGGTTTTGACACGCAGTCAAACCAAGGCCCTTCTTGACCACGCTAGTCAACAACCGTTTCCACCTTCACCATCTATAACTAGTCCTATAATGGAGTTCCACTCGGAGACTGAAAGAACTCCTACTCGCCCAACCCCGCCTCAGACTCCTATTGTCCCAGAAGGGGACTAAGATTTCACACGATTCTTAGACCTTAACGTCAAAGCCTTACAACACTATCTCGCGCATAGCCAAACGCGAGACTCCCTAGGCAACCCAATCTATGGGATGCTGACTTCCTTAGTCAAGACAAGAATCACATCAACCGCACCTACAATTCAGCCACTAGACAATACCTCCACCAATAACCAAACCGTGTCTTACCTTCAAAACATAGCCACTCCATCTAAACCTACCTCCATGGGGGTTCCATTACTCCCCCAACCTCAAATCACTCAACCAAACCCCACACCTTTCCAAAACCTACTAGTCTCTATCCCCCCTACTCTTGCACCTATCGATACAAGAGTAACCGTTTACCCGTCAACAAGCGTAGCCACTCCTCAACCATCCTTGACGGCCCCTATCCAACTTGTGCCAACCAACCCCATAACACAAGTGCCCTTGGCCCCAACTTTTTCTCCCATAACCAGCTACCCATATATTGCGTCTACGCAACCAACCATGTCATACACCCCTCCCAATATCTTTCAAGCACCTTATAATCTAGGAGGCGCTCCACCCACCAATCCGTCAGTAGATGTCATCAAAATACTGATGGATAAGATGTCTAGCTTAGAGACCTCCATTTTTGGTTCACGCAATGCTCTCGCATACGAGCAAATTTGCAATGAGCCCATTCATCCTTTCGTTCCAATTAGACCATACCCCAACCAGTGGGAGCTTTCCAAATTTTCTCGCTTTCAAAGCAAGGAAGACCCACAGCAGCACTTATGGGCATTCAGACATGCCTGTTACCTTATTGCCCATGACGATGCATTGCTCTTGCGCACATTTCCTATGTCCCTTTCTGGTGTTGCGCTTGACTGGTACAGCTCTATTGCCAGCCATTCCCTCTTCACATTTACATAGCTGGCCCAGCTCTTTCTTGATCACCTCTCCATTAACATCACCAAGAAGGTCTCGATCATAAACCTTTACACTATCTGCCAATTTGAGGATGAATCAATAACTGACTTCGTTGCTCATTGGAGAGGTCTCATCAATCAACTCTCCTTTTCCTTACCTCAACCTAAACTTATTAAACTATTTTCCCGAGCTTGCGCCAAACTTATTTCTTCCACCTTACGGGTTCAAACCTTTCACACCTTCGACGAACCCTTTGTGATGGCCCATAAACTTGAATTACGTGCCATCGAGGAGAATAAAGTCAAGTTGCAGAGCAAGAACCCCAACTCTAAGACCAATGACTCTTCTTATTCTAAACCTTCATCATCCAATCCTAAGTCTAAAGCTTCAGCTAACACTGTGGTCGTTAGACCTTCGTCCTCTTCAACCAATCAGCCTGAGCCATCTACATCTCAGAGTGCCACCCGTCAATTCCAGCAGAGATACGTATAATGACAATATACTCCTCTTGGAGAATCATATGCATCTATAATGGAAAAACTTGTTAAACAGGGGATTCTCAACCTCCCCCAGATTCGACCACCACCACAATTTGATCCCTCATGTGCCATTCCTGCGTGGTATAAGGAAAATGACTTCTGCAATTACCATCGTGTCAAAGGTCATGACACGAGAAACTGTAAAACCTTTAAAAATATAATCCAAGACATGCTTGAAAAGGGTGAGCTTATTCTAGATAATCCCAATGCACCTCCAAACCAGGGCATCGATATCTTCAAACAACCATTCCCCAATCATCCACCGACCCAAAATAATGTCCAGACTTTGATTGACAACACACACGAACACGACATTCGAACAGTCAATACGGTCTCGCCCTTCATCCCCAACCAACCTCAAGAGGTTAGTCCATCTACCATTCCATCATGTGTGGATGAACCTCTTTCCCCGATTAGTTCTCTGTCAACCTCTCTCATCTTGGAGGACGCCTCAACCTTACCAGCACAACCGATCTCACCATCCTCCTTTCTTCTACCTATGGAGGACCTGACTTTACCTACTCCTAGACCGCAAGTGGAGGGCACCATAATCCCTGCCCTTTACCCGCTTGAGGAGTCACACTCTCCAGTTCCTTCTCCACCAAGAGAAGAACCTGACTCTCCATCGTCTTCGATCAACGACAATCCAGTTATAACTCCCACACACCTTGGGTCCGAGACTACTGCCACACCTAACACATCTTCTCAAGAATCCAAACCTCATCCAACATCCTCTCAACCATTTTTCTGACTAGTGGAGAAATTAGAACTTCTCCCCTCAAGGAAAGTGGAGCATCAAGGATTGTGGGAGCGTCTTAAAGTTCTTCAACATTCTCGTGCCCTCTCGTCTCATGCTGCCAATCCTCCTAAGGCAAAATCTCTCAAGACTCTGAACAAAGACCAGACTCCCACTTCTAAACATGCATCTACCCTATCTAAATCAACCAAGTCACTCGGCATTCATCCTATTTCTACCCTCACTCACCCGCAAGTGAAGGTGGACTTAGACCAAACCTCGACCAAAAGTAGTCTCCCAACCAAGTCGAAGAAGACTGACAGATCACAAAAGCGAACCCCTCCTCCACCGTCAACTTTGCCCTCCATTTTAGGTCCTCATCCTTCTACCCTAATCGGCGTGCTTCCTACTCTGACCCTTAACCAACACAAATTACCTCCATTACTTCCTTTGCCAACCAAAAGTCAACCCCCTCTCAAAAATTCGGCACCTCTCACAAAGAAAGTGCTGTCTTCACCTGTCACCGCACCACCAACCCAAAAGGTGGTACGAAAACTTTCAACATCCCCTAAGCAAAAGACACCAGCGCCTCATGCATCAACAAGCACGGACCCCTTAGTAGGTTCATATGCTTTGATATTACCCCAACTTTTGCAGACTTCTAGCATTACCCTTCCTTCTATCAAACCATTTCAACCCCTCGGGTTAAAACCATCTTGGTTCGATGATACAAAGATTTGTTTATACCATCATACGCTAGGACATGATACCGAGACTTATTGTGCCCTCAAGGCAGTCATTCACCGCTATATGGAGAAAGACACTCTGCTCCTTAAGGAGACTCTTGACCGACCCTCGACATCTTCCCATCCAACCTCTTCAACCACATCAACATCTCACCAACAGGCCATGACCCCTTCTTCACCTACTATCTTTGAAATCAATGCTATCCATATAACCACTAGGTCACAAAAGGACAAGGCAAAAGAAAAATTTGATATTCCTTAGACCTATCCTTTTGTCCAGGCACCTGAACCACCGAAACCCAAGATTTCCATCTTAAGTGCATCCCAACCCCCTTCTTCAGACGCAATCACAGAATCTATGATAAAACAACTTCACCAAACGCCTGTGAAGATGACCCTATATGACCTTATCCAAAGCTCCCCCCAGCATCGCCAGGCTCTAATCAAAGCCCTACAGGCAGTGTAAGTCCAACCTGAAGACCCTCAACCACTAGCTACCCTAGTCCATTCTTTATCCCCTGTCGCCTCTATCACTTTTAGTGATTCTAAAATTCCTACCTCTACCTTGGAAGATCAGGACGCTGCCCTTTTCATCACAGCCTACGTTGATCAAACCCATTTTAAATGAGTTATGATCGACGGGGGCACCAGCATTAATATCATTTGCACCCATGCCTTTGATCAATTGGCTCTTCCCAAGAATTGCGTATCGAAAACCGACGCAATCCTTAGATCCTTTAATGACACCACCGCTAACACTATTGGCACTGTTGTCCTCCATATCCGCGTTGGTCCACGCACAATCCCAGAGCTCTTCTACATCATTGAGGGTGAATTTCAATATAACATGCTATTAGGGCGACCCTGGGTCCACGCCATGGCTTGCATCCCTTCAACACTTCACCGTTGTGTCAAATTTGAACATGACAAACAAGTCCATGTAATTCTTGCCGACCCATCCCCTTTTAAGACTTGTAACACAACCTATCACCCCAACGACATTCTTATCCCGCTCAAGGCATCAACCCAAACATCATCTTCATCTGCAGAAGCGTCAACTAGTACACAAACAGCAGTTGCCACCACATCATCTTCTCAATTAACAACCAAGGACCCCATGGACGATATCTTCCAAAGACTTTCACTGGGAGAATATCCCCTACTTACTCTAGACATGTTCCAGACTCCTCAAGAGTATGGATAGCTTCATCAAAACCCAAGCTATGACTGTCGGATCGAAATGGTCATTCCTTATGGTCCTCCTAGCCTTCGAACCAATCTTGTCTATGGGGGGCTAGATCAAGCTCCTACTGAATCAAATCCTTCCTCCTCGCCTCAAATATTCACATCTGATTTCTCCTTTCTTGGCAACCCCACCTTTGCACATACCTACCTTTATAGGTGCGCATGGAAGGGTTTTGGCTTTAGACGTTACGAACAAGGCTCCCATCGGCCTATCGAACCACCCAATGACGATAATGCCAAGAAACGGTATGGACTGGGTTTCCAGGAACCCACTGAGGCTTCCACAAACCTTTACCCCAAACCAACTATTGACCAATTTCTTCTAGACTTGCCTATTCTTCCATCCTCACCTATGGAGTCGATGGTTTCCATCCCTCCTAGTTTTTTTTTTTCATAAACACCATCCACTTGGAACCCCTAACCTATCAGCTCAACGGGGTTCCCAAGTCTCTCCCTCTCGTTTATCCCAGCATGATAGATGATGAATCGGCAACCATCAACACAGTCCACTGCATAGACGACGATGCCATTCTTACCTATATGGGAGTTGACGATTCTTTTATTCAGCGCTCCCTCCCTTTTGAAACACAGGTTATGTTAAATGAATCAACCATTGACATTAACCTTTCATCTTCTGATGTTCCTCAAGTCTTAAAGATTGGTCAGTCTTTAGACACCCAGGAGCAGATCGACTATACCACATTTCTCTCAGACAATCGCAAAGCCTTTGCCTAGACCTACGCTGAGATGCCTGGCATCGACCCTAACATTGTCACAAATCCAGAGGCTAAGCCTGTTAGGCAGAAGCTTCACAAAATGCATCCTCGTGTTGCACTTCTTGTCAAAGAAGAGCTTCAGCGCCTTCTTTCAGTCTCCTTCATCCAACCCATTGATTATCTGCAGTGGGTCTCTAACATCATTCCTATCACCAAGGCGACTGGGGGGATCCAGATCTGCACAGACTATCGTGACCTTAACCTAGCTTGTCCCAAGGATGACTTTCCTCTTCCAAACATTGACCAACTTGTTGATCTTACGGCTGGCCATGAGATGTTATCACTCATGGACGGATTTTCAGGATATAACCAAATCCTAATTGCACCAGAAGATCAGCACAAAACCACCTTCATTACACCATGGGGAACTTTCTACTATCGAGTCATGCCTTTTGGTCTGAAAAATGCAGTCGCCACATATCAGCGTGCCATGACTTACATCTTTCACGATCTCCTCCATAAAATCATGGAGGACTATGTCGATGACCTGCTTGGCAAGTCTAAGCTTCATCGCGACCATTTGACTATCCTCAAAATCATCTTCTCTCACCTTCTTCAGTATCAGGTCCGTCTTAACCCCAAGAAATGTGTCTTTGGGGTCCTCTTCGAAAAGCTCCTGGGATTCATTGTCTCTTTTCATGGCATCGAGATAGATCTTGCCAAAATCCTCGCTATCCTCGAAATGCCACCTCCAACTAATCTCAAGCAACTTCACAGTCTACAAGGGAAGCTCCAATCCATCCACCGTTTCATTTCGCAGCTTTCTGACCGTTGCCAACCCTTTCATCACCTCCTCAAGAAGGACGTCTCCTTTAAATGGGATAAAGATTTCCAAGAGGCTTTTAAAGCCCTCAAACGCTATTTGGTTTCTCTACCAGTCCTTATTCCACCAAAAGATGACCAACCCTTCTACCTCTACATCTCATCAACCAATCATTCATTAGGTGCCATGATTGCGCATCGAGACGAGCAACACCGTGAGCAAGCAGTCTACTACATAAGCCGAACACTTGTCGACTATGAAACGTGGTATACTCATACCGAGAAACTCCGTTTGGCATTAGTCTTTGCCACTACCAAACTCTGTCACTATCTTCTCAATCACAAAACCTTTGTCGTCACCCACACTGATCCCCTTAAATACATGCATTCTAAACCATATCAAAACCAGGGTATGGCTCGTTGGCTCATGCTTCTTGCTGAATTTGACTTAAAATTTGTCCAGCAAAAATCTATAAAAGGGCAAACAATCGCTGACCAACTAGCGGATGCCCCTCTTCCCGACAATCAACCTTCTCAGTACGAGTTTCCCGATGAATCTATCGCCACTCTCTCGACTGATGACACATTCTACCAAATGACAATGTTTTTCGACGGCTCTAAATGTCAACTCGATGGGGGTGCGGGGGTCATCCTCACTCCACATGAAGGTGAACCCATGCCCCTGTCTTTCAAACTCGACTTTGAATGTACCAATAATATGGCCGAATATGAAGCCTTAATTTTGGGACTTCAAACTGCCCTTTCTTTAAATATCAAGTCCATTAGCATCTTCGGTGACTCACAACTGGTCGTCAATCAAATCAATGGTTCATATCTTTGTAAAAATAAAATTTTGCAAAGGTACAAGCACCGTGTTGACACTCTTCTAGCATCTTTCGACCATCACTTATTGCAGACTATAACTCGATCAACGAATAAGTTTGTTGACACCATGGCTTCCCTCGCCTCGCATATTCCTTCTTCATCATCATCCTCATCAAAAATTTATGTCATGGTACATCGTCTGCCATTGCCTTCATATATTTCCACTGATATCAATCTCGTCCATGCCATAGACTCTAGTTCACAAGATGTATGGTATAAACAACTTGAGGACTACTTGGCTCATTCTATCATTCCTCCCAACCTCTCTAGCAATGCGCAGCGGGCTTTAATCAAGTGCACCGCTCGCTATACCATGCTAGGGGGCTTCTCTATAAAAGAGGTTTTGACGGCCTTCTTCTTCGCTATTTAAACTCCACTGAAGCTTCTCATGCTGTTAAACAAGCCCATGACAAAATTTGTGGCAGACACTTCAGTGGTAACTCGGTTGCCAAGCGCATCCTTCGTCTGGGTTATTATTGGCCCACTCTTCATCTAGACTGTAGCGATTATGTTCGGCGTTGCATCAAGTGTCAGTAGCATGCTAACTTGCTTCATCTCCTCAGTCACACCTTACAAGTCACTCAGGATTTTTGGCCTTTTTCACAATGGGGCTTAGATCTCATCGGCGAGATTAACCCTCATTCGTCTCTTCGTCATCAATCCATCATCACTACCACCGAGTATTTCACTAAATGGGTGGAAGCTATTACTCTTGTCTCCACAAAAGCCAATAAGATTGTCGACTTCATCAACACCCACATCATCTGTCGTTTCAATGTACCTCACAAAATCATCACCGACAATGGCAAGTCCTTTAAAAACAAGACCGTCCAAAAACTCTGTGATTCATTTGGCATCAAACTCAGCTTTTCTTCGCCTTACTACCCACAAGCAAATGGGCAGGCTGAGGCTTCTAACAAAATCTTAACTAAAAATCTCATGAAGGTGGTCAACGACACTGGAAGGGATTGGCACGTTCAAATACCCTTCACTTTGTGGGCCTACCGCACTAGCATCCGAACCTCTACGGGTGCTACCCATTTCTCTCTAGTGTACGGAACAGAGGTTGTCTTACCTCTCAAAGTACAGATCCCGTCTCTTTGCATTTCACTCCATGACATTCTTTCTAATGATGACTTTCGTCAAGATCGATTAGCTCAACTTGAGTTACTCGACGAGCATCGTCTTGCTGCCCTCAATCATCTCCATGTCTATCAAACGCGCCTATAATAAAACTCTGCGAGAACGAGATTTCAATATCGAAGACCTCGTCCTCAAAGAGAACCAACATGTGACCAATATGGAATGGAGTAAATAAGGCAAATTTGCTCCTAATTGGCTCGGACCTTATATCATCATGCAAAAGTATGGATCAGGGACTTATCATCTGTCTTCTCTTGAAGGCCGACCAGAACCTGAGCCCCTTAATGCTTTGCACCTACGACCATTCTACTGTTAGTCGAGTACTCATCCACTTAACATTTAACTTGAGCTCATCCCTTGAGCAATCCTTATCTTTTTAATCCTCAATCCATTCCACCCTTTTTCCCTTAACAAAATCCTCTACAACCCTTTTATGACGTATGGATGCTTCGTCCTAATAAAAGGGAGCCCTTGATCTTCTATAAGTCTTGTCCATGACTCAATATTCTGTCAAAACTAAATCAAGATGTCAAAATATCTAAGGTCACAAAATCAAATCAAAAAGCAGACTGATCCCTCGAAGGACAACTGTAATATCATTGCTATAACTAATAGACTACTCCCTCGAAGGACAGCTATTCAAAATCTATTAAGCAAAGTATAGACCACTCCCTCGAAGGATGGCTATGACTAAATCTTGCTACAAACAGCACTTTCTCAGAAGCTTCCCGCATCGATCAGCTTCAAAAATGACCACCAAACAAATGACATCTTTATGTGGACTTCCCGCATTGATCAGTCCACTCTCTCTCTAAAAAAAAAAAAAAAAGGGTCATGGACTTGACTAGTAGTTGTCTCAGGGTCTCCTATAAAAAGGGGCAAAGTTCTCCATACTCTAAAATGGGTTACCCTTTTCCTCTTATCATATCACCTACTCAAGGGACTTCGAGCTCACTTTAATGTCAAAAGTGATTCTATCACCGCTCTAACATAACTATGGTCAATGATGCAACGCATGAATGGGGCTCTTCGTTCTAACAACCCCTATCTATGTTGTCATTTTGATCCTTGTCAATGAAAGGGCGCTTATGCCTTTTACTTTCTGCCTATACTTTGGTCACATTCAAGAACATCATTTGTCAAAACAATTCAATCTGACTCTTTTCAAACCACTCACATAGCCTAATCATTTTGGTTTTCATAGACATCATACACATGGAAACTATCAACCACACAATTTATGTCAAGCATAAACCATTACTTGCTGAAACATAAATCGACCTGCCATTCATTTTTAGCAAACATCCATCACGAATATGGATAGTTGCTAGGGATGAAAAACCCCGACCAATGTTATAGCTTACACCATTTGGAAAAGGCTGTAGCATCATCTTCTTCTTATCATTTCAAGCATGTACCCTCAGACAAGTGGGAAATGCTATATCTTTATCATGACCAAAATTAACCACTTCAATCTTTTTCCTCCCTTCTTGGGAGAACTACATTGGCCTGAGGCCCTAACGACAGGGGCTATGTAGGTAGCACTCAGTTGACATGGGGTCTTCTGGGGTTAGCTTGGCCATTCTCTTCATCACTTTCTTCCATCTCCTTCTCTCGTCACCTGCCAATCACATCACAACCAATCACATATTTTCATAATTTTTAGCATAATAATTTTCATCATTTACATCATAATCATTAATCAAAAACACATTATCATCATCACACACTTAAGCATTCACATCATATAATCCGCAAGTCATAACATAAAATATCACTATCACATAATCCTTATGCATCATCATCTAATCTAAAAGTCATGACCATTCTCATTATTAACAATGCATCATTATATTAAACATCATCATTATAATCATTTACCATAACATTGTCATCATCACATTTAATCATCATAACATTATAATCATAAACATAATATCAAAACATGCATCATCATCATAATCAAACATGCTCATACATTAAACATTAAACAACATCCATAATACATCAATGATCCAAAACCATCATCATATATATATCAAAATCTTTTATACAATGACATAATCTGTCTCTGTCTCTCTCTCTCAACAAAATATAATACATCTCGCATCAACGGCTCACAGGTGGTATATACATCAAAAATAAAATCTCAAGGTCTGCCCTCAAGGCTGTGGCTGTGGTGGTGGTGGCGGTGGCCGAGAAGATGTTGTATCCTCTCCCCCCTCTGATTTGTGCCATCTGCAAGACCCAGAAGCTATCGCTCAAGACATAGACCTCTGTCGGCTCTGCTCTGCCCGCATCTCTAAATATCATTGTATCTGAGGGAACCCCCTGATGGCCCTCTCATAATAAGCGATCTCGTCTAGTGCATCACTATACCTAACTAGAGATACAGTCTACGGTGGACCCATCTGTCCTGCTGCCATGCCCTATAATGACCCCTGTGGCTATGGGTGACCTAGCTGCACTGATGCCGACGGTCCTGCCCCCTGTGAAAATGACAGCTGCTGTGAAGGCTGCTGCATCAAACCCTGACCTCTCAAAACCTGTCATGCCACTGCCTGTGCCTGGGCTACGATGAGTTGTCCCTGTAGCAGTGTGACCTAATCCGTCAACACTGTCACTCGACTAGTCATCTCTGTCAGCTGCCTTGTAACCCCTGCCAGTTGTCCCTGCAAAATTGTGACCTGGGCTTGTGTCACGTCTCTCTCTTGCCGTGCAGTGTCCCTCTCCTCGCAGGCTATATCCCGCTCCCTGGTAATGGCCTGTAGATCCGGCTGGAGACCCACCTATATGCCTGTGTACTGCCCTGCCCACCACGCCGTGTAGGCCTTTGTACAACTTGGGTCAGCCACCCTAGGTCCTGCCGACAACTCCTCAAAATTTGGCTCCTCTGTCTCCTCTGGCAGTGGGAGTGGTGCCTCTATATCATCCCACCTATATTGTGGGAATGTGAGAGGTACATCCTATAGTAGCCCGTACTGGCGCCGCACTCTCTCTGCTGGGATCCTCTCAAGCTCACCAGCTCGCCTACCTCTGACCCATCGCATGCTCTGAGTCCCGACCATCTGCTCGCCTTGGTCTCTGAACGCTGGATACACCAAGTATGGTCTCTAGACGATATCTACTAGAATCATGGCCTCTAATACCCCTCGGTAGTGATCAATATCCCTGACCACTTCGTCCACCCGCGTCTATGCCATCACCTCGTCCCATCGCCTGAATTTGACCCTAAAACTGGCCTAGATCACCACTGGGAGGCTGAGAGGTCAGGTAACCACAATATGCTCATATGCCCAACAGTGAAGAAGGTGGCCTACACAAAGACTGTACCGTCACTATCGACTAATGCCCCATAGCTCTTTGTATACTTGGGCCAAAAAGACGGGCACCCAGGTGAACACTGTCTGCTGCTCCAGCATGTCCATCAAAACCCTAGTCATGGCCACTGGGAACCTGCCTCCCTCCGTATCCAGCAATGCATAGACTGTGATGCCGATCATCATCAGAACCGCCAGCTGATGTGTGCCCTCATCCACTGCGTACAAAGGCTCATAAGCAAAACTGGCTAAATGGTAGCTCATCTCCGTGATGTGCTCCCCAAATAGCATAACCATATGTATGTCATGCGCCTCTCTCGAGCACGCATACAGGTCTGCTCCATGTACTGGCAGCCACAAAATCTAGTACACGTCCTCGACCGTGACCGTCATCTCACTCGTGGGCAGGTGGAAGGTGTTGGTGGCATGGTCCCACTGCTCGATCAATGCCACCATGAGGCTCACATCCCTCGCCACTCTGCAGTAGCGTCTCAAACCGCCTAGCCCCACTGTCCTCATCTGCGCCCACTCCTCGACTGTCACACCTCCGCGCATTCGCGTCAGCAAGGTCGGGAGGTGATCCACAACATCAGAGTCTGCCTCGCCTGTATCCATCCACAGACAATCTCATGTTAAAATTGTTCCTACTCTTCCTATTTTACCAACCATTCTGACCATTTATGCCTAACCCGACACCCGAGAAGCCCTTGGCATAGCTTCGACCTTTTGACTTGACCATTTTTCACCACCCTTTCTAACCAGGCAGCCATCAACATCAGTTAGCGTGCCAATGATGGCACTCACATAATCGACGTCGGTCATCTCGTGACTGACATCGGTAAGTAGGTGATCGACGCCAGTCACTGGTCGGCTGACACCGACAGAAACGCCAACGTCGGTGAGCCCTAAAAATTAGGGCTTCCCCTCTAAACCCCCTACACCCTCCTAAACCCTCCTAAATCACTCCTAACCTATCCTAGACCCTTTACCCACCTTCCTAGCTACCCTCCCCCCTCAATTTCTGCCTAACTAAACCAAACCTTTCAAAAACCAAATCCAAAACAAAATCAATCAAATAGGGTTCAGAGACCCTCCTACCTCGTCCCAGCATCATTGGCATGGTGGTACGATGGGTGCCGCTGGTGGTGGACCTCCCACGGGTCCTCTACTCCCCTCTACCATCTCTTTTATGCCAATGACTCTACACGCTCCTGCTGGCCCACACACGTCCCTGCAGTGTCCAATCGACCCCCTCTCTTCACGAATGTTTCTCTACCACCTCGCACCACTCCTTGGTCAGCTCTGGGTCACTTTCACTCAATCAACTCCAGAGCTCTTTTTTCTCTCAGTCAACAAGTAAAAAATGACTTTTGGTGGGTCGACAATCTGGTTTTGTCAGATTTGCCAGGCCGCTGACGTCAGCATCTGCGTGCCCTAATCCACCGACGTCGGCCATTTTTAGAGACCGACATCGGTTTCTCTTACCGACGTCGGCAATATTCCAACTTCCTTTTTTCTCTGTTACCCCAAAATCATGCCCCCAATCAGTTAGTCCTCCAGACCACTTAATTTTGGCCCCCTGGAGCACAATTGAGATCACTTTTGCTTCCATCCATCGACCACCAGACCTTGGAGATCGTGACCATCTCCTCTAACCGCGACTACTTCCAACGTTATATTGCCTTGGTTGTTTTTGCATATATGCTACCTCATGATTGGTTAGCAAAATTGTGCGCACACTTTTGACCTTCACAAGTATAGGATCGCAAGCCAGTTGATCCGCACTACTTGTGACATTTTCGTGTTTTCAGGAGCACTTCCTAAGCCCGGGATACCTGAAACACGACGACCATTGGAGCTTCAGCTTATATTGAATAATCCAATTAGCAGATGACTAAATGTTGGGGCCCGATTATTTCAATTTTGGCACTCCTTGACCCTCAACCTGCGACAATTTGACCTGACCATCCTCGTGAAGTGGTGTACACGCAATCACAACTTTTGTAGTGTTCTCACTTTATCTTCCCCCTTTTCATCCACTCTCTGTCAAATCAGCACCCGATTCCAGGTTCCCTTCTCTCGTCTACTGCTTTGAGGGGGGATACCTCATCCATAATCGGGGCAACCAACCCTCGCTTATTTTTGTCTTACAGTTCACTTGAACAACCAACAAGACGAAATCAAACCTTATCCCATACCTGGGGCAACCGACTCCTCTTTTTGTCTTGCAGTTCATTTAGAGCAACCAACAAGACAAAAAGGGGCAAATGTAGACAAATAAATAGTGTCTAACCCTTGGTCACCTTCCCCCTTGGTCCATTCCTAACCCATTCCTAAAACATGCAATTACTAATTTAAAATAATAAACTTATTTTGAATTAACCCTCCTCTTTAGACACATCACCCATGACACCTCACCTAGGACACCTCGCCTTGGACTAATTCCCATCCTATGACTCACCCAAGACCTATTCTTACTTCTCTCTAACCGCCTAACAAACTCTCATGCGTATTAAGCCCAACCTTCGACATTCTCCAATAGATAGTGCACTTGGCGGATGAAAAATGGGCTTGGTGACTCTTTTTGCCCATTCTAAACTCGCCGACATCGGTCAAATGTCGACCGACGTCGACGAAATCACCGACGTCAGTTATACTTAACCAACTTTTTTGATCCTTTGACGATCCCAATCACAATCGGCTAATTTTTGAAGCAAATTACGAATCCTTCAATCTTCAGTCATCCGTCAATCTGCCAAATCTCTCAGTCAAGCCTCTTACTCTCTCCCTCAGGCACAGCAACAGCTTCAGGGTTCTCCATCAGCAATAGGTTCTCCACACAGGCTACATCAACAGCGGGTATGGGAATCATCAGTAGCACACCTTCAACAAGGCACAGGTAAGTATATTGTCTGTGTTTTCTTTGTATTTTCTAGTCATTTGCTTCTAAGTATTATGAATTAGATTCAGCACTCCCTCTCCCCAAACCAGACTGTTAACCAAGCCAGACCTGAATCTTTACTTCTCCATCTCCCTATTGCCTCTGTCCTCTGTCAGACCATACACTCTGTCCATTCAACCAGACTCTCAGACCCAGACCCCAGACCATTCAACCAAGCCCAAAAATTTGTCTCAAGACCACTCAAATAAACCCAGACCCTGACCAGACCCTGTCCACGGACCACAGACCTACCCAGAGCTCCTCCAAAGACCTTTGCCTCTATCGATGCTGGTCACTACCCAAACCGACATCGACACCTTGACCAACTGATGCCGGTAGGACCACCGACGCCGGTGACTGTGACCAGTTCGACAGCTTCTTTCAAGTAAGCCTTTGCTTCCCTTTTTCATTCCATTTTTTTATCATTTCAATTCTTTATCATTATGTTGTTTATCAGACACTTCTTTTTATTGACTAGTGGGTTTATATCCCTTAAGAAAGTTTTCATACTTCTGGGATCAAGCTTTCGCTTGGCAACCCACCATCTGTCCATTTAACGCCTTCTTTTGTCCAAGTTTCTTTTCTTTGCAGGTGTCATTCCTCCATAGCCAAAGAGGAGTACTCACAGCGTCTGGATTACGGTGCGCAGACTATATCCACGTACATACAAGCCTTGACCATTCCTTCTTAAGTTTCTCATTTTTCTCTCCTTTGAATCTGAAAGCAAAATTTGAATAGAAACATTCTGGCACGTCCGGTGGGACCCTTAGGGCCTTCTCTGGGTTCCTTTTCCTCTTTGTTCATTTAGGTGCATTAGGCTTCTTTCTCTTCACCTCTTTCTTCTTTTCTAAAAGACATCATAAGCAGGAATAAAAAGAACTTTTTCTTGCATTTTTAGACTAGTCAAAAAATCATTTTCTTCAACCCTTTCTCAAATTTGTTTTCATTCCAATTTAAAATTTTGATTTGGGGCTTTAAAATATATTGCATTTCATTTCTGCTTTCTTGCATTTCTTAGTCCACACTTAGTAATTAGTAAACGCATATTGAATAAATCGTAGATCACTTGATGTTACACAACCAGACCACGTGCACTCAATTAAACATCAAACTCACTTGAGACAAGGCCCGACTGGGATTTCATCACCCAGCGGATACCTTACCCATCCCGGCGATCCTACTTGGATTTTACCACCAAGGGGAAAGCCAACTCTGTTCTCTGGCAGAGTCTAAACTATAGGGAAAGTATATATTGGCTAAGCGAGACCAGCTAACCACTGGAATCGTGAAGTGAGGGGAGCTTGCTCCTTAGCACCAGGCCTGTACGGAACCTAATACAGACTTTTGAGCACCTAAACATACCTGAAACCATCTTTAGATTACCTATTCTAGGACCCTTCTAAAAGCCAACCTCCTCAAACATCACATTAAGGCATAAGCCACACGATCTTCATAAAATTGTTTCTAGGGATTTAACGCTAGGATCTCTCTGTCATCATCATATTTTCTGTTTTTATCTATTTTTTTTGAGCTGATAAGGACGTCTTCTTCATTTCCAAAAACTTTTTTTCTGAGCTTCTGGAAAACACAGTAACCGACATCGGTTCTGTAACCAACGTCGGCAACTTTTCTGCACCGGCATCGATTATCTGACCGACATCGGCAGTCTTCTTCACTGACATCAGTTTTTATACCGACGTCGGTCTCTGTCCATTTTCTTTTTTTCAAAAATAGCAAGCTTAAAATCCAACTTTTTGGCTGTCTAAACATCTATTCTAGTTTTCTGAGACTGACAAAACATAGTTTTTTAAAACCTGATCCTTTCTTGCCTTTAATGGTTTTGACACGCAGTCAAACCAAGGCCCTTCTTGACCATGCTAGTTAACAACTGCTTCCACCTTCACCATCTATAACTAGTCCTATAACGGAGTTCCACTCGGAGACTGAAAGAACTCCTACTCGCCCAACCCTGCCTCAGACTCCTATTGTCCCAGAAGGGGACCAAGATTTTGCATGATTCTTGGACCTTAACATCAAAGCCTTACAACACTATCTCGTGCATAGCCAAACGTGAGACTCCCTAGGCAACCCAATCTATGGGATGATGACTTCCTTAGTCGAGACAAGAATCACATCAACTGCACCTACAATTCAGCCACTAGACAACACCTCCACCAATAACCCAACCGTGTCTTACCTTCAAAACGTAGCCACTCCATCTAAACCTACCTCCATGGGGGTTCCAGTACTCCCCCAACCTCAAATCACTCAACCACACCCCACACCTTTGCAAAACCTACTAGTCTCTATCCACCCTACTCTTGCACCTATCAACACAAGAGTAACCGTTTACCCGTCAACAAGTGTAGCCACTCCTCAACCATCCTTGACGGCCCCTATCCAACTTGTGCCAACCAACCCCATAACACAAGTACCCTTGGCCCCAACTTTTGCTCCCATAACCAGCTACCCATATGTTGCATCTACACGAACCAACCACGTCATACACCCCTCCCTATATCTTTCAAGCGCCTTATAATCTAGGAGGCGCTCCACCCACCAATCCATTAGCAGATGTCATCAAAATGCTGATGGATAAGATGTCTAGCTTAGAGACCTCCATTTTCAGCTCACGCAATGCTCTCTTATACGAGCAAATTTGCAATGACCCCATTCATCCTTCCGTTCCGATTAGACCATACCCCAACCAGTGGGAGCTTCCCAAATTTTCTTGATTTTAAAGCAAGGAAAACCCACAGCAGCACTTACGGGCATTCAGACATGCCTGTTACCTTATTGCCCATGACGATGCATTACTCTTGCACACATTTCCTATGTCTCTTTCTGGCACTGCACTTGATTGGTACAGCTCTATTGCCAGCCATTCTCTCTTCACATTTACACAGCTGGCCCAGCTCTTTCTTGATCACTTCTCCATTAACATCACCAAAAAGGTCTCGATCATAGACCTCTACACTATCTGCCAATTTGAGGATGAATCAATAGCTGACTTCATTTCTCGTTGGAGAGGTCTCATCAATCAACTCTCCTTTTCCTTACCTCAACCTAAACTTATTAAACTATTCTCCCGAGCTTGCGCCAAACATATTTCTTCCACCTTACGGGTTCAAACCTTTCGCACCTTCGACGAAGCCTTCACAATGGCCCGTAAACTTGAATTACGTGCCATCGAGGAGAATAAAGTCAAGTTGCAGAGCAAGAACCCAAACTCTAAGACCAATGACTCTTCTTCTTCTAAACCTTCATCATCCAATCCTAAGTCTAAAGCTTTAGCTAACGCTGTGGTCGTTAGACCTTCGTCCTCTTCAACCAATCATCCTGAGCCATCTACATCTTAGAGCGCCACCCGTCAATTCCAGTAGAGATACGTACAATGACAATATACTCCTCTTGGAGAATCATATGCATCTATACTGGAAAAACTTGTTAAACAGGGGATTCTCAACCTCCCCCAGATTCAACCACCACCACAATTTGATCCCTCATGCGCCATCCCTGCGTGGTATAGGGAAAATGACTTCTGCAATTACCACCGTGTCAAAGGTCATGACACGAGAAACTGTAAAACTTTTAAAAATATAATCCAAGAAATGCTTGAAAAGGGTGAGCTCATTCTAGATAATTCCAATGCACCTCCAAACCAGGGCATCGATATCTTCAAGCAACCATTCCCCAATCATCCATCGACCCAAAATAATGTCCAGACCTTGATTGACAACACACACGAACACGACATTCGAACGGTTAATACGGTCTTGCCCTTCATCCCCAACCAACCTCAAGAGGTTAGTCCAACTACCTGTCCATCACGTGTGGACGAACCTCTTTCCCCAGTTAGTTCTCTGTCAACCTCTCTCATCTTGGAGGATGCCTCAACCTTATCGACACCACCGGTCTCACCATCCTCCTTTCTTCTACCTATGGAGGACCTGACTTTACCTACTCCTCGATCACAAGTGGAGGGCACCATAATCCCTGCCCTTTACCCGCTTGAGGAGTCACACTCTCTAGTTCCTTCTCCACCAAGATAAGAACCTGACTCTCCATCGTCTTCGATCAATGACAATCCAGTTATAACTCTCACACACCTTGGGTCCGAGAATACTGCCACACCTAACACATCTTCTCAAGAATCCAAACCTCATCCAACATCCTCTCAACCATTTTCTCGACTAGTGGAGAAATTAGAACTTCTCCCTTCAAGGAAAGTGGAGCATCAAGGATTGTGGGAGCGTCTTAAAGTTCTTCAACATTCCTGTGCCATCTCATCTCATGCTGCCAATCCTCCTAAGGCAAAATCTCCCAAGACTCCGAACAAAGACCAGACTCCCGCTTCTAAACATGCATTTACCCTATCTAAATTGCCCAAGTCACTCGGCATTCATCCTATTTCTACCCTCACTCACCCGCAAGTGAAGGTGGACTTAGACCAGACCTCGACCAAAAGTAGTCTCCCAACCAAGTCGAAGAAGACTGACAGATCACAGAAGTGAACCCCTCCTCCACCGTCAACTTTGCCCTCCATTTTAGGTGCTCATCTTTCTACCCTAATCGGGGTGCTTCCTACTCCGACCCTTAACCAACACAAATTACCTCCATTACTTCCTTTGCCAACCACAAGTCAACCCCCTCTCAAAAATTCGGCACCTCTCACAAGGAAAGTGTCATCTTCACCTGTCACCGCACCACCAACTCAAAAGGTGGTACGAAAACCTTCAACATCTCCTAAGCAAAAGTCACCAACGCGTCATGCATCAACAAGCACGGACCCCTTAGTAGGTTCATATGCTTTGATATTACCCCAACTTTTGCAGAATTCTAGCATTACCCTTCCTTCTATCAAACCATTTCAACCCCTCGGGTCAAAACCGTCTTGGTTCGATGATACGAAGATTTGTTTATACCATCGTACGCCAAGACACGATACTGAGACTTGTTGTGCCCTCAAGGCAGTCGTTCGCCACTATATGGAGAAAGACACTCTACTCCTTGAGGACACTCTTGACCGACCCTCGACATCTTCCCATCCAACCTCTTCAACCACATCAACATCTCACCAACAGGCCATGACCCCTTCTTCACCTACTATCTTTGAAATCAATGCTATCCATATAACCACTAAGTCATAAAAGGACAAGGCAAAAGAAAAAGCCGCTATTCCTTGGACATATCCTTTTGTCTAGGCACCTCAACCATTGAAACCCAAGATTTCCATCTTAGGTGCATCCCAACCCCCTTCTTCAGAGGCAATCACAGAATCTATGATAAAACAACTTCATCAAACGCCTGTGAAGATGACCCTATATGACCTTATCCAAAGCTCCCCCCAGCATCACCAGGCTCTAATCAAAGCCCTACAGGTAGTGGAAGTCCAACCTGAAGACCCTCAACCACTAGCTGCCCTAGTCCATTCTTTATCCCCTGTCGCCTCTATCACTTTCAGTGATTCTGAAATTCCTACCTCTACCTTGGAAGATCAGGACGCTGCCCTTTTCATCACAGCTTACGTTGATCAAACTCGTATTAAATGAGTTATGATCGATTGGGGCGCCAGCATTAATATCATTTCCACCCATGCCTTTGATCAATTGGCTCTTCCCAAAAATTGCGTATCGAAAACTGATGCAATCCTTAGATCCTTTAATGACACCACCGCTAACACTATTGGCACTATTGTCCTCCATATCCACATTGGTCTACGCACAATCCTGGAGCTCTTCTACATCATTGAGGGTGAATTTCAATATAACATGCTATTAGGGCAACCTTGGATCCGCGCCATGGCTTACGTCCCTTCAACACTTCACCGTTGTGTCAAATTTGAACAATACAAACAAGTCCATGTCATTTCTATCGACCCATCCCCTTTTAAGACTTGTAACACAACCTATCGCCCCAACGACGTTCTTATCCCGCTCAAGGCATCAACCCAAACATCATCTTCATCTACAGAAGCGTCAACTAGTACACAAACAGCGGTTGCCACCACATCATCTTCTCAATTAACAACCAAGGACCCCATGGACGATATCTTCCAAAGACTTTCACTGGGAGAATATCCCCTACTTACTCTAGACATGTTCCAGACTCCTCAAGAGTATGGATAGCTTCATCAAAACCCAAGCTATGACTGTCGGATCGGAATGGTCATTCTTTATGGTCCTCCTAGCCTTTAAACCAATCTTGTCTATGGGAGGCTGGATCAAGCTCTTACTGAATCAAATCCTTCCTCCTCGCCTCAAATATTCACATCCAATTTCTCCTTTCTTGGCGACCCCAGCTTTGCACATACCTACCTTTATAGGTGCGCATGGAAGGGTTTTGGCTTTGGACGTTACGAACAACGCTCCCATCGGCCTATCGAACCACCCAATGACGATAATGCCAAGAAACGGTATGGACTGGGTTTCCAGGAACCCACTGAGGCTTCCACAAACCTTTACCCCGAACCAACTATCGACCTATTTCTTCTAGACTCGCCAATTCTTCCATCCTCACCTACGGAGTCGATGGTTTCCATCCCTCCTAGTTTTTTTTGCATAAACACCATCCGCTTGGAACCCCTAACCTATCAGCTCAATGGGGTTCCCAAGTCTCTCCCTCTCGTTTATCCCAGCATGATAGATGATGAATCGACAACCATCAACACAGTCCACTGCATAGACGACGACGGCATTCTTACCTATATGGGAGCTGACGATTCTTTTATTCAGTGCTCCCTCTCTTCTAAAACACAGGTTATGTTAAATGAATCAACCATTGACATTAACCTTTCATCTTCTAATGTTCCTCAAGTCCTAAAGATTGGTCAGTCTTTAGACACCCAAGAGCAGATCGACTATACCACATTTCTCTCAGACAATCGCAAAGCCTTTGCCTGGACCTATGCTGACATGCCTGGCATCGACCCTAACATTGCCACTCATAACATTGTCACAAATCTAGAGGCTAAGCCTGTTAGGCAGAAGCTTCGCAAAATGCATCCTCGTGTTGCACTTCTTGTCAAAGAAGAGCTTTAGTGCCTTCTTTCAGTCTCCTTCATCCAACCCATCGATTATCTGAAGTGGGTCTCTAACATCGTTCCTATCACCAAGGTGACTGGGGGGATCCGGATATGCACAGACTATCGTGACCTTAACCTAGCTTATCCCAAGGATGACTTTCCTCTTCCAAACATTGACCAACTTGTTGATCTTATGGCTGGCCATGAGATGTTATCACTCATGGACATATTTTCAGGATATAACTAAATCTTGATTGCACCAGAAGATCAGCACAAAACCACTTTCATTACACCATGGAGAACTTTTGGCTATTGAGTCATGCCTTTTGGTTTGAAAAACATAGGCGCCACATATCAGCATGCCATGACTTACATCTTTCACGATCTCCTCCATAAAATCATGGAGGACTATGTCGATGACCTGCTTGGCAAGTCTAAGCTTCGTCGCGACCATTTGACTATCCTCAAAATCATCTTCTCTTGCCTTTTTCAGTACCAGGTCCGTCTTAACCCCAAAAAATGTGTCTTTGGGGTCCTCTCCAGAAAGCTCCTAAGATTCATTGTCTCTTTTCGTGGCATCGAAATAGATCTTACCAAAATCTACGCTATCCTCCAAATGCCACCTCCAACTAATCTCAAGCAACTTCGCAGTCTACAAGGGAAGCTCCAATCCATCTGTCGTTTCATTTCGCAGCTTTCTGACCGTTGCCAACCCTTTCATCACCTCCTCAAGAAGGACGTCTCCTTTAAATGGGATAAAGATTGCCAAGAGGCTTTTAAAGCCCTCAAACGCTATTTGGTTTCTCCACCAGTCCTTATTCCACCAAAATATGACCAACCCTTCTACCTCTACATCTCAGCAACCAATCATTCGTTAGGTGCCATGATTGCGCATCGAGACGAGCAACACCGTGAGCAAGCAGTCTACTACATAAGCCGAACACTTGTCGACTATAAAACTCGGTATACTCATACCGAGAAACTCTGTTTGGCATTAGTCTTTGCCACTACCAAACTCCATCACTATCTTCTCAATCACAAAACCTTTTTCATCACCCACACTGATCCCCTTAAATACATGCATTCTAAACCATATCAAAACCAGGGTATGGCTCATTGGCTCATGCTTCTTGCTGAATTTGACTTAAAATTTGTCCAGCAAAAATCTATAAAAGGGCAAACAATCGCTGACCAACTAGCGGATGCCCCTCTTCCCGACAATCAACCTTCTCAGTACGAGTTTCCCGATGAATCTATCGCCACTCTCTCGACTGATGACACATTCTACCAAATGACAATGTTTTTCGACGGCTCTAAATGTCAACTCGATGGGGGTGCGGGGGTCATCCTCACTCCACATGAAGGTGAACCCATGCCCCTGTCTTTCAAACTCGACTTTGAATGTACCAATAATATGGCCGAATATGAAGCCTTAATTTTGGGACTTCAAACTGCCCTTTCTTTAAATATCAAGTCCATTAGCATCTTCGGTGACTCACAACTGGTCGTCAATCAAATCAATGGTTCATATCTTTGTAAAAATAAAATTTTGCAAAGGTACAAGCACCGTGTTGACACTCTTCTAGCATCTTTCGACCATCACTTATTGCAGACTATAACTCGATCAACGAATAAGTTTGTTGACACCATGGCTTCCCTCGCCTCGCATATTCCTTCTTCATCATCATCCTCATCAAAAATTTATGTCATGGTACATCGTCTGCCATTGCCTTCATATATTTCCACTGATATCAATCTCGTCCATGCCATAGACTCTAGTTCACAAGATGTATGGTATAAACAACTTGAGGACTACTTGGCTCATTCTATCATTCCTCCCAACCTCTCTAGCAATGCGCAGCGGGCTTTAATCAAGTGCACCGCTCGCTATACCATGCTAGGGGGCTTCTCTATAAAAGAGGTTTTGACGGCCTTCTTCTTCGCTGTTTAAACTCCACTGAAGCTTCTCATGCTGTTAAACAAGCCCATGATGAAATTTGTGGCAGACACTTCAGTGGTAACTCAATTGCCAAGCGCATCATTCGTCTGGGTTATTATTGGCCCACTCTTCATCTAGACTGTAGCGATTATGTTCGGCGTTGCATCAAGTGTCAGTAGCATGCTAACTTGCTTCATCTCCTCAGTCACACCTTACAAGTCACTCAGGATTTTTGGCCTTTTTCACAATGGGGCTTAGATCTCATCGGCGAGATTAACCCTCATTCGTCTCTTCGTCATCAATCCATCATCACTGCCACCGAGTATTTCACTAAATGGGTGGAAGCTATTCCTCTTATCTCCACAAAAGCCGATAAGATTGTCGACTTCATCAACACCCACATCATCTGTCATTTCAATGTACCTCACAAAATCATCACCGACAATGGCAAGTCCTTTAAAAGCAAGAGCATCCAAAAACTCTGCGATTCATTTGGCATCAAACTCAGCTTTTCTTCGCCTTACTACCCACAAGCAAATGGGCAGGCCGAGGCTTCTAACAAAATCTAAACTAAAATTCTCATGAAGGTGGTCAACGACACTGGAAGGGATTGGCACGTTCAAATACCCTTCACTTTGTGGGCCTACTGCACTAGCATCCGAACCTCTACGGGTGCTACCCATTTCTCTCTAGTGTACGGAACAGAGGCTGTCTTACCTCTTGAAGTACAGATCCCGTCTCTTTGCATTTCACTCCATGACATTCTTTCTAATGATGACTTTCGTCAAGATCGATTAGCTCAACTTGAGTTACTCGACGAGCATCGTCTTGCTGCCCTCAATCATCTCCATGTCTATCAAAATCGCATCAAACGTGCCTATAATAAAACTCTGCGAGAATGAGATTTCAATTCGGAGACCTCGTCCTCAAAGAGAACCAACATGTGACCAATATGGAACGGAGTAAACGAGGAAAATTTGCTCCTAATTGGCTTAGACCTTATATCATCACGCACAAGTATGGATCAGGGACTTGTCTATCTTCTCTTGAAGGCCGACCAGAACCTGAGCCCCTTAATGCTTTGCACCTACGACCATTCTACTGTTAGTCGAGTACTCATCCACTTATCATTTAACTTGAGCTCGTCCCTTGAGCAATCCTTATCTTTTTAATCCTCAATCCATTCCACCCTTTTTCCCTTAACAAAATCCTCTACAACCCTTTTATGACGTATGGATGCTTCGTCTTAATAAAAGGGAGCCCTTGATCTTCTATAAGTCTTGTCCATGACTCAATATTCTGTCAAAACTAAATCAAGATGTCAAAATATCCAAGGTCACAAAATCAAATCAAAAAGCAGACTGCTCCCTCGAAGGACAGCTATTCAAAATCTATTAAGCAAAGTATAGACCACTCCCTCGAAGGATGGCTATGACTAAATCTTGCTACAAACAGCACTTTCTCAGAATCTTTTCGCATCGATCAGCTTCACAAATGACCACCAAATAGATGACATCTTTATGTAGACTTCCCGCATTGATCATTCCACTCTCTCTCTAAATTTTTTAAAAAAAAAAAACGGGTCATGGACTTGACTTGTAGTTGTCTCAGGGTCTCCTATAAAAAGGGGCAAAGTTCTCCATACTCTAAAACGGGTTACCCTTTTCCTCTTATCATATCACCTACTCAAGGGACTTCGAGCTCACTTTAATGTCAAAAATGATTCGATTACCGTTCTAACATAACTATGGTCAATGATGCAACGCATGAATGGGGCTCTTCGTTCTAACAACCCCTATCTATGTTGTCATTTTGGTCCTTGTTAATGAAAGGGTGCTTATGCCTTTTACTTTCTGCCTATACTTTGGTCACATTCAAGAACATCATTTGTCAAAATAATTCAATCTGACTCTTTTCAAACCACTCACATAGCCTAATCATTTTGGTTTTCATAGACATCATACACATGGAAACTATCAACCACACAATTTATGTCAAGCATAAACCATTACTTGCTGAAACATAAATCGACCTGCCATTCATTTTTAGCAAACATCCATCACGAATATGGATAGTTGCTAGGGATGAAAAACCCCGACCAATGTTATAGCTTACACCATTTGTAAAAGGTTGTAGCATCATCTTCTTCTTATCATTTCAAGCATGTACCCTCAGACAAGTGGGAAATGCTATATCTTTATCATGACCAAAATTAACCGCTTTGATCTTTTTCCTCCCTTCTTAGGAGAACTACATTGGCATGAGGCCCTAACGACAGGGGCTATGTAGGCAGCACTCAGTTGACATGGGGTCTTCTGGGGTTAGCTCGGCCATTCTCTTCATCACTTTCTTCCATCTCCTTCTCTCGTCACCTGCCAATCACATCACAACCAATCACATATTTTCATAATCTTTAGCATAATCATTTTCATCATTTACATCATAATCATTAATCACAAACACATTATCATCATCACACACTTAAGCATTCACATCATATAATTCGCAAGTCATAACATAAAATATCACTATCACATAATCCTTATGCATCATCATCTAATCTAAAAGTCATGACCATTCTCATTATTAACAACGCATCATTATATTAAACGTCATCATTATAATCATTTACCATAACATTGTCATCATCACATTTAATCATCATAACATTATAATCATAAACATAATATCAAAACATGCATCATCATCATAATCAAACATGCTCATACATTAAACATTAAACAACATCCATAATACATCAATGATCCAAAACCATCATCATAGATATATCAAAATATTTTATAGAATGACATAATCTGTCTCTGTCTCTCTCTCTCAACAAAATATAATACATCTCGCATCAACGGCTCACAGGCCGGTATATACATCAAAAATAAAATCTCAAGGTCTGCCCTCAACGCTGTGGCTGTGGTGGTGGTGGCGGTAGTCGGGAAGATGCTGTATCCTCTCCCCCCTTTGATCTATGCCGTCTGCGAGACCCAAAAGCTGTCACTCGAGACATAGACCTCTGTCGGCTCTACTCTACCCGCATCTCTGAATATCGTTGTATCTGAGGGAACCCCCTAATGGCCCTCTCATAATAAGCGATCTCATCCAGTGCATCACTGTACCTAACTAGAGATACAGTCTGTGGTGGACCCATCTGTCCTGCTGCCATGCCCTGTAATGACCCCTGTGGCTGTGGCTGACTTAGCTGCACTGATGCCGACGGTCTTGCCCCCTATGAAAATGCCAGCTACTATGAAAGCTGCTGCATCGAACCCTGACCTCTCAAAACCTGTCCTGCCGCTGCCTGTGCCTGGGCTACGGTGAGTTGTCCCTATAACAGTGTGACCTGATCTGTCAACACTGTCACTCGACTAGTCATCTCTGTCAGCTGCCCTATAACCCCCGCTAGTTGTCCCTACAAAACTGTGACCTGGGCCTATGCCGCATCTCTCTCCTACCGTGCAGTGTCCCTCTCCTCGCGGGTTGTATCTCGCTCCCTGGTAATGGCCTGTAGATCCAGTTGGAGACCCACCTGTATGCCTGTGTACTGCCCTTCCCACCACGCCGTGTAGGCCTCTATACAACTTGGGTTAGCCACCCCAGGTCTTGTCGGCAACTCCTCAAAATCTGGCTCCTCTGTCTCCTCTGGCAGTGGGAGCGGCGCCTCTATATCATCCCGCCTGTATTGTGAGAACGTGGGAGGTACATCCTGTAACAGCCCGTACTGGTGCCGCACTCTCTCTACTAAGATCCTCTCAAGCTCACCAGCTCACCTACCTTTGACCCATCACATGCTCTGAGTCTCGACCATCTACTTGCCTTGGTCTCTGAACGCTGGATACACCAAGTATGGTCTCCAGATGATATCTACTAGAATCAGGGCCTCCAATACCCCTCGGTAGTGATCAATATCCCTGACCACTCTGTCCACCTGCGTCTGCGCCATCACCTCACGCCATCACCTGAATTTGACCTTGAAACTAGCCTGGAATGCCACTGGGAGGCCGAGAGGTCGGGTAACCACAATATGCTCGTATGCCCAACAGTGTAGAAGGTGGCCTACACAAAGACTGTACCGTCGCCGTCGACTGATGCCCCATAGCTCTCTGTATATCTGGGCCAAAAAGATGGGCACCCAAGCAAACACTGTCTGCTTCTCCAGCATGTCCATCAAAACCCCAGTCATGGCCACCGAGAACCTACCTCCCTCCGCATTCGACAACGCATAAACTGTGATGCCGATCATCATCAGAACCACCAGCCGATGTGCACCCTCATCCACTGTGTACAAAGGATCATAAGCAAAATTGGCTGAATGGTAGCTCGTCTTCATGACGTGCTCCCCAAACAGCATAACCATATGTATGTCGTGCGCCTCTCTCGAGCACGCATACAGGTCTGCTCTATGTACTGGCAGCCACAAAATCTGGTACACGTCCTCCACCGTGACCGTCATCTCACCTGTGGGCAGGTGGAAGGTGTTGGTGGCATGGTCCCACTGCTCGATCAATGCCACCATGAGGCTCACATCCCTCGCCACTCTGCAATAGCGTCTCAAACCGCCTAGCCCCACTGCGCTCATCTACACCCACTCCTCGACTGTCATGCCTCCGCGCATTCACGTCAGCAAGGTTGAGAGGCGATCCCACAGCATCAGAGTCTGCATCACCTGCATCCATCCACAGACAATCTCATGTTAAAATTGTTCTTACTCTTCCTATTTTACCAACCATTCTGACCATCTATGCCTAACTCGACACTCGAGAAGCCCTTGGCGTAGCTTTGACCTTTCGACTTGACCATTTTTCACCACCCTTTCTGACCAGGCAGCCACTGACATCGGTTAGCATGCCGATGACGGCACTCACATAACCGACGTCAGTCATCTCATGACCGATGTCAGCAAGTGAGTGACCGATGCCGGTCACTGGTCAGCCGGCGTCGGTAGAAACGCCAATGTCGACGACAGGTTCGGCCCTAAAGCTGAACGAGGCGAGCCCTAGAAATTAGGGCTTCCCCTCTAAACCCCCCTACACCCTCCTAAACCCTCCTAAATCACTCCTAACCTATCCTAGACCCTTTACCCACCTTCCTAGCTACCCTCCCCCCTTAATTTCTACTTAACTAAACCAAACCTTTCAAAAACCAAATCCAAAACAAAATCAATCAAATAGGGTTCAGAGACCCTCCTACCTCATCTCGGCATCATCGGCGTGGTGGCACAATGGGTGCCACTGGTGGTGGACCTCTCGCGGGTCCTCTACTCCCCTCTACCATCTCTTTTGTGCCAATGACTCTGCACACTCCTACTGGCCCACACACGTCCCTATAGTGTCCAATCGACCCCCTCTCTTCATGAATGTTTCTCTGCCACCTCGCACCACTCCTCGGTCAGCTCTGGGTCACTTTCACTCAATCAACTCCAGAGCTCTTTTTTCTCTCAGTCAACAAGTAACAAATGACTTTTGGTGGGCTGCCAATCCGATTTTATTGGATTTGGCAGGCCGCTGACGTCGGCATCTGTGTGCCCTAATCCACCGACGTTGGCTAAAATCTGTCGATGTCGGCCGATTTTGGAGACCGATGTCGGTTTATCTTACCGACGTCGGCGATATTCTAACTTCTTTTTTTCTTTGTTGCCCCAAAATCATGCCCCCAATCAGTCAGTCCTCCAGACCACTTAATTTTGGCCCCCTGGGGCACAATTGAGATCACTTTTGCTTCCATCCATCGACCACCAGACCTTAGAGATCGTGACCATCTCCTCTAACCGCGACTACTTCCAACGTTATTTTGCCTTGGTTGTTTTTGCATATATGCTACCTCATGATTGGTTAGCAAAATTGTGTGCACACTTTTGACCTTCACAAGTATAGGATCGCAAGCCAGTTGATCCGCACTACTTGTGACATTTTTGTGTTTTCAGGAGCACTTCTTAAGCCCAAGATACCTGAAACACGATGACCATTGGAGCTTCAGCTTATATTGAATAACCCAATCAGCAAATGACTAAATGTTGGGGCCCAGCTATTTCAATTTTGGCACTCCTTGACCCTCGACCTGTGACAATTTGACCTGACCATCCTCGTGAAGTGGTGTACACACAATCACAACTTTTGCAGCATTCTCACTTTATCTTCCCCCTTTTCATCCACTCTCTGTCAAATCAGCACCTGATTCTAGGTTCCCTTCTCTCGTCTACTGCTTTGAGGGGGGATACCTCATCCATAATCGACGCAACCAACCCTCGCCTATTTTTGTCTTACAGTTCACTTAAACAACCAACAAGACGAAATCAAACCTTATCCCATACCTGGGGCAACTGACTCCTGTTTTTGTCTTGCAGTTCGTTTAGAGCAACCAACAAGACAAAAAGGGGCAAATGTAAACACCTAAATAGTGTCTAAACCTTGGTCACCTTCCCCCTTGGTCCATTCCTAACCCATTCCTAAAACATGCAATTACTAATTTAAAATAATAAACTTATTTTGAATTAACCTCCCTCCTTGGACACATCACCCATGACACCTCACCTAGGACACCTCGCCTTGGACTAATTCCCATCCTATGACTCACCCAAGACCTATTCTTACTTCTCTCTAACCGCCTAACAAACTCTCATGCGTATTAAGCCCAACCTTCGACATTCTCCAACGGATAGTGCACTTGGCGGATGAAAAATGGGCTTGGTGGCTCTTTTTGCCCATTTTAAACCCGCCGACGTCGGTCAAATGTTGGTCGACACCGGCGGAATCACCGACATTAGTTATACTTAACCAACTTTTTTGATCCTTTGACGATCCCAATCACAATCGGCTAATTTCTAAAGCAAATCACGAATCCTTCAATCTTCAGTCATCCGTCAATCTGCCAAATCTCTCAGTCAAGCCTCTTACTCTCTCCCTCAGGCGCATCAATAGCTTCAGGGTTCTCCATCAGCAACAGGTTCTCCTCACAGGCTACATCAATAGTGGGTACGGGAATCATCAGTAGCACACCTTCAACAAGGTACAGGTAAGTATATTTTCTATGTTTTCTAGTCATTTGCTTCTAAGTATTATGAATTAGATTCAGCACTCCCTCTCCCCAAACCAGACTGTTAACCAAGCCAGACCCGAATCTTTACTTCTCCATCTCCCTATTGCCTCTGTCCTCTGTCAGACCATACACTCTGTCCATTCAACCAGACTCTCAGACCCAAACCCCAGACCATTCAACCAAGCCCAAAACTTTATCTCAAGACCACTCAAATAAATCCAGACCCTGACCAGACCCTGTCCACAGACCACAGACCTACCCAGAGCTCGTCCAAAGACCTTTGCCTCTATCGATGCCGGTCACTACCCAAACCGACGTCGACAGATTAACCGACGTCGGCACCTTGACCAACTGACGCCGGTAGGACCACCGACGCCGGCGACTGTGACCAGTTCGACAGCTTCTTTCAAGTAAGCTTTTGCTTCCCTTTTTCATTCCATTTTTTATCATTTCAATTCTTTATCATTCTGTTGTTTATCAGACACTTCTTTTTATTGACTAGTGGGTTTATATCCCTTAAGGAAGTTTTCATACTTCTGGGATCAAGCTTTCGCTTGGCAACCCACCATCTGTCCATTTAACGCCTTATTTTGTTCAAGTTTCTTTTCTTTACAGGTGTCATTCCTCCATAGCCAAAGAGGAGTACTAACAGCGTCTAGATTACGGTGCCCAGACTATATCCATGTACATACAAGCCTTGACCATTCCTTCTTAAGTTTCTCATTTTTCTCTCCTTTGAATCTGAAAGCAAAATTTGAATAGAAACAGTTGATAAGAAAATTTCTCTAGAAGGCTATGTTGCAAATCAGGATAAGCTCAAGGAGATCAAGTAGGTAACATGGATGCAGAAGATAAGAAGGGTTAAACTATAGATTGGAGGCCTAAGGAAGTAAAGAATAAGGAGAGTAACCATGTTGATTTGAAGAGTCTTGATGGATTTTTTGATAATATGGAAAAAGATTAGAAATAAAAGAGAGTCAAGATTTTATATTGACAACATTTATTGACAAATCTAAAGAAAATAATGAAGTCAAGGATTCAATTAAATTCAAGTAGGATTGCAAATCAGAGAAAGATATGGAGATATGGGAGTCTCTTGATTTTTGGGACTTTTAGTGTCTCTATGTCAAGGGGGTGTCTCTATCTAAGCTTCAAGGAGAAACTTGTCAGTCAAAGGAAGCTCGGTGGTTGTTAGATATTGTTTAGTGAGAAGATATGAAAACAAGGTATGTTTGTACATTCTTTTTATATATCTATCTGTTGGAGAAAAGAAGTTTATGAAAAATCTCAGTGGTCCTATCTTGATAAGGAGTTATCATGTTGGTCATGGTTTGGATGCTTTGATATAAAGTTTTTGAAGACTTGTTGAAGATGTCATATTCCTAATGAAGCATGTAGTTAGGAGGAGATTTTTAATTGGTCAGGTCCTAGGATCAGAGGACCAATTAGTTGAATCTGAGTAAGAAGGTTTGGGGAAGCAAGTTTGTGTGCTCAAGATTAAAATGCCAATCAAAGAAGGTCTTTGGTTAAGGGGGAGCAACAAGGTCGTTAGTTTGCTCTAGATGTTTGTGAAGGAACTGTAGTATAGGATCAGTATGGATGGTTCCAGATGGAATAATAAATTTGATACAATGTCTATAATTTTTTAGTGCTTAGAAAGGTCTATGCATTTCTTTATAATGGGTATCTCTAGGTGTGCAATAAGTTCAAAGGTGTGCATTAACTAGGAGGTTTATTAACCTTGTTTGTTTTTAAGATTATAGGGTTTTGGGTTATGTTATAAAAGTGGTATACCTTGTGAATTTAAGTATTTGGCATATTACTATGTTTAATGGTCCAAATGGGTGGTAAAATCAAGCTTCACAAAGATTTGAAGGTTTTTGGTTCTCAAGTTATTCAAGTTTTTGTCAATATGGAAGACTAATTGACTAGTAGGTTTGTGAAAGAAGTATGTTGCAGAGGATGAGCTTGTTTTTTATAATTGGTGTCCCTTAGGGGGCATATGAGAGTGATATAGATATAAATTCTTAGGTCTTGAAGATGTGTCTACTAAAAATTGTGGGCTCTGCAAGGATCAGGTAGGGCTACAAGGAGGCTAGACAGGCCTAGTTTGAAGAAGAGTGTCTTTTGCTTAGTTTATACAAAAGAGAAAGGTATGAGTATTTAAAGGTATGTTTTTAGGTTGGTTAAATGCATGTTTCATATTTTTTATAGTGCAGATATAGTGTTGGTGGTCATAGAAGTGTCTTGAGAAAGAAAGCTAATAAACCTGCATGGCGGTTCTTCATGGTGTGTGGAGATCTAAAGATATTCAAAAGGTGAAATTTCTCAAAGATATTATGGGGAGTCTCTCTCAAATGTTTCTTGGTGATTTATATCATATTTTTGTGTTTTTTGTGTGTTATTTATTCATTGGGTCTTGTGCTTGATTGAAGAGAGTGTTGACATGGAGCAAGAGGATGTTGTCAAGGCAATTTGAAGTAGGCTCAAACTAAGGGGGAGTTTTTATCATGTTTATAAGATGTTCCTTTCATATTTGATAGTATTTTTAGGTCTTTAATATTATTTGGTGCCCATTTTGTCATTGTGTCAAAGGGGGAGAAATTTCTTATTGTGGGAGTGCTTGAAGAGAGAGAAGGTGATATGTATATTTCTATATATGCTGTTTGTTGACATCAATGACAAAAGGGGAGATTGTTGGAGATTTTTCAGTGCTATCATGGAGGTTTCCTAGTAAGTGGATGAAGTGATTTGATATCCCAAGTAAAAATTACAAAGTGTGCAATGTGCTTGTTCTAGTGTCTTTTATGTTGGCTTGGTTGATCTTCAGTATTGTCATGTTTAGAGATGTTTAAGGATGAGTATGGTGATTAGAGCATGTGTCATAGGTCCCTAAGATGTTTTATATACTTAGATATCTTATGTACATAAGTGGAATTCATCTGGTAGTCCATAATTTTCATTTAGAAATTTTAGGTCTAGTGGCAAAAAATCTAAGTAGCCAGTTTGATGACGTTACCATTGCCACATGGGAATGATTCAAGGGGACTTAGTTATATGGTTGTGATCAAATTAGACCCTAATTATTATATACCAGATATCAAGTCATGCATCAAAGTGTGGTCAAATATATGAGGGCATAAATTTGTCTTCTCAGTTAGAATTCATTGTTTTTCCATAGCCAAATTTGCATTGTGGCCAGAAAGAAGTGAGTAAGTATGTTGATGAGGTCAACATTCACACACATGGAGGTATCAGGACAAAATTATCATATGGATTTGTTCATTTTTATGATTAGTTTGTTTTCACTAATTTTTAGATCATATAATTTAGCACATCAAAATATATGCATATACAAAGTTGGGCTCCTAGGCAGTTTGATTGTATTTTC
Organism: Torreya grandis; assembly: GCA_037957365.1. Taxonomy (NCBI): domain Eukaryota; kingdom Viridiplantae; phylum Streptophyta; class Pinopsida; order Cupressales; family Taxaceae; genus Torreya; species Torreya grandis. Next base: position 2,736,690 of record JARHVA010000799.1, read on the forward strand.
CTATACTTATCTAATTTTGCAATGAGGCAGAAAGAGCCAAGTGATAATTTTTATTGTGTTATATATTTCACATGTGAAGGTGTCAAGAAAATTTGACCATATAGGTTTGTTTAGTTTTGAGCATAGATGATTTATGTTAAATTTAAGATCATGCCCTGAAGCATGACAAAAGTTATGTAAGAGCAAAGTTGGTCTCCTAGACATATTTTGAAATAGTTGGCTTTGTGATAGAAGTTTTTGAGAAGGCACTTTATTGTCGTTATATCTCACATGCACAAGGCTTTCAAGATTAATGTGTCACATAGTTAGATTCTCCTATGTGAGGAGATCATCTAATCCAAATTTGAGATCTTGCATTGAAGCACAGAAGAAGTTATTAAGGATAAAAATGGATACTCAGGGATATTGAAAGGATCCCCATACTTAGTCATTTTTTTAAGTTGAAAGTCCTCTTGTTTTAACAAAACTAATTTGAGTGTCTTGACTTTGATAAAGAGTTCCTTTACCTTGGTTTTTCTTTCATTCTTCCCTCCACCCATTTCATTCTTCCCCTTGATAGGCCATTGTGATTCTAAATTTGTTTTTCCTTCTTCTATAATTCTCTCTTCTTCACATCTTACAACATGTTAGCACTACTTTGTTTCAGTTTTATCTAGTTTTAGAGCAAAACATCATGTTTGAGTAACTAGGATTCTTTTCTTTCCACAATTTCTCTACATTTCTAGACATGTTTTGCTTTCTTTTTACCATTTGTTATTTTTGTACTACCCTATTCTATGGACACTTGAGTCTATTTCTATTTTCATGTATTTTCCCATTGTTGAGTGAGGTTGGCTTGTTAATTCTCACTCACCAATGTTGTATTCTCTTTTCTACACCTTTTTCCATTGATGATTGAGTAAAGATTGTTATTGCTCATTCATTAATGTTGTTTTACCATTTTTGATTGACCATCTTTGTTTAAGTAAAGATTTTTATTGCTTCCTAATTTGAGTGTCTTGACTTCAATAAAGAGTTCCTCTATCTTGGTTTTTCCTTCATTCCCCCCTCCACTCATTTCATTCCTCCCCTTGACAGGCTAGTGTGATTGTAAATCTATTTTCCCTTCTTCTATAATTCCCTCTTATTCACATCTTACAACATGCTAGCACTACTTTGTTTCAATTTTATCTACCCTTAGAACAAAATAACATGTTTGAGTAGCTAGGATTCTTTTCTTTCCACAATTGTTCTACATTTCTAGACATTCTTTACTTTCTTTTTACCATTTGTTATTGTTGTACTACCCCTTTTTGCAGACACCTAAGTTCATTTATAATTTCATGTACTTTTTCCATTGTTAATTGATGTTGGCTTGTTACTTCTCACTCACCAATGTTGTTTTCCCTTTTATATACCTTTTTCCATTGATGATTGAGTAAGGATTGTTACTACTCATTTATTAATATTATTTTACCATTTTTTCTTGACCATCTTTGTTTAAGGATTCTTACTAATTTCACATTGATGTTTGATTACCATTTTAGACATGTATTCTTGGTTTGACTTGGTGAGTTTGCATTTTCTACTTAAGGTTTACTTGTTTGAGTTTTTCGATCTTTCATAGCCTTAAATTTTTGGTTGCCTGATTTACTCTAACTTTTGACTTGGTCATTTGGCCTAACATAGCATTGGTCACCCCATATTACTAAATTTCTAAGTACATCTCATCTACATAGCATCAATTATCTTGGTTTTCCTGTATTTGTTTGATTTTGCTCTTTAGTTTTGTATCATTGGGTTTGTTAAAAGTAGTCTCTACGCCCTCCATGATCAAAACTACAAACACAACATACAACCATCCAACAATAAAGGTAAGTCAAGGTATGCATACATTTAATTTTTCATTTATTTCCATTTTAGTCATTTACTTTCAGTTATTTTATGCTTTAAAATACTATGAGTTTTTTTTTAGCTTTAGCTTTGTGTGTTGTTATGTTCTTTCTCAAAGCACCATCCCCTATTTCACTTGAGTGATATATGATGATCTTCGAGTGGGACATATGTATACACATAATATTATCAAACTTTATCAATTACTAATATTTTTTATCTTGCAGAAACCCATCGAGTCTTAATCTCTCTGAGTACATGCCTTAAGGGATGCATTGAGATAGGGGTGGGCAAACCATTGGTGCTTAACAATATTGTTGTCCTTTATTGTCACTTGTTATTAATCCAACCATCTCCTATAGACATTCCCCTAAACTTTGTCTCATATTTTGCACCTTCCCCTAGTCATTTACCACATTCATTAGCCCTTCCCTAATCTAAAACCCTTATTGATTGTTTACATCACATTGTTGACCCCACCAACCTTGTATTCTAATTGATAAAAATTATTAGAGTCTAGGTTGGCCCCTGGTTGACCTAGTCTATAACTTAATTTGTTTTGGTCAATAACGATACTAGGTCAATTGGGTCGACCTTGTCAGCCTAAAATTTTAAAAAGAATTAGGGTTAGATCCACCTATATAAACACATCCATTTTTCTATTTTTAGAGAGACAACAAGAGTTAATTATTCATTTGTGCTTCTTTACAATTTGCTCTTCTACCATTCCACTTGAGGAGTCTTAGCTTAGGCTTTCTACTTGGAGAAGAATATTGTCTTATGGATAAGTCTTGGATGCTTTGGTTTTTCTTAGTGATCCTTACAAACCACAACAACCTATTGTGAAGCACCTTTGGGTAAGGAAGAGATTGTGTCTAGATGGGTTCATCTTCAAGGTAAGTATCTCTAACTTTGCTCCTCTCTTTAGTAGATAGAAGTAGTATAAGTAATGGATTTTGAATACATTGCTCTCTACATGCATTAGGGTTTTAACTATACATAGCTTAATTAGGATTCTCTTATGTATGTTTAATTTTATGTTTAGTAACCCCCACTTTGTGCAACAAGCTTTGGTGAGCACTAGATTAGACTTTTGATTTACTTATTATTAACTTAGTGAATATGAAAATGTAGGACCTAGTTAGTGTTATTGCATAGTTTTGCTTGACTAAAAGCTTTGAAACTCTCCCTAATGAATTGTTATGGTAAGAGATCCCTTGGCAAGGTCTAGAAGATCAATCTTGATCATGACCCCAAATATCTAATGTATTCACAATCGAAAGTATAAGTAGGATTTATCTTCTCTGAGCTATGATTGATTTATCTACCTTAGAACAAAACATGTTTGAGTAACTAGGATTCTTTTCTTTCCATAATTTCTCTACATTTATAGACATGCTTTGATTTATTTTTACCATTTATTATTGTTGTACTACCCATTTTTGCAGACACCAGAGTCTAGTTCTACTTTCATGTACTTTTTACATTATTGAGTGAGGTTGGCTTGTTACTTGTCACTCACCAATGTTGTTTTCCCTTTTCTACACCTTTTTTCATTGATGATTGAATAAGAATTGTTACTGCTCATTCATTAATGTTGTTTTCTCATTTTTGTTTGACCATCTTTGTTTAAGGATTATTATTTCTTTCACATTGATGTTTGATTACAATTTTAGACATGTATTATTAGTTTGACTTGGTGAGTTTGTCTTTTCTACTTAAGGTTTACTTGTTTGAGTTTTTTGGTCTTTAGTATCCTTGGATTTTTGGTTACTCGGTTTACTCTAACTTTTGACTTGGTCATTTGATCTAACATATCACTTATCACCTCAGCTTATAAAATTTCCAAGGACATCTCGTCCACATAGCATCAGTTATCTTGACTTTCCTGCATTTGTTTCTTTTTTCTCTTTAGTTTTATATCCTTGGGTTTGTCAAAAGTAGTCTTTGTGTCCTCCATGATCAAAACTATAAATACAACAAAAAATCATCCAATGATAAAGTTAATTCAAAGTACACATATATTTATTTTTTTAGTTATTTCCATTTCAGTTATTTTAGCTTCAGTGTTGTGTGTTATGTTCTTTTTCGACGCACCACCCCCTGTTGCACCTGAGTGACACATGATGAAATTTGAGTGGGGCATATGTATACACATAATATTTTCAAACTTTATCAATTTTTGATGCTTTTTATCTTTTAGGAACCTATTGAGTAGCAATCTCTCTAAGTGAACGACAAAAGGGCTACACTGGAAAAGGGGTGGGCAAACCTTTGGTGTTTTAAAAAATTATTATTCCTTATTTCCACTTGTTATCAATCCAACCAATTTTTAAAAACATTCTCTTAAGCTTTTCCTCCTATTTTTCACCTTCCCCTAGTCATTTGCCACATTCATTACCACTTCCCTAATCTAAAACCATTTTTGATAGTTTACGTTACATTGTCGGCCCCATCGACCTTGTATTCTAATTGATAAAACTTATTAGGGTCTAGGTAAGTGCTTAGCCAACCTAGTCTGTGACCTAATTTATTTTTGTCAATAACAATACTAGGTTGATTGGGTTGACCCTATCGATCTAAACTTTCCAAAAGGATTATAGTTAGATCCACCTATATAAACACATCCATTTAACCATTATTAGAGAGACAACAAGAGTTAATTATTTATTTGCACTTCTTTACAATATGTTCTTCAGCCATTCTACTTGAGGAATTTTAGCTTAGGGTTTCTACTTGAATAAGAATCTTGTCTTATGGAGAAGTCTTGGATGCTTTGGTCTTTCTTAGTGATCCTTACAAACCACAACAACCTCTTGTGAAGCACCTTTGGCCAAGAGAGAAATTGAGTCTCGATGGGTTCATCTTCAAGCTAAGTATCTCTAACTTTGCTCCTCTCTTTAGCAGATAGAAGTAGTATAAGTAATGGGTTTTGAATACATTCCTCTCTCCATGTATTAAGTTTTTACCTATACATAGTTTAATTAGGATTCTCTTATGCATGTTTACTTTTATGTTTACTAACCCCCACTTTATTCCACAAGATTTGGTGAGCACTAGATTAGACTTTTGATTTACTTATTATTAGTTTAGTGAATATAAAAACATAGGACCTAGTTAGGGTTATCGTGTAGTTTTGCTTGACTGAAGGCTTCAGAACCCTCCCTAGTGATATTATTGTAGTAAGAGATCCCTTGGCTAGGTCTAGTGGATCCATCTTGGTCATGACCCCAAATATCTAATGTATCTACAATCAAAAGTGTAAGTAGGATTTATCTTCTCCAAGCTAAGATTGATTTATAAATCTATTGCAATTTTCCATTGCATACAATTATTACTCATTAAATTGCATGTTTATATGATGTTTATGTGCTTGTCGATTCTTGTTTTAAATTGGATATTATTGGTGCATTCATTGAATTTTGGTGGTCCCCAAACCTTCTCTTGACACCCTTCAATTATCATTTTTCTCCCCCATGTTTTATCACATCTACCCTCCTCTAGACATGTTTGGAGTGTAACTGTATGATTCTTGCAAGGTTCATTTGAGCCCTTATGCCTATTGCCCTGTGTAATGCTTATACCACATTTTATAAAATTTTAACTATTTGATATCAGTTTATATGTCAATATGTACCTAATTTGAATTCAAGTAATCTATAAATGAATAATCATCCTAACACATTTAGGCATATATGATCAATCTAAGGCATTTAAGAAGATTCAAGTGAAAGCTAGAGAAGTCATTTTATTGTTCACATAAATCTATTAAGAATTTAAAAACATTAAGAGAAATTAAGCAATTACTAAAGCATTCATTGAATTATTTAAGTTCATGCGAGTGACACAATGAATTATTACAATTATTGGAGTGTTGTTTTCAATATTGTACAATTGTTTAGGTCCTTGATAAGAATCAAGAGTAACATAAAGTCCACAAAACACTTTGTTTCCCTACAATTTTCAAATCTAGTTGCCTAATTAGTACATAGAATTTTTTTTTCCAACAATGTGAGTGAACACATGAAAAACTAAGATAATTTTGAAGCCCCAAATCAAACAAACATAATTGTTGGAACAAATTTTGCCTTGTGTAGAACTTGAGGATCTAAACATCATCAAGATTGGAACTTGATGATTTGTACACCATTTTTTTATCATTGCAAAATTTATAAATCGTCTTCTAGTCACTTGTATATACTATTTTTTATCATTAGATTATGATAATTATCCCCTGATCTCACAATATTCAGGATAGATTCCTAAACCTCGTCTCTTTTATTTTTCTTTTAATGAAATTAAAATATTAGATTTTATTTAATATTTAAGATATATTTAAAATCAAGTTATAATTAAAATCTATTATCCAAAATCATAATAAAGACGTAAAATAAAATTAACGTAAACACCATAAATATATTATTAGTCCCGAAGGGATAATTATAGTCTTTAATTCTGTTTAAATTTTGAGTAAACTAGGCATCATTCACCAATCAAAATTCATTATTATTTTTATTATAATATTTAAAAACTTCTAATAGTTAAGTTGCACATTTGTTAACAAAAAACATTAAAAAAATCATTTAACAATTCTTTTATTAGTGGAAATCACTAAGATGTTATTAACAGGTAAATTGTTGATGTCATGAAGAATAACAATAGTAATTATTATTGCATGATGGCTGTTAAAATCTCTCAACAAATTACACAACAAATGAATGCTATGGTGAGAGGCGTAGAAGCCAATGAACAACCATTTGTTTGGGCTATCAAAGTGCCTCCAAGGATCGAACTTGTGACCTCAGACTCCACGGTTCTCACTTGCAGATATCTTCTCAAGGGTTTTTAGGAGTAGAGAAAGAAAAGAGGGTTGGTCATATGGGTTTGGGCGCTGCAGATCCTGATTCTTTCCCATCCATTCGTGGGTGGCTTGCGAGCCATTGCAGATGGAACTCTACGCTTGAAAGCGGAAACATAAGAGTACCGTTAATTGCATGGCTGATGTATGGGGATCGATCCATCAATTCAAAGTTGATTGTGAATCTTGGTGTGGGTATTCAATTTTGCCAATACAGAGATGCTATTCCAAACCTAGAAAGAGTGAAGGAGGTTATAAGGTTGGTGTTAATTGAAGAAAAGTGCAATGAAATGAGAAAGAATGCAGAGCAAATGAAGGATAAGGCAAGAAATATATAAAAAATGGAGGACCTTCTAGAGCAGACTTGCAAGCCTGAAAGATCCCAAACTAAATTTGAATGCAACTTCTTTTCAAAAACTGATTTCAACTACTTGCAGGGATTCAATCAAATGGAAAATGATATAAATCTGAATGTAATTGATAATATAGTCCAAATATCATAAAATATTACAGATGTGGTCTCAAAACCAAATTATTACAGCAAACTAACAAACTGGAAAAAAAACCTGGATCTGTGCGGCTCGGGCTGCTGTGTCCAAAAAACACAGTCGCCGACGTCGGTCGATATACTGCCGGCATCGGCTGTCTGGTGGCAATCTCTGCCTGTTGGTGACTTTGCCTGTGACTGCCTGACTGCCGATGTCAGCGTCTGTAATACCTTGCGGCTTGCAACTGTGTACTATGCCCTTCCCTTTTCTGAATCTACTGGTACGGCTTGGTGTTGATCTGTACGGATTCCGTACCAAACCTGATATGAAGATATAAATATATAAATTTTAAATCAAATCTAATGAATAAATACCTGGAAACCTCTGCATACGCTGAACCCCTGATATACTCAGTGAATGGCCTCTGAAGCTCCAGATCTAATCAATATGCACAATCTGAATTTCGTCACGAATCCACTCCTGAAAAGTGTTGGGTTTTCGTCCAACTCTTCTGCAATCTACTGAATGTTTGTATCCTCAGAGATTTCAGCTGAATCACAGATTCAAGCTTCACAATACTCAGAATAATTTTTGCAACAGAAGATATATCCAAATGCTTTGCCTTCCCCTTCTTTTAAAGGCTTCCAGGAAACTTCTAGAAGAAGTCAACTTTATTTCCATAATAATTAAATTAATTAATTAAACCATTTTAATAGAAAATTGGGGACATTACAGTCCTCCCTTCGTGGAGATTGCTTGTCCTCAAGCAATTCGCTTCTGATACTCAACACTAACTTCCTGGATTCCATATTATTCTCAAAAACTTGCAAACTCTTCTATCAGAAACACCATGCTGGAAAATATCTGTGACTACATTCTCCTTATTTATCCTAGAGAGTAGTGTGATAATCCTCAATATGTAATTAGCAAATTCACCATCACATACCTTAGACTTAGAAAAAGGCCGCTGCGCTACTCTGATTATCAAACTCTCACAATTCCCATAAGGATGTTGACTTATAATTGGAAAGGAAAATGCCCTGCAACAAATAGAATTATTTACCACATCAGCTATAAAATGAGACTCCATCCTGTGAGATGACCCCTCCTTAGGTCCTCCATCTTGTGCTGCCTTCAAGATAATCTTCCTTCCCCCAGAAAGGAATTCTAACTGCATACGGTGGTGATCAATAATGTAGTGCCCAATACCCTGTAACCACTGCATGCCCAAGACCACATCATAATCTTCTAAAGGAAACACATAAAAATCATCGGTTAGAGTGTAATCCCCCATCTGAATGCTAAGCTGTGGAATCCATTTGGTACAACCCAAAACTGCACCATCTGCCACTTTTACCCCAAAACCATCAAACTTCTCATACTGTAATCCATGCCTTCCCACTAACTTCTGGTCAATGAAGTTATGTGTAGCACCTGTATCTACCAAGCTCACGACCCACTTACCCTTAAGTGTACCTTTCAACCGAAAGGCATGAAAGTTAGGATAACTGGAGAGGGTAGCCATAATTGCTTTGGCTGATGCCAAAGGCTCTGGGGTGTCTAACTCCAACTGTGTCTGAACCTGCTCAATATTATCCTCAATGTCCGTATCAGGAACCTCCTCATCTCCACACTCAGAAGTTACCTCAATCAAATGAACCTTTCCTTTACCCATGCAACGGTGTCCTGGTTCCCACAGATCTTTGCAGGAAAAACATAACTTTTTCCTCCTCAAGTCATTCCTAGTCTCCTGATTCATCCAAGGATTTATAGAGGATGACCCTTCTTTATTTTGTGGTGCGTTGGCCTTCTGTATAGGCCGAGAGTCTGTGGCTATTTTCTTATCACCCTGATAAGAAGTGGGAACAGTATCCAGTCTCAATGTCACATCAATGGCATCCTTAAGAGTGGCTAGTTGGAAAGCACGTACCAGTCCCTTAAGTCTATCCTGTAATCTTTCAATAAATAACATCACACTCCGTCTCTGAGGCATATCAGGTACCATAACCGCAATACACTGAAACTCATTAATATAAGTTTCTACGTGACCACTCTGTCTAAGATGAGCCAACTCCCTGTAGTAAAGTTCTGTATCCTTACGGTCAAACCATGCAATAAGTCGCTCAGTGAACTCAGCATAGGAGTGAACTAAAGCATGATCCTGGGTGACCAATCCATGGTGCCACCAATCATATGCAATCCCCTCTAAGTGTAACACTGCAAACTGAATGGCCTCACGCTCAGGCATGGGCCTCATAGAAAGATATATGTCCAGCTTGTGGACCTAAGCTCTTGCACTAGTCTCTCCAGAGCCATTATATGGAGCCAATGTAATCTTCCCCGTAGCTCTATTGAGGTCATGATTATGCTGCTGCTGTGGTGGTCTATTACCTTGATCTCCCCTAAATTTGGCTGTGTCTCTATGTTGTGCACAATACTGGGGAAAAGGAAAAACCTCCCTAACCTCTGGGGGTAAAGCTCTCCACTCTGCTGTCGCTGCCAAAACGGACTCTTGGAACCCAATCTCTGGTGGATCCACCTGTACTGGTTGTCCACCTGGTACAAACTGAGGCAGGAATGGTCTATTTGGGGTAGGTGTATGATGATGATTTCACCTAGAGGAATGACGGGAGCTCCCCACTGAAGAATGGGAATGGTGACTATGCTGACTGGACTGATGGGTATGATGACTGCCTGTCACTAAAACTGATCTATTCCTCCTACCTCTGTGTCTATCCACCTCTAAACGATCCATAATATCCTGTAATCGGTCTAGATCTTGAACAATTCTGGGCTGGGTAGTGATAAGGGTCCTCATCATCTCTCTTTCTACCTCATCCTGGTTTCTATGGGCATTCCTCTGTTCTTCGGCCATGATAGGTTCCTGTCCTAAACCCAACTCTCGCTCGTACTGAGCTCTACTACGTGTAAAATATCTATGGCTTCTATCAAATCTTCCAAGATGCATAGAAATAAAATATATTTACCCCAACAGGCTGGCAAGATGCATGGCTCTGATACCACTGAAAGATCCCAAACTAAATTTGAATGCAACTTCTTTTCAAAAACTGATTTCAACTACTTGCAGGGATTCAATCAAATGGACAATGATATAAATCTGAATGCAATTGATAATATAGTCCAGATATCATAAAATATTACAGATGTGGTCTCAAAACCAAATTATTACAACAAACTAACAAACTAGAAAAAAAAACCTGGATCTGTGCAGCTCGGGCTGCTGTGTCCAAAAAACACAGTCACCGACGTCGGTGATGATGCCGACGTCGGTCGATATACTACCGACGTCGACTGTCTGGCGGTGATCTCTGCCTGCTGGTGACTTTCCCTATGACTGCCTGACTGCCAATGTCGATCGTTGATCAGCCGATGTTGGTCTGTAGGCCGATGTCGGTCACTTAACTGCCAATGTTGGCCTCTGTAATACCTTGTGCCCTGTAACTGTGCACTGTGCCCTTCCCTTTTCTGAATCTACTGGTACGACCTGGTGCCGATCTGTACGGATTCTATACCAAACCTGATCTGAAGATATAAATATATAAATCTTAAATCAAATCTAATGAATAAATACCTGAAAACCTCTGCATACGCTGAACCCCTGATATACTCAGTGAATGGCCTCTGAAGCTCCAGATCTGATCAATATGCACAATCTGAATTCCGTCACGAATCCACCCCTGAAAAGTGCTGGGTTTTCGTCTAACTCTTCTCCAATCTACTGAAGGTTTGCATCCTCAGAGATTTCAGCTGAATCACAGATTCAAGCTTCACAATACTCAGAGTAATTTTTGCAACATAAGATATATCCAAATGCTTTGCCTTCCCCTTCTTTTAAAGGCTTCCAGGAAACTTCTAGAAGAAGTCAACTTTATTTCCATAATAATTAAATTAATTAATTAAACCATTTTAATAGAAAATTGGGGGCATTACAAAGCCTTTGTAAATGGAGTGCAGGAGCTCCATTCGAGACTGGTTAAAAAGAAGAAAGAGAGAGACACGTGTTGTTGATAATTTTGTATTGTGCCCTATTTTTTCAATTAATAGTTTTATATGGGAGATCATTTCCATCTTTCCAATCTCTCAAAGGATTTCGAAGAGGAGTGGGAGTCAAAAAGCGTGTCAAAAAAATTATTTTTTTATCTTTTTATTTTGGTTGAATAGGGGAACTTGCAACTTCATCTTCGTCTTTATTTTGGTACGATAAGATATTTTTCCAGCCAATTACATTATTGGAAATATATATTATAATAATTTTTTTTTTTAATTTAAAATTTAAATAATAATATATTTTTAAAATGTTATTAGAGAATTTTTTTCATTTTAATAGTAGAAATAAATGTAATGTATATATTTTCAAATTGTTAAAATTTGACATTTTTTTTTAAATAAGCATTCGTAAGTGAAGCTTCAATCCTAAATCTCCATTGTCCAACAATATTTATAATCAAATATATTACAATTACTATAGATTTACCTGTACACTCTATTCTACCCATATGTTCTATAGACACCAATACCAATACTTACTGCCACATCCACTCTCACATACCTCAACGAAATTTGAATTTTAATAGATTTAGACACATCCAAATAACCATACCAACTCACCTTCACTTCATTTACAAAATTTAACATTCCATCCTACAAATTTTGAATTTGATTATTGAAAATTTAATTCTCTAAAAACAATGGAGTTAATAAAAGCATCCATGTGAAAATTTTGAATTGATTATTGATTATGTTTGTTTTATCAAGAGAAATGTTTTATTTGAGTTTTGAGACTATTAATTATTTTATTAAAATGTTTTATTTGAGTTTTGAGACTCTATTAATTATTTTATTGAAATGTTTTATGTATAATAAGGGTGTCATGAACCAAGTTCTTGCTTGGTTAGTGTAGAATTAAAATTTATTCTAAGTATTTTGTAAATTTTTTTTTGACTTTGAATTTAACAATAATTTTTGTGGAGAGAGAATTTTGTACCCTGCTAGCTATATAATCGTATTATGTCATAGCACTAAATCATTTAGTAAACAATTTTTCCTTCATGGAGTAGTATTTTCGTGTGGAACAATTGACTTAGATAGCTCTTGTTTCAAGAGACCACCTTCTGATGAAGTCTCATTCATATTATAATCTGGAAAGATCATATCATATATTAAAAGGTGATTATGAAATTGTAGGCTATTACTACATGACTTCAGTCATGGAAATAAGGAGAAAGAGGATCTCCTTATAGAATACTTCTGGAAACACCCAAGAATCTATTAATCTATTAGGACTCCCACTGATAAGAACCGAAAAAGAGACCGAGGAAATACAACATTTGCAAAACATCTTAATTGAATAAATTTCCAATTTTTACTACTAAAAATGTACAAATCAAACAACAATTTGACTTCTTGTGAAGAATTGGACTCTAAAAAGCTTGCTAAAATTGAAATTAAAAGGAAACATCAAATTGAAGAATAGCAAGGCAGGGGATTTGAAATAAATTTCTGAATTTTCTCATACAAAATGCATTAATTAAACACCAAAATTTTGCTTTTGACTTAAAAACATACTAATTACAAAGAATTTGTAGAATTTCGATTGCAAAATGCTAGCTATAATAGAAAGATAAGGGAAAAAATGCAAATTCAAAAATGGCAAGGGAGGAATGTTATGAAGTAGACGAACTAAATAGAAATTTTAATAGTGCTTAAAGAATTTCTCAAGTAAAAAGATTGGCTAAATATGGAATGAGGTAGATGCATCAAAATCAATGAATATTATCATACAAATACACAAATTTTCAAATCAAGCAAATAACTTTTACAAAATCTCTCTAAAATTTTTCAAGTACTTCGGATAATTTGACAACTGAAGCTTTTCTAAATTTGAAAATAAATACTAACAAATCATTATTACTTTTGGCAAAGTCAAGACTCAACATTGTAATTTACGTAATTTTTAAAACATTAAGATAAATTTTACATATTATCATTGATATTACTACAAATGAATTCAACTACAAAAAGTGGGCTAAATTAGAAATTAAAAAAATTAGCAACAAATTCAAGAATGATGAGGACTTAGAAATTCCAAAACATTTGTAGTACAGAGGAATTAAATTTGTAATGAATTCAACGGAAATGGTAACATACAAATAAAATTTCTCGCCTCAGAATTTCTAGCTTTAAAATTGTTGGATTTGAGATTTAAAAAGGAGCACAATCAAGAGAAATGCTACGATATTGTCGATTTTCAACTTAACTCTGTCAAAAAATTCAAATGTAGGAGAATTTTGCTTCCCAAATATTTCGCGCAAAATTCAACATACAAACTCAATACCATCATTTTTACTAGAAATTAAGATTTTCAAGGTAAGAAGTGAGTAGATTTGTAATAGATTAGAGAAGCAAATTCAACATTTTAAATTTATCCACCTTTAGAATGGAAAAATCACAAGGAAATTTTCACGAATTTCCACAATGAAATATTTGTTATTTATGAAATTAAAAAAAACAATGTATTTAAGAATTCCAAAAACTATTCATGAGGGATCTTCAATTATTTGATTTAGATGAAATAAATTAAAATTAAAGTATATAATCATTAATAGTATAATTTGTTCATTTAGATGAAATGAATTAAAATTAATGTATATTTTAGTAAATCAAATCAATATTTTAGCAATCTCATTAAATTAAAAACAACAACAAAAGCCTATTACTAGGTAAATGAAACCTCAAAAGTAAATAATTCAGGGTTTAAACACAAATTTGGGTGCAGTACATGGTGCAGACAACATTAGAGGTAAAGACTACTCGACATTCAAGTTATATTAGCAAAAACTTTAAATATCTAAACCACGATTTATTATCTCATACCTCTATTTTAGTGCAGCGTCTTGTAATATGCATGATTTTGCTCATCAGTGGCTTGAGTCATTCTAATCAGTGGCTTGAGTTAGCTTTGTTCTGTTGGTCTTGTTAAAGAGTACAAAATATATGTCAAATTGAAAAATAGCTAAGGACAACTTATTCATGTTATAATGCAAAGATTTAAGAAAGGTTTTAGACAAACATGAATTTGAATGTTGAAAAAACAAAAAGTAAAGTCATGTTACTAGCTCCATGACTTTGTAATGTCTTTCCTTTATTGCCAATATATATACAATATACAAAATGTCAATCACTTTTGAATATTTGGGCTATATTTAAATACGTATCCCATATATATTTTGTTCTTGTTATGCTTACAATGTATATACAAAAATCGGTTACTCGTATAAATAATTATTTACATATGTATACTTTAAATTGCTTTCCCCTATTTCGTACTCACATTTTTTTTCAACAATATAAACATCAACTACAATATGCTATCCAGAACAAAGGTAGGCACATGTTGCCATATTACCCTTATTCAAAAACTACGACATTGTAATAATTCTCTAACTAAATACCAAACAAAAACAAAATCTACTAACTCCTGCAAAAACTTTATGCATAACACCCTTATTAATAAAAGTATGTGAATGCAAAAAAAAATTATTGCTTTGATCTTCTCATTCCCTCCCTTTCTGTTGGAAAAACTTTTAGACCATGTAATATTTTGAAGATCTCAAGCTTTCACACTCAACAGCATAAAAATTTTGGTGTAGTATTTTCTACAAGATCATTTCCTAACTTTGTTTCTTAATGATAAATCACGGAATACTTGAAACGTCAAAAATTGATCTAAAACGTCGAAAGTTAGGGTAATCTCAAAATAATAATAAAAAAAATACACTAGTTTTTACAAAAGCCCTAGACTTCTATAAACCCTAATAAATTATCCTAATCTTATAAGAATATATACATTCCACGTGTCACAGCTCGCGAAATCTGATGACGAGGCACGATATGTCATCGTTGCTGGCCCGATTCTGAGCGAGCTCCGCCACCTGGCTGGCGGCCATCTCAGCAGAGCCGCACAAGAGAGTCTGCCTGGCAAAATCCACGCACTCCTGATTTGACAGCGAGGCCCACAGCCCGTTGCTCCCCATCACAACAAATTCACACGTGGCATCCACGGTGGTGTCCGACACGTCCGGCTTGGAACTTAGGTGTTCCTTGAGCAGCCTGTCGCCGAAGCACCGCGCAAGAGCCAGCTGTCCATCGACGCGTGTGACGTCACCCGGGAAGGTGGTGACGAAGCCACCGTGCATCTCCACGTTGGCCTTCTCCGCCGGCTCGGACGGCACGTGGTCCACCGTCAGCTGCACCGCATCGCCGTTTGATTTGGCGAGCACCGCACGGGAGTCGCCCAGGTTGGCGACGATCAGCCGTGCCCCGCCGTCAAACAGCATGGCGGTAACCGCGCTGCTGCCGCCGGACAACCCCTGCCGCGTGTCGAGAATCTGTCGGTCCGTTAGCAGGTAGCCGTCCCGCGTGGCGCCAGCTGGATCGGCCCACACGCCGCCCTGGGCCAGAATGTTGCGGAACAGCAGCTGCTGCAGCGCCTCCCCTGCCTCGCCGCCGCCGTGGGAGTCGAATATTCCGAACATGCCCACTTCGCGTCCGTCCACGTCGACGTACTCGGCCACGTGGAAGTCCTGCATGGGCCTGTCGCGTAGGTTCGCGAGGAGGCAGAAGCCGAACTCCGCCTGCGGTTGAAGGCTGCGGCTGATCCCGCCGCCAGATGCGACCGCTTCGAACTGGTTAAAATCCACTTCATCAGAGCACAAGCCGTTCTCCTTTTGGGTTTGAGCCGCCATTATTTCTTCTCCGAAGCTCCCTAATGACAGTAATGAGATATTTGCTTCTTCTTGTCCCTCCCCTTTGTGTCCCACTTTCTATTTAATGAAGCCCATTTTAAGTTTAATTAATGTCAAAGTATGCGTCAATTACGTGGATGGATAAGGGCACCGTTTGTTTAAGAAAATGGGTTAAGTGCCACGTCTACTTCGTCCGACAAGTAATACTGAATACACGAGCCACGTGTCCGTGTTCGCTCCGCCCTTTTTAGGATAGTGTAGTGCGTGTACGGTAGTATATATTCTTTGGACTTTGAGTGGCCCTTACGGTAAGTTAAGGTAAGGTAAGAAAAGAAGAATATATTAATTTTGATATAAAGGTTAAAATTAGTTTATGAAGTTCGAGGGTACACTTCAATGGCATCTTATTGTAAGAGTGTAAATTCGATTGAATTGTGAGTGTTGTATCGGGTAAAGATATAAGCTTGAGGGATTAATTTGTTGAATTCATCTTGCAAATTGTATGCGTAAATATGTATCAGGTGATTGGGTCCGTAAAGGTGTTAAAGTTGTCTAGGAATAAGAGGTTACGCTCGGTTATCAAAATAAAAATAAAAATAGGGAATTGAAAAAATATAATGTAAAAGAAGGGAAACACATGTAAGAGTAGCTTCTGCAAACTTAAAAATTAAAAAGAATGTGTAACTAAGAAAATATGACTAATAAATTATGTTTTTTGATGCCTCATTGATCTCAATATATCTACAACATGTTAAATGTCACGTTTTATTCAATCTTAAAGAAATAACGTGAATTAAAGAACCAATCATTTGGGTGCAAATCATTGTACAAGTAAAGTCTTTGGTGAAATGATGATGAAGATCAAATAGCTCTTGAAAGAAATGAAAAAGATTCAATTACATCACCACTCATTACCTTAATTTCTCCAACCACTCAAAGATTCTCATGCCTTGAGGTATCTTTTGGAGAGTTGTTCTACCTTTTGTTGATCTAGGTTAACATCTCTCTTAGACCCTTTTTATTCTTTCCGATCCTCGCATCGATGATCCTTGTAAGCCCTAAAGTTTTGGAGAGAGTTATATGATCCTCAGAAGAGGCAAAATAGTCACCCCCTAATCTCATAATAAAGGGAACATCTAAATACAAAATGATCTTCATTTTTAGGTTCCAAAGAAAAAATCTGGAAAATATGATATCCCTGAGAAATATGATGATTTGTCTCTATGTAACAATGATGTGCCAAAGGAACCCTCAAACTGCACAATAATTGGAGTTGGGTGTAACCTAGAGATTGGATGAGCCCATCGTTAGAGTGAAAATATATGATGTAGTAATGTGGAAGCTTCGAAGAAAGATGTTGACAAGGCTTTAACCATTTGAATTGGAGGTAGGCTCTATAGATCTTATCTCTAATACCCCTATTTATATCCCTTTTAGATATATCTAGTGTTTTAATTAAAAAATTATATGAAGTCAGTATATCAATGTCAATATTTAAAGGCTTAGTAGAGTGGAAACCCTAATATACCAACAAGAATTGATCCCATATTGTGTTCCTTACATAGAAGATTTGAATGCTTGAGATGGGTCCCTGAAGAAATCAACCCAAAAATAGCCACATATCTAAACTTGTATATCATAGTCAATATCTGAAAGATCACAACAATAATAAATGGGACTATACCAAATTCAAAGAGAATGATGTTAAGGTAAACATTCTTTCAATTTGGATTCGACCAACTATTGTGAGGTAAGGTGCACTTGTCTTGTGTGGTCATGTTTATTTTATTTTTAATGGTTATTTTTTTAGTTTGTATGTTAATAAAGGCCTAATTTAAATTTGATTGTCTATAAACACACAAACAATGTAGTTCATTTATACATAAAGAAAATTTAGGGAGTTCATTTATTATTAACAATTTACTGAGCACCTACAAGTATTCTAGAGGAAATCAAATATTCATTGAAATGCACAAGTTTATGTTTATATACACACCACAAGACATTGATTTGGATGTTATTAGAACTTATCCAATCATTGATGTTTGTTGTTTTCGATA
Source organism: Torreya grandis (assembly GCA_037957365.1). Lineage (NCBI taxonomy): Eukaryota > Viridiplantae > Streptophyta > Pinopsida > Cupressales > Taxaceae > Torreya > Torreya grandis. The sequence goes on from JARHVA010000799.1 coordinate 2,754,733, forward strand.
TTGTTATTGTTTAAGAGGGAAACAAACATCAATATAATTAAAGATTTCATGATTTTATAGTTCATGATATTTGCATAAAGTTTTTTAGAAAATCATGATCTAAAAATATAGCATACAATGTTTCAAAAAACTTATGCAAAAATTACGATAGTTAAATTATTCTTTGGTTTAATGTATGCCTTAAAATATAAGTTGTTTTCCTTGAGCTTTTAGATATTGTTCTCTAATTAGAATAAGAAGAAGAATTTTATTTTGCAGGTGATTCGAATGAAAGATTGGGAAACTAAGTGAAGTTTTTAGAAGTTAGAACTAGGAAATATAATCATCAAATTGTTTCAAGATTGTCTACACTTTTTTCGAATGAAAATGTACAATTTAAACTATCTTGAATGTGTACAAATCAAACAAACTTCTTTAATCATTTTTTATTTACTAAGTTAACTTTCTAACACTCCTAACAAATATCACTAAATCATGAAACAAAATTAATTAATCTTAAACCCTATATATTTTCCTTATTTATAAAATTAAAATTAATTAATTAAACATTATAATTTTTAAAGCCCTTAAATAAATCTATACTACAAAATGGCAACACTAAATTCCATAATAAAAAATAAAATTAGCACAATATAAAGTTTATATATAACAAGAGCTGTGTTGCAGCTAGAGTACCTATCATCTACTACCTACAATTATGGGATGTGTAGTGGAAGGAGTGGGTGCTAACTGGGGAAATATGGCTTCGCATCAGTTACTTCCTAAAATTGTTGTGCAGATGTTGAAAGATAATGCGATAAATAAGGTGAAGTTGTTTGATGCAGATGACAACATTCTCAAGTCTCTTGTAAGGATTGATATTGAGGTCATGGTGGCCATTCCTAACAACATGTTGCAAGAAATGTGTGATAACTATAAGGCTAGAAAGAAATGGGTGAAGGAGAATGTCACCAGATTAGCTTTGATGGCAGTGTTAATATCAACTATGTTTGTTGTCAAGCTCTTTGGTTTCTATTATTTTATGGTGGCACAATGAAGTTATTATAAAAAGAGTGGAATAGATGGGTGGGACAACTACTTAAGGGGCATGGGAGCATGTCACATAGACTGAATGTCAATGTCATGTTGAATATTATGTTCAATTATCATATATTTAAGATTTGTAGTTGTACATGGTAGATGTTAATTTACTATCGAAAGGTCGAGATATTGTATTAAATGATTTAAAAAACAAACAAACCCATTATGCTACTGATAATTGTGATAACTCAAATACAAAGAAAGAGGAGCATAGTTCAAATGTTGAAGATTAGAATCCAATTGTGTATAATGATTAAGACATGAATCAAATTGGAATAATGGAATAATAACCCTCTAATCAAGAATATGTGTCCACATATCCTTGTGTGTTTTGCTATGGAGAAAAATAGGTTCGTATTGAAGACAGAGTTGATAACCCTTACAAGGTTGGTTTTCTTGAGCTTCACAGAAACACAGAATACCCAATAATTATAATTTGATGTCAGACAGTCTTTTGCAACAGATTTTGGAATTTTGATGTCATACAGTTACATTTTATGCAAGGAAGGTTCCAAGATCGAACCATACAAGAGTTTGGATTATAGACTAGAAAATGGATAATTAACAAAACTAACAAAAAATAATACTTTATAGGACAAAATAAAATACCTCATTGTTGTAGTATGCCCTACATCCATGAAAGCACATACTGGGGATCAAAGCCACCATGGCCCTCAAATTATTGACCCTCAAAACTGTGTGTCTATAACCCAAACATTAAGATGCATGCACCCTGTTGGGGTGAATATTTTGTCAATCAACTAAATGATGAGAAAAATAGGTCTCTTCAACTACAGCATAGGGAAATTGGTCGGCCAGATGTGCAGGTGTACTACATCAAAACAGGACAAATCTCTCCTCTCATCAAGGGGAGGTTCCCTGTAAATATGTAGGAGATATATACTATATATATAAGTAGAAAATAACACTTAGGGGTAGGATAAACCATCCATTTCTCTTTTTTCAGAGATGATGTTCACAAATCAAAGGATAAATCCTGATGAAATGACAGAAGACACTCCTCTTCTTTCAAAAGTGTTGTTCAACAAACAAAAAGAACCTTTTAGGTGGTGACAAGTAACTGTAACAGGGCGTAGTAACACAGCAGGATGAAATGTAGCACAAAGTCTCCACCTCAACTTCCAAAGAGTGAAATACGAAGGACAATGAGGGCACAAAGTCGTTCCAAGGTCCTTCACACAGAAACAAAATACGAAGGATAATGAGGGCACAAAGTCATCCCAAGATCCTTTACACAAGAATAAAAAGAAAACACACTAAAGACAAATATGAGGGTGCAAAGTCTCTCCACAGTTGGCTTCAGGACACCTTTCTGATTATTTTCACTAATTCTGCTTATTCAATTAAATGGACAAAAAATGCATTAAAGAAATAGACATAAGAATAATTTCCCCAACAACCAAGCTATTCCAGCACAAAGTCTAAAAAGTCACTTGTTTTTTATTCAAATAATGAAATATGATCAATAATCTGAGCTCAAAGTCTTAGTAATGCCTTTGATTTGTGAACATCGTCACTGGAAAAAGAGAGATGGATGGTTTATCCTACCCCTAAGTGTTATTTTTTGCTTACTTATATAGTATATAGCTCCTGCATATTTATAGGGAACCTCCCCTTGATGAGAGGAGAGATTTATCCCCTTTTGATGTAGTAAACTTGCACATCTCTCTGACTAATTTACCTATGTTGTGGTTGAAGAGACCTATTTCCTCCTGTTGCCTCTAGAAAAATAGAGCCTTTTTATGTTTTCCTATTGATAAATAGTCACAAACTGAGAAATTGCATCATAGACTCAGGTGTATCTGACAATGTCATGCCAGCCAAAGTGGCAAAATCTCTTAAACTCACGCTGACCAAAATCTTTGAGAGATGTTTCTCCATGGAGAACAAACAAGTACCTCTATTGGGACAAATCAAAGATGCCTAGTTTGCATTTGCAGCATTTCCAGACAAAAGAATCAAGATGACAGTCTTGGTGGCCAACGTCCCAGCCTCATACGGCATTCTTCTAGGGCAAATTTTTTGCAAAGATGTTAGTGGTGAGTTGAGCATGGACATATCTGAAGTAAGGATCCCTGTCAAAGGCATCATACATAGGTTGCTTCCTAAAAAGGAATCAAAATATGTTGTCACTCAGACATCAGCCTCTGAAGCTCAAATTCTATTTAAATCTCTAGACATGGGTAATTATTTCTTAACCACAGAGGATACTCATGTTTCAGCTAATGAAACTTTTGAAAATGATAGTCTGAAAATTGGTTCAAACAGAACAATAGAAGATGTGAGAGAGCACAGTATAAACACAAAAGAATTTCCCCTTCCAAGCAAGGAGAAATCTAAGGAAAGATTAGTTTTTGATGATGTTTGGATCCTAGCATTTTATGGCAGCAATTCTTCTACTGGCTCAGGGACTGGGGTTGTGTTGATATCTCCTCAAGGAGATATTTTTCCTTCTTCATATAAGTTGCAGTTCAGCAAAACCAACAACACAACTGAGTACAAATCTCTATTGCTTAGATTGAAGGCTGCTCGAGATAAAGGCATCAAACTCCTTCATGCCAAAGGAGATGTTGAACTGGTGGTTTTTCAGATAAGAAACCTGTATCAAACCAAAAAAGACAGATTATGCCACTACCACAATCTAGTCTGGATCCAACTTGAAAGCTTTGATGCTTTCAACATCTCTATCATTTCTAGAGAATTCAATGACTGGGCTGATGCACTAGCTATTTCAGCAACCCTCTTAGTTCCTCATTTAGAATTCAAAAGAAACATGTACACTATCGAATTGGTCTTTAGAGCAAGTGTGCCCGATAATGCTAATCATTGGCAAGTGTTCAATGGTGACAACAAATCATCACCTTTCTGGAATAAAAAGACAGCTTTGAACATCTTCACTTTGAAAGCAGTAAGCTCCAAAAACTTGAATCAACTCCTAAAATGAATTCAGACACAGGTGAAGAATTCTTGTAGCTAAAAGGGAATAAGATTCCTAAAGAAATGGTTTCTCTTAAGAAACTATTTGACAAGCACGGCAGGTTCATCAAACAGTAATAAATGGATTCAAGCTCCTTCCAGGGATTTGATCAGATAAATTTGGGTACCAATAAAAATCTCAAGATGGTGAACATTGGGAAGTGTTGTACTCTAGAGGAGAAACTCAAATTTACTGACCTGCTTCGCCATTACATGGATGTTTTGGCATACTCTTATGATGATCTGAAGTTGCTCAAGCTTGAGGAAATTCACCATGAAATTCCTCTCAAAGATGGTTTGGTGCCTTACAAGTAGAAATCTCAGCAGTATAATCCAAAATAATCAAGTAATATTCTGTCTGAGATATAAAAAATGTTGAATGCTAGGATAATTTTTCCAATCCATCATTCCACATGGATTGCCAACATAGTCCCTGTGAGGAAGAAGAATGACAAAATTTGCATCTATGTGGATTTCAGGAATCTGAATCAGTTATCTTTAAAGAATAACTATCCTTTGCCCATCATGGATCAAGTGCTTCAGACAGTAACCAGCTTAGAGATGTTATCAATGCTAGACAACTTTTCAGAATATAATCAGGTTGAAGTTAGTGAAGCAGACCAACATAAGACTGCCTTCACCACACCTTGGGGCACGTTTGCATATAGAAGGATGCCTTTTGGCTTGACAAATGTTGGCACCACCTTTCAGAGAGAAATGGACCTTGCTTTCAAGGATGAGATGGGTAAGTTCATCGTAGTTTATCTTGATAACTTGACCATCTTTTCTAAGCATCATCTAGATCATATACACCACTTACAACAAGTGTTGGAGCACTATCGCCAGAATGGCATTTCCTTGAACTCCAAGAAGTCAATTTTTAGAGTAACAGAGGGGAAACTTCTCAAACACATTATGTCCAAAAGAAGCATAAAGATTGACTCAGACAGAGTCAAGTCTATCTAAGAGCTTACTTTGCCTACAAGTAAAACTATTGTTCACTCTTTCTTCGAAAAGGTGAATTTCTTATGAAGATTAATCCCTAAGTTTGCTGAGAAGACTCGACATATTGTGAACATGATGAAAGAAAAGGCCACCTTTAGCTAGACCAAAAATGGCAAGTCAGCATTTGAGGATATCAAGACAGCCATTGCCCATGCCCCAATTTTGGTTTGTCTAGATTACAACAAAGAGTTTGTCATATACAGTTATGCTTCTGAACACATGCTTTCAGTAATTTTGGTTCAATAGAATAAAGAACGTATGAAATTTTTAGGAACATCTGGGAGCACACAATTGATTACCTTGTATAAGCAACTTAAAATATGCGAAATTAACCAGAAGTAACAAGTAACTAGAATTCAAAAATAACACAGAATATGAGAGACAATACACAACTTGTATTAATACTCTTCCAAAAAGAAAATACAATAAAGAAGATGCCACTTCTTCTCCACACCTCTCAGAGGCTTCCCACACCTCAAGTGTACAATAATTCTCAATCAAGAGTTATCTCTCTCTTACGGTCCCAACACACAACTCAAACACAGAGTTGGTGTTCACCTCCAACCAGTCAATATCCACTACTGCTAGTACCACCAGTAAGTGACAATCACTACCAGTCCAACCTAATACTCCATGTACTCAAGGTCTAAGTATACAAACGTACTCCAAGTATATCTCCCATGAACTGCAACACCCTGCAACCCAAATGATCTTACTTTGGAAGGAACTGCCTTGCCTTCCTCTATTGCTCTGAGTACTCACTGTACTCCAAGTAAATCTTGCCTGATCTTGCTACCTATTGTGTTGTGATCTCCCTGATCTTACTGCCACCTGCAAATCAACTTGGTTCTACAACCCCTACAAACCTTAGATCAACCATACACAAACACCTGCAGATCAATGATCTTACTTACCATGCAAATCTCCTAACCTGGCCTCACACACCTTCTGACCAAGATCATGCATACATGAAGAATCCTACTTGATTCTCCAAACTAGCACCTACACTTGGTACTGCTATGGAACTAAGAGAAGCTACCCTTGCTCTCTTCACACACAAAAGGAAATGGCCTGCTCAACTCAACTAGCACACTTTACAATACAGCCCATGAGTCTAATATATATATCCCATGCAAATAATAATTAGACATCTAATTACAATAATTAGATCTGTAGCTTCTATAATTGGCCTTTGACATGCAAACAATCAATTTGTTAACAAACTGTCTGTGAACTCACAGTTTTGAAACTGCATAGGCGACCGACGTCAGTCCCTGTTTACTTGGAGGTGACCAACGTTGGCTGATCCATGACCATCGTTGGTAGCTTCCTATCTCCACCTGATCGATGTCGGTTGGCCTAACTGACGCCAGCAACTGTGACACTCAGCACCCTCCTCCAATGTCTGCATCAGTGAAGCTTTTAGCTCCACAACCTAACAATCTCTCACTTGGAGATAAATAGTTACACCTGTACCTGTACCTATACTCCATCTAATCTATTTTCTAGCTTGTATCCCTCTTCAAGATCAACCCTAAAGACCAACCACCATAAAATCTATGGTAAACCACCTGCCATCCAAGTAACCTGCCGCATCCGCATCTACAAACCCATGTATAAAAAAACTTGACCCTGCATAGCATGTCGACCTGCTGCTGGTCCATTCTCAGATACCTGAGAATCCACTGAACTGCCCTCCAGTGCTTCTTTCCCAGATCGGCTCCAAACTTTCTGACAGCTCCCACTGCTGGGGAAACCCAGGTCTACTACTCATAGAACTATCCAACCATCGGCGTGCTAATCAGTATCACACAATCATCCAGAGACAAAATCAACCTATGATCTTCTATGTCTCTAGAACACACTTATGCCAAAGAATTTTGCTGCTCAAAATTCTTCATGACATACCATTGAACTAACTTTACCTTTAGCTCAGCAACCCTGCATGTGTGACCCTGCAACAAGCAAACACACAACATACAGTAACATGATAATGTTGTGACCATCATCCACCTGATAAAGAAAATCACAGTAGTTACACTGACATTGACTAAATTCATGCTTTGTCATCCACCTGTCAAACCTGTACCACTGTCCTACAGCTACCTCAAGACCATATGACCTGGCCTTCTGTCTCACGTGTCCATTCTCTCTATTCTTTAACTAAAGAATCCATTTGTCTCTCAGTGCTTTCTTCCATCTGGCAACCCTACCAAATCTCTTGTTTGGTTTTACATCATATTTCTGCCATGTTCCCACTGTTTCCTGGATCCTCCCTGCTCTGTAATGAGCAACGAGTATAAAGAAGAGGAACAACAAATTTGAGGCTTACTTACCCCTTCAGTCCTCCATATGGGCATTTGAGACTCCATGACAATTTGATGTCTGCTCAAAATCTATTACAGTGACTGACCTCAGTCACCACATAGTCTGCATTCGATCGACATCAATTCCATGCGAATGTCCTGACTACCCACCTGGCCGACGTCAGTGTCTACCTACTACCGACATCGATCCTCCTGATCGACGTCAGTCTTATTATCGCTAACGTCGGTCCTTCTGACCGACGTCGGTCTTACCCTGCCTGACACCACTAGCTCTGGTCTGCACATGACCAACATCGGCACCTATCTGTTTGACGTCGGTTCCCCCTGATCGACATCGGTACTTGTGTTCTTCTGTGAGTGATAATTTTTTACCCGCAAGCTCTCTTTGGATCAAAACCATGTCCAAACTGCTCTATTTAGAGTTACACAGTCTTTTTCACTGATCTCTGTCTGTCATCTCCTCCATAAACACCAAGGTTTTCCAGTTCTTAAGTTTGTCAAAGACATTTGACTTCCTCTTAAGAACATGCATCTCTTTCTTGCTCATGTGACCAAGCCTACAAAGCCACGTCTCTGCAACAGAAGAAGAATCAGTAATATAAGCAAGTAGATAAAGAGTACCTGCTTTCTTACCACCAGCTAATTCAAGTGTATCCGTTGTGAGAGTTCTTGTGCATCTCTCATCACCCAACTTTTTTGAAGAAATTAGCCACATCTTCAGAAAAAGCTTGAAAAATAGAGAATTTGAATTCCCAGAACAATTTTTGAAAAAAAATAAAAAAAATTGGTCTGTTGAAACAAAATAGTTCATAGGTTGTCCCAAAAATGAATGACATTTTTTAGAGACAACAGTTGGCTCCAATTGGGGAACTTCCTTTAGTTGAAAACTTGAAATAGATGAGGGGAGTAGAAACTAGAATCTCTAGTGCCTTGAAGTATGCCATTGGGCTATGGAGTCATGCTACCCCAAAAAAAGGCTCTAAAAAATGAAAACAAACAACACAAAGCAAAAATAAAGACTATACAAATATACATATGTACAAGTAAATTTATCTGATACTTCAAGTGTTGAAGTGCTTTAGATGCTACCTATTGTAAGACAGAGAAAAGAGCATACCATCTTGATATTTTATAAAAAAATATTTTCACCATTTAGCTGATAGATAATAAATGAGACTCTCCAAAGAGAATCAAACTTCCCATGCATCTCCTTTGGTTCTCTTCTCTTGTCCCACAGCAGGACTTGATCTCTAACTTAGAAATCACAATTTTTTGTCTTCTGATCGAAGAGCTTCTTCACCAGACTTTGATGGGCAGTAATTCGGTCCACCACCATAGTTCTTTACTCATCTAGCTCAGTGAAGTACATGATCCTCTTATCAAGGGAGCTTTCATATGTCTGATCTTCAATTGCTTTAGCCAATTTTAATGCTAGCAACTCCAAGGTGATTGGTATCTCAGCATTGATACCATAAAGAAGTTGAAAAGGAGACATACCAATTGTCCTTCTTAGTATAATTCTATCTGGCCACAAAGCATCAACCAATGCTTTATGCCATGTCCTTTGGTTGTCAGTCACCAGCTTCTTGATGATAGTCATAAGGTTCTTCTTACTTGATTCAGCTTATCCATTCCCTTGTGGAAAGTAATCAGAAGGGTGGGAGAGGGTGGTCCCATAGTAAAAATAGAACTGAGTAATCTCCTGAAAAGTGAAATAAGCTACATTATCTGTGACAATCTTGGTTGGGACCCCAAACTTGAAAATGATATTCTCTTTGAGGAAATTGCACACTACTTCTGAAGTAGCATGCTTGGTTGGGATAGCTTCCACCCACTTGGTGAAATAGTCAATTGATGTAAGGACATAATCATGTTCAGCACTTGAAGATGAGTTTACAGCTCCAATAAAATTAATTTTCCATTGATGGAATGGTTCTTTTATGACACAGGGCTTGAGAGGCAAGGCAGCTAACTTGGGTCTCCCAACAAACTGCTGGCATAATTCACATTTTCTTACCCACTTGTATGCATCTTGAAAAAGAGTTGGCCAGTAATACCTAGCACACATAATTTTATGGGCAATCATAGGAGCAGAAAAATGCCTTCCATAGGCTAGATTGTGAAAGGATTTCAAAAGTTGGCTTTGCTACTCCTTGTCCACACAGCGAAGGAACACTCTGTCAAGGCTCCTCTTGTACAGGGCATTGTCCCAAAAGAAAAAATTGGCATCTTTTAACTTGATAGTCCTCCTTTCTTTGTAAGATAGGTGAGCAAGAGACTCACCATAAGTAATAAAATGAGAAATACCTAAATACCACTCATTTTTGGTAGAGACAAAGAGGATTGTCAGTGTGTCTTTCACCTCTGCTTCTTCATGCTCTATTTCTTCTGGTTTGTTAGCAACAATTAATTGACATAGCCATTTTTCCCGTACCATCTTTATTGACTTGATGACTAGATCAAACTCTTGGATCTTTGCAATCTAATTGTCTTTTTTTATCTCAAACTCTTGCTGAGTTAGTATGGATTTGACTATGGTATTAGGAACTAAGGCAGTAATGTGAGAATTCAAGATGTAGAAGCGAAAATGCTTGATTGCCTTCACCACTGCATACGCATGTTTCTCCATGTTTGAGTACTTCAACTCATGAGCTTTAAGAGGGCAACTCATAAAAAAATAGGAGATTCCATACCTTCTTTATTCTGTTGAACCAGAATTGTTGAAAGCATGTGTTCAGAAGCACAACTGTATATGATGAACTCTTTGTTGTAGTCTGGACAAACTAGAATTGGGGCATGGGCAATGGCTGTCTTGATATCTTCAAATGTTGACTTGTCTTCTTCAATCCAATTGAAGGTGGCATTTTCCTTCATCATGTTTACAATATGTCAAGTCTTCTCAGCAAACTTTGGGATGAACCTTCGTAATAAATTCACCTTCTTGAAGAAAGAGTGAACAAGAGTCTTATTTGTAAGCAAGGTAAGCTTTTGGATAGATTTGACACTGTCTGAGTCAATATTTATGCTTCCTTTGGACATAATGTGTCTGAGAATTTTCCCCTCTATTACTCCAAAAATTGACTTCTCAGGGTTCAAGGAAATGCCATTCTGGTGGTAGCGCTCTAGCACTTGTTGCAAGTGGTGTATATGATCTGGATGATGCTTAGAAAAGATGGTCAAGTCATCAAGATAAACTACAATGAACTTACCCATCTCATCCTTGAAATCAAGGTCCATTACTCTCTGAAAGGTGGCACCAGCATTTATCAAGCCAAAAGGCATCCTTCTATATGCAAATGTGCTCCAAAGTGTGGTGAAGGCAGTCTTGTGTTGGTCTACTTCACTAACTTCAACCTGATTATATCTTGAGAAACAGTCTAGCATTGATAACATCTCTGAGTTGGTTACTATCTGAAGCACTTGATCCATGATAGGCAAAGGATAGGTATCCCTTAAATATAACTGATTCAAATTCTTAAAATCCACATAGATGCAATTTTTTCCATTCTTCTTCCTCACAGGGACTATGTTGGCAATCCATGTGGAATGATGGATTGAAAAAATTATCCTAGCATTCAAAATTTTTTGTATCTAAAAAAAAATAGTACCTGATTATTTTGGATTATACTGCCGATATTTCTACTTGTAAGGCACCGAACCATCCTTGAGAGAAATTTCATGGTGAATTTCCTTAGGCCTGAGCGACTTCAGATCATCATAAGAGTACGCTAAAACATCCATGTAATAGCGAAGTAGGTCAGTAAATTTGAGTTTCTCCTCTAGAGTATAGCACTTTCCAATGTTCACCATCTTGGAATTTTCCTTGGTACCCAAATTTATCTGATCAAATCCTTGGGAGGAGTTTGAATCCATTTGTTACTGTTTGATGACCTTGTCGTGCTTGTCAAATAGTTTCTCAAGAGAAACCAATCCTTTAGGAATCTTATTCCCTTTTAGCTGTAGGAATTCTTCACCTGCATCTGAGTTCATTTCAGGAGTTGATTCAAATTTTTAGAGCTTACTGCCTTCAAAGTGAAGATGTTCAAAGCTGTCTTTTTGTTCTAGAAAGGCAATGATTTGGTTGTCGCCATTAAACACTTGCCAATGATTAGCATTATCGAGCACACTTGGTCTAACGACCAATTTGATAGTGTACCTATTTCTTTTGAAGTCTAGATGAAGAACTAAGAGGGGTACTAAAATAGCCAGTGCATCAGCCTGGTCATTGAATTCTCTAAGAATGGTAGAGATGTTGAAAGTATAAAAGCTTTCAAGTTGGTCCCAGACTAGATTGCAATAGTAGCATAATCTCTCATTTTTGGTTTGATACAAGTTCCTTACCTAAAAAATGACCAGTTCAGCATCTCCTTTGACATGAAGGAGTTTGATGCCTTTATCTTGAGCAACCTTCAATCCAAGCAATAGAGATTCATACTCAGCTGTGTTGTTGGTGTTGCTGAACTGCAACTTGTATGAAGAAGGAAAAATATCTCTTTGAGGAGATATCAACACAATCCCAGCCCCTGAGCTGGTAGAAGAATTGCTGCCATCAAATTTCAGGATCCAAACATCATCAAAAATTGATCTTCTTTAGATTTCTCCTTGCTAGGAAGGAGAAATTATTCTGTGTTTGTACTGTGATCTCTCACATCTTTTGTTGTTCCATCTGAACCAATTTTCAGACCGTCATTTTTAGAATTTTTATCAGCTAAAACATGAGTATCCTCTGTGGTTAAGAAATAATTACCCATGTCTAAAGATTCAAATTAAATTTGAGCTTCAAGGGCTGATGTCTGAGTGACAACATATTTTGATTCCTTTTAAGGAAGCAACCTCTGCATGATACCTTTGATAGGGATCCTTGCTTTAGATAGGTCCATGCTCAACTTGCCACCAACATTTTTGTAGAAATTTTGCCCTAGAAGAATGCCGTATGAGGCTAGGATGTCGGCCACCAGGACTGTCATCTTGATTTTTATCTGAGAATGCTGCAAATGCAAACTAGGCATCCTTGATTTGTCCCAACAGAGGTATTTGTTTATTCTCCATGGAGAAACATCTCTAAAAGGTTTTGGTCAGTGTGAGTCCAAGAGATTTTGCCACTTTGGATGGCATAACGTTGTCAGATGCACCTGAGTCTATGATGCAATTGCTTAATTTTGTGACCATTTATCAACAAAAGAAACATAAAAAAGCTCTATTTTCTCAAGGAAAGTAGGAGTAATGACAAGATTATTTGGGATGGGCATGTTCCTTTAGAGATCATGAGTTACCTTCCTAATCTCTTATCTTGTAGGAACAACTTTATTCTTCACACACTCTACCAACCTATTCAACTGCTCAGAATTGGCTTGCAACAATTCAAATTTAGACATTTAAATTTTGGTCTTCTTGACATGGTCGATTAAGTCAAATGACAGAAATGGACTAAGAATAGAGGAAGGCAGTTCATCTTTATAGTTTTTAGGAGGGTTGGTATTGATATGTGGAATTGAAGTTGAAGATGGAGGAATGCTTGATGTACTTACCTTTTTATTACTCACTGGGTCCTTTGGCTGGAAAGGCAGAGAAGTTCCTCGTTTAGAAATTGAAATTGCAGGCTGAGAAATTTTCTCTATTTTTCCTTTATCAGCTTGTTGGGCTGACTAGTTATGGGACCGGGTGAATACAACATATGATTCATCAACTGCTTCTCCTTTACCTCTGGGTTTATCCTAGTAATTCAAGAAACCAATGTTGGAGTCTACATCTAATTTTTCTTCTTCCTTAGTGAAGAGATTAGCGTCATTTTCTTGGTTTAATTCAGGTTAGAAAGAGAAATCAGATTCTATTTCAAGATATCCAACTACTGAATTGGTTGGTGGTGCTTCAATGGCAAGTTTCTCCTATGGGGGAGGAAGATGATTTGGTTGTCCTTGACTTCTAGTAGCATTGCCTTGGTATGACTGATTAAGAAATATCCTTCTTGGCATATCTCTGTACGAAGGAGCTGAAGATATCCCTTGCGCTATTTGCTTTCTGAGAGCTAGCAACTCATTTGCTAATTTTTGCACCATTGGATCAGTGGTACCTGTAGATGGATATTTAGAAGAAGATTTACCTTTGTTAGGATCTCTCATTATCTTTCTTGCCAAGATAACGTCATATTTTACCTCAGTGGCCAAGTTTTGAGCTACAACAAGGTCTATATGGCCAGCACGTCTCAGTAGAAAACTAACTTCAGGTAGCTGTGAGTTGATGAAGAAGCATTTAAAGTTCTCAGTTATAGGCTGAGCAATTACAGGAATCTTATTCCTCAGTTTGTCAAACTTGGATATGAAATCTCTCATTGGTTCATAAGGCTCCTTCTTCATTTGTGTGATTTGAGCCAACAAGGCATGTGCATCTTCTGTAGGCTTGAATCCGGCTTCAAATTGGGCTTTGAGAGTATTCCAGTCAGTCATAGTATGGGCCTGCAGATGATAGAACCAGTCTGTAGCAGCACTTTGTATTGTTTTCACAAAAATCCTTACTGCTACATCCTCATACTCCACACTTATTACACCACAGGCTATGCTGAAGGCTGTAATATATTCATCAGGATGACCTTTCCATCACCATAGAACTTGGAGAAATTTTTTCTTGAACTGCATGGTAGCTCATGTAGAGGTGGATTTAAATTGAGTGGGCCAAAACAGTTACCCCAAGGGCCTTGAACTACCATTGTATGACTATGAAAAGGTGGAATAACAAATCTCAGAAGGGTAACTATTGACAAAGCTTTATTAATATAAAAAATGGAAGCTTTGCCCAGTAATAGAGACTTGACGTTAGTAAGAGGAAAACTCCTGATTCATTGGAGGTGAGATGGTGAAGGAAATAGATCAAAATTACTTTTTTGTACCAACTCGAATACAAGGTCAACAATACCTTTAGCCCTTTGGCTTTGTGTATAGCATGGATTTGCTAGAGTGTAAAAATAAAAATGGGAAAGAACTGGCCCTGCTTCAGCTTGAAGCTTGAGGCTTCAAACTGCACGTTCTTTCACAGTGGGATAAATAGATAAAGCTATAATGATAATGGGTAAGACACAGAATGGAGTTGCCAGAGTCTATAATGGATAAGGGTAGGGACTGCTTCAATTTGAAACTCGAGGCTTCAAATTGCACGTAAATCCCCAACGGAGTCACCAAAAATTGTTAGGTGAATATGTTATCAATCAGCTAACTGATGAGCAAAATAGGTCTCTTCAACCACAACATAGAGAAATTGGTCGGCCAGATGTCCATGTTTACTACATAAAAAGGGGACAAATCTCTCCTCTCATCAAGGGGAGGTTCCCTGTAAATATGTAGAAGCTATATACTATATATATAAGCAGAAAATAACACTTAGCGGTAGGATAAACCATCCATCTCTCTTTGTTATCAGAAACAAAACTCTGCCCAAATTGAAAGGCATTACTGAGACTTTGAGCTCATATTGTTGATCATATTTTGTTATTTGAATAAGAAAATAAGTGACTTTTCAGACTTTGTGCTGTTAGGATTAAGAGCACAATTGATTACCTTGTATAAGCAACTAAACACGGAATTAAACCAGAAGTAATATGTAACTAGAATTCAGAAATAACACAGAATATGAGAGACAATACAATCTTGTATTAACACTCTTCCAGAAAGAAATACAATGAAGAAATTACTCTCTTCCCAAACCTCTTGGGTGTACCAGTAATTCTCCCTGAAGAGTTCTCTCTCTCACTATCAAGATCCTACTCCACCAATAAGAGTATATATGATTACCTCTGTATAAGCAACTAAACACAGAATTTAACCAGAATGAATAAGTAACTAGAAATATAAAACAACACAAAATATTAGAGACAATACCCAATTGTATTAATACTCATCCAGAAGGAAATACAATAAAGAAGATGCCACACTATTCTTCTCACACCTCTAGAGCTCCCACACTTCTAGGGTTCACCAGTAATTCTCCTTCAACACTTCACTCTCTCAATTACGGTCACAAAAATCAACTCAAACATAGAGTTGTTGTTCACCTCCACCAGTCAGTAACAACACTGCCAATACACCAAGCACACAACTGTACTCCAAGTAGATCTCCCTTCTCTTGCAACAACCTGCAAATCAATAGACCTTATTTACCATGTAGATATCTCTACACCCTAAAGAACCCTTGTCCTTGCCTCACCAAGTCCTTATGATTCTTCAATCAGTACCCCGATGGATCTTCTACCAGAACTTGTACAACCTATAACTCTCCCTGATCATACACACTTAGTACCCCTTTAGAACTAGGAGGAGCAACTCTTGCTCTCTCTACAAGCACAATGGCTTTCTAGCACACTTTACAATACAACCCATGAGTCTATTATATAGATCTCATGCATACAATAATTAGACTTTCTTAATTACAATAATTAGACTCGCAAATCAAGACCAAAAATAGTCTTTACATGCAAACTACATGTCTAAAAATAGACCAGTCTGGAACCCACATGCAAACTGCATGCACACACAGGTTGCCGACGTCAGCTCCTTTTTGACCGATGTCGACCGACTTATAATCGACGTCAGTTGCTTTTGCACTATAATATAACCAATGTCGGTTGATCAGACTGACGTCAATTGCCCTGTAGCTTGTTCTGCAACTCTGCAACCTCCGCAACTCCTCTTGTTTGCATCCTGGTGAAGCTTTTATCTCCACAACCTAACAATCTCCCACTTAGAGATAAATAGCTGCACCTGTACCTGTACCTGTACACCGTCTAATTTGTTTCTTGACTAGTATCCCTCTTCAAGCTCAAATTTGAAGACCAACCACCACACAACCTGTGGTGCACCTCCTATCATCCAAGTAACCTGCCACATCCGAATCTACAACTCCATGTAGTGAAGACCTTGACCTTGCATAACACGTTAACCTACTGCTAGTCTCTCTCAGATACCTAAGAATCCACCTTCTCCAAATTAGCTCCAAACTCTTTGACAACTCTCACTGCTTAGAAAAACTCAGGTCTACACAAGACCTCATGTGATTTCAAACACTGTTCTAAGCTCAGCTTGAACTGTCTAGCCCTTGGTGTGCTTACCGATTCTGCATCCTGCATCTTGAACCTCGCCAACACCTTCTTCACATCAGCTCCCTCTGGAGACAAAATCAACTTGTGATCTTTCATGTCTCTTATGCCAAAGAATTTTGTTGCTCTCAAATTCTTCATGACATACCTCTGAACTAACTTTATCTTTAGCTCAAAAAATTCCTGCATGTGTAACCCTACAAAAAGCAACCACACAACAGTAATAGGATAATGTTGCAATCATCATCCAATTCGGTAAAGAGAAACACAATGGTCAAACCTCCATTGTCTTGCAGCTTACTCAAGACCATATACCCTGGCCTTTCGTCTCACGTGTCCAGTCCCACTCTTCTTTATCTTTGAAAATCCATTCATCTCTCAGTGCTTTCTTCCAGCTGGCAACTCCATCCAAAAACTTCCATTTGGTTCTTCTCTAAGGAATTACATTCCTCATCCATGCCAAGCTCCCACTGTTTCCTAGATCTACCTGCGCTGCTTCTTTAATGACTTCCTAGTTCTTGACCATCAGAGAGCAACAAGTAGCGTAAAGAAGGGAAATGATGAATTTGAGGCTTACTTACCCTTTCAGTCCTCCATATGGGTGCTTGAGACTCCTTGATAGGTTGCTGTCTACCACAAATTAGTCTCAGTGACCGATTTCAATCACATCTAAGTCTGCACCCAACTAACGTCAGTTTTGTGCGACTGCCTCATCGCTGACATCATGTTACCTGACTGACGTTGGTGTTTACTGGTCCCTGAGTCACTGATGTCGGTCTGCACATAGCCGATGTCGGTCCTTGCATGGATGGCGATGTCAGTTTTCTAACCAACGTCAGTCTCTGTGTTTTACTTGTGAGCGATGACTTTTACCAGCGAGCTCTTTTTGGATCAAAACCCTGTTCAAATTAACACAGCCCTGCTCAGAATAATCTAGTCTCCTTAGCTGATCTCTGTCCATCATTTCCTCCATGAACACCAAGGCTTTCCAGTTCTTAAGTTTGCTAAAGATATCTGTCTTCCGCTTAAGAACATGCATTCCCTTCTTACATATGTGACCAAGCCTATAAAGCCACATCTCTACAACAGAAGGTGAATCAGTAATATAAGTAGATAGATAAAGGATACCTACTTTCTTACCACCGTCTAATTCAAGTGCATCTGTTGTGAGAGTTACTGTGCATCTCTCATCACCCAACTTTCTTGAAGAAATTAGACTTATCTCCAAGACTAAAACCTGCATGACCTTCTTCAACACCCGTGTGTTACCCGTCTGCAATTTTAGCTTCACTTCCCCTTTGCCAATAATCTAACAAGGCTCACCAACTCCTAAATAAATCTCTCCAAAGTCTCCCTGGACATCATCATGAAAAGATACTCTATTTCGGGCTACATGGAAAGAGGCAACAGAATCTGTAAACCAAGATTCTACTTTATCTAGAGCATCCTATGTAACATCACCTGCAACATCTGCTTCTTTCATGTTGATCTTCTACCAACCAATAATCTTTCTTTACCTGCTCTTTTTTTCCATCAAACAAACTATTCGTGCTATTCAGTTTCTTCATTTGTATCTTACTTTCTTCTGTCATTGCTATACTCCCATTCAAATAGAAACCCCTGTGAGTGCCTTGTAATCAACAAACACTAACCAGATCTGAATCCCCCTATTAGTGAACCCAACCTGGCTCTCATACACTTGTTAGGCACCTAGAACATAAAAGCTCTGATACCAACTGTCAAGATCTTACTCCACCAATAAGAGTATATATGCTTACCTCTGTATAAGCAACTAAACATGAAATTTAACCAAAATGAATAAGTAACTAGAAATATGAAACAACATAGAATATGAGAGACAATACCCAATTGTATTAATACTCATCCAAAAGGAAATACAATAAAAAAGATGACACACTTCTTCTCACACCTCTAGAGCTCCCACACTTCTAGGGTTCACCAGTAATTCTCCTCCAACACTTCACTCTCTCAATTACGGTCACAACAATCAACTAAAACATAGAGTTGTTGTTCACCTCCACCAGTCAGTAACAACGCTGCCAATACACTAAGCACACAACCGTACTCCAAGTAGATATCCCTTTTCTTGCAACAACATGCAAATCAATAGACCTTACTTACCATGTAGATATCTCTACACTCTAAAGAATCCTTGTCTTTGCCTCACCAAGTCCTTATGATTCTTCAACCAGTACCCCAGTGGATCTTCTACCAGAACTTGCACAATCTGCAACTCTCCCTGATCATACACACTCAACACCCCTTTGGAACTAGGAGGAGCAACTCTTGCTCTCTCTATAAGCACAATGGCTTTCTAGCACACTTTACAATACAACCCATGAGTCTATTATATAGATCTCATGCATACAATAATTAGACTTTCTTAATTACAATAATTAGACTCGCAACTCAAAACCAAAAATAGTCTTTACATGCAAACTGCATGTCCAAAAATAGACCAGTCTGGCACCCACATGCAAATTGCATGCACACACAGGTTGCCGACATCGGCTCTTTTCTGACCGATGTGGACCGACTTATAACTGACATCGATTGCTTCTGCACTGTAATATGACCGACATCAGTTGATCAGACCGACGTCGATTGCCTTGCAACTTGTTTTGCAACTCTGCAACCTCTGCAACCTCAACTCCTCTTATTTGCATCCTGGTGAAGCTTTCAGCTTCACAACCTAACACTCACAACCAATTACAACCACAACTCAAACACAGAGTTGTACCCTCCACCATTTAGTGATAAACAACCTTGCCCTACCAGTCCACCAAATACTCAAAGTACTCCAAGTAGATCTCTCTGATCTTGCACACTTGTAAATTAATTGATCTTACTTACCATGTAGATCTTCTACTTGATCTTGTAACAACCTACAGATCAACCTATTTTACAATTGGAAGGATCTCTTCCTTGTCCTTGATTACAATACAGCCCCATGGGTCTCTTAAATAGATCCCATGCAAACAATAATTAGACTTCCTAATTACAATAATTAGAAACACAGACTCAAGACTAAAATTAGTCTTTTACATGCAAACTAATTGTCCATCTAAAATTAGACTAGTTTTGGAGATGCATGCAAACACATGCACACAGAGGTTACCGACATCAGTTCCTGTCTGACTGATGTCAAACGACCTATAACTGACATCAGTTATTGCAAACACTAAAGATGACCAACGTCAATTGATCAAACTAACGTCAGTTGCTCTACAACTCAACAACCTCCTCCGTTTGCATCAGTGAAGCTTTTAGCTCCACAACTTAACAATCTCCCACTTGGAGATAAACAGCTGCACCTGTACATATATCTCTACATCATCTAATTTTGTTTCCTAGCTTGTATCCCTCTTCAAGTTCAATCTTGAAGACCAACCACCACATATCTTGTGGTGCTACTCCTATCATCCAAGTAACCTGCCATATCTAAATCTATATACCCATGTAGAGAAGTGCTTGACCCTGCATAACATGTTAACCCGTTGCTGGTCCCTCTTAGATACCTGAGAATTCACTGAACTATTTTCCAATGCTTCTTTCTCAAATTGGCCACAAACTTGCTAACAACTCCCACTGCTTGGGTAATCTCAGGTCTAGTATACATGTACTCAACCTCATCATGTGATTTGGGACACTATTCTGTGAACTGTCTATCCATAGGTGTGCTAACCGGTTCTGCATCCTGCACATTGAACCTCTCCACTACCTTATTCACATAATCATCCTGAAACAACATCAACCTATGATCTTCCTTGTCTCTAGGAATACTCATACTAAAGAATTTATTTGCTGCTTCCAAATCCTTCATGGCACACCTCTGAACTAGCTTTACCTTTAGCTCAGCAATCTCTTGCATGTGTGACCCTGCAACAAGCATATACACTACATACAGTAACAGGATAATGTAGCTAATATTATCTAACCTGGTAAAGGAAACACAATGGTCACATTGACATTGACTAAATCCATGCTTTATCATACACCTGTCAAACCTCAAACACCATTGTCCTGTAGCCTGCTCAATACCATATAACCTGGCCTTCTGTCTCACCTATCCATTCTCTCCTTTCTTTAACCTAGGAATCCATTCATCTTTCAGTGCTTTCTTTCTGGCTGGAAACTCTACCAAATCTCCCGTTTGGTTCTCTTCCAAGGAATCAATTTCCTCATTCATGCCATGCTCGCACTATTTCCTAGATTCTACCTGCATTGCCTCTTCAAAAATTCTTGGTTCTTGACCATCAGTGAGCAACAAGTAGTGTAAAAAAAGGGAATAATTAATTTGAGGCTTACTTACCCTTTTAGTCCTCCATATGGGTGTTTGAGACTCCTTGACAGCTTGTTTGCCTAAAATCCATTCTGATAGTGACCGATCTTGATCACCTCCCAGTCTGCACCCGACCGACGTCAGTTCCATGTGACTGACTTGACTACTGACATCAATTTCCTGACTGACGTCAGTGTCCACCTGATCGTCGATGTCAGTTCTCTGATCGACATCCGTGTTCACCTGCCTAACACCACTGACTCTAGTCTGCACATGACCGATGTCGATACCTACCTGTTCGATGTCAGTTCTCACCTGACTGACATTGGTAACTATGTTTTTCTGTGAGTGATGATTTTTACTTGCAAGTTCACTTTGAATCATAACCTTGTCCAAACTTCCGTACTCAGAATTATTCAGTCTTTTGAGCTGATCTCTGTCCATCATCTTCTCCTTGAAAACTAAGGCTTTCATGTTCTTGTCAAAAATATCAGATTTTCTCTTTATGCAATAAACATGATCCTTTCTTGTAACATCAATAACAAGAAACCTCACTTTCTTCTGTTGCTTACAAAAATCTCGATCTATGCTTTCCGAATATGAACTCTTACCTTTTGACTCAAGAACATGCATCCCCTTCTTACTCATGTGACCAAGCCTAGAGAGCCACTTCTTTGCATCTACATCTGAAGTAGATAAACCATAAGGAGAATCAGTAATACAAATAGATAGATAAAGAGTACCTACTTTCTTACCTCTTGCTAAAACAAGTGCACCTTTGGAAACTTTCCAAAATTTTGCTGTGAGAGTTACTGTGCATCCCTCATCACCCAACTTTCTTACAAAAATCAAATTCTGCTTCAGGACTGGGACATGCATGACCTCCTTCGACACCCATGTGTTGCCCGTCTACAATTTTAGCTGCACTTTCCCTTTGCCAACCATTTGACAAGGCTTACCATCCCCTAAATAAATCTTTTCAAAGTCTCCCTGGACATAATCATAAAAAAATTCTCTATTTGGGGTTGCATGGAAAGAGGCACCAGAATCTAAAACCCAAGATTCCACTTTATCTAAGGAACATACAAAAGCATCATGTGCAACAATACCTGCAACATCTACTTCTTCATTTCCTTCATGCTGATCTTCTACCAACCAACAATCTTTCTTTACATGCCCTTTCTTTCCACAATTCCAGTAGATTATACTGCCATGCCTAGATCTAGATCTCCTGCCTATCTTTGACCTTGATTTCTCTTACTTGACCTTCTCTCTTTGCCTTCCATTACTTTCAACACTTAAATCATTACCTGATGATTTCCTTGTGCTTTTCTTACGAATTTTTTCATTCAAGATTACACTAACAACATCATCAACTTTTAAGATATTTGAAGCAGACACAGTATTACTAACTGCCATTACCAAACTGTCCCAACTTTCAAGTAAAGAGCATAAGATTAAGAGAGCCTTAACTTCATCATCAAAATCTATATTAACTGAAATTAATTGATTTACTAATCCATGGAAATCACTAAGATGACTATGTACCGATCCACCTTCCTGCATTTACAAATTAAATAATTGCTTCATAAGAAATACCTTATTCGCTGAGGGTTTTTCATATAAATTTGCCAAAGATTCTATTAACTCTACTATTGTCTTAGCCTATGATAAGTTGGAAATCACAGACGATGCCAGGCTCAACTTTATAGATCCCAGAGCCTTCCGATCAAGAACCTTCCATTCTTCGTCTTTCATATCTGTGGGCTTGCATGCAACCCCACCTAATGGTAAGTATAGATATTTTTGATACAGATAATCTTCTATCTACATCCTCCATAATTGATAATTCTTGCCATTGAATTTCTCCATTCTTAGCTTACTTTCTTCTACCATTACTTTACTCTCACTCGAACAGAAACCCCTGTGAGTGACCTGTAATCAACAAACACTAACCTGCTCTGAACTAGGCTCTGATACCACTTGTTAGTGTACCTAACCAAGCTCTGATACCAACTGTCAGTGGTATCACTTGGTGATCCTAGATCTGATACCAACTGTCAAGATCCCTACTCCTTAAGAGCACACTTGATTACCTTTGTATAAGCAACTAAACACATAATTTAACCAAAAGTAAAATGTAACTAGAATTCAGAAACAGCACAGAATATGAGAGACAATACAATCTTGTATTAACACTCTTCCAAAAGGAAATACAATGAAGAAATCACACTCTTCCCACACCTCTTGGGTGTACCAGTAATTCTCCCTCAAGAGTTCTCTCTCTCACAACCAATTACAACCACAACTCAAACATAGAGTTGTACCCTCCACCAGTCAGTGACAAACAACCTTGCCGTGCCAGTCCACCAAGTACTCAAAGTACTCCAAGTAGATCTCCCTGATCTTGCACACCTGTAAATCAATTGATCTTACTTACCATATAGATCTTCTACTTGATCTTGCAACAACCTGCAGATCAACCTGATCTTACAATTGGAAGGATCTCTTCCTTGTCCTTGATTACAATACAGCCCCATGGGTCTCTTAAATAGATCCCATGCAAACAATAATTAGACTTCTTAATTACAATAATTAAAAATGCAGACTCAAGACTAAAATTAGTCTTTTATGTGAAAACTAATTGTCCGTCTAAAATTAGAACAGTTCTGGAGACACATGCAAACACATGCACACACAGGTTGTCGAATTCAGTTCCTGTCTGACCGATGTCGGCCGACCCATAACCGACGTTGATTACTGAAAACACTGAAGATGACCAACGTCGGTTGATCAGATCGATGTCAGTTGCTCTACAACTTAGCAACCTCCTCCATTTGCATTAGTGAAGCTTTTAGCTCCATAACTTAACATGTGCTGGAATAGCTTGGTTGTTGGGAAAATTGTTCTTATGTCTATTTTTTTAATGCATTTTTTGTCTATTTAATTGAATAAGCAGAATTAGTGAAAATAATCAGAAAGGTGTCCTGAAGCCAACTGTGGAGAGACTTTGCGCCCTCATATTTGCCTTTAGTGTGTTTTCTTTTTATTCCTGTGTAAAGGATCTTGGGACGACTTTGTGCCGTCATTATCCTTCATATTTTGTTTCTATGTAAAGGACCTTAGGACGAATTTGTGCCCTCATTGTCCTTCGTATTTTACTCTTTGGCAGTTGAGGTGGAGACTTTGTGCTACATTTCATCCTGCTGTGTTACTACGCCCTGTTACAGTTACTTGTTACCACCCAAAAGGTATCTTTTGTTTGTTGAACAACACTTTTTAAAGAAGAGGAGTGTCTTCTATCATTTCATCAAGATTTATCCTTTGATTTGTGAACATCATCTCTGAAAAATGAGAGATGGATGGTTTATCCTACCCCTAAGTGTTATTTTCTGCTTATATATATATAGTATATAGCTCCTTTTGATGTAGTAAACCTACACATCTAGCCGACCAATTTACCTATGTTGTGGTTGAAGAGACATATTTTGCTCATTAGTTAGCTGATTGACAAAATATTCACCCAACACACTCATGAAGAAAGAATTATAGCTAGTAAAAATAACTTGGGCAAAGTGCAGGCCATAAAAAGGACTATAGGGAGAAAGTAAAGGAGGTGGAGTAGCGTAGTAGGTCATTCAACATAGGAGGAAACATGGATTAGGATTTAGATAAACCATGTGTCCACCATGGAAGAACCAGAAACTTACCATAGTAGAAGAAGAAGACGACATTTATTACCTAAATAAAACCATATTCTTTGCATGCCTTTGCTATTTGTGCCATGATATTTTCTCTATCTTTT
This sequence comes from Torreya grandis, assembly GCA_037957365.1. Lineage (NCBI taxonomy): Eukaryota > Viridiplantae > Streptophyta > Pinopsida > Cupressales > Taxaceae > Torreya > Torreya grandis. The sequence goes on from JARHVA010000799.1 coordinate 2,779,332, forward strand.
CCATTCAGATTATCCATGTCAATAACTAGAATCTCCATTGTCGTCGCTTAAAAATAAAAATTCAATAGATTCCTTCATATGTAAATGAAAAATAAACTTTAGGTAGATATTTTTTAACTCCGTGAAGCCATATTTATAACAATATAAAGGCCTCACGTTGTACTCACACTTCTATGTCCATTTTCTCTAAATTAGAAAATGAAAAGAAAGATCAATGAAATGTACGAAACCATTACACATTTGTAGAATCTTGACCTTGGTGTCATGTCAACAATGTAGATATGCACTTTAAGAAATGTTACATAAGTTTTTAAAATGGTAAGGAGCATGTTATAATTACCTTGTCAAGTGATCAAGTCCACCCTATGTTGAAAGTGTTGAATTAGAGGAAGAGATCAACAACATCTACAACATAATGATAGAGGGATGGAAAAACTTGGAGCCAAATAGGGATGGCATCCTAACTGGGATGAGGCATAGTCCACCTATGATACCATAAACATTTCCTTTGATTGGTTTGTTCAAGAATCATATAAAGTCATAAGGGGAAATTTTGGTGTGTCACACTCAAAACCTCATTTTTTCCCTATGTAGAAAACCTTGTGTGCCAATGTCAATCCTTTCTCAATTGTAATTAAGATTCAGGTACTATGCACCACATATAAGGTGAATATGGTTCCATATATATGCATTGTGCATGTGAGTAGACTAGAGGACAAGGAATCACTTGATGCATGCCTTGAGGACGTAATGTAGTTGGATAAAAGGCTCATCATAGATCGATGGAGCCAAACCATGGAAAAGCCTCAATAGAAGGCTTGGCATGACTAACACATAAAGGGAATGATATTACTTTAAGGTGCCCGTGTTTTACTCTATGATTCCATGTACTTGAAGCATCGAGAGAATATTTATATATTTTGGTTGGGGCCCTACATAGTACATGTTATTTTAGATACTAGCACATGCAATTTATGCACCTTGGATGGTGAAATTCTCCCTAGGAATTGTAATGGGAGCCAACTCAAGTCATAGCATGCATAGTGTGCTTGAACCATGTTGTAATAAGGCATATGACATTTGTTTTTCTATGTATTTTATGTTTTGTGGGATAGTGTATTGTATAGTAGGTCCTAAGCACAATGCTTATGCATTGTAGTATTTTTAATAAAACATGCAACCTCATCTAACTAGTCATAATTTTAGGAGCATGTTGTTGTGCCCTTTTTGTAAAAACAATTATCTTAATTATTTTCAGATTTTCTATTCAAAATAACATCATGTTATTTGCATGTGGTAGACTAGGGACTTGTCAACATAAAGGTACTCATTGTGCTAAAGGACCAAGTGCATAATTTAGGGTGGGGTCAGGGTTTCCAGTTTCTAAAGGAAAGAAGAAGATTAGACACGTGCAAGGGAAATAGACTAAGTATAAAGATACATAAAAGAGATTTATGGGGTAATGAAGCATGCTACGAGTGGATCATAGCACCCAAAAACACAAAAAAGAGATTTATAGGACAAGTGTGTTAGGAATGTAGTGCCTAGGAATGCAAGAAAAAGAAGTAAGGTGAAGGTCGTACCAAGATGAGATTTACAAAATTTGGCATCAATAAATTCAATATGAGCACAAGCCTATCTATGTTGAATCAACCAATTTAAATGAGGTTGAGGCTAGAAGTGAATTTCTCAAACTGACGAATAGAGGTGGGTGTAAAACCAAAAGATGAGGAAAGGAGAAGTATAAGTGTTCATATGCATGAGGTGGAAGATACACTGAAGGGAGGAGTTTCCAAGAGCATAACTGAATGTTGGTGAGTGTAACAAGAGCCTATTTGAGATCCATACACCCAAATATGTAGATCTTGAACTAGTACCAACAAATAAAAGGTACCTTTTAGGAGTTATAAGGGTGGAGAACTAGAAAAGAGGCGTAAGTTGAGCCACATGAGGCACATTATTATATCCCAAGGGAAAAGATGAAGGGATGTTATCCTACATTTGAACCTAAGTTATCTTGAAGGCAACAGAGCATTGTGTAAAGAAGCAAGGCATAAAAGGGGAAAGGAATAAAATTTGGGAGAGGCTTGTTAAAATATGAAATTGAACTAAAAATAAAACACTCATGGGAATTGAGGTGCACACAATATTATATAGGTTATCACGAGGATAGTAGTAGTGTCCTAGGAAGGGATATAAATCACAAAGATGCATATAGGAGGAGACATAGTCAGCCTATAGTTTATGAAGGTGAAAACTTATTTACACAAAGCAGAAGAGTTGGTAAATAAAATTTACCAACATTAGCCTAGTTCATGGAGCTAAATGCGTACAACAACAAGAGAATAAAAGAGAAGAGAGGGGTAGAAGGCCTTCACAAACATACCCTATGAGAATAAAATTGAATATTAGTGTGCAAGCATGTTTTATTTTCTACGAAGGATCGAACTTCAACATGATAAAAGAAATAGTTGAGGGGTCACATGAGTAGATTATTGAGTTTAATGGCTTAACTACATATAACTCTTTTATCATATAAGAATTTTAGGTTGCTCTCATGCGCTAAAATAATTTTAAAATTGAGTTAACAAAATAAGCAGTATATTTATTTATTAGTGTCAAGGGTATTAACAATTTGTCCAAGGCTGGCCAACTAAGTCAATGTGGGGTGATATTGACCCAACATTATGATAAGTAGGTGTAGGGTTGTCTAAATTTTTGGATATCAAGTACAAAAATCAATGCGAGGAACCAAAAGGGTGCACAAGAGAAATGGCACATTAGAATGTCCATAAGAATTGACCACTCGTGCCACATGGATAAGTGACATAAAAACTCAAAACTTATCAACATCAATACAGTTCAATTATGTGTGATTAGAGGGAGGAAAACAATAAAATTAACTACCTATAGATCTTCTCTAACAAGGAGTCTTAATACATCGAAGGGGTGATTAAGGGGCCTACAAACCTAGAGTAGGCTTGGTGAGTTGTCTTAAGTTGGCATGCCAAATATGATGTTGCATTAACTATCAGTTGGTGGTAATTACACTTTCTCATGACATCTAGAGCCTTTGAAAGGCTAGAAAAGGCAAGCAAATCGTTTGTTAGACAACTTCACTTTTAGAGTGCTTTTGGCCATCGAGGAAACATTGCTAGTTTAGAGAGAGAGTTTGTAGAATCGACGTTAATATCATTGCTACTATTATGGACTTGGTAGCCATGAGATGTCATTTTTTTTTATACTAATGTTTTTATTAAGATAAATTTTTATTATAGTTGTTGATGTTTTGCCATTGCTAAGACAAGTACTTACGTAAAACAAAGTTTTTTATCATTGTTAATTTTATGTATAGTTATGGACATGTATTGATAAGTAGTATAAATTATTTCTAAGTATTCTCACATATGTGAAATAGGTGTGTGTGAGACAAATGAAATGATTCATCATTGCCAACTAACCCTGACCCACCCTGGTATCTCTCTTTGTGCCTTGAGCGAGCACGCAAGGTTATCTTGTGTGATATGACGGTGTAGGTAGATTTAGTGTTCGGAGATGCAAGTCTGGCATATGACTAGTGTGCATGTGGCTAAAAACTACCCAATAAAGTGTCACATAGATGTGAAGCTAAATTACACCACTTCTTGTGCCTCTCCCTTACTTGGTATAATTTCACTTTACATTTAACATAGTTTTACAAAATAATTTTTTTATATTTTCCTGAAAAATTTGTAAAATCTAAAATTACAGCTACTAATTAAATTTACTTAGATAGGAATCCATATATATATGTGTGTGTGTGTGTGTGTGTGTGTGTGTGTGTGTGTGTGTGTGTGTGCGTGCGTATATATGTGTGTATATATATATGTGTGTGTGTGTGTGTATGTATATATATGTATGTATATATATATATATATATATATATATATATATATATATATATATATATATATATATATATATATGTATATATATATATATATATATATATATATATATATATGTATATATATATATATATGTGTGTGTGTGTCTATATATATATAGTTAGATAAAATACTTGACATAATGTATCTTGTCAATGTTACAAAACATGGTATAAAATATCCTGTAATATGTGGATCAAAATCATATTGCTCTTAATTCCAAATGTTTGTTTATTAGAATTAAATATGAAAGAATCCACCCTTACCACTCGAAATGGGTATATCTCATGGTGAGTACTAAGTACTATTTTAATTTATTTTTATTTTTAATTTATAGTATGCCATTAAAAATAAAAACCATGGCTGATCTATCATTTTGAAACACAAAATTAATGTTTTTAAGGGAGAAACAACAAAAGTTAAGTGGCGTTTAATACATAAAAAGGAATTTACGGATATGGGACTCAAATTTTGTACATTTTTATTATGAAAATTATTGTGGATGAAAATTAATTGTATTTTATGGCTAAAAATATTAAATGCAACTATACATCCATCAAATTTAGACCTTGAAAACATCAACAATGTAGGTATTAAATCTTATGTCATATTCAAAGAATCTGGTTGGATAAGCACAAAGCACTTGTAAGAACTAAAATTAATTTCTTATAAATGAATTGTAAGAACTAAAATTAATATCTTATATTTTGAAAATAATAGAAAAGGAGAATAAACTCTAGAAACAATAAAATAAAACTTTGTTATAATTCAAACAACTTTTCTATGCATAATATTTGATGAATTATATATATGTGGGTATGGGTCACTTATAAGAGCTTAAATTGATATCTTACATTTTGAGACCAATGGAAAAAGAATGTAAAATCTAAAAAAATAAAATAGAAATTTGTTATAATCCAAACAAGTTTTCTATGCATAACATTTGGTAAAATGCTAATATTTTCTTACTAAGAAAAGTTACAATAGCTTAATTAAATTAGAATGAAATATTTTATAAATTACAAAGCTCTTTTTATTTGTTTATCTACCAAATGAGTAATTTATTTTTTTATTTACTTCTATGACGAATATGCAGTTTTCTTACTACGAAATGTAGATGATAGTTAAAAAATATTAGCATACTTGATGAAATACCTTGAAAATTATAGCAATATTCACTAGAAAGAGGGTTATGGGAATAAGAACACAATGAATATTCTTTATATAGGCAAGCTAAAATTTAAATATTTTTATGATTTGTGGACTTCATCATATTGGTTCATTTAATTTTGTTGAGATTAATTTTAGTTGTACTTAGCTGAATTAAGAATAACAATTAGTTTTACATTATAATTTTTTGTTCAAAAGTTTTCAAATTGCATTTAATATTTTGGTGAGTCTTACATGTTGTGTTCAATTAAATGCATGCACTTATACTAGAGTGTTAATGAAGATTTAAGGAGAAAAAATAAATAATATTGAAAGTTAATGTTTTAAAATAGTATATATTTTTTGTAGCTTTTGAAATTAAAATTATGATAAATTGGATGTATACTTGTACATTATATGAATATGCCAATGATCATGTGTGTACAAGTTATTTTAAATTTTTGTACATATTAAAAATATAAAGTTAATAAAGTATTAAATTTTAATTGTAAGTGAAAGATATAACTTATTTGACAAATAATATGAAAATCCATATAAATGAACTCAATATTAATATTAATTCTAACAAATTTAATATATTAGAATTAATATTAATATTGAGTTCATTTATATGGATTTTCATATTATTTGTCAAATAAGTTATATCTTTCACTTACAATTAAAATTTAATACTTTATTAATTTTATATTTTTAATATGTAAAAAAATTTAAAATAATTTGTAATATATATATATATATATATATATAAAAGCTGAAATTGAATGTACTAACAATAATACATTATATTTTGTATACAAGCTTAATATTATATATGAATCAAGCCAAAATATCAATATTTATAATTAGGTATAAGTATATTTGTACTTAAACAAAATTTAATCTTATTTTTATAATAAAAATATATAAAATTTGGGTCCCACATCATCAAATACCCTTTTATGTATTGGACTCTACTCAATTTTGGGTGTCTTCTCTTTAATTAAATGTTAAATTAACAAATGGTTATATATGAGCATTTTTTTATCTAGTTGATTTTTTTTATTTTTTTAATTATTTTAGCTATTAATTAAAAATAAATATACTCAAGACATTATAATGCCTCTAGATATAATAAGAATAAAAATTCATCAAAAATTAATATCTAATTATAATTACTCATGAAACCCTAAAATTTAATATATATTATAATATAAAGTATATAATATTATATATTATTATAATATATTATACAAATATAATATTTATATTATATCATATTATTATAGTATATATAATTAACATTTATAATTTTGTTAAAAAAAAATTAGTATCTACTGACCTCTACCCAATACTAATAATAATATGATTGTATGGTATTAAAAATATTTTAATATTATTTTAATAAAATAAATTTAATATATTAAAATAATTATAATATAATTAATAAAGATGATGATTTATTATATTATTCACCAAAATATAAATTTTTATAAATATATGATATAAAAAATTAAATAAATAAAATTAAAATTATTATGTAAATTACTTTGATAAATTAAATATTTTTTATTTATAATTTTTTTTAATTAAAAAAACATTCAATATTAAATAATTATAATCATCTATAATTATTTTCCAAAATATAAATTTCTCAATAAAAATAAGTAAATTCGACATCATAAAATAATCCTAAGCTTTTTCAATATCTTAATCAATTACCACATCAAATAACATCCATTAATGTGCCTCCTACAATTATATAAAATAAATGGAATAAAGATGAAAATATTAATTTGTTGAAGTGCATGTTCTGAAAATATCAATCCAGATGTCATTTAAGTGTTTCCTCTTGCAAGAATTTCGCATGTCTAATTATATGAAATTTATTCCGAAATGTTCAATGCTTTTGTTTATAGTCATATAATTATAGTTTGTGTTATTATATCCAACGAGACTTATAAATTCATTTCATTTTAATTTAAAATTAATTTTAAATATGTGGTCACATATATTTATATTGATTAATGTGTTAAAAAATATGTCTTTTATGAAATAAAATAGAAAGTTTTTAATAGAGTACATAAAATAATGTTATTTGTTTGTTATTTGTTGATATTGATTGACTAATTTTTTAATGTTATTTTCTATTTTATTTGGATCGATATTAGATATTTACTCTTTTACAAACATAAGATAAGTCAATACAATGAAGATAGTTTTCTGATGGACGGTTAGCAAATTTTGATCGTAAGTATTGTATTATTTTGCCTCCACTTTTAGAATGTTTTGGTTTTTCCTCGTTGTCTTCTCATTTGTGTGGCTTTTATTGCTCTTTGGATGAAAATTAGTGGACCCAACTTTTCCTCTCTTCTTAGTGTTCTCTATCTTGGATGGTGGTGTCCTTCGTATTTTTGTCTTTTGTCTTCTCTCTGTCTGTTATGGGGAATGGGTCCCCAATTATGTCCCATACCGATTCATAACTCTGATAAAAAATGTTTTACCCTATCAAATAAAAAAGATTTAATTTAAGATTGAATATATTTGTTCACGCCGTGCAGATTATCTCCTTTCATAATTTTATATTAAATGTCAAATTAATGCCGAGTGCAACTAATATCAAATTATGGTTTATAACTTATTCCTATATTCAAAATTACAATGCTTATTGTCGACACTAATTGTTACTAGCAACATATTTACAATCTCCTTAATATATTTAGGAAGTGGTTCCATGAGAGGAGGCTCCTAAATTTTATTAAGAGATACTTCAGAGTAAATTTAGAAACATATGTAAGCACAACTTGAGTTCTCTTTTTCTACCCCTCAAATTTTAGTCAGCGCCTTGTTTTAAGTAAAAAATTCTAAAAATTCTTATTGCTATATCTTCCATTTTTCATAAGACCACCTACTTATTAAAAATAGAAATAGCAACCCATTCCATGAAACCTCTGCAACAACCCCTTCATAAAACCCCTACCTTAAGAAGCCTTTCCAGCCATGGAACCATTCAAAATGCAAACGGGTAAGTGCCCACCCTGGGCGCTCCACCCTTTCAGCATGTTTCATCTTGCATCATTCAACTTGAAGAAAAAGGAAAAAAGTGTCAATGGTAGCCAGGCGCCGCTTTCCTCTCCAGGCATGTTTTCTCTCTGCGTTAAGACTCTCTACTCATGCTGAATCCATACACCCAAACTAAGTATTATATAGAATTTGCAGTAGTCAATTTATTAATTCATTTTGTTATTTTACATATTGATATCATTGGAATCTTAAGCCTTAAAACTCTTATAGACATGACTTCCAGTAAGTCTATTAATGGATTGAATTGGCTCGAATATTTGTACTCCAGAATAAAATTAGTGATTGGAATTGTTCCATTATGTTAAACAGTTTGTAAGCCTTCCATTATGTTAAACAGTTTGTAAGCCTTCCCTATGTTGTGAAATTCGGTTTATTATGCAAATAATCATTTCTTAACGCTTTTTAGGTCGTTTCCATAAATTTGATTGTGCATATTTCATAATCATGGTATTCCATAAGAATTTAATTGAACGAGTTATTTTATTTATTTTTCCAAATAATAAAATAAAGTGTTACAAAATAATGAAGCTATCAATAAACAGCTGAAAAAAAATACAAAAACCTTAATTCTTATTGAAGAGAGAGTTTCACCATTATATTAATATATATTTTAAACTATTAAATAATAATAAATAAAAAACATATATAAAATTTTTATCATAATTATTAAAATGTATGATAATAATTTATAAAGTACTATATATATAAATAAGTATTAAAGAAAAATATATTATAAATAAAGTTTTATTTATAAAAATTAAATTTTGAAAATAATTTTTTTGGTAGATTATGTTAGTTAAATTCAAGATGTTTAATTTTTTAAGTTGATTTTTTTTTAATAATTTGAAAAGGTTCTGAAATTAAGATGTTTCAACATTTAAACAGATAAGTTTAAATTTTGTTAAGCTTTTATGCCTTTTATTTATTAAATTGTAAGTCTAGATCAGTCTTCAAGTATGCATTTTATGTTTAATCAATTGCTAATTACCATTCTTATTCTATTTTAATTATCTTTATTACATGTGTATTAATACATGTTCATCATGCAAGATATTATAAGAATTAATTGAGCAATTAATTTTTTCATTCCAACTAATTAAATTGCATGATTTCACATATTATTATGATAATGCTATAGTTTTATGTGCAATATTTTAGAATATTCCCTAAAGTAATATTAGGAAATATTCTATTTAGCTATTAATAATTAGATGATTTTTTTAATATATATATATATATATATATATATATATATATATACACACACACACACACACACTTTCTAAATTGCACATAATTTTATTGCCATCACTTATTGTTATTGCTAGTGACAACTCAACTTTATATTCATTATTTATTAAAATTTAAAACTTTTCATCTATAAATTATAATTTAACTATTAGAAATTCAACTTTCTAAAAAAAACTAGTTCATAAAAGTATCAACATGATTTATTTGTAATTAACATGCATAATCAAAAAAATTATGAATTGTACATCATTCATATTATTTTAAAAAAAAAATTATTAATTATTTCCATAACTTTTATATTTATTATTATTTATTAAAATTCAAAAACTTTTCATCCAAAAACTCTAAATTAACTAGTAGAAATTCAACTTTCTAAAATAAACTAGCTAAAAAAAGCATCAACATGATATATATATAATTATTATGTTAGTTATACTTTCATGTTATATAATATAATTATTTACATTTATTTAATAATTTTTAAAAAGACAATATTACTTTAATTAATATTAAAACTCCTGTGATGAGTTTGCAAGGATCGTTATGTAGTTCCTTACTCTAGATGGATGGTACCATGTAATCAAAAGCTTCCACTTGGTCTTTTTGAACCACTTTATGCACCGTATTCTGGTGATTCTATTGTTCTTTCTTCTAACTTCTCTTGAAACATCTATTCAGAAAATGCAATTAAGGAGATTAGCCATTCCCTCTCACCAAGCAGTTATTTTACTGTTGTATCTTTATTTCTTAAACTCGGCCCCGAGAAGCAATCCTTCCTTAACCCCTCCACTTGAGAACCCCTTGCCTTCTTCCTCTAAGCATAAAAGGGTTAGGGGCATTTCTGAAGTTTTGAACAATGACCCCCAAAAAAGGATCTTCACAGTCACTCAAAATAGGAGATTGATATTGATTGTGACAAGGATAATGTGGTCCAAAGCCTTCTTTCCTTGAGTACCCCTTCAAATCAAGCCAACCATAATTTTTTCCATAAGGAGCTAGACAATGTCAAAATCTTGGTCAATGATGTGAGAAAGGAGATGAATATTCTCAATCACAATTATAAAAAGAAGATGAAGCAGATGAATTACAATGAGGATAATATTGAATTTTCTTAGATTCAAATTCACAATTTGAGTGAGAAAGTTAATATTCTTTATATTAAGTTCATCGATTTGGATAATATCACTACTAATATGGTTGTGATCATTGGTACCCAGGGTACTATTATTAGTTATATTGCTACTGTTTTAGAAAAGTGAGGTAGACGCAGTATTCAGAAACATGCTAAGAAGGTCATTGATAATACCATGACTAGCAAGCTCTAGAACATGCATAACAACATTAAAGAGATAAAGGACACCCTCGACCGGGTTCACAACTACTAAGGTGTTCTATATTTTGAGCTACTTTTTGGCTTTTTTTGTAGTAGCTTTGTTGGTTTTGTTGTTTATGCTATCTCAGACTAGTTTTATATGCTTATCTAAGTTTTGACCCTCTTATAATAGGATATGGACCCCTGCAAAAAAACCAACCTTTACTCTTATCTAAAAAAAATATTAAAACTCATGTTTTTATATTTACAACTTAACTTCTGAAATATTATTTACTTTTGCATATTTATTATACTATATAAATTATCTTATAAGTAATATTATAATTTCTAATACAATCGATAGATGAAAAGCAAAAATGTAGGGACTAACTGCATCGTTAGACTAAAAGCAATCACTAGCCACATCGATAGACTAAAAATAAGGACTAGCCACTAAAATTGAAACATGAACTCCTTAACTAAACTAAATACAATTGACATTACAATTTCTATTACTATAGACACAACTAAGATAGGGACTAGCCTCTACGCAACCCTTGTTTATCAAATAATTATTATCTTTTTGACAAAATTGACATGCAAATCAAATTGGTACCCAACAACTCTATAAGTATTAAAAGTGCTTACCATGTAATTTAATTAATATATTTAGCCATCAAATTAACAATGGTAATAATGATATATTAATGAGACATTTGGTGATTTTTGTGTGTAGCTTTTGCTTGAAACAAATAAAAATGACAAAATAGACTTTGAGTTCCTGGAAAACTTCTTTAGAGATCTGTTTATTATGCACACTAATGTCTTCTCTCAAGGGCTAGGCAATCATGAATGCACTTCTACCTCTAGTTTGATCATACCATAGATTTCGACACTTAGTTTACGATCTAAAATCCCAAAAAAATTATGTAACTAGTTTTATTATTCTTCCTTCAACTTAATGGCTTATTTTCCAGTCATGATCAATGTCCTACAATCTTAAAAATATAAAAATCACGACTATACTATATATTATGATGGTGGTGTTGTGCATATTTTATGTGGATGAAACCTGACTGAGAGAGTACAAGATCAACAAGAATTTGGAGTTTGTTACTTGTACATATATGTAGACTCTATCTTGGATCAGGGGTTACCATCTTCTATATTCTGTAGCATTTAAATGAGTCGAATGTGTTATCATTTCAATATTGCAAGAAAGGTTAGATATGCTAGAAACGGAACTTATTTCTCGAGGATTTGATTTTGATGTAAATAGTATGGTTTACTGTAGAGCAGAGAAGTTACACTAGGATTTATTTATAACTTCGCTCCTCGTCAGAAAATTTTAATGTTTATGCATTCCTTCACAACTTGAGCTCATGTTATGTTGGATGATGTGTCTATCTTGATGGTATCTAGCTATAATCTCGACTACCGTTGATGGTGTGTCTTAGACAGTGCTCATCTCATCTACTTTGCAGTAATGTCTTACAATTCTTGATAGCCTTGTGATCTATGCAAATATTTTGTTGTACTAGAAATTTCCAATCTTCGCTAATGTTTGATACATTTCATTAATGCATTTATAAAAGATTTGTCACTTTTGTCTTGGTTTTGCAGCTTGTCTAGAGTATTTTGAATTACTTAAATTATTCTATTGTAGTTTCCATCCATTTGTCTGATCAGGAAAATAATAGATTGATATGATATCATTGTATGATTGAATTCTAGTTGAAGAATGTTTTCATCTCTAAACTATGTTAAAGAACATAGTAAGATTCAAAGTAGAGGAGTTAGAATGTTGTAGGTGCTATACTAATTTCTAGAAATTGTTGTTTCACTCAATCTCAAAAGACATGCTTTAGTGTTGTACTCCTTTATATTGGATTTATAATAGAACTTGCTCATTATTGAGAAACTCATGTTGCATGCATTTTATAGTAATGTTTTCTTATCAATAACATCTGATTAAGCTAAGAGATTTGTTATAAAAGTCCAAAAAAACTAGTAAAGTGGGAAGTATTTAGTCTTGATTAAGATGTTAGGAGTTTTGGTTCCTTTTTGCATCACTAGATTATGTATAATGGATAAACCTCATGTATTTTTTAGTATCCTGTTAACTAAAAAAGAACCGAAGTTTAAGAACGATGCATCTCTAACATTTTGTGTTAGCTTGAGTGCTAGGTTTCATGATGGCATTGTACTTCTCCTTACATTAGATGCTATGTATGTTGATAGTGGTACACCCTCCTAAAAGATTAGAATGGTATTTTATGGTGACTAATTGAATGCATTAAACTTGTGGTAGCATTGAAGTAGTTTGATATTTTCACAAGATCAATGGCCAAAAATGTGTTGAAAGCATAATGTGTGAAGGACATTGCTATCAAACCTAGCTTGGGTCGATGAGCCAAAGGCAATATGAAATCTAGAGTAAAACTGACCAGGTTGTGTCTTAAAAATGAGTTGAATGCTTCTATTAAGTTTGAAGCTTGCTTTCAACTTGTAATTAAGTGCATTATGGTTTGAAATTTAGATTATCATTTGCATATTAATCTTGCATTGAAGGATTTTCGACAAACAGTTTTCAAAATGAACACAACTTAAGATAGTTTCAAAAATATTCTCTACTCCCTTGTATCGTTGTTAGGAACCTATGGTCCAATATTTTAATATCTTTTTACCTATAATTAATAATTCAATAATCAGTAATTCATAGTTGTTAGGCTCACAAAGAATCCATTATGATTGTGGAATGTAAAGACACCATACTAATGTTGAGTTTGAAAAGACAAATCTGTTGAACCAAAAAAACAAAATAAAAAGATAACAAAAGGTTGATAGTGATTAGGAGTGAGTTAAGTTACCTTGGCCTTCACTGTGGGTGCTGGTGAAGATGGTTTCTTGAAGTGCCCTAGTTTGGAGAGTGGTTGGCCGCTATGAAATGAAGCATTCTGAGCAGGGAACTGTCTATGACGAGTTGCATCTGATCCCATTGAATGGAACTGGGCAAAGGTTGAGTTATCTTTATCTGTCCACATTTTACACAGTTATTATTAAGAGATATAATATTATCACAGTTCATATGATGTAGAGAAAGGAGTTGCATCCGATTCCAATGAATGGAACCGAGCAAAGGTTGGGCTATCTTTATCTGTCCACATGTTACATAATTATTGTTAAGAGATATAATGTTGTCACAGTCCATATGATCTAGAGAAAGGAGTTTCTTGGAGAAAGGGAAAAAAAACTGTGTAGAAAGTATATTTTTATTAATTAGTTACTAGATCCAAAACATTAATCAAAAACTTTAGACAACATTTTTCCACAAGCTCTTCTCTATAGTTAATGTTCTTCCCCTGAGAAAAGCCTAAACTATAATCTTGTTTTTCTGTGTTAATCAACACAATTATTGAGCTTCAGTAGGAGATGCTTATAACAGTATAACCTACTAACAGCGAGAGTTTCTGCAGTAATGGGCTTTTCAAATGCAGGCTTTCCTTGCATTTCCTGTATGCAAATGCATTACTCGATTGTTACATTTAATAAAAGGTTGTTTCAGAAATTTCTTTTGATATCTATAATTTATTTCACCTGTGGTTGCTTTATTTCAAATGTTTTATTTAAGACGAGCAGCTTCTTCATTGTCATTTCTGACTTGATCACGCGTTTCCCTACACAGGTTAAGCCTGATTTGAGAAAATGGAGTTCATTTCTCTGGGGAAGATGAATATATGTAAAATATATATAATTATCATATATACCTTGTCTTCTGTTGCTTGGAGCTCTGCCATCAATAAAATCATCACTTGCCATTTTGTCAATGAATTTACGCACGGTAGCTTGGTTCACTTGACCATCTAATTTGACTTGGAGCTTTGCAACTGTGACATATTCCATTGGAAGTGCATGATACAAGGCCTGACGACAATAACACCCAAGTAGAGGAGCTTATAATTTGGTATTACATACATTGGGTGCATTACATCTAAGTTGGCTTAATGTTGAAGAGCTTAAACCCTTAAAAAGAAAGAGGGGTACATTACATACGCCTCATATTCGAAACTGCAAAAATATACTGTAAACTACCTTGCAGATATAAGTAAAACATCACGGACCTTAAATAGGCCTTGATTACCTTCATGTACATATGATCTTCGTCAGGAGAAGCCACAGGTTTCTCATTTTCATGAGTTTCGTCAAGGCACATCTTCCTGCTGGTAATTTCAGGCACATCTTCCTGCAAATTCCCAGCCGCCAAATATATGTCAATTACCCAACATAATTCTAATCCTTGTTTCCTTCATGTTTTGGTTGGGTTCTTACCTTCAGTTTCTTAATTCTGTAAAGATCTCTTCGTAGCTCCTTCACTATGCCTTCTTTCATGAGCCTTTGCATGATCTCTGGCAAGCATACTTAACAGGCATATATTAAAATCTGAGTGTATTGTAGACAACAATCTAAAAATAAACTAACTAGAAAGGAAATTTGAGGATGCTGCAAATAAAAGTTAGAGAATAACAAATTTAATCGGCCGCCATTACCCTCTGTGGACACCTGCACAAAAAAAATCCCTTCTCTGTCAATTAACGGCTAAAATGAATAAAATTTTGGGAACAAAATTTAGATACTCTCGAATAACAGAAAACTAAAACAAATCTCCGGAAATCTCTGCGCTCCAGTTACTGAATTTTTTATTCTGTCGAATGAAAAACAGAAACAGCAAAGGAACTTTCACCAGTGAAATGTCTGGAAAATTAGACAACACATCAGATAGATCCAGCGTATCGATGTGCCTGGAAAGGATCCAATCCTTACACGGGTCATATTCTGAGCTTCCTGTTCACAGTCTTCCGTCTCCGCTGCCAGAAACACAAACCAAATTATGCCAAAGAAAGAAAATTAATTGAATCTCTGATAATATTATCACCGAATCTTAAGAAATGACTCGATCATACTACTGTTAGAGAAAATGATTTACCATCACTGTCTTCCATAGGAAGATCTTTCGGGGGTGTAATTTTGAGCTTTTCTGTTTCTGTAATAATCATCAATCAGAAAGTGTCATGTCCCCTTTTCAGTTAACATGTTCTGAGTTCATGGTTAGTCTATTATGCGACTTTCGTAGGCTGATAGGATGGTTAGAGGGTCTTGATGGAGATTGGGGTGGCTTCGTTTAGCAGAGGTTTTTCAGTTGGCTTTCGTTTGGGCTCGTTTGGACATGTATTGAGAGAGATATTAATATTTGATTGATTTAATCAAATATTAATTATTTAGCCTATTTTTAATTAGAAACCCTAATTCCAATTTAAGAAACCCTAATTAGGGCAAGCATATCTTTTGAGGGTATAAGGGTTTCTCATGGAGGCCATTATTGATTAGCCATTGATTATTGATTATTGATTTTGAAGAATTTCTTTTGTAAAGACTGAGCCTAGGGTTCCAGGATTTCATTTGCATTGGAGAACGTTCCCTCTTCAGTGTGTGCAATTAAGAGGCTATGGAATATCAGCTGATCTATTGCCAAATTGAGAGATAGCTTCATTCAGAAGTTATCACAAAATTTACAGGGTTGAGAGATAACTTCACACAGAAGTTATTACAAATATTCCATGAATTTATTTCTTTATGTTTTGATTCAATAAATTATACAGCTAGAGACCTTTTGTGCAAGAAACATATATTTTCAGATCAGGGGTTGAAACAGGGAAGTTGTGCTTAATTGGCGCCCGTACGAAGTCCGTACAGGTCTGTACAGATCCACACAGATACCGACCTAGGCAGACAGAGATCCCCAGTGACCAACATCGGCCGACTAGAGACCGACGTCGGCAGAGAGGACCTTCAGTGACCAACGTCGGCAGTATATCGACCGACGCCGGCGACTGTGTGTTCGACACAGCAGGCCGCGACAGAATTCCCAGATTCAAACCCAGTTTCCAGATTTGCAAAGCCAGGGTTTTCAAGATTGTATTTCATAGTTATATGCATAAGAGAGGACTGTAATTGTAATAGTTTAGAAGGACAAGTGATAAGATCTGTGATTTGCTATTGATAAACTATATTATTGTTATCATTCTGAATTTATTCAACAGAAATTATATCTTTGTTCAGAGTTTTTGTGTTGCTATATTTCCTGTTTGGAGGGGATATTACAGTGGTATCAGAGCCAGGTCCTGCCAGCCTGAGGGTCTATAGATCTTATGCAGTCACAAGAGTTGGGACCACACAGGTATAACACACGCAGTAGAGCCTTCCTTGAAGGTACCCAGTTGTTAGAACAGCAGCGGATTATCATGAGTGACAGACGTGAGGGCAGCCCACCCAAGGGCCACAGGTATGATGCTGATCAGGACACCAGAGAATTTCATCGTGCTATGATGACAAGCCAACAACAGATGAATCAGACACTACAGGCACTTATGACTATGATAAGGGGGATGAACGCAACTGATGGACAGAACGGGGACCAAAGAGATGACAGGAGTGCTACGGTTAATCAGAGACCACAACAGACTCACTCCAGAACAGCTGATAGACCTACACGTCCTACATTTGTTCAAGAGGAACCAGAGGTACCAGCAGAGGAGGAGGCAGGGCCTTTTCCATTTGCAGATGTTTACATGGCTGCGAATGATGAGTGGGACTTATTACCTCCTCATGTTCAAGAGAGGACATCCTTTGACCATTTTGTTAATCTGAGGAGAGAGCACTACAGATTGGTTAGACAGGACAGGAGGCCTAGAGTTCAATTCAGTGAGCTGAAGAAGGCTACGGGTAAGCTTTCTTTGACTACTTTTGATGGCAGCGGCAAGATGACAGCTCAAACTTGGGTTCATAAGCTTGACACTTTTTTGGCACTGAGACCAATGTCAGAGATAGAGGCCATCAAATACGCCACTTTGCACTTGGATAGAGTAGCACATGATTGGTGGTACCATGGTATGGTAACACTTCAACATAATCAGGTAACAGAGTACCAGGACTTTGTGGATAGATTGGTTGAGCGGTTTGATAGGAAAGATCCCAAGATTTACTTTCGAGATCTGGTACAGTTGAGACAAACAGGTAACTTAGAGTCTTTCATTGGTGAGTTTCAGAGATTGGCAGTCATGGTGCCCAATATTTTAGAGCGTAGATTGGTAGTTCTCTTTATAGAGGGATTGACAGAGCCATTGAGAGGTTGGATCAAAGCCTTTGATCCTCCTTCATTACAGGTAGCTATGAAGAAGGCACGTAGTATGGAGATGGCCGTGCCATCCCATAAATCTAACTCCAAGGGTACTCCTTCATCTAGAGACCATAAGCACTCCCACGAGGATACTGAGAGACCAGATTTTTACATAGATAAATCCGGGGTTAAAAATGATTCAAAGGCCAATCCAGCAGCACCACCCTTGGATCGTGAGGCGCTTAATGATCTACGCAGAAAGAAGCTTTGCTTCTACTTCAAAGGTCCATATGATATCCATCACAATTGTCCTTTGAGGCCTAAGGGCAAGGCGAATCGTGTGATGTGGGCATATTATGAGGATTCAGATTCTGAGGATTCTGAAGAGCAGAATAGTTCTGAGGGGGCAGAGGCAGAGGCTTCACGGTCTAAGGTAGAGACAGAGTTAGAGCTTCACATACAGGAGGCACGCATATCCAGTATTCAGTCAGATGAGTCATTCAGACTCTGTGGAGT
This sequence comes from Torreya grandis, assembly GCA_037957365.1. NCBI lineage: Eukaryota > Viridiplantae > Streptophyta > Pinopsida > Cupressales > Taxaceae > Torreya > Torreya grandis. The sequence goes on from JARHVA010000799.1 coordinate 2,797,741, forward strand.
TTTGGCGGGGCAGAAGGTTATCACCCTTCTTGATACAGGGGCCACACATAATTTTATAGATGCTAGATTTGTGGAAAAGCGTGGACTCACTACCGTAGATTTTAAGGGCATCAGAGTTAAGGTAGCCGATGGTCACACTCTTAAGTGTGAGCGTATGATTAGAGATCTCCCATTGCGCTTGAACAACTATGAGTTCAAGGCTGATTATTATGTGGTAAACATGGGGGATATAGACTTAGTCTTAGGTATGAAGTGGCTTCATTCATTTGAGGAAGTTACTCTTCGTCTCAAGGACATGGAGGTTCTCTTTAATGTTGATGGGAAGACACATATTCTTAAGGCAATACGGGGCAGCAGCTTCAGATATATGTTTTTTCATCGGATGGAGGTACCTATACCACATGACATGATAGAGGGCGATGGCGAGTGCACAACATAGGAGAGGTATGAGGACGAGCTTGATCTTGAGGTGAGTTCAGTTCAGAAGTTGTCACATGTGGTGGGGACTCAACTTTCTGTTACAGTCGGGTCACAGGTTGATGTTGATATGACTTTCTAGCTCTCACAATCCAGTTTTAGATATTACCCAGGTAAGGAGTTTGCTTGCTGATTTTAATTTATGGATTGGATGTTGGGGTGCTTATCTTAGTACTAGAGATGATGTGACGCCATTACATGAGAGTGGGGATGGACATGGCATGGGGTTCGTGTTAATTGACAGTGGTGGAGATCATAACTACATTTGGGATCCAGGTGGATTGATTGATTTGTCATTCAGGGATTGCTTGAGGGCAAGCAATTCTAGGAGGGGCAGATTGTCATGTCCCCTTTTCAGTTGACATGTTCTGAGTTCATGGTTAGCCTATTATGTGACCTTCGTAAGCTGATAGGATGGTTAGAGGGTCTTGATGGAGATTGGGGTGGCTTCGTTTAGCAGAGGTTTTTCAGTTGGCTTTCGTTTGGGCTCGTTTGGACATGTATTGAGGGAGATATTAATATTTGATTGATTTAATCAAATATTAATTATTTAGCCTATTTTTAATTAGAAACTCTAATTCTAATTTAAGAAACCCTAATTAGGGCAAGCATATCTTTTGAGGGTATAAGGGTTTCTCATGGAGGCCATTATTGATTAGCCATTGATTATTGATTATTGATTTTGAAGAATTTCTTCTGTGAAGACTGAGCCTAGGGTTCCAGGATTCCATTTGCATTGGAGAACGTTCCCTCTTCAGTGTGTGCAATTAAGAGGCTGTGGAATATCAACTGATCTATTGCCAAATTGAGAGATAGCTTCATCCAGAAGTTATCACAAAATTTACAGGGTTGAGAGATAACTTCACACAGAAGTTATTACAGATATTTCAGGTATTTATTTCTTTATGTTTTGATTCAATAAATTATACAGCTAGAGACCTTCTGTGCAAGAAACATATATTTTCAGATCAGGGGTTGAAACAGGGAAGTTGTGCTTAATTGGCGCCCGTACGAAGTCCGTACAGGTCTGTACAGATCCACGCAGATACCGACCTCGGCAGACAGAGATCCCCAGTGACCGACATCGGCCGACTAGAGACCGACGTCGGCAGAGAGGACCTACAGTGACCAACGTCGGTAGTATATCGACCGACGCCGGCGACTGTGTGTTCGACACAACAGGCCGAGACAGAATTTCCAGATTCAAACCCAGTTTCCAGATTTCCAAAGCCAGGGTTTTCAAGATTGTATTTCATATTTATATGCATAAGAGAGGACTGTAATTGTAATAGTTTAGAAAGACAAGTGATAAGATCTGTGATTTGCTATTGAGAAACTATATTATTGTTATCATTCTGAATTTATTCAACAGAAATTATATCTTTGTTCAGAGTTTTTGTGTTGCTATATTTCCTGTTTGGAGGGGATATTACAGTGGTATCAGACCCAGGTCCTGCCAGCCTGAGGGTCTATAGATCTTATGCAGCCACAAGAGTTGGGACCACACAGGTATAACACACGCAGTAGAGCCTTCCTTGAAAGTACCCAGTTGTTAGAACAACAGCGGATTATCATGAGTGACAGACGCGAGGGAAGCCTACCCAGGGGCCACAGGTATGATGCTGATCAGGACACCAGAGAATTTCACCGTGCTATGATGACAAGCCAACAGCAGATGAATCAGACACTATAGGCACTTATGACTATGATAAGGGAGATGAACGCAACTGATGGACAGAACGGGGACCAAAGAGATGACACGAGTGCTACGGTTAATCAGAGACCACAAGAGACTCACTTCAGAACAGCTGATAGACCTACACGTCCTACATTTGTTCAAGAGGAACTAGAGGTACCAGCAGAGGAGGAGGCAGGGCCTTTTCCATTTGCAGATGTTTACATGGCTGCGAATGATGAGTGGGACTTATTACCTCCTCATGTTCAAGAGAGGACATCCTTTGACCGTTTTGTTAATCTGAGGAGAGAGCACTACAGATTGGTTAGACAGGACAGGAGGCCTAGAGTTCAATTCAGTGAGCTGAAGAAGGCTACGGGTAAGCTTTCCTTGACTACTTTTGATGGCAGCGGCAAGATGACAGCTCAAGCTTGGGTTCATAAGCTTGACACCTTTTTGGCATTGAGACCAATGTCAGAGATAGAGGCCATCAAATACGCCACTTTGCACTTGGATGGAGTAGCACATGATTGGTGGTACCATGGTATGGTAACACTTCAACATAATCAGGTAACAGAGTACCAAGACTTTGTGGATAGATTGGTTGAGCGGTTTGATAGGAAAGATCCCAAGATTTACTTTCGAGATCTGGCACAATTGAGACAAACAGGTAACTTGGAGACCTTCATTGGTGAGTTTCAGAGATTGGCAGTCATGGTGCCCAATATTTCAGAGCATAGATTGGTAGTTCTCTTCATAGAGGGATTGACAGAGCCATTGAGAGGTTGGATCAAAGCCTTTGATCCTCCTTCATTACATGTAGCTATGAAGAAGGCACGTAGTATGGAGATGGCAGTGCCATCCCATAAATCTAACTCCAAGGGTACTCCTTCATTTAGAGACCATAAGCACTCCCACGAGGATACTGAGAGACCAGATTTTAACATAGATAAATTCGAGGTTAAAAATGATTCAAAGGCCAATCCAGCAGCACCACCCTTGGATCGTGAGGCACTTAATGATCTACGCAGAAAGAAGCTTTGCTTCTACTACAAAGGTCCATATGATATCCATCACGATTGTCCTTTGAGGCCTAAGGGCAAGGTGAATCGTGTGATGTGGGCATATTATGAGGATTCAGATTCTGAGGATTCTGAAGAGCAGAATAGTTCTGAGGGGGCAGAGGTAGAGGCTTCACGGTCTAAGGCAGAGATAGAGTTAGAGCTTCACATACAGGAGGCACGCATATCCAGTATTCAGTCAGATGAGTCATTCAGACTCCGTGGAGTTTTGGCGGGGCAGAAGGTTATCACCCTTCTTGATACAGGGGCCACACATAATTTCATAGATGCTAGATTTGTGGAAAAGCGTGGACTCACTACCGTAGATTTTGAGGGCATCAGAGTTAAGGTAGCCGATGGTCACACTCTTAAGTGTGAGCGTATGATTAGAGATCTCCCATTGCGCTTGAACAACTATGAGTTCAAGGCTGATTATTATGTGGTAAACATGGGGGATATAGACTTAGTCTTGGGTATGAAGTGGCTTCATTCATTTGAGGAAGTTACTCTTCGTCTCAAAGACATGGAGGTTCTCTTTAATGTTGATGGGAAGACACATATTCTTAAGGCAATACGGGGCAGCAGCTTCAGATATATGTTTTTTCATCGGATGGAGGTACCTATACCACATGACATGATAGAGGGTGATGGCGAGTGCACAACACAGGAGAGGTATGAGGACGAGCTTGATCTTGAGGTGAGTTCAGTTCAGAAGTTGTCACATGTGGTGGGGACTCAACTTTCTGTTACAGTCGGGTCACAGGTTGATGTTGATATGACTATTTCTAGCTCTCACAATCCAGTTTTAGATATTACCCAGGTAAGGAGTTTGCTTGTTGATTTTAATTTATGGATTGGATGTTGGGGTGATTATCTTAGTACTAGAGATGATGTGACGCCATTACATGAGAGTGGGGATGGACATAGCATGGGGTTCGTGTTAATTGACAGTGGTGGAGATCATAACTACATTTGGGATCCAGGTGGATTGATTGATTTGTCATTCAGCGATTGCTTGAGGGCAAGCAATTCTAGGAGGGGCGGATTGTCATGTCCCCTTTTCAGTTGACATGTTCTGAGTTCATGGTTAGCCTATTATGCGACCTTCGTAGGCTGATAGGATGGTTAGAGGGTCTTGATGGAGATTGAGGTGGCTTCGTTTAGCAGAGGTTTTTCAGTTGGCTTTCGTTTGGGCTCGTTTGGACATGTATTGAGGGAGATATTAATATTTGATTGATTTAATCAAATATTAATTATTTAGCCTATTTTTAATTAGAAACCCTAATTCTAATTTAAGAAACCCTAATTAGGGCAAGCATATCTTTTGAGGGTATAAGGGTTTCTCATGGAGGCCATTATTGATTAGCCATTGATTATTGATTATTGATTTTGAAGAATTTCTTTTGTGAAGACTGAGCCTAGGGTTCCAGGATTCCATTTGCATTGGAGAACGTTCCCTCTTCAGTGTGTGCAATTAAGAGGCTGTAGAATATCAGCTGATCTATTGTCAAATTGAGAGATAGCTTCATCCAGAAGTTATCACAGAATTTACAGGGTTGAGAGATAACTTCACACAGAAGTTATTACAGATATTCCAGGGATTTATTTCTTTATGTTTTGATTCAATAAATTATACAGCTAGAGACCTTCTGTGCAAGAAACATATATTTTCAGATCAGGGGTTGAAACAGGGAAGTTGTGCTTAATTGGCGGCCGTACGAAGTCCGTACAGGCTGTACAGATCCACGTAGATACCGACCTCGGCAGACAGAGATCCCCAGTGATCGACATCGGCCGACTAGAGACCGACGTCGGCAGAGAGGACTTACAGTGACCAACATCGGCAGTATATTGACCGACGCCGGCGACTGTGTGTTCGACACAGCAGGCCGAGACAGAATTTTCAGATTCAAACCCATTTTCCAGATTTGCAAACCCAGGGTTTTCAAGATTGTATTTCATATTTATATGCATAAGAGAAAACTGTAATTATAATAGTTTAGAAGGACAAGTGATAAGATCTGTGATTTGCTATTGAGAAACTATATTATTGTTATCATTCTGAATTTATTCAACAGAAATTATATCTTTGTTCATAGTTTTTGTGTTGCTATATTCACTGTTTGGAGGGGATATTACAGAAAGCCTTTCCATTAATAAAGACCGCGAGGGAAAGGTATTTTACTCACCAGTTGCTGCACGGCCCAGATCCTTTTCCTGCAAAATGGAATATGACATAAGATCTCATTAAGATTGATTGCTTTTCCAAGCACTCCCTAAAAACTTAAGGAGTTGTTAATTTCATACAGGGGTTTTTTCTTCTGAGCTGTCGGAGTCTGTAGACGATTCAGAGATATCGGCGTCCTTATTCGCATCAGAGCTACCAACCATGCGAATAAGGAGATGGTTTAAAGTCCTAACCGAGAGCCGCCACAGACTTAAATATAAACTTTAAAAAAAGGAATTCGAGACCAGGAATTCGTATCCTCCTCACCGCAGCATCTGAAGAACGGAGGCTCGTAGTCGGCAGGCTGCAAAGTCCACATATATAATATTGTATAACGTCAATTTTACGATTTATAAAGGAAAATTTTAACAAAAAATTCAATTACAGTTTAAAATCTCTGAACGGGACATCTTTTTCTGCAACAAAATTGCTTACCGTGACGTCGTCGTACTAGAAGAGCTTCATCAGTATTGTGCGCTGAAGATAGGGTAAATTTAAAACAATGCACAAAACATTTAAACAAAAAATGTATCTGCTTAAATAAAAAAAATGTCTGCTTAAATAAAAAAAAATTATGCGGGGAGTTCAAATTAAATCTGACCTCCTCAGGCATAGTACCATGAGTCCTCATAAGCTGGACAAGCGTTCGAACCATTTTACAGGCCGAGCTTCTGCAAACGTATTTGCTAATAAATCAAGCTATTTTCTCGTACAAATTAAGCTGAAACGATATTCCTTACTAATAAAGCCTGATTTTTTAGCTATTCATTGTGTACCTCATCTGGTTTGGAGTCAGATCAACGGAATTGATCTTAAAAGTCGTCCCCTGCTTCTGGTTTCCGCTCCTATTAATGTTCATCGACACATCCTCTGAGGAAGGTCCCCCATAGCTAAAAGCAACTGAAATAAAGACATGCATGCCAAAAATTTACAAAGGAACATCGCAGATAAACTTAAAGATAAAAGCGAACAATTCAGAAAATTTCATTGATCCAAATTGAAAGATACTCGGGTCCTACAGGCATATTCTTCGAGCAGTGGAACGTCTTCCTTCTCACAGATGCAAAACAAGAGAGTTTTCAGGTATTTCTTTTGCAATGCATCGTAAACCCCTGCAGAAAACACAAAAAGATACAATCTACTTCAATTTAGTGAAAAGTCATTCGAATTTCTTGAGACCTTCTAAGCTCTTCTGTAAACACACTCTAAACTGTATATAAGTAACAAAATAAACAGTTCTTTAACAGCTAATAGATTTCTGGATATCAGGTTCACCTTTTTCCATCCAGTCAATAAGTCATCGCGAGTCAGCATCCATAGGCATCAATTTCTTTATTTTCAGTTCTGAACAGCCAATTCAATACGTCATGCTAAATAATTTACTTGTTCGAGGCCTATATTTTCAAATAAAAACTAAATATTTTAAATAACATGTTTTTTTCCATTTTCGGAGAGGCAATTCATTCAAACAAAGAGCAAATCACCTGTTCTGAACAATCAATCAGTCCTACACATAAACTTCAAAGAAACGCAGAATATTTTAAATAATCAGCCGGTCTTAAATATAAACTTTAAAAAAAGGAGATGGTTTAAAGTCCTAACCGAGAGCCGCCACAGACTTGTCATTGAAATACTTCTCAGGGAAAAGTCCTCTGATGAAGCTTATGTTAAAAATAGCAATGCGAAGAAGATTTCTCGTCTGCAAAACGCTTCCACCGTCTAAATTACAATGTAAAACTTCCAGTAGAAACTAAATTCGACCGAGCTGCTATAAATTTACTCGCTTTTCACCAGATTTTCCTCAAACTTAAGCTCAATTTTAAAATTTCGATCAATAAATTTAGAAACAAGAAAATAATTTAACTGCAACGGATTCAAGCTGTAAATAAATTCGGCATATGATATACTAATTATTATAAATTTATGCATACCAGTAGCAAGGAATCTTGCTCTGAGATTTCCGTCTCTTTCACGGCTTTAGCTGTAACTGCAACCTGTGCAGAAAATGTTTTCATTTAAACATTTTTTTGCTTAAAAAAAAATTGTGTTTGATGTGAATACTTCAATGCTTACCATTGTTGAAATTTTTTGCAAATTCTTTGTCAAATGAGATGTAAAAATGTGTGTATGAAACGGTTCTGAGGAAAATATGAAGACAGTGATGGCCTGTTACAAATTTATAGGAAAATATTACTCGAGAGAAACCATGGGTAGAGTATTTCACCAAGGCGATTTAAAGGACACCTGCGGTTTCTGAAAATGAAGCGGGTGGTCACATGAGCGTAGTCAGTCGAGGGTGGTTTTTAGAGGGGGATATTTGAAAATATGCTTTCTTTTTGGAGCCATTGTATTTTTTTTAATCATTAATGGTGAAGGGATTATTATACGTTTTCAATTGAATTTAACTTTTTGATTAAATTATGAGTTGTTTATCAATTGTGTTTACATAATGTTTTGTTTTGTGTTTTTTTAATGAGATGTAGAAGGATTGGTGAAGAGGTTTGGTTATGACCAGTCTCACCCAAGTTTGAATTTCAAAAAGTGTTTATAGGCCATCCAAATTCGAATCTCAAAGTGTATTTATAGGTTGGATATGGCCGTTTACTCGATGGTTTTAAATGTGATCAAGTATTAGCAATTTATAATGATTCAATAGTTCTATTGGGGACTAGGCCCTGTTTGTGCCCCAAAACCGGTTGTAGCTCCAATCAAAAGCTAGTACCAAGCCAAAAAGAAAAAAATAAAAATATATATATATATATATTAAAATATTTAAAAGTTTTCAATAGCTAATTTGTACATTTCTTAACAAAATGTATTAAAAAATTGTTTATGTGTGTTTTTATTATTAAATTCCTACTTTTTATAAGGATTAGGTGTAAAGAATGCTTGTTTAATTTAGTACTAAGAACTAAGGGGTATCTATTCTACCAAATTCGTTCAAAATATGATCTTGGTCTTTTGATATCTCATGGGATTTGTACCTTGGTGGATGACCAGAGAATACCTTTTACCCTATTGTCCTCACCGTTAACTACAACCCACTTGATATTTCTTTGTATTTTGAATGGTGGAAAGTTTTGAAATCTTATTAATCATGCCAAAATAGTTGACATCATGAATAGTAATGGTAGAGTGCAAAAAGTTGGGGGCAAAAAGGGGCCTATTAAGGACGGAGTTTTTTTTTCTGAAAATAAAAAAATCTCAATTTCTGTAGATTATTTGAAATGACTATACTCAAAATTTGAATATGGTATAAGAGATTGAATTGTAGCATTTTGAATCTAGTTTTTAAAATACTATTTTTTTTAGTGTTCCATGGGGATGCGTCCCCCCAAAATCCCCATGTTTCCAGGATGGAGACATCTTCAAGATGTGGGAACGTGAGGGGGACATCCCCCGTTGTCCCTCCACCTCCACCCCGAATCGTCATCGTCCCCAAGATAAAAGACTTGTCAGTGTTACAAAACATGGTATAAAATATCTTGTTGTATGTGGATCAAATTCATACTGCCCTTAATTCCAAACGTGTGTTTATTAAAATTAAATATGAAAGAATCTATCCCTTACCACTAGGAGTAGGGATATATCATGGTGAGTACTATCTTAATTTGTTTTTATTTTTTAATTTATACCCTACCATTAAAAATTAAAAATATGGTCGATCTGTCATTTTCAAACACAAAATTAATGTTTTCAATGGAGAGACACCCAAAGTTAAGTGGGGTTCAACACATGAAAAGGTATTTGCAGATATGGGGCCCAAATCTTTTACATTTTTACTATGAAAAGTAGATGAAATTTTATTGTGGATGCAAATTGATTGTATTTTATGGCTAAAAAAAGTAAATAAATCCATACGACCATCAAATTTAGGTCTTGAGAGCATTTAACAATGTGGGTATTAAATCTTATACCATATTCAAGGAGTTGTGGTCGAATAGGCATGGAGCACTTGTAAGAGATAAAATATATTTCTTATAGATAAATTGTAAGAACTAAAATTGATATCTTACATTTTGACAGTAATAAAAAAAGAGAGTAAACTTTAGAAAAAATAAAATAAAACTTCATTATAGTTCAAACAACTTTTCTATGCATAGTATTTGGTAAAAGACTAATGTGTGTGTGTACACACACACACATCTTATTTCAATTAGAATGAAATATTGTATAAATGACAGGGCATTTTTTTATTTTCTTAACTGTCAAATGAGTAGTTTCTTTTGTTATTTGCTTATCTGCCAAATATGTAGTTTTCTTAATGTGAAATGTAGATGATAGCTGAAAATTGTTGGTGCACTTGATGAAATACTTTGAAAATTAGAGCAATATTCACTAGAAAGAGGGCTATGGGAATAAGAACACATAATAAAGATTTTTTATATAGACAACCTAAAAGATAAAATTTACAATTCTTATGATATGTGGATTTGCATCCCATTAGTCCATTTAATCTTGTTTGGATTAATTTTTATTGTACTTAGCTAGATTAAGAAGAATAATTAGTTTTACATTATAATTTTTTGTTCAAAAGTTTTCAAATTACATTTAATATTTTAGTGAGTCTTACATGTTGTGTTCAATTATGCATGTAATTATACTGGAATGTTAATGAAGATTTAAGGAGAAAAATATAGATAATGTTCAAAGTTGATATTTTCAAATATCATATATTTTTATAACTTTTGAAATTAAAATTATGATAAATTGGATGTATACTTACACATTATATGTTGTGGTCATGTTCTTTATGTGTGTACATGCTATTTTAAATTTGTGTATATGTCAAAAGTATAAAGTTGATAGGATGTTGAATTTTAATTGTAAATAAAGGATATAACTTATTTGATGAGTAATAGAAAAATTTATATTGAACTCAATATTATTATTAATTCTTACAAATTTTGAAGTTGATATATATGTGGTTGAAATGAAGTGTACTAAAAATAATATAATATATTTTGTGTACAAGTTTAAAATTACATATGAATTAGGCTAGAATATCAATGCATTATAATTAGATATACATATATTTATAATTAAATAAAATTTCATCTTTTTTTAATAGTAAAAATGTATAAGATTTGGACCCCACGTCATCAAATGCAGTGTCATATATTGAACCCCACTCAATTTCTGTCTCTTCCTTAATTAAATATTAAATTTAAAAATGGTTATATGGGCATTTTTTTATTTGGTTGACCTTTTTTTGTTTTGTTTTGTTTTTTAATTATTTTGGTTATTATTTAAAAGTGAATACACATAGGGCATTGCAAAGTTTCAACACCCCAGATGTCACTATAAGAATGCATATGCTTTGTGAGCATTTTGTTTTATCCAACATTCATGGGAAGTAGTATGCTTAGATTAGAATTAATATATAACTAAGTGTTAAGGCAAACGAAGGCATCCACAAATTTATTGTATTGAGCTTGCTTAAAGGAGGTTGCCCCCTCGAAGTGGTATGTGATCAATATAATCATTTCAGTGCTTCAACTAATTTTTATAAATATGTTATTTCATACATTTTTATCAATTTATTGTAAGAAGATCCTCTCATTGTTAAACACAGGATATACTGAGAGGGGGCGGGGGCGAGGGGGTGTGAATCAGTATATCATATATCTTATAAAACTTTCCCTTAACCAAATTCCACTTAATCAAACATTCAAGATATGTAATAAAACTCAAACAACAAACACCACACAAGATAGAGAGAGACACCAGATATAACGTGGAAACCCAATGTGAAAAAAACCATGGAGAACAATCTCAAGTATATGAATGAGCACCAACCCAAACAATATTCGCAAGCACCAACTTGCAAGAGCACCAACCCCTTTGCTGAGCACCAACCCAACAACTATTCGTGAGCACCAACCCACAAGAGCACCAACCCCTTTGTTGAGTACCAACCCAGCAACTATTCGTGAGCACCAACCCACAAGAGCACCAACCCCTTTGTCGAGCACCAACCCAGCAACAATTTGTGAGCACCAACCCATAGGAGCACCAACCCCTTTGTCGAGCACCAACCCATCAACAATTCGTGGGCACCAACTCACAGGAGCACCAACCCCTTTGCCGAGCACCAATCCAGCAACAATTCGTGAGCACCAACCCATAGGGGCACCAACCCCTTTGTGTATACCACACACCTATCTCTCAATGTTGCTATCTCAACAAATGATAGTTCAATACAACATCTCTTTCCTCTCTTTCACCTTTGCTCTTCTAAGCTAGATATAACAAATACAAATCATATTCATCTCTCACAATTGCTCTTCTAAGCTAGATATTACAATATCAAATCAACCTCTATCTCTCATCTTACAAAATGGCTTCTCAAGCCTTTATTTATAGCTTTCCAAATGACCTTTGGCCTTCCCCCTTTGTGACCCTTCAATCCTCATGAAAAATGGTGCCAAACTTGTATGACCCTTCATATCTTTTGCCTTTGAAAAGTCATGTAGTGACCCTTCATGATCAAAAATGTCCTTCCCACTTTTGTCCTTATCTTGGTGACTTTTCGTATTCCTCAAAGTGTCTCTTCATGAGAAATTGTGCCCTTCCTCTTTTGTCTTCACTTGGTGACTCTTGGAATTCCCCAAGATGACTCTTCATGAGAAAATGCGTCCCATCCTTCTTTTGTCTTTACCCCGTGGCTCTTTGACTTCTCCATGGGCCCTTCTTTTGTCTCATATGCAACCAAAAATATATTCGTTAATATTAAATAAATATTAACTCACATTAGCCAAGATATATCTATTAAAAATAACATTAAATGCAATGGGGCCTTTATCACCAATAATGCTAGACCTTTGACATCAATGACAATGTTTTCGGCAATCTCCCCTTTTGTCATTAATCGCAACCTCAATCCCGAAACTACCACATATTTTCACCTGCACATACTATCATCTGAAAACATACAATAACTCTCCCTTACTTTAGCAACCTGTACCTATTCCCTGTACCTATTTTATGCACTTGTACCTGTACCTATTATTCTCCCCTTTTGACATCAATGGCAAAGGGCCTACCTGGAGCTAACACTTAACTCCCCCTCAACTGATGTTGAACATCAATGGTAGGAAGTAATAAAAATTACTCCCAACTCCTCTCACAGATCTTTGAATGTGTCCTTTGATTGTGCCTTTGAGAAGATATCTGACAATACATATACATTGTTCCTTGTCCTTTGAGCATCTGTAATCAACTCATTTGAATTTTTTCTTCTAATCTCACAACCTTCAGCATGAAACTTTAATGTGTATCCTTGATCACATATTTGACTAACACTTAATAGATTATGCTTAAGACCTTTTACATATAAAACATTCTTAGTCTTAGTTCTACCATAATACAAACTCAAAGTACCTTTTTTGGCTATCCTGGCAGTGGTTTTATCTCCAAATCTCACTGTACCACCATTGATCTTCTTTAGAGTAATGAACTTACTTTTATCTCCTGTCATATGCCTCAAACATTCGCTATCAATTAACCATGGCTGATCTTTACCTTTTACATGTAGGGCTGTCTGAACCATCATAGAATCTTCAGGTTGTTTCTTTTGTCATGAACATGTCTGAACCTTCTTCTTAATGAATGGAGCTTTGAAACTCTGATCTTTCTTGACTGACTCGAACATGCTTCTACAATACCAAGCTATGTGTCCAAAGTTGTTGCACTTGTAGCATACTATGGTCTCTTCATCAAAGCTTGATAGAGGAGCAAAAGAGTTGTGGCTTCTGCTTGACTCTACTTGACTTTTCTTCTCCTTATTTCTGAAATTGTTAGCTCTTTTTCTACATTCTAATTTCTTGTGATCATATCCATTACAATAAAAACAATTGCCATTAAAATAAGACTTGTCTGAATATCTCTAACCTGATTGCCTTTTGTAGCTTTGTTCCTTCCAGCATTCTCTATTTGAAATGTTCTCTGTATTCTTCATTTCTCCCCTTTTTGTTTCCTCTTTGGTAAGAACATAGCTCTTTTTCTTTTCAAATCCAATCCATGTCTTGTCTGAATTTGCTTTTTGACTTTCCAATATCTTGTTCAGCATGTTAGTGTTATCCTGAAATTTTGAATCACTAACTACTTTATCATTGACTACTTTCTCAATATCTTCTTTTAAAGAGACAATTTCAATAACATACCTTTGACATTCTTTTTTGCTATTTCCAACCGTGCTATGAGATTTTCTTCATTCTTCTTGGCTTCTTCCAAGTGTGTTGTTAGATCATCAATAATTTCCTTTGACTCATTTTCATTTTTCTCGATCTAGCACTTTAATCTTCAATTCTTCTTCTCAATAGCTTTTAACTCTTCAAGGGCACAAATGAGTTCTCCTTCCATATTCACTTCAGCGTTCTCCTCTTCTTCTTCTTGATCATCTTCATGTATGGCCATGAATATAATCTCTTCTTCTTCTGAATCGTTGACTCCACTATCTTCGAATGAGCTAGGATCCTTAGAATACAGGGTCTTCTTCTCGAATCCCTTCTTAGATTTGTCTTTGAAATTATTCTTGTATGTAAGCTTTTATTTTTCATCATCATTACCCTTATTTGGGCATCTAGCTGAAAAATGGCCAATCTTTCCACAATTAAAACATTTAAAAGGTAATTTTTCTTGATATTTACCTGTTCTTCTTTTCGGCTTGCGAATGAAAAATGCTCTATTGTCATCTTCATCATCACTGAAACTATCACTTGATTCTTGAATCTTATCTTTCTCTTTCTTTGATGTCTTGATATCCGCTTCTCTCTTTGAGGGTTTATCTTATTCTGTCCGCATCTCATATGACGTGAGAATACCATGAAGCTCATCCATCTTTAGCTTGCCTAAATTCTTCATCTCCTCGATTGCCAAAACCTTTGCATCATATCTCATTGGTAGATATCTCAAAACTTTTTGTACCACCATTGACTCTTCTAACGTTTCTCCAAGACCTTGAATCTGATTTACGATTTGATCGACTCGCAAAAAGATAACTTGCTATATCTTCTTCTTCTTCCATCTTCAAACTTTCAAACTGTCTTCTAAAAGTCTGAAGCTTAGCTTGCTGAACCTTTCCATCACCTTTGTAAATATTCTCAAGTTTTACCCAATTTTCATGGGTAGATTTACATTGCATAACTTTAACAAATTCAGATTCACATAAACCACATAAAATAGTATTTAAAGCTTTAGCATTACATTCACTTGCTTTCTTTTCTGTTGGAGTAATTGCAGATGTCTGTGGCTCTTCATATTCCTCCACCACTGCTTTCCATATGTCGAATCTAAGGGCCATCAAATAAACTTTCATTCTCATGCTCCAAAAAGAATAATTCATCCCATCAAACAAAGGTGCCTTATTTGTAGAAAATCCTTCTTGTGACCCAGCCATCGTGCTTTCCTGATCTACCTTCAAGCTGTAATTTTTTTTGCAAAGGAACTTGCTCTGATACCAATTGTTAAACATGGGATATACTGAGAGGGGGAGGTGAATCAGTATATCATATATCTTATAAAACTTTTCCTTAACCAAATTCTACTTAATCAAACATTCAAGATATGTAATAAAACTCAAATAATAAACACCACACAAGATAGAGAGAGACACCAGATATAATGTGGAAACTCAATGTGAGAAAAACCACTAAAAACAATCTCAAGTATATGAATGAGCACCAACCCAAATAACATTTGCAAGCACCAACCCCTTTGCTGAGCACCAACCCAAAAAACTATTCATAAGCACCAACCCATAAGAGCACCAACCCCTTTGTCGAGCACCAACTCAGCAACAATTCATGAACACCAACCCACAAGAGCACCAACCATTTTGCCGAGCACCAACTTAGCAGCAATTCATGAGCACCAACCCATAGGAGCACCAACCCCTTTGCCGAGCACCAACCCCTTTGCTGAGTACCAACCCAGCAACAATTCGTGAGCACTAACCCACAGGAGCACCAAACCCTTTGTCGAGTACCAACCCAGCAACAATTCGTGAGCACCAACCTACAGGAGCACCAATCCCTTTGTGTATACCACACACATATCTCTCAATGTTGCTATCTCAACAAATGATAGTTCAATACAAAATCTCTTGCCTCTCTCTCACCTTTGCTCTTCTAAGCTAGATATAACAAATACAAATCATATTCATCTCTCACAATTGCTCTTCTAAGCTAGATATTACAATATCAAATCAACCTCTATCTCTCATCTTACAAAATGGCTTCTCAAGCCTTTATTTATAGCTTTCCAAATGACCTTTGGCCTTCCCCTTTTGTGACCCTTCAATTCTCATGAAAAATGGCGCCAAACTTGTATGACCCTTCATATCCTTTGCCTTTGAAAAGTCATGTGGTGACCCTTCATGATCAAAAATGTCCTTCCCACTTTTATCCTTATCTTGGTGACTTTTCGTATTCCTCAAAGTGTCCCTTCACGAGAAATTATGCCCTTCCTCTTTTGTCTTCACTTGGTGACTTTTGGAATTCCCCAAGATGACTCTTCATGGAAAAATGTGTCCCATCCTTCTTTTGTCTTTATCCCGTAGCTTTTTGACTTCTCCATGGGCCCTTCTTTTGTCTCATATGCAACCAAAAATATATTTGTTAATATTAAATAAATATTAACTCACATTAGCCAAGATATATCTTTTACAAATAACATTAAATGCAATGGGGCCTTTATCACCAATAATGATAGACCTTTGACATCAATGACAATATTTCCAACACTCATCTAGTATCAGAGCACTTTCCAAGATCAATTTTTTTTTTTAAAGTTTAAACTTTATTTTGCTACATAATTTCTTTACAATATTTTTTTCAAAAAAATTTAACTATGTTCTATTGCATAACTCTATTCTACATCACAATAATCTTTTTTAGATCAGGGTAAACCCTGATCACATAAGTGTGGGAAGTGCTTGGGTGAAAGCCCTAAAACTCATTGTGAGGAGTACCATAGGAACCCTAAAGTCACTGGCCCATTGAGAGGACCTGTCAGCAAAATGGGCAATGACCCCTTCCTAATTGAGTAGTTCTCATCCATGAGAAAAACTAAGAGTTGTCATTAAGAGATAAATTTGTGGCCAATTTTTTTTTGAAGTGTGGTACTCACTTAGACGACATTGGTGGCGAGAGTGATATCTTTAAACATTTGGGTAACCATTGAAACTTAGGGCCCATTTATATCAGTTTTAGAATATTACCGTGGAGTATTAGAAAACTTATCATATTAGATCTACAAACTTATCATAACAGTTTTAGCATAATACCAGTAGAGTATCAGAAAATTGCCATAGTAGATCTACAGACTTATTTCAACATATTCCCAGTAGACGTGTCTTACAGAACACAGTAATCAGAAAGAGTAAACTTGTTTTCATTTTTTTGTAATATATCTCCATTTGTAACCCTATTGATCTTCAAACTTTATTCAGACACCTAAAATTTCATTCCCTACATTTTCTTCTTTGAAGTCCCATATCCCAATTCCACTCCTAATTTCCATAAATCTCAATTTTCTCTTTTTTCGGGTTTCACAATAACTTCTATTTTGTCTCTTTGCCTCAAAAAAATTCCACTGTGTTCATCGTTTCTTTCTAATCCTTTGTCTTTCTTCGACCAATTTTCTTATTTTTTATTTTCACTCCTAAAATTGCCCTCACCTTTGTCAATCATACTCCCATTATGCAAAAAAAATATTAAAATCCATTTTACCCTTTCTATTTTTTATCAAATTCAAAACTTTCCTTACTAAACGTGTCTTAACTCTAGTTTTCCTATCCATTGTAAAAAATATATAAAAACTATTATTTGGGGCATGGTAGTAATCTGAACAGGAGCAAAAAACATGGAGGATGAAATTGCTACCCTCAAGACCCACATCAAAGATCATGATGAAAAAACTCTCGACCTCAGTCTTCAACATACCACAATGAACAACAGAGGACATCTAGAGTCTTTTTTAGACACTGGGTTTTCTTCTTCCAATAATTATCATGAGCTGAAGCTTAATTTTTCTCAATTCAATGGTCCAGATCCAACTATATAGATCTATTAGACAAAATAATATTTTAGTCTGCATAATACTTTTGATGCCAACAAGGTTCCACTTACATCCTTTCATTCGCAACTTGAAGCCCTTCAATGTTATCATTGGTATACCAAGGCTCATGATGAACCCATATGGATCAATTTTTGCACCCTCATTTTGCAATGGTTTGGCCCTACTATTTTTGTTGACTTCACTGGAGCACTCAGTAAACTTCGCCAAACAAGAACAGTGAGAGAATATCAAACATAATTTGAGAAACTGGCCAATCACACAGAGAGATTATCTAATGAATTCTTTGGGAGTTGTTTGTTAGTGGCTGAAGGATGCAATTCAATCTAAGGTCAAAATGTTTCATCCCAACACGATGATGAAAGCCTTAGGGTTGGCTAAGTTGGCAGAGGACAAGATCACAGCTCAGCAATGATTCAAATCTAATTTTGCTCCATTCAAAAATATAGCTCCATAATGATCTCAAACAATACCATCCCCCACAACCACTCTTATCAAACATTTCATTGAAGTAGAGATGCAAGCCCATAGAGAAAAAAGACTATGTTATAACTATGATGATATATTCATTCAAAGACATTGATGTGTCAATTAAAAGCTCTACTTATTAGATGTGAACTCTCCACCCAAAACGGAAGATTGAGAAGATGTTCAGGATACAACAGATGATTCAGAAAAAGCTTAGTCGATTATGGAACCTACTTCTCAGAAAGACCAACCAAAAATATCTCTCCATGCCTTAGTAGGAGTCACTACCCCATAAACCATGCGGGTCAGGGATTACTTCAAGAAGTTCCCTCTCACAATACTCATTTATTCAGGTAGCACTCATAACTCTATTGACCCTCAAATTGCCAAACACGCTGTTTATTTTATCCATCTTTGCTCCAACTTTGAAGTCATGATTGTTAATGGAGGCACATTACCTTGAAAATGGAAGTGTCACAATGTGTGTATCTCTATTGGATATTATAACTTATGCTCCAACATTTTTACCTTACCCTTAGGTAGACATGATTTTGTTTTGGGATCCCAGTGGTTAAACACACTTGGATCCATCTTATGGGATTTTGTTGAACTTTGGATGCAATTTTCAAATACTGGACAACAACACACATTGAAAGGCTTACAACTACGATCTCTCAGCATCATAATTTCACAACACATGGAAAATATTCTTACTAAGAATTCACATGACATCATTGCCCAACTCCATTCCTTTCAAATGTAACCATCAATAGTCTCCACTATTCCTTCTGACCTACAAACCATTATGCAGAGGTATGCAAATGTTTTTGTTGAACTAGTAGGATTTCCACCTTCATAGCCAGAGGGCCACCATATTCAACTCTTTCTTGGAAGCATTCCTCCCAACATCAAGCCTTATCACTACCCATTTCAAAAAAAGACCAAGATCAAGATGCTCATTCTAGACTTATCGAAGCAAGGCATTATTCACCCCAGTACCAACCCATATTCTTCTCTAGTCCTCCTTGTCCAAAAAAAAGATGGGTCATGGTGCCTCTACATTGGTTTTTGTGCACTTAATCACCTCACAATAAAAGATAAGTTCTTGATCCTTTTTATTGATGAGCTTCATGGCACTCATTTTTTCTCCAAGTTGGATCTTCGCTCTGGATATCACCAGATCCAGCTTCATGAGGATGATATCCTTAAGACAGCTTTTTGTATACATGATGGCCACAATGAGTTCTTAGTCATGCCCTTTGGCCTCACTAATGCTCCTTCAACATTCTAGGCAGTGATGAATAAAATATTCTAGCCCTACCTATGAAAATTCATTTGAATCTTCTTCGACGATACCCTCATTTATAGTAAAACATGGTCTGAGCATCTCCAACATCTAGAGCTCACATCGCAACTTCTCTCTGACCATCATCTTTGTGCAAAATAATCCTATTGGGTGAATATTTTGTCGTCAATTAACTGATGACAAAATAGGTATATCAACCACAACACAGGGAGATTTATGCCATGAAAAGTGTAGATTTACCAAATCTGGATGAGGTAAATCTCTCCTCTTTTCAAGGGGAGGTTCCCTATGAATATTTATACGCTATATGTATATATAATTAAGCAGAAAATAATACTTGGGGTGGTATAACAACATCCACCTCTCTTTTTTCAGAGGTGATGTCTAAGAAACAAGAGAGAAATCTTGGTCGTTGGCCAACAACATTCCTCTTCTTTCAAGAATGGTATCTAGCGTAGAGCAGAAAATCCCTGAAGTAAGTCACAAAGTTAACAAATAAACTTACATAAGCACAAAGTCTTCCATTGTCTCCTTCACCGATTCGAAATACGTGTAACCGTAGAGTGAAACGAAGCACAAAGTCTTCACCTGAAACTACAAAAGATAAAAGGATCACAAAGATAAAAGTAGCTCAAAGTCTCTCTTTTATCTTTTAGAAACATCCTCAAATAATATCAACACACACACTTTGCTTATTAAATCAAACAAATAAGAGATTACTAGGAAAGAGGACATAAGAACCATTTCCTAAATAACACAAATTATTTCAACACAAAGTCTGAAATAAACATGTTTCTCATTTATTCGATGAAATATGACTTACAAGTTGAGCACAAAGTCTCAAGAAGTGTCTCAATTTCAGCAGAGTTTTTGCTCTCAATTATCAGAGATCTATTTACAAAAGAGGTCTCTTCTATATATAAGGAGAAACTTAGAAAATATTAAAATACAAAAATATCTTAGTCAAAGATGACTCATCTTTGACTTTTGATATATTTTTCTGGATTTTTTACATGTAATTACACATTACAAAATTACATGCACTTTTACATGACAAAAGCGCATGAGAAGAGAAGAAGAGAAAAGGGGAAAATGGTTCAACCCTTGCCGCCAGAATTCTTCAGATGAGCATCATGCATGGCGAAGATGCTTGATTTGGTTCTTTCTATGAACTCGGCCATATCCACGTGCCCAATCTCTATATCTTTAATGTCATCAATAATTTAGAAGTAACTGAGGTGATTGGAAAAGCACCTTCATGCTTGTACTTCATTGTCTTCGACTTCTTCAGAGAAACTTCAGTGATCTGGAAGAACTTCTATTGAAAGGACACCAATGCAAAGGGATCTTTTAGAGAAATTTGTGGTATGAATCATGATTATGCAGTCAAAGGAAGAAAATAGCAATCTGAAAAAACTGCACATTAGATGGTCACAATCAGGGAAATGCACTTAAAAGGGATGAGATGTGAGCAGGTCAGAAAGTGAAAGAAAAGGGGAGCAGGCATGAAAAATGAAAGGAATAAAGATTTCTCTAGAGTTAGAGAAATGCAAAAAATAGATGCAAGGGCAAAAAATTTTCCGCTCCTGCATGTCTCAGATGCAGGGGTGGCAAAATTTGCCGCCCTTACATGACCAGATGTAGGGGCAACAGAATTCGCTGCTCTTGCATGACCAGATGCATGGGCGGCATAATTTGCCACTCCTGCATGACCAGATGCAGGGGCAGCAGAATTTTTTGCTCCTACATGACCAGATGCAGTGGTGGCAAAATTTACCACTCCTGCATGACCAGATGCAGGGGCGGCAGAATTTACCGCTCCTGCATGTAGGAAGGAAAAATGCATTGACGGCAAAAATTATCGCCCGTGCATGAGAATTTGAAGAAAAACACTAACTCTAAAAAACCAAATTTTGGTCCCTTGGTCCCATTGAGACCATAACAACTTTCACGTTTTGGAGAAAACTTAATGAAAAGGCATTGCGAACTTCAAACGGTGTCAGTTGAGCAAGCACGAGAATGAGAAAAACCCATATCAAAAATGGGCTTAGAGAGACAAAGGGCAAAACAGACAAGTTTTGCAAGCTATTGTTCCCAAAATCAACCTCAAATGCAAGGGTGGCAAAATTTGTCGCTCCTGCATGACCAGATGCAAGGGCCGCAAAATTTGCCGCTCCTGCATGACCAGATGCATGGGTGGCAAAATCTGTCGCTTCTGCATGACCAGATGCAGGGGTGGCAGAATTTGCCACTCCTACATGTAGGAAGGAAAAATGCACTGACGACAAAAATTGCCGCCCGTGCACAAGAATTTGAAGAAAAACACTAACTCTAAAAAAATCAAATTTTGGTCCCTTGGTCGCATTGAGACTGTAACAACTTTCAGTTTTTGAGGAAAACTTAAGGAAAAGACGTTGCAAACTTCAAACGATGTCAGTTGAGCAAGCACGAGAATGAGAAAAACTCGTCTCGAAAATGGGCTTAGAGAGACAAAGGGCGAAACAGACAAGTTTCGCAGGGGGTTGTTCCAAAAATGAGCATAGCTGATTTTGAAAACAACAGCTGGCTCTTGTTTGAAAACTTCTTTTTGTTGTAAAAAGTGATTGAAGGGAGTAGAATCCAGAATCTCTAGTGCCTTGAAGCGTGCCATTGGGCTACATAGTCATGCTATCCAAAAAAAGGCGACAAAAATGAAAATAAAAAACATAAAATAGAACAAAGACTTTACAAACATACAAATATACAGGTGAATTTATTTGGTACTTCAAGAATTGAAGTACCTCAGATGCTGCCCCTTTAGAGGCAGTGACAATGACGCTTTGTCCTGATAAACTAGCAAGAGGCCATTTTCTCCCTAAAATTGATGATGTGTGAATGGAACTCTCCACCAGGAAACTAATTTCTTGTGCCTTCCCTTTTGTTTTCTCCTCTTGCCCCATAGTAAGACTTGTCTTTTGATCTGAAAACCATGAATCTTTATTTTTTTGGAGAAGAGCTCCTTTTCCTAATCATGATGCACAACAGCATGGTCAGCTACCAGAATTGGTTGCTCTTCTGGTTCCATCCATCACCTGATTTGATTGTCCTCATTTGACACCCGCCACTGACTGGCACAATTAGGCCCACTTGTCGTTGTTCCATCTAAACCAATTTTTTGGTTGGCATTCTCAAGGCCTTTAATAGGCTCTTCATGAACCTCTTCTGTGGTCAAAAAATAATTACCCCTGCTTGAGGACTCGAATAAAATTTGAGCTACAGGGGTTGACATTTGGGTGACCACGTACTTTGCCTTTCTCTCAGGAAGCAACCTCTGCATCACGCCTTTCACAAGGATTCTTGCCTCCGATAAGTCCATGCTCAATTCCTCTCTAACATCCTTGCAAAAGTTCTATCCAAGCAGAATGCCATATGAGGCTGGAACATCGGCCATTAGAACCATCATTTTTATTTTCTTTTCTGAAAAAGTTGCGAAAGCAAATTGAGCATCTTTTATCTGACCAAGGAGTGGGACTTGCTTGTTTTCCATGGAAAAACACCTTCCAAAAGTTTTGGTTAAAGTTAAACCAAGGGAATCTACCACTTTGGTGGGCATGACATTATCAAATGCACCAAAATCAATGATACAGTTGCTCAGCTTGCGATCGTTTATAAATAGGAAAACATAGAAAGGATCTACTTTCCTAAAAGCAGCAGGAAGAGAAATGACAAGATTATTCTGGGCGGATATATTTTTTGGGAGATCATGAGTTAACCTCAGGATTTCTTGTCCTGCAGGGATAGCTGTACCTTTCACATATTCCACCAACCTGTCCAACTGTTCAAGATGGGCTTGTAAAAATTCAAATTCAGACATTTGAATTTCAGTCTTTTTGACATGTTCAATTATGTCAAATGTCTGAATTGGACTAGGCAAAGAGGATGGGAGTTCACTCTTTTGGTTTTTGAGAGGGGGAGGGTTGGTTTACATAGTTAAAGTAGAGGGTGCAGAGATGCTTGGGGTACGTACCTTTTCAACAGTCACCGGGTCCTTTGGTTGGAAGGGCAGAGTGGTTCCTCACTTGGCAATTGAAACTACTAGCTGAGGTTGCTCTTCTATCTTCTCTTTATTAGCTTGTCGGGCTGATTGATTCTGGGACCAAGTGAATACAGCATATGATTCCTCAGTTGCATTCCCCTCGCTTCTAGGTTCATCCTGATAATTCAGGTAACCAATGACGAAGTCACCAGCTAATTCTTCTTCCTGCTCTTTGAAGAGATTAACATCATCTTGTTGGTCCAACTTAGGTTGGAAAGGGGAAGCGTGTTTCATTTTCAGGTATCCAACCGCTGAGTTTGTTGGAGGTGCTTCAAGGTCGAGGTTCCTCTATGAGGGAGGAAGACGATTTGGTTGCCCTTGATTCTTAGTAGCATTGCCTTGGTATGCTTGATTCTGAAATGTCCTCCTTGACATATCTCGATTAGGAGAAACAAACATAACTTGGGACATTTGCTTTCTGAGAGCTAGCATTTTATTTGCTAGCTTTTGTACCATCAAGTCAGTGGTGACTGCAGGTGAATACTCAGGAGATGAAGAGGATTTACCTTTATTAGGGTCTCTCCTTATCTTTCTTGCCAAGATAAGATCATTTTCTACCTCAGTGGCCAAGTTTTAAGCAGCAGCAAGGTCTACGTGTCTGGCCCGTCTCAGCAAGAAACCTACTTCAGCCAATTGCGAATTGATGAAGAAGCATTTGAGGTTCTGAGGCGTCAGCTGGGCAACCATAAAAATTTTGTGCCTCAGCTTGTCGAACCTGACAATAAAATCTCTCATAGGCTCATGAGGCTCTTTCTTCATCTGAGTGAGCTGGGCTAGCAAGGCATGTGCATCTTCTGCCAGTTTGAATCTGGCTTCAAATTTATCTTTCAGGGTGTCCCAGTCAGTCACTGATCCAGTCTGCATGTGGTAGAATCAGTCTGCAGTAGTGCCTTGTAGTGTCTGTACAAATAGCCTGATCGCTACGTCTTCAAATTCTACACCTATGACACCGCAGGCTATGCTAAAAGCTGTAATGTTTTCATCAAGATGAACCTTCTCATCACCGAATAATTTGAAAAAATTCTTTCTTGAACTATGTGAAAGCTCATGCAGAGGTGGGGTCAAATTCAATGGACTGAAAGAATTACCCCAAGGGCCTTGAGCCATGATTTGATTGTGCAAAAGTGGGATCACTAATCCAGGTGGAGCTCAGATAGGTAAAGCTCTGCCAGCAGCAAAAAAAGAAGGTTCGCTTTGTGTTGGTGGCCTGGTAGGGCTAGGAGGAAGGCTCCTAGTTCGTCTAAGGTGATGTTGTGGAGGAAACAACTCAAAATTACTCTGCTGCACCAACTCAAAAGTAGGGTCAACAACACCTTGGAATTTTTGGCCTCTGGTATAACGCAGAGTTCCCAGATTGTAGAACCAAAAATAGAAAAGAGCAAGATCTGCTTCAGTTTGAAGTTTGAGACTTCAAACTACGCTCTCTTCCCCAATGGCTCTGGTTTTGTAGACCAGATAATATAATGGAGATGGAGGAAGATGGTAAGGCTATAATGATAATGGGTAAGACATGGAACGGAGTCGCTAGACTATGTAATGGATAAGGGTAGGGACTGCTTCAATCTGAAACTTGAAGTTTCAGACTGCACGTTCATGCCCCAGCATAGTCACCAAAAATTGTTGGGTGAATATTTTGTCGTCAACTAACTGATGACAAAATGGGTATATCAACTACAGCACAGGGAGATTTATGCCATGAAAGTGTGGGTTTACCAGATCTAGACGAGGTAAATATCTCCTCTCATCAAGGGGAGGTTCCCTATGAATATTTATACGCTATATGTATATATAATTAAGCAAAAAATAATACTTGGGGTGGTATAACAGCATCCACCTCTCTTTTTTTAGAGGTGATGTCCAAGGAACAAGAGAGAAAAATCTTGGTCATTGGTTAACAACATTCCTCTTCTTTCAGAAATGGTATCCAGCGTAGAGCAAAAAATTCCTGAAGTAAGTCACAAAGTTAACAAAGAAATCTACGTAAGCACAAAGTCTTCCATTGTCTCTTTCGCCGATTCGGAATACGCGTAATCGTAGAGTGAAACGAAGCACAAAGTCTTCGCCTGAAACTACAAATGATAAAATGATCACAAAGATAAAAGTAGCTCAAAGTCTCTCTTTTATCTTTTAGAAACGTCCTCAGATAATATCAACACACACACTTTGCTTATTAAATCAAACAAATAAGAGATTACTAGGAAAGAGGACATAAGAACCATTTCCTAAATAACACAAATTATTTCAACACAAAGTTTGAAATAAACCTGTTTCTCATTCATTCGATGAAATATGATTTACAAGTTAAGCACAAAGTCTCAAGAAGTGTCTCAATTTCAGCAAAGTTTTTGCTCTCAATTATCAGAGATCTATTTACAAAAGAGGTCTCTTTTATATATAGGGAGAAACTTTCAAAATTTAAAAAATATTAAAATACAAAAATATCTTAGTCAAAGATGACTCATCTTTGACTTTTGAGATATTTTTTTGAATTTTTTACATGTAATTACACATTACAAAATTGCATGCACTTTTACATGACAAAAGTGCATGAGAAGAGAAGAATAAGAGAAAAGGGGAAAAATGTTCAACCCTTGCCGTCGAACTTCTTCAGATGAGCATCATACATGGCGATAGATGCCTGATTTAGTTTTTTTTATGAACTCGACCATATCCAAGTGCTCAATCTCTATATCCTTAATGTCATCAATCATTTAGAAGTAACTGAGGTGATAAAGAAAATACCTTGATGCTTGTACTTCATTGTCTTAGACTTCTTCAGAGAAACTTCAGTGATCTGGAAGAACTTCTATTGAAAGGACGCCGATGAAGAGGGATCCTTTAGAGAAACTACGATATAAATCATGATTGTGCAGTCAGGGGAAGTAGCAATCTGGAAAAACTGCACATTGGATGGTCACAATCAGGAAAAAGCACTTAAAAGGGATGAGACGTGAGCATGTCAGAAAGTGAAAGAAAAGGGGAGCAGGCATGAAAAATGAAAGGAATGAAGATTTCTCTGGAGTTGGAGAAATACGAGAAACAGATGCAGGGGTGGCAAAATTTGCCACTCCTGCATGTCTCATATGCAGGGGCAACAAAATTTGCCACTCCTGCATGTCTTAGATGTAGGGGCAGCAAAATTTGCCGCTCTTGCATGACCAGATGTAGGGGCGGTAGAATTTGCTGCTCTTGCATTCCCAGATGCATGGGCAGCAGAATCTGCCGCTCCTACATGACCAGATGCAGGGGAGGCAAAATTTGTCGGTCCTGCATGACCAGATGCAAGGGCGGAAAAATTTGCCACTCCTGCATGTAGGAAGGAAAAATGCACTGAAGGCAAAAATTGCCACTCGTGCACGAGAATTTGAAGAAAAACACTAACTTTGAAAAAGCCAAATTTTGATCCCTTGGTTGCATTGAGACTATAACAACTTTCACATTTTGGAAAAAACTTAACGAAAAGACGTTGCAAACTTTAAATGGTTTCAGTTGAGCAAGCACGAGAATGAGAAAAACCTGTCTCAAAAATGGGCTTAGAGAGACAAAGGGTGAAACAGACAAGTTTCGCAAGTTGTTGTTCCCAAAATTAGCCTCAAATATAGGGGCGGCAGAATTTGCCGCTTCTGCATGACTAGATGCATGGGTGGCAGAATTTGTCGCTCCTGCATGACCAGATGCAGGGGCGGCAGAATTTGCCACTCCTGCATGTAGGAAAGAAAAATGCATTGATGATAAAAATTGTCGCTTGCGCACGAGAATTTGAAGAAAAACACTAACTTTGAAAAAGCCAAATTTTGGTCCCTTGGTCGCATTGAGACCATAACAACTTTCACGTTTTGGAGAAATCTTAACGAAAAGGCATTGCAAACTTCAAACGGTGTCAGTTGAGCAAGCACGAGAATGAGAAAAACCCATCTCGAAAATGGGCTTAGAGGGACAAAGGGCAAAACAAACAAGTTTCACAGGGGGTTGTTCCAAAAATGAGTGTAGCTAATTTTGGGAACAACAAATCCAAATGTACTTTTGGCCAAGATGAAGTGGAGTATCTTGGGCATGTTGTTTCAGCCCAAGGGGTTCGGGTGGATCTTGAAAAAATAGTTGCCATGACAAATTAGTCGCATCCTCAAACACTCAAGAGCCTTCATAGTTTTTTGGGGCTGAATGGATATTATCACAAGTTTTTGAGAAGATTATAGCTCCACTAATAGCTATGTTGAAAAAAGATGTTTTTACTTAGACACAACCTATTAAGTGTGCATTTGAAGAATTGAAACAAGTTATGTGTACTACACATGTTCTAACTATGTCGAATTTTGCCAAGACCTTCACTATAGAGAGTGATGATTGCAGTAATGGACTTGGTGTTGTTCCCCTCCAAGAAGGATGACCCATTGCATTCACCATCAAATCCCTTTTTGGCAAGAATTTAGCGCTCTCTACTTATGAGAAGGAAATAATGGCCATTTTACATGTAGTATAGAAGTAGGGGCTATACCTATTAAAAAATCATTTTTCCATCAAAACTAATCAGTAGAGTCTAAAATTTTTCCTAGAACAATGGGTCTCTACTCCATCACAATAGAAATGGGTCATCAAACTCATGGGTTATGATTATGAGATAACTTATAAGAAGGGTAAAGACAATATTACGGTTGATGTTCTGTCTCGCACATTTATGGATCAAGCTTCCCTTTCAGCGATTTCCATGCCTATTCTAAATTGGTTGGACACTGTACAATAAGGATATGTTAATGACTCCTGATTATCTCAAATCATTCAATAGTTGGCCACTAACCCCTCAACTGTACTATATTATTCCTGGGATGGTGTTTCTCTGTGATACAAGGGTCATCTAGTGCTTCTTTAGAGCACAGATCTTCAATAGGTTGTATTCTATGAACTCCATACTTCTCCATCCATAGGGCACTTAGGGTTTCTTGAAACTTATGATTAGGCACAATGCAACTTCTTTTGGAAGGGAATGAAAAAGGTAATTTAGTAGATGGTGGTTGATTGTGATACCTACCAATGCAATAAGGGTGAAACAACACTCATCTCTAGGTTGCTTGAACCCTTGCCCATCCCTACCAGGATTTGGATAGATATTTATATGGATTTCATTGAGGGGCTTCCTAATTATGGAGGGAAAATGGTGATCTTGGTTGTGGTTGCTCACCTCTCCAAAAATAGTCATTTTTTGCCCTCAACCTTCCCTATACCACCTCCACAGTTGCACAAATTTTCTTGGACCATATTTTTTTGTCTTCATGGCATTCTTTCATCCATTGTCTCAAATCATGATGCAACCTTCACCAACCATTTTTGGACATAATTATTTTGATGCACTACCACCCAACTGAAGATGAGTTCTAGGTATCATCCACAAACGGATGGCCGGACTAAAATTGTCAACAAATAATTGGAAACTTTCCTTCATTGCTTCACCTCAGAACAAAAATATTAGTGGAAAAAGTGGCTCCCTTTCATCGAATGGTGGTACAATACCTCCTACCACACTTCAACAAAAATGACTTCATATGATGTAGTTTATGGTTAAACACCACTAATGTTCATATCATACACCCCCAATAGTTTATCAATTCAAGCGGTTGACACGATTCTCTAAACCTAGGATTAGATCCTCAATACTCTATTGGAAAATCTTCATATGGCACAAAATCAAATGAAACAACATGGAGATCAACACTGTTTCGAGCACATTTTCAAGTCGGTGATATGGTTTTTCTTCACCTGCAGCCTTACAAGTTATCCTCCCTAAAACTTAAAGGGCATCATAAGCTAGCTCCCAAGTTCTATGGGCCCTATAAGGTTCTTCAGAAGATTGGGTTGGTTGCTTATAAGTTGGAGCTCCCACCTTCCTGAATTCACCCAGTATTCCATGTCTCTTGTCTGAAGAAAGTTCTTGGCACAAACATTAGAGTGTAGACTATTTTACCAGAACTTGATAATGAAAGATCCATGCTTCTTGAGCCAGAGGCAATCTTGGACAGGTGCACATGCCAACTTTATTCCCACTCCATCACCGAGGTTTTAATTCAATGGCACGGAATGCAACCAGAGTTTGCAACATAGGAATCACTATTTTAGATTCAACACCAATTCTCATATCTAAAGCTTTGAGGACAAATCTTTTTCTAAGAGGGAGAGGAGTTATGAACCCGTGATATCTCTTCTCTTTAATATGTTAGTTTAGTAGTTGCTACAAACGCATGTGCTTTGTAAGTCATCGTGTGAGCATTTTATTTTATTCCACATTCATGGGAAGTAGTAGTTGTTTAGATTAGAATTCATATATAAGTGTTGAGGCCAATGAAAACATACATGAATTTATTGTATTGAGCTTGCTCAAAGGAGCGTACTCCTTCGAAATGGTTTACAATCAATATAATCATTTTAGTGCTTTAGCTAATTTTTATAAATTTGTTATTTCATACATTTTTATCAATTTATTGTAGGAGGATCCTTTCAGGTCGGTTGTGGTCATTGATGGTATTCTCGGGTTAGTTATGGTCATTCATTGGTATTCTCGGGTTGGTTGTAGCTATTATTGGTAATTCTAGTAATTATGTACTTGGAGATATGGACCTCTGATTGTGTCCCAAATCGGTTGGAGCTCCAGTCAAAAGCATTCATATGACTATAGACCACACAAAAAACCCGTATCTATATATATATATATATAATTAATGTAATATCTATACTATATTATATTATTATAGTATATACAATGCAACATTTATAATTTTGTTAAATATTTGTAAGTTCATAGTAACCTCTACTCAATACTAACAATAATATAGTTGTATGGTATTTTAAATATCTAAGTATCATTTTAATAAAATAAATTTAATATATCAAAAGGGTTGTAGTATGATTGGTGAGGATGATGGTTTGTTATATCATCTACCATATATTGTAATCAAGTAACATGCATAAATACTTTCCACAATTATATAAACTAAATGGAGTAGAGACCAAAATGTTAAACTTAGTAATCATGTTTATGTGTAATCTTAACATTGTATAAGTAAAAAAGAAAAATTATATATAATATAAAAGTTTTCATTTTTAATTGATTTTATGTAAGAAAAATATTTTATTATTGTTTATAATTATATTAACATCATTTAACATTGATTCAAAGAAAGCATTAAAATGATGTATATTTCATGACTATTTTATGATAATGTTATTAATCCTTACCAAGACGGCGCTAAAAGAATCAGTTTTCAATTAATATAATTTAATTGAATCAATAAAAACACATATTATTTTAATAAATATGAAAATTAATAGAAAATTTCCATTCAAATACTAAAATATTCACTGGGTGTTATTAAAACATAATCCTCTTAAAAAATTTCCAACCGCAATTATTGCCTAGAAAAAAGTTCAGATTAATTGCAAGTGTGTGTAATGACTTGATGAGTTATGAAGATGTTAATTATTTTAAATGTGAATGTGTGACACGTGTAGAAACCACATATTGCTATAAGTGTTGCATAAAAAATTGGTTTCCCACTATTTGTTGCACATTCACATCACTTCCAACTCCACTAGGAGAGAAGAGAGCTATCCCTGAGCAATCGTAGTTTATTTGTTTTTATACCTTAAAAGAATTAAAATTTGTTATCATTTGTATGACTCAACATTTGTATAAATGATATCCATAATCGTCGGTTGACAGTTATCGGTTTAAAGTCCTTCAACATTGGTGGAATTGGGCACCATGAAATTTATCGACCTCTGTAATAAACAGTGGAATCTTAACCTCCAAAAAACTAGACATTAAAACTGCAAAGCAAAGACAAGGCAGTCTGAGCGCAATAGCATGCAATCTTTAGACTATTGTGGCTTCATCTCTTACACCATCAACCCTATAACTGAAAGTCTTCATAGATCTGGGAACAACCTTATTGAAATTGTTTTTTTTTTTTTTTTTTTTAATGTTTGTGAAACTAATGAAAGGGTTTTTTTTAAGTCAAATTAGGGCATAATCACATACTCTTTTCAAATTTATATACTTCATTAAAACTACCGTCATATATCTTTTAATCAAATTGTGCTTATAATATTTTCTCACTTTTTTTCCTCGTTTAACTATCCATTTTAGTATTCTTCATGTATCTTTGTTGTATATACTTTAACACTTTATAATGACACTTCTCTACAAAATCAGATTACAAAGGAAGAAGGCTGTTTTAAACCTAATTTCTTAAGTTCTAACATTTTATACATATCTCTAAATGTTAGCTAATCAATTTTTTAAGACAGTAAGAGTCCTAATAGCAATCACTCGGTTAAAATTTCATCTACATACATGAACTTACATCAAACTTTTATATTTCCGTAATATACCTTTATTTTATAGTATAAATTATAAATTGGCCTCGTGTTTGATATTATCTTTCATCTTATACTCGTACTCTTATGAGCTTAGGTATACATTTTGTGTTTCACCATGTTTGGAATGTTGATTTCTATAACCCAGCAACAAATTAATTCCACAATAAATTCACAGACATAAATCTGATTTATAACAATTAATACAACTGGGTTAATTAACAACTAATGACAGCGGAAACAAAAATAACAATAAGCCAATACAAAAAAAAACAATAACACAGATATACCCAGGAAACCCCAATGCGGGGAAAAACCTGCAAATGTTGGATCTTCTATTCAGCGTAACCGCAAACTTTTCTTTTGCAAAAATACAATGTATGAGTTTGCTACAACAATCTTACTTTTATAGAGAGCCTAGCTGCTTTACTTAGCGTGCAAGAAAAAGAAGCTTTCCTTAGCATGCAAGAAAAATAAGCTTTCCTTAGCAGGGAAGAAAAAGAAGCTTTCCTTGCTTTCTTTGGTTTTTCTATTTTTACACATAAAATCACACTAGGATTTATCTCATCCTTACAAACTCAGAAACATTCTAGAAACTATTGTTGCTGAAAATCCAACTCGAATTGTTTTAAAGCATATCTAACTTGAGTTGCTTTAAAACAATTCCACATTCCACCTTTCGAGCTACAAAAATCAACACTCCCTCTTAGTGAGGAAGGTGTTCTGCACCACACCCAACTTGTCCCTAAATAATTCAAACTTGCTCTTCATCAAGGCCTTCGTCAAGATATCTGCAATTTGTTCGTCCGTAGGAATGTAATTGATCTTCACTATCCCCCTCTCCACACAATCTCTGATGAAGTGATACTTGATCTCAATGTGCTTTGACTTGTCATGAAACATTGGATTCTCAGAGAGTTTGATACAACTCTGATTATCACAATAAATGATTTTAGGATCCAACTCTTGATTAAAGAGCCCCGTGAGAAGTTTTCAAAGCCAGATAGCCTCACATGTAGCCATATTGGTTGCCGTATACTCAGCCTCTGTAGAACTCAGTGCAACTGACTTCTGTTTCCTACTGTACCAAGAGACTGCTCTTGATCCCAAACTGAAACTACACCCTGAAGTGCTCTTTCGATTAGTTGTACTGCCTGCCCAATTTGCATCAATAAACCCCTTGAGTTTCACTCCATCTTGCTGAACATGCTTTAGCCCATAATCAACTGTGCCTTGGAGATATCTCAAAACATGCTTCGCAGCTATCCAGTGAACACGTTTAGGTTCCACCATAAACTGACTGAGTGAGTTCACTGTAAAACAAATGTCTGGCCTAGTGTTGACCAGATACATAAGAGAGCCTATCAACTGTCTGTATAAAGTAGGGTCCACTGCCTCTGATCTAGAAGCATCAATCTTCTTCCAGTTGGTCACAAGTGGTGTTGACATAGGCTTACAATTTTCCATCCTAAATCGCTTCAAGATATCAATTAAGTACTTCCCTTGTCCAATGAAGATTTCTCCCTCTTTCTGCCACAACTCCAATCCTAAAAAGTAGTGCATCAACCCCAAGTCCATCTCAAACTCTCCTGCAAGATCCCACTTGCAGTGTGCTATGAGCTCCTCTGACCCTGTGAGAAATAGATCGTCAACATATAACAACAATATGAGAAGTTTACCCTTCACTTGAACATAGTACAGGTTCGAATCTGCCTCACTCTTGATGAAGCCCACACTCTGCAAGTAACTATCAATACGTGAATACCACGCCCTAGGAACCTGCTTGAGTCCATACAGTGCTCTTTTCAACCTACATACATGAGAATCCCTCTCATGTGCTTCAAACCCTTCTGGTTGCTCTATGTAAATCTCTTCCTCAATCACCCCATTGAGGAAGGTCGTCTTTACATCCATCTGATGAATCCTCCAACCCATCTGTGCTGCTATAGAAATGATAGCTCTTATGGATGAGTACCTGGCTACTGGAGCGAAAGTCTCATCATAGTCGACTCCTTCCTTCTGTGAAAACCCCTTAGCCACAAATCGAGCTTTGAACTTTTCCACACTACCATCTGCAATATGCTTAATCTCATACAGCCATCTCGAGCCCACCACAGACTTATCTTCTGGTCTTGGAACTACCTCCCACACACTGTTCTTCATGATGGAAGAATACTCTTCCACCATGGCATCTCTCCATACTTGGTGCTTGGATGCCTCCTGAAAGCTGGAAGGCACTACTTCAATTAATTCACTCATAAGTGCCACATAATCTGAATAACATCTGGGAGCCCTTCTTTGTCTGACTAAATCTTGAGGATCACCTACATATTCTTGAGCCTCTCTTAATGTTTGCTCAGTTGCCCTGTTTCTCCTCTTCTCACTAATAGGAATCTGAGGCTAAGGAATTATTTGTTCCTCTATCTGATCATCCTACTTGTTCTGCTCTCCAGTTTGCGTGATTGAAGTTTGAGGAATTTGTGCTACCTCAACTATGGATGTTTGTTCCTCCTCATTCATCAAGTTACTTGACTTCTGAAGAGCCCTCTCTTCCTCAAACTTCACATCTTCGCGAACCACTATTTTCCTGAGGGCAGGAATATAAACCTGATAGCCTTAGAAGTTTCAATGTACCCAACAAGGATACCCTTCTCTGCAATAGGTTCCAACTTGGTTCTCTTCTCATCAAGAATGTGACAATACACAAGACATCCAAAGATGCGAATGTGCCCCAAATCTAGTTTCTTACCAGTGAACGCCTCTTCTGGAGTCAATTTTCCCAACACTTTGTGAGGACTCCTATTCTGCAAATACACAACTGTGTTGCAAGCTTCTGCCCATACGAACCAAGGCAGATCTTGATCATGAAGCATGGCCTTGGCTGCTCCAATGATAGCTCTATTTTTTCATTCAGCAACCCCATTTTGTTGAGGGTTGTACGGAGCTATCAACTCTTTCTTGATACCTTCCTGAGCACAAAAATCTTTGAAGGCATTCAAGGTATACTCGCCTCCATTATCAGACCTTAGTATCTTGATCTTCTTCCCAGTTTGGTTCTCCACGAGAGCCTTAAACTCTTTGAACCTACTGAAGACCTCATCTTTATTCTTCATGAAATATATCCACGTCTTCCTGGAGAAATCATCAATGAAAGTAACATAATACTCATATATATTTAAGGATGTTGTTGACATAGGTCCACACACATCTGAGTGTACGAGATCCAAAATCCCTTCGAATCTAGTGTCGCTGCTTGGAAAATTGGTTTTAGCATATTTCCCAAGAGCACAACCCTTGCACACGTCATGTTTTTTTGTCTTTATCTCAGGCAGCCCCGTCACTATTTCCTTAAGAATATTAAGTGATGCATGGTGAAGGTGAGCCATCCTCCTATGCCACAATTCTCCTATCCCTTTATAGCTACTAACCAACGCATGTGCTAGCTCAAATTGTAACCGAAACAGGCTACCATACCTGACACCAATCACTTTTGCAATCTTGAAATCTTTGGGACGAATATAGACTTTTCCCCTCTCAAAGGTCACGATGTAACCCTTGTCTTCCAAGGCAGAAACTGAGATTAAATTCTTTGTCATGCAAGGGACATATAACCCATCCTCCAGCAACAAAGGTTTGCCAGACTCCCTCTGAAACTTGACGGTGCCAATACCAGTTGCATGGTACTTGGCATTATCTCCGAGCTCAATATAGAAATCCAGCTTCTTCTCCTCCAACTTGGTGAAACATTCTTTGACGCCCGTCATGTGGCGAGAAGCCCCACTGTCAATATACCATACTCTGTTGGCACTTGAACTTGAGAGACAGGCAATGAGTGAAAACTCATTCTCAAATTTTGATGCAAACTCGTCCACTTCTGCTATAGCAACAAATTGCTTCTTTTGCTTGTCCTTATTTTTCTTATTCGGACATTGACTGGCATAGTGACCCATCTGATGGCAGCAAAAATATTTAAACTTGCTCAGATCTTTCTTCTTCCCACTCTTGGAAGAAGAACCTTCCGATTGCTCTTTATTGGACTTCTTCTTACCCTTGCTTGCAAGAGCAAGATTTTCTTCATCTTGACCCTTCTTTGTCTGATCTCCCCGATGAGCACCTTCACGGATCTCCTCTTGAACAAAATCATCCCAAAGTCTTGCCCAATCAGGTAGCCGATCTCTACCAACAACACACTTGACAAACACTTCCCAGTGTTTTGAAAAACCATTCAAGGCTATACGCACCAACTCATCTTCTGTAATCATCTCTCCAAAAGCAACAAGCTCATCTCTGACCTGTGTCAGCTTGGACAAGTAAGAGGTCACACTCTCGCCTTTGGACATCTTGGTATTATGCAATTTGTCCTTGAGCATCATCTTACGACTCTGATAGTCGCTTTGATAAAGTTTTGTGAGCGAATCCCACATCTCCTTGGCGGTGTCTTTCCTCGATAAATGAGGAATTAAATGATCTCTTACTCCATCCAGGATAATCCTCTGAGCCTTTGCCTCTTTAACTTCATGTGAATCTAAGGCAACGGGATCATTTGTTGGTGGAGTCACTCTGTGCTAGCATAGATTCACAACATGTTCTCCTTGAGAACAGATGTAATCCGAACCTTCCACTGCAAGAAGTTAGACACACCCTCAAGCCTGTCCTCGTATCGAACGCTAGTTGCCATAGCCACAAAAAGAACTGAGGATGAAAAGAACCTGATTTTTTTTCTTGAAATCTGCGTTACAAATCTTGGCTTCATATTCAGAGTTTAGAGCTCTGATACCATGTTAATTTCTATAACCCAGCAACAGATTAATTCCACAATAAATTCACAGATATAAATATGATTTATAACGATTAATACAATTGGGTTAATTAACAACGAATGACAGTGGAAACAAAAATAACAATAAGCCAATACAAAAAAAAAACAATAACACAGATATACCCAGGAAACCCCAATGCGGGGAAAAATCTGCATATGTTGGATCTTCTATTTAGCCTAACAGCAAACTTTTCTTTTGCAAAAATACAATGTATGAGTTTGCTACAACAATCTTAATTTTATAGAGAGCCTAGCTGCTTTACTTAGCGTGCAAGAAAAAGAAGCTTTCCTTAGCATGCAAGAAAAAGAAGCTTTCCTTGCTTTCTTTGGCTTTTATATTTTTACACATAAAATCACACTAGGATTTATCTCATCCTTACAAACTTAGAAACATTTTAGAAACTACTGTTGCTGAAAATCTAACTCGAATTGTTTTAAAGCATACGTAACTTGAGTTGCTTTAAAACAATTCCACATTCCACCTTTCGAGCTACAAAAATCAACATGGAATTATCATTATATGCTATAATATTTTTTAAACTTAAACATACTTTTTTGTTTTTGTCCTTCAATAAATTTTGATCATATATTTTATAAAGACGCAAACAAATCTTGTTTATAAAATATGATTATTACAATTTAATTTCAATTCATTTATTTTTAGAAAAATATATTTAAAATGGATTGTTTTTTCAAAATTAATTAATTGTTTTATTTTATTTCACAAAAATATATATTAAAAATAGAATAAATATATCAAAATCATTAAAATCTAATATTATAAATCAAAAATTTTAAAATACCAATAAATAAATAAATAAATAAAATAAAGTTATTTAATCTACCAATTTTATAATTCAAATTACCATCCCTTAATAATCATAGGTGTCTTTAATTATAATCAATCAACTATGTTAAATTGGTAGCATCTCTTCAACTTTGAATGTAGATTTGTGCATGGACAAATTTTTTTTGGTCCATAACAAACATAATTAAAACAAAAAATACTCACCCATGAATGATGTGATAGTTAAAAGTGTTGCTCATTTTGTTTAACTAGTGACTAACAATATATCTAAAATAAAAGGCTTATTTGATTTCCCAATTTAATTTAATATATTTATTTTATATTTTTATATATTAAATTAAAAAGTTTAAGTTACTTTTAAATTAATTTAAATTTACTTTTAACCTCTAAAAATTTATAAAACATTTTTTTAATCTTTTAAAATTCTAATTAATAATATTTAAGATTTAAAGAATCATAATTAATACATATATATTATTTATTGTTAAATTTGTAAATTAATATGTAAATTTAACCATAAATAATTTTTAATAAAAAAAGATTAGCTATTAAATCGCTTTTTATTTATTGAAATGCTTGTTATATGTCTCCTCTTACAAGAATTTCACATATCATAAAATTCATCCCTAAATGTTCAATGCCTTCGTTTATAGTCATGGCTTATATTATTTGAGATAGGGAAATATTTTCTTTGGTTACATATGGAGCCATTAAATGATTCATAAGTGATGTGTTTGACCGGTGTTTAAGATGAAGACAATTTGCATTGAGTTTTATAGAAAACCAGTTAATGATTTAATCGTCGTCCTTATTTTAGTTTGGAATTTTTTTTTATTATAAATTGTAGTTTATGTTCTTGTTGACACTTGAATTTGCACCATTGAGGAGATGTTCAACTCTCTTCAATCAAACGACAAAATGGAATCATCTCTCTTGTTGTGGGTGACAATTTAGTTGAGATGAATCTCTAGATTAGGGGCTAGCTCTCCTTGATGCACCTTTAACGCTCTCTCTAATCTATCAATTGTGTATGAAAAGGGGTAAGGAAAACAACTAAGAAAACAAAACAGTGATGCACCAATATATATTATCCTCCTATTTGACTGAAAATCCACTACTTAAAGGTAAACAAGGATATTTCACATAAACTCACAACAAAAAGATATTGTTGCATCAATATTTTGTAAGTTAGATTCAGGAAGGTACTTGACACTTAGAAGGATGATGAATGATTCCACAAAGAAAATAAACATATGCCACTTCTAATACTCTTATACACTTAGTAAAGAATACTAACAGAGCCCTGCAACATCTCTTTTACACATTGGTAAGTGACCATACATTGACATGCTAGAAAAGTAACTCTTTCACTAGTCATTATCAACAAGAATCAAACCTATACTCAATAGTACAATGTGTGAATGGTGAGATCACTTTTAAATTTCTTCAAGAGTTCTTCGAGTACAAATCCGGCTAGAGTTTTTTCAATAACCAATGGACGCTGTCAAAATGAGCCAAGAGAATGCATATATATAGCGTTGAGAGGTAGAACAATCAAATGAAGTCTAAGGATCATTTGGACATGTGTCATCCTGAAAGAATCAGTTACATTTGCATGAGAGAGTAGTGAGCGAGCTATCCCATGTCACCGAATGGATCAGTTACAACGAGTTATAACTGAACCAAAAGTATTAGTTACATTTGTTACAACTGAACCAAAGCCTCAGTTAGATTTTGCCATTTGTTATCTCTTTTCCTTGCCTTCAGGGTCTCATTGATCCTTTCTTTTAAACTTCAATGGCTAGCTTTTGAAGTCTGA
Organism: Torreya grandis; assembly: GCA_037957365.1. NCBI lineage: Eukaryota > Viridiplantae > Streptophyta > Pinopsida > Cupressales > Taxaceae > Torreya > Torreya grandis. The sequence goes on from JARHVA010000799.1 coordinate 2,836,918, forward strand.
AATTGACGTTTTGCGGGCCATCACCTTTCAGGAATTTCTTTCGAACAATTTTTTCGTGGCCATTTGTCTTCAGACTTTTGTATCGGGTAATTTCTTTTGGCCTGTTTTCCCGAAAGAATTCTTTTGGATTTTCTGCGAAGTGCCCTCCGCAAAAATGAAAGTGCCCTTCGGCTTGTTGAAAACATCCCTTCAAAAAAAGTTGTAAGGTACCTTTCGGAAAGGCATGTGTCCTTCAAAAAAAATTCAAAGTATCATTCAGCAAAAATGTGTCCTTCAGAAAAATTGCAGTTGTCCTTCAGACTTTTTGAAAAGTACCTTTTGGAAAAATGAAATGATCCTTTGAAAATGCAAGTGACCCTTCAAAGAATTTGTAAGTGTCCACTTTCCAAAGAAAATACCCTTCGGGAAAGTTGCAAATGATCCTTCGAAAACACTAAAGTGGACCTTTTTCCAAAAGGAAAGTACCCTTCAGAAACGCTGAAGTACCTTTTCAGATAATTTGCAAAGTACCTTTCGGAAAAGTGAAGTGGAACCCTTCGGAAAAATGGAACATACCCTTCGAAAAAGTTGCCTCGGACAATTTTTCCGAACGAATTCCGCCGAATGAAAAGTCCGAAAAATAACTCTTTGGAAAAATTACTGTAGACAATTTGTCCGAAATTTTTTTGACACTTAAACAAAAACCCAAAAACAAAACTTCCGAAAGAATTAACACTTAACAAAAGACCAAAACAAACTTTCCAAAAGAATTAGACTTATAAATTTATTGTGGCTTAAATAAAACACTTCTTGCATAGTGGGCTTGACCAAAAATATAGACTTAGACAATTTTTTCAAATAAGGGTGCCCAATTCTTTCTTGAAAAACCAAAATTTGGTCAACAGTGCCATCATATTTTTATGATAATAAAAAAATAGAATATTTTTGTTTATTATTATAATTATAATTTCTATTTTATCATATTTTTACCAAAATAAAAAGATATTTTCATTTCTTGTCAAACATTAGAAAAAAAAAATGCCCATTATTTTTCCATTTACTGAATTTTTGATTGAGTCAGTTCCCTAAGGGTATTAAAAAAAATGAACGTCTGACCTAGTATTAAGACCCTCGTCTGTCCTAGTTATATAGAGAGATTACGAACAATTGTGAAAAGGAGTCGCAGGGATTTAAGGAAATGCAATTGGCAGGTTTGAAGCCAAACGCGGGAACTCTGTTAGCATCCTCCACCCTGCGTCTTGATGGGAGCAGGGGATGGACATCCATCAAGCGACAAATGTTCAGTGCCTTCTTTTACTAGCATCTTTGTAGTACGCCCGTTTTTTCTAATTCTTTTGCATTAGCAATGCTTCCTGTCTCATCCTTAAAATCTATCATACAATTTTTTGTTTGGTGATCATTATACATGGACCGGTCGCATTCTCAGGACTTGCATACCCTGATAGCCAGATAGGCTCCATTAAAGATAAGATAATTTATTAGTTTTTCTAATTTTCACAGTCCTGCGAGATTAGTGTTAATTGTTTTATTTACCCTAAACCATTCAGAAATAGTGCGGATTGATTTTCTAGGGGATTTCAAACATAAACAGTGGACAATATTCGGCCCGGTTCCAATCTTTGTAATTGCGTGAATTTTATGGGTCAATTTCAAGGGAATTGTAATTTTGTTAAACCTAATTCAGAAACTCTGTCGAATAAGTTATCCATTTTGTTAGGTTAATGGAAATTAGCGTTTAATGAGGATTTTAATATGTTTGGGGTTTGATACCACAGCGATGGATAAGGGACGGAATGAGCAGAGTGATAGTGTCAATAACATGCATAATGAGAATAGTAAGGTTAGTCAGAATGATAATGAGGTCAACGGAACAACCACTGAAATCTAGAAGAGCTTTGGAAGGCAGATAACATCATTCCTTGCATACCATTCAATAATGGGAAGCGACAGTGTATTATCAGGGAATGCGTAAAATATTGTATACCGATCAATATGGGAAGATCTTACAAAAGTTTAACAAAACAGGGAGTATCACAGCGACCCTATATGTGGCAGACATCCAACAAAATGTTAGACAAATCTTTGGTGTGTGTCTCACCATGAAAACGCCTAGGCATAAAAACAAGAAAGTCCATTGCTTTGAAAAACAAACATCTCGTACCTATCTATTCTCCGATGAAAGACAAGTTGGCAAATGAAGCACGTATTAACACGGTATGTTTTCTACTGAATTTCACTTAGTCCTTCAAATAATGGAATTTGAACAAATTAGTGGAATTTGGGCTGTAATTCAGTGAGAGAATTACTTTGCTGACCAAAACGCTTTACAATTAAACCTTGAGACGTTTTGCGAAATGGTAAATCGGCTCCTTCACCTGCAAACACAAGTAAAAACTGGTGACTTGTCATATTATTCTGAATAGAGTAGACCAGTATGGTAATGTTGTATGCATATATATACCGTGCTGGTTTTCCGAATGCTCGTGTCTTGGAAACTGCCATCCGGGGTGTTTTGGCTGCATTTAACATCTACATTGTCATTATCAGCGACTACATTAGCTTTTGGCCTCGCAAATTGAAAATGTCCTTCCTTTCCTGATACAGTGCTTTCTCTGGATGCCGCTTGCTGTACAATAAGAACACAGCAATTCATAGCATAATTATGGCAGAATGTTAAATACAATCCACATACCCCTAGATCCATTGGTTTCCCAAGAGCTGTGGGATCGATAGAAAAGTAGACCAAAAATTATTTGTCTATTTATGAAGTTGTTAGGCTCACAAAGAATCCATTATGGTTGTGGAATGTAAAGACACCATAAGAAAAAAGATGCTGCGTTTGAAAAAACAAATCCCTCAAACCCAAAAAATAAAATAAAAAGATAACAAAGGTTGAGAGTGATTAGGAGTGAATTAAATTACCTTGGCCATGACTGTGGGTGCTGGTGAAGCTGGTTTCTTGAAGTGCCCTGGTTTGGAGAGTGGTTGGCCGCTATGAAATGAAGCATTCTGAGCAGGCGAATGTCCATGATGAGTTGCATCCGATCCCATTGAATGGAACCGAGCAAAGGTTGAATTATCTTTATCTGTCCACATTTTACACAGTTATTGTTGAGAGATATAATGTTGTCACAGTTCATATGATATAGAGAAAGGAGTTGCATCCAATTCCATTGAATGGAACCGAGCAAAGGTTGAGCTATCTTTATCTGTCCACATGTTACATAATTATGGTTAAGAGATATAATGTTGTCACAGTTTATATGATCTAGAGAAGGAAGTTTCTTGGAGAAAGCGACGAAAAAAAACTGTGTAGAAAGTATATTTTTATTAATTAGTTACTAGATCCAAAACATTAATCAAAAACTTCAGACAACATTTTTCCAGAAGCTCTTCTCTATACTTGTTCTTCTTCCCCTGAGAAAAGCCTAAACGATAATCTTGTTTTTCTCTGTTAATCAACATAATTATTGAGGTTAAGTAGGAGGTGCCTATAACAGTATAACCTACCAACAGCGAGAGTTTCCGCAGTAATGGGCTTTTCAAATGCAGGCTTTCCTTGCATTTCCTGTAGGCAAAAACATGCATTACTCGATTGTTACATTTAATAAAAGGTTGTTTCAGAAATTTCATTTGATATCTATAATTTATTTCACCTGTGGTTGCTTTATTTCAAATGTCTTCTTTAAGACAAGCAGCTTCTTCATTGTCATTTCTGACTTGATCACGCGTTTGCCTACACAGGTTAAGCCTGATTTGAGAAAATGGAGTTCATTTCTCTGGGGAAGATGAATATATGTAAAATATATATAATTATCATTTATACCTAGTCTTCTGTTGCTTGGAGCTCTGCCATCAATAAATCCATCACTTGTCATTTTGTCAATGAATTTACGCACGGTAGCTTGGTTCACCTTGCCATCTAATTTGCCTTGGAGCTTTGCAACAGTGACATATTCCATTGGAAGTGCATGATACAAGGCCTGAGGACAATAACACCCAAGTAGAGGAGCTTTTAATTGGGTGTTACATACACAGTTTGGGCGCATTACATCTAAGTTGGCTTAATGTTGAAGAGCTTAAACCCTTAAAAAGAAAGAGGGATAAATTATATACGCCTCATATTTGAAACTGCATAAATATACTGCAGATATAAGTAAAACAACACGGACCTTAACTAGGCCTTGATTACCTTCATGTACATATGATTTTCGTCAGCAGAGGCCACAGGTTTCTCATTTTCATGAGTTTCGTCAAGGCAATAGGGATCTTCTTTGCTGGTAATTTCAGGCACATCTTCCTGCAAATTCACAGCCGCCAAATATTTGTCAATTACCCAATATAATTCTAATCCTTGTTTCCTTCATGTTTTGGCTGCGTCCTTACCTTCAGTTTCTTAATTCTGTAAAGATCTCTTCGTAGCTCCTTCACTATACCTTCTTTCATGAGCCTTTGCATGATCTCTGGCAAGCATACTCAACAGGCATATATTAAAATCTGAGTGTATTGTAGACAACAATCTAAAAATCAACTAACTAGAGAGGGAATTTGAGGATGCTGCAAATAAAAGTTAGAGAATGACAAATATTATCGGCCGCCATTACCCTCTGTGGACACCTGCACAAAAAAAATCCCTTCTCAGTCAATTAACGGATAAAATGAATAAAATTTTGGGAACAAAATTTAGATACTCTCGAATAACAGAAAATTTTAAAAAATCTCCGGAAATCTCTGCGCTCCAGTTATTGAATTTTTTATTCTGTCGAATGAAAAACAGAAACAGCAAAGGAACTTTTACCAGTGAAATGTCTGGAAAATTAGACAACACATCAGATAGATCCAGCGTATCGATGTGCCTGGAAAGGATCCAATCCTTTACACGGGTCATATTCTGAGCTTCCTGTTCACAGTCTTCTGTCTCCGCTGCCAGAAACACAAACCAAATTATGCCAAAGAAAGAAAATTAATTGAATCTCTGATAATATTATCACCGAATCTTAAGAAATGACTCGATCATACTACTGTTAGAGAAAATGATTTACCATCACTGTCTTCCTTAGGAAGATCTTTCGGGGGTGTAATTTTGAGCTTTTCCGTTTCTGTAATAATCATCAATCAGAAAGCCTTTCCATTAATAAAGACCGCGAGGGAAAGGTATTTTACTCACCAGTTACTGCACGGCCGCAATCCTTTTCCTGCAAAATGGAATATGACATAAGATCTCATTAAGATTGATTGCTTTTCCAAGCACTTCCCAAAACCTTACGGATTTGTTAATTTCATACAGGGGTTTTTTCTTCTGAGCTGTCGGAGTCTGTAGACGATTCAGAGATATCGGCGTCCTTCTTCGCATCAGAGCTACCATCCATGCTAACATCGTCCCCTTCTTCATTTTCGTCATTCTCGTCTTCGCAGGGGTCAAGGACGCTTTTGACCTGTAATTTAGGGGTTTTCAATTTCTCACTCTCAAAGCTTGACAGCCAAAATGCAGAAAAGCTTTGGCAATCAAAATTTGCAAGTACCTTTAAAGCGATCGCGAAATGTTTGCTGTTGACATCTCCAATTTTCATCTTCAGAGGAGTTCGAGACCAGGAATTCGTATCCTCATCACCGCAGCATCTGAAGAACGGAGGCTCGTAGTCGGCAGGCTGCAAAGTCCACATATATGACATTGTATAACGTCAATTTTACGATGTATAAAGGAAAATTTTAACAAAAAATTCAATTACAGTTTAAAATCTCTGAACGGGACATTTTTTTCTGCAACAAAATTGCTTACCGTGACGTCGTCGTAGTAGAAGAGCTTCATCAGTATTGTGCGCTGAAAATAGGGTAAATTTAAAACAATGCACAAAAGATTTAAACAAAAAATGTATCTGCTTAAATAAAAAATATGTCTGCTTAAATAAGAAAAAATTATGCGGGATTTCAAATTAAATCTGACCTCCTCAGGCATGGTACCAAGAGTCCTCATAAGCTGGACAAGCGTTCGAACCATTTTACAGGCCGAGCTTCTGCAAACGTATTTGCTAATAAATCAAGCTATTTTCTCGTACAAATTAAGCTGAAACGATATTCTTTACAAATAAAGCCTGATTTTTTAGCTATTGATTGTGTACCTCATCTGGTTTGGAGTCAGATCAACGGAATTGGTCTTAAAAGTCGTCCCCTGCTTCTTGTTTCCGCTCCTATTAATGTTCATCGACACATCCTCTGACGAAGGTCCCCCATAGCTAAAAGCAACTGAAATAAAGACATGCATGCCAAAAATTTACAAAGGAACATCGCAGATAAACTTAAATATAAAAGCGAACAATTCAGAAAATTTCGTTGATCCAAATTTGAAGATATTCGGGTCCTACAGGCATATTCTTCGAGCAGTGGACCGTCTTCCTTCTCACAGATGCAAAACAAGAGAGTTTTCAGGTATTTCTTTTGCAATGCATCATAAACCCCTGCATAAAACACAAAAAGATACAATCTACTTCAATTTAGTGAAAAGTCATTCGAATTTCTTGAGATCTTCTTAGCTCTTTTGTTAACATACTCTAAACTGTAAATATGTAACAAAATAAACAGTTCTTTAACAGCTAATAGATTTCTGGATATCAGGTTCACCTTTTTCCATCCAGTCAATAAGCCTTCGCGAGTCAGCATCCATAGGCATCAATTTCTTTATTTTCATTTCTGAACAGTCAATTCAATACGTCATGCTAAATAATTTACTTGATCGAGGCCTATATTTTCAAATAAACACAAAATATTTTAAATAACATGTTTTTTCCCATTTTCGAATAGCCAATTCATTCAAACAAGCAGCATTTCACCTGTTCTGAACAATCAACAAGTCCTATACACAAATTTCAAAGAAACGCAAAATATTTTAAATAATCAGCCATTCTTAAACGTAAACTTTAAAAAACGAGATGGTTTAAAGTCCTAACCGAGAGCCGGCACAGACTTGTCATTGAAATACTTCTCAGGGAAAAGTCCTCTGATGTAGCTTATGTTAAAGATAGCAATGCGAAGAAGATTTCTCGTCTGCAAAACGCTTCCACCGTCCAAATTACAATGTAAAACTTCCAATAGAAACTAAATTCTATCGAGCTACTATAAATTTACGTCGCTTTTCACCAGATTTTCCTCAAACTTGAGCTCAATTTTAAAATTTCGATCAATAAATTTAGAAACAAGAAAATAATTTAACTACAAGGGATTCAAGCTGTAAATAAATTCGGCATATGATATACTAATTATTATAAATTTATGCATACCAGTAGCAAGGAATCTTGCTCTGAGATTTCCTTCTCTTTCACGGCTTGAGCCGCAACTGCAACCTGTGCAAAAAATGTTTACATTTAAACATTTTTTTGCTTAAAAAAAATTTTTGCTTGATGTGAATGCTTCAATGCTTACCATTGTTGAAAATTTTAGCAAATTCTTTGCCAAATGAGATGTAAAAATGTGTGTATGAAACGGTTCTGAGGAAAATATGAAGACAGTGATGGCCTGTTACATATTTATAGGAAAATATTACTCGAGCGAAACCGTGGTTAGAGTATTTCACCAAGGCGATTTAAAGGACCCCTGCGGTTTCTGAAAATGAAGCGGGTGGTCACATGAGCTTAGTCAGTCGAGGGTGGTTTTTAGAGGGGGATATTTGTAAATATGCTTTCTTTTTTGAGCCATTCTATTCTTTTTTATTATGAATGTTGAAGGGATTACTATATGTTTTCAATCGATTTTAACTTTTGTTTAAATTATGTATTGTCTATTAATTAAAATATGTTGCCTTTTTTTAATTTATTTCTTTCCTCCCCTTTTTTCTCTAAATATTTAAAAAAATTCAATAATTAATTTGTACATTTTTTAATAAATTTTATTAAAAAATTGTTTCTTTATTTCTTATTATTGAATTTTTATTTTTTTAAAAGATTTGGTGGAAAGAATGCTTGTTTGATTTAGTACTAAAGATTAAAGAGTATCTATTCTACTAAATTGGTTCAGAACATGATTTTAGTCTTTTGGTATTTTATGGGATTTGTATCTTGGTGGATGCCTAGAAACACCTTTTACTCTATTGTTTTCATTGTTGAACTACAATCTACTTGATATTTCTTTGTATTTTGAATGGTAGAAAGTTTTGGAATCTTATTAATCATGCTAAAATCGCTAACATCATGAACAATAACGGTAATAAATGGATCGAATAAGTTGGTCAATGTGCACCAGGTAAGTGTAGAAAGTTGGTGGCAAAAAGGGGCCTATTTGTGAATAGTTTTATTTATTTATTTTTTTCCTAAAAATCGAGAAATCTCAATTACACTCAAAATTTGAAGATGGTATAAAAACATGAATTGTAGCATTTTAAGTCTAGTTTTTAAAATACTATTCTTTTTAAAAAACTGGTCAAGTATAAGTAGGTCAAACATCTAAAATTTGAATAAGAACTCTTATTTTTTAATAAAACTAGAGTAGATAGTTGGTCGTACAACTATTCACTTTTTGAACATCATTTAGTATTGTTTGAAACTCTTTGATAAAAATTTAGATAAGATCATCTAGTTTGTGACATTTTTAAATTTTTTTAATAAAGAAATATTTTTTAATTAATTTTACATGTAAATAGACCTTGAAAAGTGACAAAAAAATAGTTATATGACCGTATGACCCCCTAACTATATTTTTAAAAAATAAAAAATAATTTTTTTTAATACATATAAAATTAGGCCTAGTTTGTGACCATATTATTCTTTTGCATTTGGATCGATTAAAAATATATAAAAACATATATAGACATGTATATTTGTGGTATGTAGTGGCCTATAAATCATAGTTAGAAATCAACATAGATGGAAACATAGTTCAAATATATATATATATATATATTTGAACTATGTTTCCATCTATGTTGATTTCTAACTATGATTTATAGGCCACTACAAATATATATATGGGAAGAGAAGAGTGTGCTTGATGTCATAGTAATAATTTTATGAATTATCTCATTAAAATGCATAATGTTGATGAAGATAGAAGTTGGATTTTCTTATTTTAGGTCAAAAAACTTGGATTCTGTTGTGTTGGCAGGGCCAAGCCTTAGGCTCCAGAATCCAAACTATTTTCGAGTTAAAAGGGTATGGGTTTTAAATTTAAACATATCATAATGTGTACGCTCTAAACACTAACATATGTGTTACTTTTACATTGCAAAAAAAAAGATCTATGTATACATGTTTACATTTATGAATTTATCAATTCACATCTATAATTTTATATTTTTATTTTAAAGTGGAGTGTGTCAGTGTATACACAACCACAAAAAAGACATAATAGATATAGTGACATAATTTATATGAGTTTGTGTTTGTGAACATAATTTTGACTACATAGAATATCATCTAGGGTTCAACAAATCCTAATTTCATTACAAAATGAATGAAAAGGTCGATGCACAAAGTTGGGGGACAAAGAATGTGACATTTATAGAGAGAGATTTTTTTCAAAGGGCGTATGCCTTTTTTTACAAAAATTATAACAAATATGATCTGAGTTGGTCTCGAACCTAAAGGGTGTAAGCCATTTACAAAGCACGTATGCCCTTTGAAGTGGAAAAAAACAAACACCTTTTGAAGTAGAAAAAGGTGTACACCCTTTGACAGTAGAAAAGGGTGTATGCCCTTTGAAGTGCAAAGGGCATACACCATTTTTATTAAAAAGGACATACATCCTTTGGCTTAAATAGGTTCTTGTGTTTGGTCAGTTAGTACGTCTTTTTTCCTGTAAAGGACATATGCCCTTTGAGTTAAAATAGGCTCTCAAAGGCTCCAGTATAGAATTGTACATTTTTGAATGCATGTGCATGGGCATATGCAAAAATAGTTACAAGGTGCAAATACATTTACATATGTATGAATAACATTTTATATTATTAGAATATATTCAAAAGGGGCATGATATTTATTCATGCTCATGCTTATTCAAAATGGTAAAATATAAAAATTCAAAGTTTCAAAGAGTAAAAAGCAAATTATTCAAATTCAAAGATAAAACATTCATTTTAAAGTAAATTCTTGAGCAATGTTGTCATAATGGAGGCATAAATACTCTTCATTATCTTTTGATCGTGCAAACTAAAATATATATCCATCTACAATGATGTCATTAAAATCAGTGTGAGTGATGTAGGTTTGAGTTTAGTGAGACTCAATGGCCTTGACATCACTTCTAACAAACCTACCATGGTTCCACCTTTTTTTTGGACTAGTATATTAAATACTATACTCTTTTCATGAGAGTTAAAATAATGCATCTTTTCAACTCAAGATCTTGATTAGTTATTCAAAATTGTGACTTAATCATTCTCAATTCTACATTAGTTTAAATTTTCTAAGTGCTTTAGTAAAAGGGAATGGTTCTCCATCATCAGTTACACGCTACATGGTAATTTATTTTCACCTATATACATGTGTACTTTTTCCTTGCTCTCTTTTCATTTTTTAATTTTCGTAGTTAATCTTTTCCAAATTTCAAATGAATAAAATAACTACTTCATGAGTTGTTGTAGGGTTTGTCAAATTTGAGTGATCTACCAATTTGAAGTATCTGCTTAAAGACAAAGTGTGTTATACATACTTAGGTTCAACTCTTTCTACTTCACTAAAGAAATTTTAGTTCTAAAATAAATGAGAGGGGAAGGGGGAGGGGAAAGTGGGGAAATGTGATCGCAGGTATTTGACAATATTAATTATTGACACATTTTAAATCACATGAATTACGTAAAAGTACATGATTATTATTCACCATTTCTTTAAGCCATTTATCTATATCTAAGCTCGACCCTTTGTTTGTCATTGTTATTACATAAAGCTTTTAGTTTCAAATATTCAAGTTTCTTAAAATCACCTCCAAATGATTTCTACAAAGGACATTTATCTTCAATCTTCCTGGTAGGTACACTCTAAGAAGACAATGACACATGCCCCTATCCACTTGGGTCAATCACATCCCGTATAAAATAACAACTATTTTTCAAATTTTAAAATATCTTTTTAGATCTTCTGCATATTTCATAAGGTTGACTAAAATAAATTGTCAATATTTTCCTATAAATACATGTCAAAAAGTCACTCATTATCTCCACTTGTTATTCACTTGGCTCAATCATATACACTTGCACATTAATAAAATCTATCATATTATTTCCAAATTCTAAATCACTCACAAGGAGTAGCCATAATCCAATTCAAGAGCTCTCTAAAGCAATTCAAGAGCTATCAATGTCAAGTGTCAAAGCCATCTTCTAGCTACATACACATAGATAAAGGAACATATCACATATACTTAATGTTAATTCTTGACACATTTCAAACCACATGAATTATGTAAAACTACATGATTCTTATTCACCATTCCTCTAAGCCATTCAACTATATGCAAACTCGACCCTTTGTTTGTCATTGTTATTACATAAAACTCTCAATTTCAAATACTCAAATTTCTTTAAATCACCTTCAAATTGTTCCCTACAAAGGACATATATCTTCAATCTTCTTGGATAGGTCCGTTCTAAACAGACAATGACACACTATGCCCCTATCCACTTGGGTTAGTCATATCCTGTATCAAATAACAGCTAGTTTCCAAAATTTAAAACATCATTTTATGTCTTCTTCACATTTCATAAGGTTGACTAAAGGAAATTATCAAAATATTTGTCTATAAATACATGTCAAAGAGTCACTCATTATATCCACTTATTATTCATTTGGCTCAATAATATACACTTTTGCACATTAAGAAAATCTATCATATTATTTCCAAATTCTAAATCACTCACAAGGAGTAGCCATAATCCAATTCAAGATCTCTCTAAAGCAATTCAAGAGCTATCAATGTCAAGTGTCAAAGTCATCTTCTAGATATATACACATAGATAAATGAACATAATTGTATAATCACTCTAGGTGGGAGAATTACATGGGCTTGATTTTTCTTTTTTGAGTATTGAATACATAGGCAGTGAGCAATCATCAAATGGGGTGATTAAGGTCATCTTAACATATTACACTCCTATATTTTTTTTGAAAGTTTTTAAGTTATCAAAGTGTCTTAAAGGTTTCAAAGACAAGATAAGACAAATAGTTTTTTCTGCATGACAAAACCATAAGTGCAATATTATAAATTCCTCATCATTTAAGGCACAAAAAGCTCAACAATTAATTTTTACACACAAACAACTAGGACAAGTCAGTGGTCAATGGATACAAGTACTTTGCACCCCTGTCCACTTACAGTGCTCATGTTCATACACATTTTTTTAATTTTTTCCTTTGATCTCTCATTTACATATTCATGTTTTATTTGCTTTTTCTTATTATTAATTTATCACAATCAACTAGGACAAGTATACGATCAATAGAATGGAATGCATTGCACCATCGTCCACTTATAGTGGACCTGTCTATATTTTGTCCCTGATCCTAAACCTATATAGTCGTCTTTTCTTTTGATTTTCACTATCAAACAATCATAATAATTAACAAGTATCCATGTGAAAGCTAAACATATATGTTCTTAGTGTTTTCTCAAAATAACCACTTTTCATATCTAACAATTTGTCGAAATTATAATAGTTGAATATTTTATATCTTTAGCATTCTCATATTTCTAGTTTTATAGCTATCTATAATTAAATTAGATTAATTTTTGTTTTATCAAAAAGAGGGTAAAACACCACTCCTTCAAGATTCACATTAATGCATATGAATATGCACTTGGTACAATACTCACATATCATGGGCATTCGATCGCATATCACCTAGAGACACTCAATGATACTATGCCTACAAAAAAGAGTTTTATGTTATTGTGTTAGTAAACCAATGGAACCCCTACATCTTGATTAAGGTGACAATCATCCAATATTTTCATAAGCCACTTCAATTCTTATGCACACAGAAAGTTGGAGAATGTGCACACATGAAGTGGATGACTTATTTGTAACAGTTTCATCAACTAATAAAGCACAAGAAGGGAAAGGATAATAAGGCCATAATTTTCCTTTGTCCACCACTACTATATTACTCATCATAGTGTTGGACATGTGTGACCATAACTTCACTAATTGGGTAACACTACTTACCAAAGAAGGACTTCCTAGAAGTTTATACTACCCTTGCACAGGGTGAATAGGTATGGGAGTTATGTGTCTGAAAATCTTCTCTACAAGCTTGGACATCTCTATGTTCCTAATTTCACACCTTGCAAAAAACTCATCTATGAGGTGAATTACGTTAAGACAACATGGCACTCTAACATTTCCAAGACACTATTAATGCCTCAACAACACTTATATTGGCCTCACATGCTCACACACATTGAACACCACATGAATTTTTGCATTCCTTATTGTATTATCAAGCCCACACACATGAAGTTGAGACTTTACACACCTTTTTCAATTGCATCTAGTCCAGGGAATCCACTAACATGGATTTCATGACTGTAATTCATATGACAAAACATCAGAATGAATGTGTTTATTGTTGTGGATAAGCTCTCTAATATGGCCATCATGGTTGCCTACAAGAAAATCATCAACAAAAATAAACTTCATGTTCTTTATTTAGCCATGTTTAGGTTCATTTAGTTTATCATCATCCATTGTGTCTGACCATGACTTGCAATTTTTCAACCACTTTTATAAATCTTTGTAGGATATGATGATACACAATTGGATGGGTTTACAACATTTCATCCCCAAACAAATGGACAAATGGAATTTATCGCCTTAATTGTCAGCTTCACAATTGTTCATTTGTTTCACATGTACAACAATGCACATTTGCACAATTGGCATGATAATCTATTTTACATTCAGCGTGCCTATAAGATAGCTCTAGACAACTCTACACGGTATATTTCATTCCTAAAATGTCTTGGGTTTCAACTAGTGGTACCCTTGGATATATCCTACCACACACCATTCAACACAAAGTCACATGCACATGAAAAAAAAGTGAACAAAGAATAAAATTTTCTAAAATACATTCAAGGTGTTCACCACCAGGTTCAAGAAAATCTCTTATGTAAATAGCTAAAGTACAAAGAGTGTGACAACGCACACCGCATAACTTATGAGTTCAAGGTGGGTGACAAGGTTTGGTTACATCTTTATAAATAATGCTTCAAGGTTACACACCACAAGATCAAACCTTTATGGCATGGTAAATACACCATATTGTGAGTAGTTGGAGAGAACACATTTTTTATCGACTTGATACAATACTTGGTTTTACATATAGTCTTTAATGTGAAACACCTCAAGCCTTACCACCTTTTCTTGAGCCAACAACAATGTAACATCCTTCAGAATTGGATCCTAAACATTTACACCTAGCATTGAAGAATCAGATTATTGAAGTGACAACAATGCACACCTATCAAATCATATGTCATTTTTTCAGAGTGGTCAAGGTTGGGGAATACACTGGTGAAGCTAAGTGATACATTATTTAACAACTTCAGGTTCAATTTTTTCAATCAACTAAAGAAGAATTGGGGATCATTACTCCTTAATAAATGGTAAATGATTCATGTGTAGCTTTCATATGGGTATGTGCACTCCTCACAAGGACTTTTAGTTATCCAAGCTTGTGGCATCTCGTGCTACATGCAGAGTCATTCGGTACCTGCCCATTTGGGCACATTGCCTTGTAACATATTGTATTTTGTGGTGTCTTATGAATTCCACATCATGTGCACGCTACCACATGAAGTAGAATTAATGCCATAAATAAGTGGAATTTGCATCAAAATTTGACTATTTTTCATGTTTTTGGCCATGAAACTTTAAGGAATTGCCATCATTTTTTATGGCACAAAAATGAAACAACCAAGCATTTTTTATTGTGCCACTTTTATGCCACCCTTATCGTTTCTGATTTTTATTGGGTACCAATATATATATATATATATATATATATATATATATATATATATATATATATATATATATATATATATATATATATATAACGTCATATTTGTGTCACCTTGTAAATAAATTAAAATACACAGATGTGTGGTCACTTATTCTACTTCAATATTCTCATTATCATCACTAATATCATATAATTTTTTTCCACATTTCTTCCATCTTTTTCCTTTTTTACCCATCATCTTCTTGTTATCTTCCTTTCTTGCATTTTATTCTTTCTTCTTGCCATCATCAATACATTGAGCTTTATTCTGCTTTGCTACAAAGAAACTAAAGTGCCATGATAAAAAATATCTTATACAAAACCCATAACCACATTGTGATTAATAAAATATAATTGCAACTTATTGCAATGTGATTGATTGAAACAATTTCATTTATTGCATACATAACTTGGGAATGATGAATTTTCCTGTGAGAAGACACACTGTTGGAAGAGTGAAATAGGCCAAAGTGGCACCAAATTCCCTAGAAATATAAAAATGAGACACATTAAATTGATTTTTAAACCTTAAATATTTAAGCCTTGAGCTACAAATCCCATGCACAAGATATGTTTAATGTATAAGGAAGATTTATCCTCCCTTGGTCGTAGGATGATCCACTTTAAACAAAATTATTGGTATCGACAATAATTTTCTTGATATGCATGGAATGCACATTAGAGAAATGGGAGAAACAAAACAAAACTAATGGGTTACATGAAATAAATGTGCAAAAACACACGCATTGGTTCTGATGTTACTACTTTGACATTAACATTATATCTAGTAGAGATGACACCAACATGATCTCATATCTCTTAATTCCCTGCCATGCATTACCCATCAAAACAAGCCATGGCTCCCTTTATCTGCTTTACATAGTCCACTCAGTCACTATTGTCTGGTGAGTTGTGCCTTTGCATTATGTCCGTCACTTTACAACCTTCAACGACATTGTTGTGCATACAAACTTATTTTATTTCCATATATTTTTTGCTTATAAATGAGTTCAATAAAAACATATATTTAAGAAATTGAACCCTAATTTTTTGGCAGCCTAAACCAACATTTTAAAAATTGATGCAAACGTAATATATCACAATCCAATGTGGTGCAAAAGTGGTTCTATTTGCATCACTTTTTTGAAACCCTTGTGTCACAATTTCTATCTAGCAAATTAAAAAAACAAATTGTGTGATGACATGAAATTGCCACAATTTGTGGTGCTAATTAAACTTCATGTATTAGTGGCATCGTGCATCACTTGCACATGCATTTCAATACCTCTCCATGCTACTGTAACACTGCACAAATTGTTTCATAGGCCTTGGGTGCCATGCAAGCATTTATGCATTCAACATCCACATGTTAGCTTCCAAATACCACATGATATGTTATATGACACTTTCTAGGCTATGCCATGTCCTAGAACTTGTATGCGAAACTGTAGAGTTAGAATTCCGACCACGACACCTGTAAAAAGACCATCACTCGACTAGAAGATAAATTGTGTAACTATCCTCAGTTGTAGTTACCTTTTTGCAATGATGTATATATATATTGTAACCAATTGGCCCATAAGGGATAAAATATGAGAAAGATCACGCATAAATACCAAATAGGTGGTTTTTATCATGTTTTGTGTATCTACCATTCACACACATATAACTTGACATTATTTTTAGTCTAGATAAATTAGTTGGAAGCATTCCCCTTTTGATTAAATTAAATTGCATTATTAGTCTTATTGAATCTTATACATGTGTATTTCTTTATTTTTTATATTGAATAGAAGTTGCACCATTCTACAAATATTTATGCATTTAAATGTGATGTTGGTTACTATTGCTTGGTTTTCCTTTGTGCATTATACAATTTATAGTTTATTTCTAAGTGCATGTTGTCCATCTAACTTGCATCTTTCTCCCCATGGTGTGAATCAACATATTGCCATTTTTTGAGGTAAAAGATGACCATACAACTAAGGTTATGGTCCTATAGAGGAGGGATTTCTAATTTTCTCACCTAGTGTTGCTAAGAAAATTTAGGAGCCTTTTCCACTTTCGTGGTCTTGTGGATTTTTAATTATTTTATGGTAAGAAATTTTAGGTGAGAAATTATCAAAATTATATGCAAATAAGTGACCCAGATTTTAATCAAATTAAAAAATTTCACCAAAAATCATTTAAGGTACCACATGGACAAAAATTACCTAAGTTGTTGGAGGAAACTTTTGCCCTTGCCCTTTCCCCCCTCCCAACCACTAAAAATATATTGGATAAAATGTCAAGGACCTATTTTACAAAAAATGATTCATTTTATTCGTATAGTTGTATGGTTTGAACTCCATGGGACCAATCTCATGGTAAAAGTATAAGTTCGGGCCCCTTCCATGGAATTGCATCCTAAGCTGAGCAATGAAGTATGTTAATTAAGTGATCCATATCAATGCAATTTAATAGATCATTATAGAATATCACGAGAAATCACATAATTTTCTATGAGCATTGTAAAAGTGATAGAAAACATACATTACATTCGAAGACTCAAATTAAGCAATTGGTGTATAAATCTTCCAAGATGTAATGGTGCTAAAGAGTCACAACCCCACTCTTCTAAATTTTTTTCTATTTTAAGTTTTTCTGAGATAAATTATTATGTTAATCTCTCCTTTCTTATGTATTTGGATCATTTACTTGCTTAGTTTCATTCTATACAACTCATTCACGTATTCAAGCACTTAAACAAGCATATACTTGATATGTTCCTCATTACAAGCATAATGCGTGTTCATAACAAAAGTACAAATAAATTTCAATCATATTCAATATAAAGAATCAAAATACTTCTTTACTAGGTCACTATCAAGTGGCTTGAAAGGGTCATATGTTGGTAGTAGCATTAAGGGTGTGAAATCTATTTTATAAGCATTGTAGGCATGTGTGTGAATAGGTATACAATTACATGTTGAATATGATTTAGATGGTAGTGCATATATCTTTAAAACATCAATTTTCAACCTTACACATGTTGGTTTAAAACATCAATTTTCAACCTTACACATGTTGGTTTTAGTAGCATTAATTATTGGGTGTGTTGAATATATGATTTAGATGGTAACCGATATCTATTGAAAACATCAATTTGCAACCTTACATATGTTAGTTTTAGTAGTATAAATTATTGGGTCAACACATAAATAGACATAAATTTATGTTAATGAATCTTTCATTATAACATCCAATTGAGTTATCAATCAACCAATGATTGGCTTTTTCTTATGTTGAGATGAATTATTACTCTCTCGGCCAAATAAAATCCTGGTCAGTACTGAAAGGCCCAGAGACAATGAAAATTTCAATGCTATGATCAATCGATTATTGTCTAGGGGCGTAAAAATCTTATAAGACATTGGCATATCGTTGCTTGCTCCTGCGGTGCATCAACATTAATGGATATAATTGTTAAATGCATAACACAAAAGGCAATAATCTGGTGATCTGGGGCTGCTTTCATTCTTTTGATCACCCACTAGTGCAACCTTCTGCAATTTCTCACCGTAGGAACGTAATAGGCTTATGGCTTCCTTACATATAAATTTCATGTTGAACAAAAATAAAAACGTTGGAAGATGGATCTTAATGTCTGTTCAAAACATGGAATTTCATGATCCACGAGGGAAGGAGCAGCAAAGTTATCACTTGCGTTCGGCTTGTGCAGATTGGACTAATAAACTTTGTGTGCCAGCGTTGTTAAGTCCTGGTCCAAAGAATTCAGTGATGTTCTTACTTCTTCGATATATAATATAATATCATATATATAATTAATATTATAAAAATATATAATTATAATATATTCTTTTATAATATAATATAATTTATTATAATATTTTATATAATAATATATATAATATAATAGTATATAATATATTACAATATTATATATAATTAATATTATGTAATATTATATAATAATATAACAGTAAAGTGGGTATTTGTAAAGTGAAAAAATATAAATTCACATTTGTATCACACTCAAAACTCATGATCGATGATTATGTCTCGTATTTTATTCATAAATCGTTAAAAAACAAAAAATTGATATTTTTTATGAAGATGACAATGAAAAATGAGGTTGTATGTTTTTTCATATAGTGTGGCTATGTGCTATGCAGGGAGGAGGCGTTTTGTTTTACGATGAACTTGAGCAATGGCAAATTGATGGGGAATGGCAAGTCCATATAGAAACTGCAAGCGGTGAAAAATATCAAGGTGAGTTGTGTGGTGATGGTGAGGGGAAATGACAAGGTATTTCAATAAGAGACTCAAAGAAGCCTAGGAAAATACATGTACAAAGTTTAATGGCAAGTCACATCTAACAATGCAATTTGTATCTTCCACTGAATTGTTTCAATTACTCAATACACGATTGAAACATATGTCAAATATCTAAAGTCTCTTTTAAAAATATAGAGAGTACACCATATGTCAATTTAGACATATGTCAAATATCTAAAATCTCTTCTAAAAATATAGAGAATACACCATATGTCAATTTAAACAAGTCTAAAACTAAATTGACAAAACTTCAAACTGTGTTAACTATACAAAACCTAATTAGACGACTCTAATACCAATTATATAACAAATGAAAAACTCTTCTTCAATGAAAGACACCTCTTATATAATCCAATTGAGTGATATATGATGTCATATGAAATTAGATATGGATATAGATATTTACAAGTTTTTCTATTCTCTTTCTCAATAACACTAACAATAGTGATTGTATTCATAACAATAGTACTTATCTCTTTATTTCGTGAATGGAAGAAAGGTACATTTTATGTGAGGACCACAAGCATAACCAATTTTGGGTAGTTTGTTGGATGAGGCTTCGAATTCCCACCAGTGTCTACATGTTCTCTCCAATCACTATGTCAGTCTAATCCCTTGCATCATAATCATGCATAATCTAAACAAAAAGTATTTTGAAAGGACTTTTTCAAACTCTTTGACCCAACAAAACACTCTCAAATATATGGTCATCATGACAATATATTGTTGAAAAAATACCTCAAAGAGAAATTTGTGTTCATTGAGATGATGTTTGTTTCATCATGTATTGAGTAACTTAAATAGTTTGATGGAAGTCACATATTGCATTCATATTTGGCATGTCATTGAACTTTTCATGTGTGTTTGGTCAGGGTTCTTCAAGTCTATCTTTTGAAATACCTTATCATTGCCCATCACCATTACCACCCACCTCACCTTGAAATGTTTTTGTTGGGAGTAGAATAAGGCTATCAAAATCACATAGTGTAATTGATGGAAACATGTATGAATTGCACTATTTTGTTTCGTGTATATATTTTCATATGTATTCAGCCCTTATAAACACAGTAATAGGCTTCAAAATGCGAAGAGATTTTCCTTTGAATATAGTGAAAGGATGGAATATGGAGCGATAATGCTTTGTAAAACTCTAAATATAGCACTCAATTATATTTTGAAATAGTTATGATATGAGAGAGATTAATATATAGTTTTGTAATGGTTTTCCTTGTCTTTTATGATTGTTTTGTGCACATTTATGTTCTATTTCCTAAATTTGTTAGTCATAAAGATATTATCGAATGTTCTATATCTCATAAGCCTATATTTTATGCTTTATTATTCCTATTTTGTTAATTAATGGATAAATTAAATCTAATATATAGTATGTTGTATTCTTTTGTCATATATCACACTAGTTATCCTTGTATTAGCATGTTCCAATGGGTTTTCTAAGCACCTATGCTAGCAATGGTATGATGATAGTAGAAATTCTATGTGAAACATGTTGAGATGACTACTTGGACAAAAAGATTTAAAAATATTTCTAGACGAAAGAGTTTATAACTTCGTTGAAAATGAATAAAAAAGAATTAGGAAGATTGTGAAAGAAGTTATTCAAGAGCATATTTATGGAGAAAATTATGAAATTTTTGGTGTGAATTATTAGGATTACTAGTTGCATGGTTGTATATGTTAGATTATTATTATTTTTCAGTCAAGAAGGATAGAGTTTATAGTGTGGACAAAATAAAATATAGATATCCTACAAACTCTAGAGATCAACTGGACTCGTATAGTAGATCATTGGGCCAGGACTACCATCGACAATTACATCACATAATTTTATGTACAAGGGTATTTGGATTTTAAAGCTGCACAGGGCTTGTTTGTGAGAGAGATCTAAGGGAATTTCCTTCAGCAACTACCTACATTGGTCAAGATGATAGTTGTTAAAAATGTCATAGTGCCTACCTCTACCAACATGGAGAAGTCACTTCAGGCTTTATTGGAATACGTGCAATGTAAGAGTGAATGATGTAGACCTGAACATGGGAACTTGAACCTGAACCTAGAATATGAAAAACATAGTGTCAAAGTGAGAAGAAAATTATGGGATTGAAAAGAGAACTATGACAACAAAGAAGATGTAATAAAAAGATAATCCAAATCTAACTATGAATAGGAGTAGGAATAAATTAGAGGATGTTGAAGAGAGAGGATCCCAAAGAGAGGCTATGCAAGATACATAAATTGAAAAATGGGAGATTATGCAGAGCAAGGAATGAAAAGGCCCAAAAAGGAATTTTTCATAAATTGAGATAATGAGAATATGGATCAGAGTGAAGGGAAAGACGAAAGTAGGATAACAATAAAGCCTTTAGAAGAGAGGAGTAGATCGTAGTTAAGAAAAAATATATTATTTGGACCAGGGAAGGAATGTTCTCTAGAGGAAGTTATGCACAATTGCAAAAGTATCATAGGTTCAAGATCGTAGACAAAAAAAATTTAAGACAGATCATTAATTTCAAAAGTGCGCATCCCCGAACCTAATTTATCAATAGATAGAAGAAAGAAAGTACAGAGGAAAGGATAGGTAGAAATTGGTTTGAGTCATTTACAGATAAATTTGGTAAACTTAGTATAGAAACTAATAAATCATTAGACAAAAAAAGGTTAGAAGAGGTTGGATTCACTTTCAACACTAGTTTAAAACACCCATAAAAACTAGTGCACAAAAACCCATAGTATAAGTTACAAGTGCACCAAGCATGACACTAAACACAAGAATCTTTATTGTCTTAACTCCATATGATGGTTCTTCTAACCTTGAAAAATATTTATTAACTTGTGATATGCTATGGTATGTTAAGGGAGTGATCCCTAAAGATGTAAGAAGTGCGAACTCATAAAGTTATTAACAAGTCAAGATATGGAGTTCATTTGTAAAAGGGATGTTAAATCCCTAAATCTCCAAAAAGTTAAGGATCAATTAATTATAGAATTTAAGATGAAGAATTGTTCGAGTTAGACCATTTAATATCTTAAAGAGATTACACAGTGAAGTGGAGAATCATTATGGGACTATAATCGTATATTTTTAGATGCAATGAACAAGATTGACTTTATCATGGAAGACAAGGATAAGGCTACTTGGTTGGTAGAAGGGCTATAGTCAAGATTTAGATTTGATATTATGTAGTCATAGTTTTTTACTAAAGTTGATGCTCAAGCAGCTACACTCTGAGTGGAATAGATTAAATATTATGGAGATACTCCATCAACTAGTTCTAAAATTGAAACGAAGATATGGGTAAGTGTAGGGAATTAGGGGGCCAAAAGGGAGTCTTAAGTAGACATGATTTTCCTAAAAAACACAAAACTTTCACTTGTACGAATTATTTGAGATATCTACACTCATAATTTAAATATGTTATAGGAATATGAATTGTAGCATTTCGAGTGTAGTTTCTAAGCTACTATTTTCTATTTGAAATAGTTAAGTATAACTAGGTCAAACATTAGAAAATCAAAGAAGTGGTATTATTTTTTATAAATATCATACTAGGTAGTTGTTTGTGAGTCCCACCATTTTTTTAGCATCGTTTGCTTTTTATTTAAACCCCTTGGTAGAAAGCTAGATAAGATCATCTAGTTTGCAACCTATATTATTTTAAATTAATTAATGATTTTTTTTTGTACTAATTTTATGAGTTAGTATACCCTAAAATATGATATATATGTGTGTGTGTGTGTGTGTGTGTGTGACCGTGCGCCGCCTATAACTACCTCAAAAATTAGATTCTTCTTTTTGTAATGTGTATAGAATTAGGTCTAGTTTGCAACCATATGTTTTTTTCCAGTTTGGATCAACGGATCAAAAGATACATAAAAAAATATGAACATGAATAATCATGGCATATAGCATTACAAAAACATAATAAATAATTAAATAATAATCTTAAATCAATCAAAATATAAAAAATCATATATATAGAAAGATGAGACTTAGTCGATATTGTAAGACTATTTTCAAGGAAAATTTTGCTAAAATAGATAATGTCTAGCTTGGGTGAAGTTGCATTTTTCATTGTTAGCAGAAAACACACATTTGATTGTGTGTGTTGCATGTCCATGCATGAGGCTCGAGAACCCGAGCCATTCTCGAGCCTTAAAGCATGTGTTTGAAATTATAAGCTAGAGAACCATGTACATGGTAATACTATGCACATCAAATTACCGTATATGCAAAATTACCGTGTATGTGCAATTACTACAATGACAATTGAGGATAATATGAGATACAGTTTAGGGTTTAGAGTCCAATCACGAAGGCAATTGAGGACAATTTGAGTTGATTAACCTATATTTGTGATCACAATGTGTTTTTTGGCATAGGGTTTATGTTTTAGGATGCATTAGGTCTAATCACAAAGGTAATTTGGGCCAATTTGAGCTCCTTGAACCTATTTGTGACTATAAAATATGATTTTGGGCTCAATTGGCCCTTAAGTCGCCACACATTGAGCAAATTAATCAATTAGGGCAATGCATGATGTGATTTGGGTCAAATTGAACCTTGTGAACCTAATTATTATTGTAAATGATGTTAATTGGGGTTGAATCATTTGGTTTTAGAGTTTATAATTTAAGTTTTAGGGCTTAGGGTTTAGGGTTTAGGGTTTAAGGTATATATGACATAGGATTTAGGGTTTAGGATCCAATCATGAAGGCAATTGAGGACAATTTGAGTTGATTGAACCTATTTGTGACCACAATGTGATTTTGGTCATAGGGTTTATGTTTCAAGGTTAACAAGGTCTAATTGTAAAGGCAATTAGGGCCAATTTAAGCTCCTTAAACATATTTGTGACTATATAATGTGATTTTGGGCTCAATTGGCCCCCAGATCACCATTGATTGAGTAAATTAGTCAATTCGGGTGATTAGTGATGCGATTTGGGCCAAATTGAGCCCTGGGAACCTAATTGTTACTGTAAAGGATGTTAATTTCGTGGATAAATCATTTGGTTTGGGGTTTACAATTTAGGGCTTAGGGATTAGAGTTTTAGGTATATGTGAGATAAGGTTTAGGGTTTAGATTCTAATTGTGAAGGTAATTGATGACAATTTGAGTTGATTAAACTTATTTGTGACCATAATATATTTTTGGGCATAGGATTGTTTTAGGGTGCATACTTGGTCTAATTGCAAAGCCAATTAGTTCCAATTTAACCTCCTTGAACCTATTTATGACTATAGAATGTGATTTTGGGCTAAATTGGCCCCCAGTTCACCATAGATTGAGTCAATTAGTCAATTGAGGTAATGAGTGATGTGATTTGGTCCAAATTGAGCCTTGTGAACCTAATTGTTACTTAAAGAATGTTGATTGGGGTTTAATCATTTGTTTTAGAGTTTTAATCTAGTTTATGATTTATGGTTTAGGGTGTTTAGGGATTAGGGTTTAAGATGTATATCTAGGTATAAGGTATAGGCTGTGGGGATTAGGGTTTAAATTACTTAGAGTTTAGGGATTAAAGTTTATAATTTAAAGTATAGGGTTCAATCACAAAGGAATTGAGGATAATTTGAGTTTATCAAACCTATTTATGAGCACACATTATGTTTTTGGGTTTGATTAACCCCCATGTCATCACATATTGAGTGAATTAGTCAATTGGGGAAATTAATGGTGTTATTTGGGTTAAATTGATCCCTTAGAACCAAATTCTTAGTCTAAATGATGTTAATTGGGGTTCAAATGATTGATTTAGAGCTTGAAGATTTTACCATTTATGGTTTAGGGTCCCTAGGGCTTAGGATTTAGGGTTAGATTTTAAGGTATATGGTTTATGGTATAAAGTACATAGGGTTTAGGGTTTATGGCATAGGGTTTAGGGATTAGGGTATATAATTTAGGATATAAAGTTTAAGGTTTATGGTTTATAGCTTAGGGTTTGAGGTTTAGGGTTTACAATTATGAGTCTAAATGATGTAGTTGGCTTGATCAAATGATTGGTTCAGGGTTTTAAGAGCTTATGATTAATAGAACTTAAGGTTTTTGAGGCTTAGGGTTTATGGATTAGGGATTAAGGTTTAAAGTGTAGGGTACAAAGCTTAGGGTATAGGGTTTTGGGGTTAAGTTTTAAGGTATAGGGTATAAGGCTTAAGGCTTAGGGTATAGTGTTTAAGGTGTATTTTACATACACTAAATACCGTGTATGTAATATTAATGCGTACATGTTATTATCACGTTTGTGGTTCTTGCAGTACTAATTAAAAAAAGAAAACACCAATAGTCATTTTTTTTACTTTGAGATTATTATCCCCTGCTTTGTTGCGTACTGTACATTGTGGGTCCCCTACACTATTGACTAATTTTGAAAATGATTAGAATGTTGTACACACCCTCAAAATCATAAATCATTATCTACTCACATTGTTGACTAAAGAGTACATAGGACTATTCTTAATTATTTTGGAATAATTGGATTGTTGTCCCCACCTTCAATAGTTAAAAACTTTATGCAATCATGGGTGACGGATTTTGTAGTAGTAGGAAGAAGAAGTCAAAGTGCAAAATGTCAAACAAATTAGAAGTGGTGAGATAAAAACAAAGATGGTGAATGAAAAAACTTCATGCAAGTAAGTCTACTATCCCTAATGAATTGATTGTCACAAATAATGATATTATACCAAATTGTGAACGTCCAATTTTCAATGTTGATAGTATACCCAATTATAATGCAAGTCCACATTCAAATTTTAGTGTTTTTAATTTTGATGATGATGATAGTATGCATGATGATGTGAATTGTAGGAAACACACATTAGAGAAACTATTAACGATGAAACTAATATGGAAACATCTATTGGAGAAAGTTATAATGAAGAAAACAATATGGGAACACTGTTGAATGAAAAACCTACTAATGAATAAAATAATATGAAAACACCAAATCAATTAAATATACCATTAAGAAAACCTCATAAGATTTATAGAAGAAAACCAATGTATTTAATTAAAATTGATGAATCCATTTTGAAACCAATGCCTTAAAATATGTTTGAGCACCATATGAGAAGAAAAGTAAAAAGAATTTAGAAGTGTCACTTTGAAGGTCTAAATGAATCTCAAAGAAACTAATTGTTTGTTACATTGATGAAATTACTTAATATGAGACCTACAATGAACACTCCAAGGCTAAGAACATATAATATTGATGTTGTAAACAAGGCAATTATTGAAAAATTTCATAATGTATACCATTAAGTAGGTATGAAGAAATGCACCAAAGATGGTAGCGTTGCCCGATTTGTTATTATAACTTATTTGGTAAGTGGTAAAATAAATAATAAATGATTGGTTATAAAAATAAGCCGACATAAAGTAGAAAAAAACACTAATAAAAGCAATTGAGAGACATAAAAGACTTGATGTTGATGGTAACAAGGACTTGTGGGAGTTCTCTGATAGACTCCCATAGAAAGATAAGGCTATAGTTGATGCCCTAAAAGATTTAATTATATAATTTTGGAAATATAACACAAGTGTATCACCTTATAATAAAGAAGTAGTGAAAAAAAGAGTTGGTTCTCGTAATTATCAATCACATCCTAAACATTTTTTGGATATGACTCAAACACAATTGTACTCTAAGTTTGTTAAAAATATCCATAGATTTCTATTATTCAAAGGTATTTTGAAATGGCCAAACCTTTATATGTGAAAATCAATCACACATGCGCTACTTGTTATTGTTGGAAACACGTTAAATTTTCTAAGTATTATGATATTTTTTGTCATGTTCAATGTACTTTGCATACTAACAACATTTTGCAGGAGTGTGGAGTGGAGGCCCCACCAAAATCAGTAAGAGAATTCATTCCAACAATTTTTTTTGAAAGACCGGATGGTCAATTACTTTATAACAATGCATGTTTAGATGGAAGTTGCAATATTTGTGGTGAATTTCCAAAATTGAAATATTGTATCCATGAGGAGAGTACACATGGAATTGGACAAGAATTGGTTGGGGTTAGTAAATATAAATCTATGATATATCAAATGAAATATGGAAAAGAATCTAAAAGGTGTGAGCTTATTACAGAATAAATATTTATTTCCAAATTTATGGACAAATTCAAGGATGAAATTATATATGAGTATGAAAGGCACACACATAAAGATCGATGGCTAGAATAACAATTCAAGTGAATTAAGGACACATTCCCAATTGGTACTATTGTTTCAGTAGTTTACTTTGCATAGAATTACACATTGCAATCACAAAGAGAGGTTTTGTCACAATATTATAATTCATTACAGGTTTTCCTTTCTATGCATATAGCATTCATGCATTCACCTAATAGTATAGAGAATGATCAGAAAATATTAAGGGAGTACCACTTTTATGTCAACGATGATCAGAAACATTCTCTAGAGTATGTTCAAGGTTGTTTTTAGTTATTTTATGGAAAGTTGAGTGAAAGGAACATTAATTTTAATCAACATTATATATGGTCAGATAACTGCACATCACAATTTAAGAATACACGGATGTTCTACTGGATGAGCAAGATGCATGTGAACACTAGGGTACAACATATTTGGAGTTTCACTAATGCAGGACATGAAAAATGGGAGCATGATGGTGCAAGAGCATGTGTCAAAAGAGCGCTTTCAAGAGAGGAGTTGAAGTTTGAAGAGGTTGATTTGTCAAATGCTAAGAACTTGAATGGTGTAATGAATATATGGGCCATGGTGCTCAACAAAAGTCCACTGTACCTAGATATTTTTGGCTCATGGAGAATGAACAATTGGTAAGCTATCAAGATTGTATGATATTTATAGAATCAAGTGAGTTACCCTCATTTCCTAGCTCAAATCCAGGTTATTGAATGGTTCATATGAGGCACATGGCATGCTTTTGTTCTACATGCATTGACTTTGTTTGGAATGATTGTGAGTCACAAGAATGGGTGGATGAATGAATTTTTAGGCCTCTAGTTCTAATTGACAGTTAGCAGGTTCCATTGGCATTACAACTTATAGTGTTGACATCATCACATGAATTTGACCATGTGTCTGATCTAGTGAAAGTAGGTTGGATATATATTTGACACATGTGTTTCATGTACTAGATTTATATCAACAGATCATGTTATTAAAACATGTTTTGTTTTGTGATGCAAGGCATGTTTATGCAATTATTGTATATGAGGATAACAAGAAGGGGACAAACTACTACTTGTGTCATTATGTAAAGGAAAAACAAAAATTGACTTCTGCAGTCACAGATGGGGAAAGCATTCACTATCCCATTGGGTCTATTGTACTTACTATCACTTGGATTTGATGTTACCCTATGAAAAAATCTAATGTGTTGTTGTTTGAAGACTTTGAAGTACATAGGAAGATATTACACGATTCAAATCTAGTTCTTGCAACAAATGTTCAAGTGCATAGATATCAAGGTAGGCCATTGAAAAGGATGTTATGGAAGGTTTGTAAATCTAACCATGAAACAATTCTTGATACTATAAAGAAAAGATCTGATCCAAGTGGTTCCTTAGATTGAACCCCCAAGGTATGTTGAATTCTTAAATGCAAATGTTTTTATTTTTATCAAATTTTATTTGTTTCCTAGGTTTTACATATAAAATTTAATTTAACTAGATACTAACATTTTTTTGTAGGTTAGTGGTGCCAAATTATAATCCACCTTCATGTGGTTGTCACCGTTAGTATATAAGTCCATATTCTTAAAGCTAAGAGACGTTTTTGGTTCTTGTAGGTTCAAATGTCATTTGACAACATTTGTTGTTGATGTTGCTTGAGGTTTGAATGGGTGCTTTGTCTCCTAACCGATCATGCTTAGAGGCCAAGAATGTATAATTTACACCCCCAATGTGGTGGAGATGCTATTTTTTAGCCACGAGGCCCTGAAGGTGGAGATCTCCAACTTGGCTTGCATGTTGACAACATTTGTTGTCAACACTACTTGAGGTCAGAATGGGTGATCCATCTCTTAACCGGTCATGATCGGAAGACAAGAATGCAATCGTATATGTTAATTGCCACCCTAATGGTGTGGTAATGATATATTTTATCCATGAGGCCCCAGAGATAGAGATCTCCAACTTGGCTCACATGTTGACAACATTTATTATCAATGTTGCTTGAGGTTAGAATGGTGCTCTGTCTCCTAACCGGGCATGTTCGAAGGCCAAAAATGTGGTCCTAGATGTTAATTTCCACCCCTGACATGGTGGAAATGTTAATTTTCAACTATGAGGTGCTGTAGGTAGATATATCTAACTTAGCTCACATGTTGACAACATTTGTTGTCAATGTTGCTTAAGGCCAAAATTGTTGTAAAATTACATATCTACATGGATTCCAAGCCCGTTGTGGTGGGAATGCATGTAATTTACACATCCCAAGGTGTTCAAGGTGATATATTTATAATCAAAGGTCTAGGAAGTGGAAATGTCTATTGGAGGCAAATACCCTATCTCTTCAATACATAAACGCTGCATTGTAGGACCGATCACAGAATCTTCTACCACAAATTCATTGATTCTTTTCAATTCATGGGATTTTGGGTGCATGTAGAGGACTTAGACATGCATAGTATAGTTCTTTTGGTTTATGGATATGACTTACAATTTCCATTTTATGCATATCCAAATTTTGCCTTAAAAAAATATTTTTTCCTTATAGGGAAATGTCATCTTAAGGCTAGAATGGGTGCTACATCTCCTAATCGGTCGTGATTGGAAGCCAAAAATGTGGTCCTAGACATTAATCACCATCCCCGATGTGGTGAAGGTGTTAGTTTTTAGCCATAAGGCCCCGAAGGGAGATATCTCTAACTTGCCTCACATGTTGACAATATTTGTTGTCAATGTTGCTTGAGGCTAAAATGGGTGTTCTATCTCCTAACTGGGCATGCTCAAAGGCCAAGAATGTAGTCTTAGACATTAATTTCCACCCCCAATGTGGTGGTGATGCTAGTTTTTAATCATGAGGCCTCAGAGATAGAGATCTCCAACTTGGCTCGCATGTTGACAACATTTGTTGTCAATGTTACTTGATGCTGAAATGTTGCTTGAGTTAGTGCTTATCAAACTATCAAACCATAATTGCTCTTCTAGCACACTTATCATCTAGCTCATCTTCATCCTATAACATTCTCACACCATCATTCATGGGATCCTCAACTAAAGTTATTTCTTCAATTGATGGCCATTGAGAATCTTTTGCATATCCAAAATCATGTGCTCTGGTATTTAGTGGGTTATCATATAATGGGTGTTGTGTTGGTTGTGATGTTGTATCCATATAATACCTTATTAAATTTGGTACATCCAAACACAAAATATTTAATAATAGAACTCACCATCACATTAATTCATAGGAGCTACATAAATATATGGTTTGTACAAAGGGCATGAAATTATGTAGAGTAGTGAGAATGGGTGTTTTTCAAGTGTTGAATGTGGTTTGGAGGTTGGGGTAGGTCTATGAGAGGAGATATGGCTAAAACTTAGTCCCAAATATGCATAAAACCTTAGTGGGATAAGTCTATAACAAAGTGTAGTTGTTAGGTGAGATCAAGAAGGGTCTTGAGATCTTGAGAAGAGTTATAAGAGGTTGTGAGTGAGGTGTTACAAGGGTCATTGGACCAAGAAGATAAGGTATATCAGTCATGGACAACAAGAAACCTAATTAGGGCTTATAGGGCTAAGAGCCTAAGAGGAAGAAATGTGATAAACTTGAAGGGACAGAGGTGTAAAGTTATGAGCGTATTTGAGTTAGATTGGAATGAGGTCTATACAAGGAGATACAAGAGCAAGTGACAGATTGTAGGCCTAGTTAGGCCTAGTCCTTGAAGCCAACAAGGGGTAGTAAGTGGATAAGGTGAAAGAGTGGAGGTCTAAGCTTGTGATAACAGTTGTTTGAGATTCAAGTGAGTATGATAAGCATGAGAGTGGGGTCAGGAGTGATCAATAATGATGTAAGAACATCAAAGAATGTAATTGCCCTCAAAACTTGGAGTGGCTAAAAATAGTAAGTGGTTGCATTTTTAGCATTCTTCAAGGTTGGAAATGCATGTGAGAGAGTTTCAAAAGGGAGAGGCAAGGAAAATAGGAATCTCGAGGAGACTAGAGAGTGAATGAAAGGGTAAGAAAAGATCAAACATGGAGAAAACTCCACCCTTTTGAAAAAATTATGTGCATGCTTATAAATGAGAATGATATGTATGAATAAAAGGAATATCTTGGCAGAGTATTGATATGTAGTGAATCTTATATGATTGTCTCTTTTGGTTATATATTAATTATCAATTACTAATTCTCAAGTAAAGAATCTTCTATATTATCTAAACCAGATTTGTAGAACTCAGTCATAACACAGTCAAGAAATAAGAAAACAAGAAAGTCTTGGAATACATTCAAGTGTTTGATAAAATGTCAAATTCTTGTAAAAATATTATTTTTGCTTCATCACTAAGGAAGGCTTCTTGTGAACATAGTATGGTTGAAGTTCATCTTACATCATCTGTAAATACCATGTTGCATGATCATAGTCAGTTTATAAGAACTTCGTTTGATTAGTCAAGTAAGGGAGGAAATCAAGAGTTCTTAAGAGTTTTAGTCCAGATTGGAGGTCTTAAGAGGATCTTAAAAGCCTTAAATATATGGTAGTGACTCTTAAGAAATCTAACAAGATCTTTTGGAGACTCAAGATTATTTGGATATGGATATGGAAAGGGGTTAAAATGTGAAGGTAAATAATCATATGAAGCTCATTTGGGGATCAAGAACCCTGAGAACCTGTTTTAGGATTTCAAGCCTATGTACCTAAATCAAAGAGAGTTAAGTTGAAGCGATAAAAGAGAGTGTAGATTTTATATTTGTGCATGGGTAAGATGGTATGGATCCTAGAAGGAAAGAGTATAGAAAATGTTGAAGAGTGAGAAGGCTATTAAGCCTACTAATGCCAAGAGAGAGGAATGGTGTCAAGGAAGCTAAGAATGTATATAAAAATAAGATCATTAGAGATTAAAGTCAACTACCACAATGATATGCAATAGAAATATATTGCAAGCCTAGGCTCTGCATCAAAGAAGGCTTCAGGGGAAAGAAGAAGCTTTGAGAATGTGAATTAGGCCTACTAGGCCTTGTAGCCCTACTTGGTCAAAAGTGTAAGATAGGTACAAGGAAGAGGTGGAGCCTTCAATAAGGTTGGTTGGCATGTTTGAGGAAAGGGTAGAAGGTTGGAAACTATTGGAGGTGACTCTAAGTGCATAGAGAAGGTAGATGACAATAAGCCTAGACAAGCCTAGAAGGTACATTAAGAGAGTGAGACAAGATTGATTTCAAGAGGAGAGTGGAGAATATAGAGTGAGTTGAACCTTGAGAGGTGACTGAGGTGAATATCAAAAGCTTGAGGAAGATTAAGAAAGTGTTGGTGTTGACAAGAAGAGATTCTAGTGAGGAAGTTCATGAACCTAGTGGAAAATATCAAGGACAAAGCATTGAGCTAGGTGTGTTTGGGATTAACATTGCAATCATAGGTATCAGAGGTAGATGTTTGTAGAGGGAAGTCCATGAACCTAGTGGAAAAGAGCAAGGACAAAGCATTGAGCTAGGTGGGTTTGGAATCAACATTGCAATCATAGGTATCAGAGGTAGATGTTTTGCAGAGGTTTGTAGATGATCAGATTTTACTTACATCACAACCTATTGGTCTTGTAAGACCAATACAAGAGAATAGAGTATGAAATATTGTAAACAAATTTTTGTGAAAGAGTTTAAAAGATATTCAAAATCATAACAAATTATTGAACAATATATTAACATAATTCTACATAAATTTTCCATGTATTTTAACAACATTCAATAGACTACAATGTTTAAAAATTGAAATGTTGAACAATGTGTGTGTGTGTGTGTGTGTGTGTGTGTGTGTCCATAAAAGCCACAAAGGTGTACAAAATGTGAACACAATACATTATCTGAGGTCAATGCCATATAGGCATATATACAACATGCCAAACAACTATACACAAGTCATATGGGTATACAAAAAAATGCCATAAGACATGATCTCCTAATCATCAAAATTCATCACTCTCTTTGCCTTGCGTATCAAAGCTTCTCCCCTAGATGTCTTGTGTGTAATTGAAGTTCTTTGAGCAAATTGACTACGATTCCTCTTTGGATGCAAACTCACTTGTAGCTCCAATTATTCATATACAAATATTGTTAGAAATTGTACATGCTGCAACAAGATACTTACAAAATTAACATGTTAAATTTTTCAAATCACACAAAAAATAATCATAATGCACTTATCGCACACTGGTAGTCATGGTCAATTTGAGACTGCCACTCAATAAGGTTGATGATAGGTTAATGTTGGGAAACAGGAGTGTGAAATGTATCACTACTATGAGTCAGTGACCTGATCATGATGATGGAAGGCATAGGTCCCAACAAACATATATATACATACAAAATAAAAATTCAAAATTAGCTCATAAACTATATCATTGAAATATAATATGAAAAGTTACAAATTAAATTGTCTAACTATAGCACACCACCCCTGCTAATCATTTCGATATGACTAAAAGACATCATCTGAGGAGTCTACATAGACAATTGTTTTGAGCGTCAACTATTTGCACAAGTATAGAGGATAATTACAAAACACGCATCCATATTTACAATTAAAAATTATGTAATATATAAATGGACCATGTACCTCAAAGAGTTGTTGTGCAGATGAAATCACAACAACACCTACATTTGTTCCCTCCCTAATAGATGATGGAGTGTCTTCTAAGGTCATCAATTGAAGATACAAAATAGCATTGTCAGTCACTTCAACACACACACATATATACAAGGAACAATAAAATTAATTAATCATTATAAATTACCTCTGTATAGGTATAAATTGTAGGCACACTATGAGTAACACATGTGTTTGTCTAGACCCTACAAACGTATTTACAACCATAAAATTAGTTTCATATACATCAAATTACCTTTTAAATTGTAAAAATATTTTAAATTTAACATGTCTGACATTTTTTTATAATAAGTAAAATATTAAACATACCTGGGAAGTGGTAGGCAAGGTGACCGGATGAAATGTAGATGGTTGAAACATAGAAATATCAATATCATCTAGGCCTATGGAAAAAATCACGGTGAGTGGACTGCTTGAAATCCCCCTCATCCTCATCAGCTCTAGTGTATGTAGTACCACATGATTTTTATAAGTGAGATCATTGAGTAGCAGCACTAGACAAAGCCTCACCACGTCCACCCTCCATAAGAGGAGTATGAGAAACTTGGCTCGTATGTTGGATAAGGGTATCATTAAACACCTTAAGTGTATGCAAGGTATCAATCTCTACAATCTTCTTGACTATAGAGGGTAGTGTTTCAAGAGGGTAGGGCTTATCAACACGTGTTCTCACTAGTTGATTAGGTGCATGGCGTGCACCTGGCTTATCCTGTGCAGAGCTCTTTCCCCTACACTAGAACTCTGATAAATCAAAATAATTTTGTATTTCATTTAGCACCAACTCAAAATATAATTTTGTTAAGAAATACAACAGGACCTCATTATTGTTGCAAGGTGGGTGAATAAAGACTGTCCACCATTGGTCCTAAATTTTTTGTTTGAGTAAATCATGAATGCACATATGGATTGGAATCCATTTGGCCATCACATCAAGTGGTGCACTAGTCTTCCCATCAATGAATAGGGCACAAATTTGGGATCTAGTTGTGTGTTTATCTCTCACAACGGTTGTCGAAAGTTTGTTGGAATAGTATGTCCTACATTTGTTTCTATAGTCATCCCACCTATCAATTTGACCCATTAATGACTCAAATTGATCTGCTAATATTTATAGTGTGTTTGCTAGGGAAATTTGGTGTGGGTTGTTTGAATGTGGATCCCTTAATGACCTAATTATATTCTTAAGTTCAAACTTATTTCTACTATGTGGCTTGCTGAATCTTCTTGACTACCTGGAGGTGCTTGAGGAACTACAAGAAGGTTAGGAGGGTTTTACGAGTGAGGAGGGATTAGAAGGTTAGGAGGGATAGGAGGGTTTTTGGGGTTAGGTGATGTCACATTAGCTATTACATGTGGAGATGTAGAAAACATAAAAATACAAATAATTTTAATAAAAATTTAAAAAATTTGAAAAAACTAAGGTCTAATTGCATAAAAACATGTTGGCTTACCTCTCCTTCGACGTGGCATTCTCAAATCGAAGGGTACCTGGCTCCAAAATGTAGATTCTTGCTTGCTCATATTCCTATTCCAAAGCACAAGTATTCTCTTCTTCCTCTTGCTCACAATTTTTGTTGTGTGAAATGCCAATTGATTTAGCTTTCACTTTTTTTTATTGTTTAAATACCATGTACGTGGTAATTCCATGTACATGGTTATTTCACGTACATAATTTAGCCTCAATAACAATCGAGGCTAACTTTAAGAACTGCGTACATGGTTTTAATAACTACGTACACAAAATATTTGTTGGGGGGAAGTGGAATTATGTCTACTTTTTGGCCCCCCAACTTCATGCATACACCCATATATCTTTCAGAAAGATGGATGAGCTTCATGAGAGTAATAAGCCCAAGTTAGGTCTATGGTGTATGGAATGTGATAAAGAAATACATCATAGTAAATATTTTCCAAAAATCAAAATTGAATTATGCGACATATGTAGAGTAGTAGGACATGCAACTTCAAAGTGCCATTTACTACAACAGTATGTTCAAAAACCAAAGATCTTGTATTGTAATTTTTGTAAATCAACTAACCATGATGATAAATGTTATTGTGCTTTGCAAGAACTAAAGGAAGATATCACCAAGAATGTCTTTATAGTCATATCATAATAGATACACATTACAAATTAAGAAAGTACAGGCACGAAGGTGGAGATGACTAGTGCAACACAAGGTGGTCCTAGGTGGATGCCTTCATCACCTTAATATCAACCCCAAAGTTTGGCTATATAGACATCATCGTCTTTGTAATATCAGTATCAATCCTCATGGAACACTATGAATTCTCAAAATCAACAATCAAATTGGGCTCCAACATTACCCCAATGGGAGTATGGTGGATATGATGCGCAACAATAATAGTTAGGGAGATTTGAGGGACAACAGTTGCAAGGTTGGGGTTTTCACTAAAACTGAGGAGGATACAGGGGAGGATATCATGGAGGATACCAAGGAAGTCAAAATAATGATAACCAGTAAGTACGTCAACCAATCAAGTGTTATCTATAGAGAATATAACCACTTCACACGAAACTACCCAACTAATCCTCAAAGACAAATGTGCTATGTATATTGTAGAGTTGTAGTACAACATCATACTAAAGATTGCCTAGTTTTAGAGGAGAATAAGAAATAAAATCATGTGTGTAATGTAAATATTATAAACTCAAAACTTTAGGAGAATGCATTCATGCAAGTAGTCACAAGGCAACAATGCACAAAGCAAAGATTTCCACCATTAAAAATGCCTCCAGATCAAATAATCTAGAAGGTCCAACAGGATAAGTATCATGACCCTGCAAGAGAAAAGGGCTTGATGTATCAGTCAATGCAAGTCCTATAGAACCTACAGCAATAGAATGCGTCGGAAGATGATGCTACAACTATTGATGCATAAATATATGGGCAAATTGTTTGCATAATGCGACAAGGAGTAGTGACTACATTGATAGATTTGCTAAAAATTTTGAGCACTCTATGAAGCTAAGATATTTCACAGAATATCAAAAATCTTATGCATAATCTACTTGAATGTGCATAATAAGGACATTAGCATACTAACAAATTCATTTTGTATGTCAAAATTAAAAAGCCCTGGGATGTTGACTCATGAATGAACATTGAACTTGTAGGGTATGAGGTACCTAATGTTGTGTTTGACTTTGGAAGTACAGTAAACATGATACCAAGATCTACATGGAAGGATATTATTCGACCATCATTGAGTTACAATATGTTTACTCTTAGTCTTACAGATTATGGGAGGGTAGAACCAATTGGTCAGGTTGAAGACATAGAAATTAAGGTTGGTGATCTAAGTTTGTGATGAGATTTTGAAGTAATTGATATAAAAACAAATGAGACTCATTATCCTACTTTGATTGGTAAGAAATAGGCTTATGATGGATAAATGATTAGCAATGCAATGCAGAATCAATTGGAGGCACACCAAGGAGATAAGATAATTTTTATTCCTTTGAATAAGTCTGAGCATAAGCCATATGTCATTCCTAAAGAACCAGAGTCACCTTATGTTTATGGGGACAATAGTTGGTTTAAGGTTAATGTAGATAACAAAATAAATGTTCTACAAGTTGGTGAATATTAGTTCCCTAAGACACAACTAAAGCCTAAAAAAAAGTCGCAATCAATTAAACACCTTATGTATAGGCTAATTATAACAAACTCACCAACACTCCAGTTTTAGATCGAATAATGTAGGTCACACTCTATGTGATCTCCAACTAGATTGGAGGTAGAGTTTTTGTATAATACAAGTGTGACTGCGATGGATTACATAAACCCTACTCCATAAGGTGTATTACCTTGGGAAGTAACATATTCAATAAGTGGTGACTTAGATATGCATATGCTAAATTGAGTACGAGGGGATCATGAGGTGCACCCACTGCAAATGGTATTCACTACTGAACATCAACTGCGATTATATTTTGCAATTGAGAATCTCAATAAATTTATCTTTTGGTTGGAGCAGCATGTACCTAATGGGGAGTAAAGAGTCAACACACTCAATTCTGCATTAAAGGGAACTGTTGAGACATGGTGGTTAGTTCATAGACAGACTCAGTTACCATGGGATGAAGCATGCAAATTACCGCAAGCATGATTTCAGCTATCAAGCATTGTTACAATGGATTGGTCATTCTTTCGAGAGGGACAATGTCTAGAGTTGTATATACACCAGTGCATAGACATATGGTCTGTGCAGGGTGTCAAACTAAGTATTGGGTGTATATTTTTAGATATACTTTGGCAGTGCTTCCAAGATCTTGGTATATGTATCAAGAGTGCAAGGGAAAAACTAAGAATTGGGCACATGTTTAACAAGACTTTATCCAGATATTTGTGTTTGAAAATGAAAATCTTGTAGTGCATAATGATTTACAAAAATTGAAAAAAAAATTATGTCATGGATGCACAGAAGACCTAAATATTATGATAGACTCATCATCACATTAAGAAATAGTGTGTGATTTGAATGCAGCTATATAAAACTATAAGGTTAGTTAAAATAAGGAGCAAAATCTTATACAACCTTGTAATATGATTCAATATGAGGTGGCATAGTCTAGCAATAGCGATGAGGATTTGGACTTGAATGGATTTTTTGAATCAGAACAAGAAGTTGAACCACAAAAAGGTGAAATCACAGAACAAATTGAGGATGAAAATATAATAAATATCAATATTTTGGAATAGGAAGGACATAGAACTCTATAATAATCCATTCTAAGTGAATCTAATAGGATATACCAAGATCCACAAAAGAAAATTGTTGAGAATATTGAAATAATGTATGTGCCAAAGCTTGCGACTTTTAGAGATTATTCGATGAAAAATGAAATTTTAGAAGGTTTGTAGCTATTGAAGGAATATCAAGATGTTTTCCCCACTAAATGTAGAGGTGAAAGGGGTAGATCCATTATTTGGATAAATGCACAGTGAACTTAGAGTACACACGACCTATTAAGAAGCACCCATATAAACTATAACCCAAAATGAAGTTGAAGGTGGATGTTGAATTGGATCACATGTACGAAGCATGTATCATTTACCTGATCAAAAAGGTGGTTTGAGTCAGTCATATGGTTGTTCAACCTAAAACTTCAAATGAGATTAGGGTATGTGGAGATTATCATGCACTGAATGGTGTTCGCATCAATAACCCATTTTTGATACCTTTCACCAATGAGGTTATGGAATTGGTTACAAGACATGAAGTATATTCTTTTACATATGAAATTAGTGACTATAACCAAATTCTTATTACAAACTAGGATTAAGGCAAGATAACATTTACAATTAAATGGAGATTTGATGTGTATAAGGTAAGGCCATTTGGTCTAAATAATGATCCAGCTGTATTTTATAGGGCCATAGTGATTGCTTTCAAGGATTTTATTCATGATTTCCTAGAAGTTTATCTAGATGATTGCACCATATTTTTTTTGTTCAAAGATTACTTGTTTAAATTGCGGTTAATGTTAAAGCATTGCAGAGCTCTGTGAATTGTGTTAAACTTTGTAAAAGGCTTTTTTTTTACACCATTTGGTGTTTTGTTGGGACATGTAGTTTGTAGTGAAGGAATTTTGGTTGATCAAACTAAAATCATAGTCATAATAGGATGCCATCTCCGAATAGTTCTATAAAAGTGCAATCATTTTTTGGTCATACAAGATACTATAAAAAGTTTATTAAAGGCTACATAGTTATATCTATGGCCTTAGAGAAATTGTTGCACAAAGATACGATGTTTGAATGGTCACAAAAATGTCAAATGACATTTTTTGAATTAAAACAAGGGTTAGTTACAACACCCATACTAGTCTTTCCCAACTAGACTAATCTATTTCATGTTCATGTAGATGCTTTAGGTATTGCGATGGGTATTGTGTTAGCACAGCGAGGAGATGGTGGCATCATATCCACTTTGCAAGCAAAAAAATGTCAACTGAAGAGAAAAATTATACTAAAATAGAACATGAAGCACTGGGAATGGTGTTCGCACTATAAAAGTTCAGGAATTATCTTCTTGTAACACCCTTTGCATTTTTTACTAATCATCAGACCTTGCGATACTTGGTTAACAAACATATGTTGGGTGGAAGAATATCTAAGTAGTTAATGTTATTCCAAGAATTTCAGTTCAAGATCAATGTTAAACCTAGGCGAGAGAATGTGGGACTCGACCATTTAAGAAGGATACAAAATGAAAAAGAACTTGAAGAATTACAAGATGAATCACTAGATGCACATCTATTTAGAATCTTTGTGATTCCTGAGAACATGGAAGATATAGCCAAATTTTTATAACAGAGAATATTTTCAGCGCACTATATGGAACAAGATAAAAAATAACTAATAACACAAGTTTTTTTGTATACTATCATATATAGATTTTTATATAAGATGGATAAAGATGAGGTTTTGTGTAAAATAGCTTTGGATCATCATCGACCCCAACTTCTTGAAGAGGCACATCACAGAATTGAAGGAGGGTATTTCATAGGAGAAGGCACTACAAAGAAGATCTTGCAAAGTGGTCTATGATGGTCTACTTTATTCCAAGATGCACATCGAGTTGTAAAACATTACGATTCTGTCAAAGGATGGGAAAACCTACCCAAAGGGATGAGATGCCTTTGAACCCAATGCTCATAAAGCAACCTTTTGAATAATGGGGTATTTTTTTTCTAGGGCCTATAAGCCCATCATGCAAGCATAGTCATGCAAGGTATATCATCACTATAACATACTACTTTACAAAATGGATTGACATTGTTGTGACACCAAGTTACCATACCAAGGATGCATCCAAATTTTTGTATGAAAATATCATTAAAAGATTTGGATGTCTAATCAAATTGGTTAGTGATAAGGGAACACACTTTTTGAATAATACAATCCAAACTCTTATAGAAGATTTTATGATATCTCACCATAAAAGTATTGCATATCACCTGCAGACAAATAGACAAGTTGAGGCTTCAAATAAAGTCCTGGGTAAAAGGTCAACAAGATCTGCAATGTTCAACGAGATGATTGGGAAGACACAATTCATGTGATTCTCTAGTCATATAGATCAAATGACAAATGTGTGACATGTTTTACCCCTTTCAATTGGTGTATGGACTTGAAGTAGTGATGCCTATGGAATATGTAGTTCTTAGCTTGAACATTGTTATGATAATGAGACTTGGGGACTGAGATTCTTAGCTGACATGATTGATAGATTTAACTAAAATGGAAGAAAATAGGTAAAGAGTGCAATGGATACAATAAATTAACAAGCTTATTAAGAAAGTGTGGCATGATCGTAACTTGCAATCTAAATAATTCTATCTAGAATAAGCAGTCTTTTTATATGATAACAGATTTAGAGCATATTCAGATAAGTTGCACATTTGATGGAAAGGACATTATATCATTCATGATGTTTTGTAGAAGGGAACAATTATCCTAAAAGATTTGTAGGGAACTATTTTTCCAAGACGTATCAATTGTTGTAGGCTTAAACCTTACCTTTTATATTATATATCATTCATCGTATCAATTAAGAGTGGGTGTTGAGTAGCACCATGTAGTTTAGGATTTTTGTTTAACATTTTGTTTTCGTGTTTTGTTTTAGGTTTATGTGTGTTTGTACATTGAGATTTCTATATCATATAATGTCAGAATAGCAGTTGTTAACTTAAATTCATAGAGTGTGATCTATGAATAAATTAAGACTAAAGAAAAAATAGCTAGCAACAGATGCATGAAGTTCATCAATTAAGTCCAGAAACGAGGTATCGATAATCCAGGAACAGATAAGGATAGTCAACTATCATTCAAAACTATTGATGATGATACACTTGAAAGATTGCATCTTTCCCAAAGAAGATTGTATGTCAGAATGATGGGATGTACAATAAAAGAAAGTGGATAGATGAGAAGATGGTGCATCACATCAAATACCTATCGTCATATGGATCAATATTTTTAGATGTAGAACGGTAACCATCATATCAAAAACAATTGGTTGACATTAATTCTGGAGGTAAAATCGTGTGCAACCAGCTCAAGACATTTAAACCGATCGACTAAATAGATGTAAGTGGAAAACACTATTTAACAAAGGGCATAAAGAACACAGACATTACACACTCCTGCACACAAGAGAATTCTACGATCTATGTCTAAATCAACTACTTGTGCACAGATTTCTCACCAGTGATGGATCAACCAAAGAAATTATTCAATTTGGTCTACAACAAGAAACATGGATCGGGCACAATTGTTGATTCCACTCACTGATGTTCAGAAAAAAGAGATGGGAATTGGCCTTGGACTCAAGCAAACCAGGTATCACGATTCGGATCCTTTTGATTCTATTGGTGCTACAAAAACCACTCTTTTTAGCCTTAACTAGCAAGAAGTAACACAAGTAGGGGCTCTAGCACTTCAACGTCCTCTACGGGGCTATGATGTCGAGCAACTCAAAAAATTGTCTACTTTTGGATAGTTGGATGAGGTGATGCTCACACTGCTTGGCATATATAATTAGGGTGCCATTCACCTTTCACATGATGTCACCATCTTCATCAATCATGTGAGCATCAAAAGAACAACGAGACTTCAAACTCAGGGCAAAACCATTTTACCTTACAAATCTAAGGCTCCACCCATCCACTTAGATACAAGGGAAAAATATATAAGGGAAGGCAGGGGAATCTCCATCGATTCTATGGAAGATAGTTTGGTGCACATTCTCTTTGAATGCATCACTAAATGATTTTGGTAGACCATTAAAATTGCAAAGCATGCAGCCAAAGGTGTTGTGGACATTGCATATCACATGATATAAGTGCATGAAAATTTCAATTGGCCCGAATTTTTGCCCTCAAAGTTGATAACAAACATTGATAAGGTTCTTGTCAAAACATCATAGGTATTTCAGTATTAATTCTTAGTTTTGCTCCTTTATTTCACACAATAGAAGTCACTAGAGGGACCAGTGAATCCAGCTAACGAT
Source organism: Torreya grandis (assembly GCA_037957365.1). Classification (NCBI taxonomy): domain Eukaryota; kingdom Viridiplantae; phylum Streptophyta; class Pinopsida; order Cupressales; family Taxaceae; genus Torreya; species Torreya grandis. The sequence goes on from JARHVA010000799.1 coordinate 2,880,115, forward strand.
TTTTGGCCTACCGCTACATTTGCCAACATTGCTTGGACCAAGACAACATAATACTATGAATAGTTGGGTCGATTTAATGCATGGTGGTTGGAGATTCAAGCAATGATCATATTGCATCCATGAGTACCCGAGGAGGTTATGCAGTACCTAGGACGGCATTCAATGGTGATAAAAATACATAATGGTGTTCAGATCAAAGTGCATGAGCTACCCAAAGCAACTGTAATCCCACTACCATTTTTCATCACTATGTTGGATGCTCAGACGGGTAAAAAGCCCTAGTTGTTAGGTTGGTACAACCTCTGCAATCCATACCTCCAGGTGCACAACAACCTATGTCTACACAGGCACAAGCTCAATCACAAGCATTGCCAAAAACATGAGTGGCTCCATCACATGCCGAGAAACATAAGAGGAAGGCACTAGCATGATGAGCCTCACTACCACCACATAAGAAGAGGACATGCCATACAAAGTCATAGCTAAATAATAAGCATGTTCTAAATATAGATGTTAGGTACGACCTAGCAAAGCTAGGAGTTGAGGAACATGAAGTTCTACAGTCTATGCTCATAGACATCAGCAATGATGTATATGATCAAGAAGAGGAAAAAGTGTTCTTTTTTAGAAGGTAGCACACACCTACTAGGGACAAAACCAAGTGAGGCAAGATTTGTGGGTTGATATTACCCAACCTCCTTCGATTATAGAAGATATTATAGGACAAGAAACAACATGACAATGGTTCCAGACAAAAAAAATTTAGATAGATCCAATTGTAAAATCTTTTGTTGCGCATGAGACTCATGCTCAATTACAAAAAAGTCCACCTCCTACCTTGGTGTGCAAACCTAAGACTCGTTCTATGCCTAGATGTTCCCCGTCAATCAAAGATAGAATGGAGTCTTTTTCATATCCCACAAAGGAGGTCAAAACACAATAAACATATAAGGTGGTCCAGACTATGAAGAGGTCAAAGAATACCCTCACTTCCCCCTCCATCTTCCAGAAAGAAGGTTGCCACATGAAGAGGCATTATTGTTGAGTCTTCATCCTCTAAATATTCACAACCAATCACAGCATTTGATTCACCAACTCCTATGGAAGAGATTGAATAAATTAATTTCTAGCAACTAGAGCATCCATTTGAACAAGTGGATATTGTTGCGTAGGAATAAACTACAAAGGAACAAGAGGAGCATGCAAAGGCACAAAAGGACGTTGAGGAGAAGGCTTGAAAAGAAGAGAAAAATAAAAAGAAAGAAGAAGCAAAGTGCAAGGCTTCTATGGGGGAAAAGCAACAAAAGCAACACATTGAAGAGCAGGAGCACAGACAAAAATTCGAGGAAGCAAAGGCTCAAAAGAAAAGAGTTGAAGAAGCAAAGGCAAAAAAGAAACAACAAGGAAGCAAAAAAAAACACCAAGAAGTACAAGTTGTGCAATAAAATGAATATGAAACAACGACACTTGCAAAGGCTTAACAAGAACAAAAGGCCATAGAAGCTATATGCACCCAAGAAGATCAAACTAAACTGTAGGCTAAGGAGAAAGAAGACAAAGCTAAATCTAAGGCTGACGCTGAAGCCAAAACCAAGGTTGAGGAAGAGGCAAAAGCCAAGGTTGAAGTTGAAGCCAAAGCCAAGGCTAAGGAAGAGGCCAAGGCCAAGGCTGAAGTAGATACCAAGGCCAATGAAGTAAATGCCAAAGCCAAGGCTGAGGTAGACACTAAGGCTAAGGCTGATGCAGAGGCCAAAGCTAGGGTTGAGGTAGAAGTAAAAGCCAAGGAAGAAGAAAAGTGTGCAATGCAACAAGGAGTTGCAACACAACAAGCAACAATAACCACCAAAATCATTCAAACAACCAAGACCCAAGAGACATTGCCACACATTTAGGGTCAAAAACTACTTAGGGAGGTGCACAAGAGGTGGCCTCTCAACTAAGGCCTCAACTAACTAGTCAATGGCTATGGGATGTCCCTACATCATCTACCTGATGTACAATTTTTTCTATTTTTATAGCCCAAATTAAGAAGGCACATGTCCTAGTTGCAACTTCGTCTATGGCTCTAGTCACAACAACGCATGAAACATCTCTAGATATTTCTCAACTTACATTGGCTAAACAAATTGAACGTGCAAGTACTTTTCAAGAATCATTAATGCAGAAGGCTTCAGATGTGGAGCATGAAGTCTTGTAGCTATGAGAGGACAATACAGACCTATACCTCTGCTTCTCCAATGCGCATTAACTCATCAATGACACTTGCCCTGCCTTGGTCACTCAAATCCTTGGTGACCAAGTCATGTCAAAAGAGACAATTTTCAGCCCTCTTGTCCCAACTAACAAAGGATTGGATTGATATGCAAAAGTTGCAATCCCTTCGCAATCATGGGAAGAACATCAAAGCAGAAACAAAGGTAATTTGTGATCTCTTAGATGAATACGGGCAAGTTTTGGATACAATTACTATTCAAACCAAGCACATCGCTCAAGGAATGTTGATTTGGAAGCAACAACTCACCAATTCATTTTCTGAAGCCAAGTCAGAGTTTAATAGAATAGGCAAAGCCAAAGTTGTAATGGAAGATCATTCGGCTACCTCTGCATCAATGGATAGTGCACTCAAACAATTGCTTGATTCATGGGATAATCTCATGTAGAAGCTACAAACCTAGAAAAATAAAATTTTGCAAAGGACATTTGCTAGCATTCAAACATAGAGGCACATGGATCTGTTGGAGGAGCTCTCCTAAAGCATCCAAATCAAGATATCAAATTCCAAGGTACTTATCACCATCACATAAGACGATGATATTCAGAATCTGATGGTGTCTCAAGACCTGATGCACACATTGCCCACTACAATGCAGGAAATGCTTACTGACTAGAAAATGTTTAAGATATGTCTCAGCTTGCTCATTCCATTGCATAACTTGTTGACCAACCTCAATTCATTCCTCTTCAACAATGTCAACATGGGCTCCAACAGAAGAAGACTGATGTAGTTCTCAGCCAGTGATCCAACACCAACCGTAGCCTCCCCCAATAGATTTTGTAGTCTCAATTTCCTCTTCTGAACCTCAAGCAGAATCATCATCATAGCAATCTTATGCACATCCATCTCAGACCATGCCACCACCTGCTCGATAGGTGGTGCACACCTTTCTAATTTTACAATTTTAAAAAAAAATTGTACACTAGTAGGATGGTCGTAAGCATTAGGAGGGGGTCGGGTTGGTTGAAAACCTGTAAAGGATGGCCACTCGATTAAACTAGTCTATTGAAAACCCATGAAGGCAGTAGGCTAGTATGCTACTTAGTTAAAAATTTGAAAGCGCTGCCAAGTAGTGTGCAAAGGGTAAAAACCAAAAAATGACACATTGAACGATAATCGCAAGTCTTGTTTCTAGTTCAGTTCTTCAGCATAGTCAAAGTTTTCAAACTTTAGCTTAGGACTTCATGTTGTGACTATGTCTAGGAACGAGACAACTATTTTAAGTCCAAAAAAGTGTTGGGAGTATAACATGGCTACCAAAATCACAGTGTAATTGATGGACACATGTGTGACTTGCACTATTTTGTCTCTTGTATATCTTTTTTTATGTACTTGACCCTTGTAAGCATAGCAATAAGCTTCATAATGTGAAGTCTTTCCTTTGGACGTAGCGAAAGGATGGAATATGAAATGATGACGCTTTGTAAAACTCTATATATAGCACTCAGTTGTATTTGAAATGGTTCCGATGTGATATAGATTAATATATAGTTCTCCAATGGTTTCCCTTATCTTTTATGGTTGTTATGTGCGTAGTTATGCTCTGTTTCCTAAATATGTTATTTGTAAAGATCTTATTGAATGTTTTGTATCTAATAAACATGTGTTTTATGCTTCTTTATTTTTGTTTTTTAAATTAATGGATAAGTTAAATCTAATATACAATCCGTTGTATTCTTTTGTCATCTATTGCACTAGTTGTCCATATATTAGCATGTTCTGATAGGTTTTCCATGAACCTCTGCTAACAATTTCATCACTTTCATGTTTTGTATGGCTTTGCCCTTCCCCTCCAAACAGGGTCAGTAGTCATGGGTTTCGCATGACACAACTATCAATTTATACTTTTTCATGTAATCATCAAATAGTTTTTTTACAATTGTCTTAGGTTGGATATCGATTGTGCCCAGTGAGTATTGATTTATTATTGCAAGCCAGAAGAATGAAGTTCTTGAGCGTTCACCTAAGCTATGAGTTCACAATGACTAATCTATAAGAGAAGGTGGCTTCAATAATGACCATATTATAGGAGACAATTTAAATGGACAACATAATAGTCTATGCAGAGATGGACAAAATTGGGAGATGAATGAAGAAGGATATGTTCAAAGAGACTTGATTCACACAAATATGAACTTGACAATGTGCAATGAAAGATACAAGGTAAAGGCATAAAATCATCTCCGAATGAGTGTAATTGTTGTTGATGCAACAAACGATAGCAATTAGCACTCACGACGCCTTCATTCACCCTTGATAATAGAAAACAACCAATCAAATATGTCGACTCCATGTAAGTTGTTGACTCTTCTACAATGGGTGAAAGGCATGTAAAGTGTAGAATTTGTTTATTACGATTAAGATTCATGCACTTATGAAAGGTTCTATTTTATGATTTTGTTTTGTCAATTAAAAGAAAAGTCAAGTAAAAATGCACATGAATGAATCTAAGATGTAAATGATAATGATAGACAAATTGTGCCTAAGAACATAGGAGATTACAAAAAGGTTTCTATGTCCTAGGTGTACCACTATGTCATTAATTAGTCTTATAGAGGACATATGGAATGATTTATATGTGATTTGAGAGTAACTTGTTAGTAATGAATCATGTTGTAAGTCATATGGATTAGATTGTGTAGATAATTTAAGGTCAAATGTTTTGGGCTTCGAGTAGATTAAGGCCTCACAATGAAAAATATCAAACTCAGCTTGTCCAAATGCAACATTGTTTGCTACCTACGTAACTTTAAAATAGTGCATCTCACTCATGAGCTTTTGACATGGAGAAACTTGCAAGCTTTATTGCATGAGGATGGCCACCAGACTCTAGAGGATTAATGACATGGTGATGGTCTTCCCTATGGGAGTCTTGACGAATATGCATCTACAATTTATTTTGATTGATAATGGAATTTCCCACTTAGTCGTAACGATGCATTTGGATTGCTACAGAAAATAGGCGCATGACTATTGACAAGGCGAGTGAAACCATTGATAGGTGGAAAATTAAAAACATTGACCATATGAACGAGCCAACACACCACCCAACAAAGCATTGGATATTTGTCAAACATTTTAAGCTTTGGCTAGAATATGACCTCACAATGGAAAACATTAAATTTAGCTCGTCTAAATATGACATTGTTTGTTACCTACATAACTTTAAAATATTACATCTCACTCATGAGTTTTAGCATTGTATAAAATAAAAATAATTTATTATATACCTTCACTTTACAAAACCCTTATTTTCGAAAACAAAAAATTACTTCCAGTTACATCGTATAAGATAGAATTATATTATAAAATTATTATATATTTTTTAGAGTTATATATACTATCATAAATATTTTGATATTATATAATACATAAATATTATTATAAAATAACAATTAATAATATTAATATTATATTATAATATAATTACCATATTAATATATTTAGCAATATAATATTTATAAAATATAGAAATACTAATAATATATTATATTATTATAATATATTTTAATACTAACAATACACACATATTGTATCAAATGTTATTATATTATATTATATTATAGTAATAATTAATATATTTAATAATATATTATATTACTAATAATTACATCCACGCTAAAATATTTTAAATAGTGATGCTTCGATCAACACATCATATGTGAAGCCTACCACAATTAAATCAACACTCATGACGTCCTCATTCATCCTCGACAATAGAAAATGGCCAATTAAACATATCGACACCTTGTAAGTTATAGACCCCTCTGCAATGGGTGCATATCATATAAATCCACTAGTTGCCTTGATTCCGACTATGGTTTGTGATATGGGCCCTCTAGTGTATGATATTTGTTGAAATGTCGTCATTGGCCCTCCCCATCACCATTCAACTCACATTAAAATCTTTCACCACTTGCATGTTATTAACATCTAAGGCAATTAAATTAGGGTTAACAACATACAAACACACCAAACTCAGACCCCTAGAAGGGCAAAGCAATAGAGAACATGCAAGTCATGAAAGATTTCAACATGCAATGGGTGGTGACAATGAGTGGCGAAAAGGTATTTCAGGGGATACCATATTCCAAGGGGCCCATATCGTACACCAAACCCGACTTCAGAGTAGTATGACTAGCATCGCCCATTGTAAAGGGCCCTGTAGCTTGCAAGGCGGTGACATCTTTGATTTGTCATTTTCTATTGTTGAGGGTGAACAAGAATATCATGAATATTGTTTTGATTGACACCGATATCCACGTCTGATGTACGGCTCAAATCAATGATACAATGTTCCTAATGTAGGGACACAATATTGAGGTCCCATAATCTATCTTGTTGCTTCCATTTGTCCATATTGCCAATATATTACCACCTAAAAACAAAAAATTACATCTCTTCCGACATTGCTTGCACCATCGGAGCAACTACTAGATTTTATAATGAGGGAGGACTAAACCCAATAGGACTATGCATATCGTTTCATTTTTGACAGCTTCTAGGAGTAGCCGAGTCTATGGCTTCTCAAATCCAAGTATGCGCATCCTGTGGACCAAGTATAACCAAGAGTGTGGGATACCATAGCCTAATACGACTCCATAGTCTAAGCAAACTTACGTGCGCTGTTTGCAATGCATCGAAGGACCTTTCCTTGTAGAGAATGGCTTTTTTCTTCTTTATCTTTGGCAATTAAGAAATCAACTCGGGATGTGTGCCTTTTATTGGCAAACAGCCCAACCCTTGGAACATACTACCAACCAAGGTTGCGAAGAGCCAACATTGAGATGCCAAACCTTATGTACTTATAAGAGAGAATTATAGTTTACGTCAAAAAAATCTCATATTTATAAAACTACGTTAAATATATTTGAATGAACCTTCTAGTATAAAATATGCTACACACATTAGAGTGATGCTAAAAAGCCCAAAAAAAACACTCATGTTCATAAAAATACATGAATAGAAAATTGGGGATAAAGTAAATTTAACAAAGTGCATCATCCATAGCAAAATAGATACCGTAAGGTTGAATCACTATTGTATTTGGGTAGTCCAGTTTGCATTGTAAAATTAAGAAGCTGCAACAATGTTGAATTTCACATGGATACAGGTTCTCATAATACAACTACGGGACAAGTTTTCTAGTAATCATGTCTAACTCGACATGGGTAAAACAAATGTAATGCACATAAGAACATCTTATATTCAAACTGCCAAAAATGCCCCGTTTTAAGTCATATACAACTAAAAGTTACTAGGATTTAGCCTGTAATGTGGGTCAACAATACCCAGAAATTGTTCTATCTAGTTCATCATGAAATGCAATATGCATAGAGATCTTCACACTTTGAAGTTACTTAAAGAGACTTATAGTCACATGAAAAAATGAGAGTTGTCTAAGTAAAACCCTACATTACATAATGGTCATCTTTTCACATAAAGCGTGACAACAACGCACTGCTTTCCTGTTCCAAGTCTGCTCCTCTAGCTGCACAATACATAATCAAACCAAAATCGACGAGGTCCAGTATGCCAAATATGGTTTGTTCCCAATATTCAAGGATTGTATACTGCAGAAAATAGTATATGGTCCATCTAAGGCTTGAACAAAAGTTGAAATCTTAAGTAAATATGAACTTCTTGCCCGTTCAAAACCAACTATATAACAATTCCTTCCATGACACAGAGAGTCAAATGCATGCACCTACAAGACCTCAACTTCCATTCAAAAACCGCTGGAGAAACCCCCTAAATTTGACTACAAACCATTGTAGAAATATTCATTCAACTTCCTTTTTCTCCTTGCTTTTGTCTTCCACTGTGGTATCCAGTTCCATAAAAGCAGGTCCATTTGAATGGCTTTCCACTTGTTCCGTCAATTTGATGGATTCTTTCTTCCTTCTGGCTTCCAATACTTCATTGTAGTTGAGAAAACTAGGCTGGTTGGTGGAAGAGAGTAGCCTAGCCCACATTCGGTCAGTTGTTTTCACCCTGTTTGGAGACTCTGTCACACGCTGCAAAAGGAGCAAAAAATATTGCATGTTAACAGAAAAATCAACTAGAATATCTTAAAGGGATCCTGTTCTAGAAATTTAGATAATCCAAGAAGTGAAATTTCTACGTATGTTGTATTCCTGATAGCCCATTGCACTGCATCCCTTCAATGTTATTTTCTTCTACAATGGATAATAAAATGGATCTTCAAATGCACAAAGACCAGACAACTTTACTTCCACCACGGCCAAGTTGAAAAGAACAAGAACAGTAAAAGGAACTTGTCAATATACCTTGCAAGGAAAACATGAAATGCAAAATAAATTGTGTTTGACACCAATATACATCATGAAGCTAACAAAGAATAAGGGGAATAACATTAGCACAGACATAGCACCATCTTCAATGTAAGTTACAGCCCATTAGAGAAAAGTTGAAAGTTTCTGTGGTAGAAACATTGGAGATGGTTATTGTGCAAGTGGATGCACATGTGGCAAATGTTGTTACAGACATGAGTGAGGAACTAAAAGTGATGGTGTAGTATGATGTTGTGGTTGATCTAACAGTTGGTTGGATGGCATAAGAAGAAATCTGGTTGGGCTTTTGGTGGAGGTGGACGGTCAGTGGTGAGCTAGAGCTCACATGGATAGATAAGATGCATGATAGAGCATCTTGGTGGAGGAGGTCGGTTTTAGATGGGAGTTGTAATCCCATGAGTATGGTTTGCGGTGGGTGTGATCCCACGAGTGTTTGTGGTGGGTTGGATCCCATGTATACATTCAATGGTATATGGATGTGATTTTGGATAAGGATAGTTTCAAGGCCAGTACATTGATGCTAGAAGCAGAGAAAGAAAAAGGATATTCTCCGGGTGCATGTGGTGTATTATAAGGGGATGCCAAGGTCATTACCCCTGGTGACTGAAAGAGTGGTTCTACCACTCAACCCCTAAATATCATCATGAGATCACATTAATTACCTCGGATCTCTGATGCAAGGGCATCCAAGGGATCAGGGAATCTTGCATCACCCAAACACAGAGTGGTGTGCTTTCCTCTTTTTCTTCAGAATAAGTGGCATAGATACAATCATGGAAACTCACAGGAGCTAAGTTGTTTTCGACCAGAGGATAATGATGTGGCAGCATATTCCATATCGGTAATTAAGGGATTCACAATAAGAAAAGGAATTGATCCTCAAGTAGAGTATTTCCACAGTTTTTAGGATAACTAAAAATGCAATATAGAAATTGATCAGTTGATTTCTTTTGGCAATTATAGGGTTAGTTTCTTTTTCTCATCTCAACGTTCAGAACAATCCAAGTTTACTGCCGATTTCTAGATTTATAATTATTCTTGAAATATGGCAAAGCAACCTCTCCTTGTAAGAGGATGATACATCAAAGCCATGTTTAAATTACGATTGGTAAATAATTTTAGTTAAACAATCAACTGAATGTGTTGCAGGATTTGGTAAAATGATAAGCAAGACAGAATGATGATAGGTCCTTCTTGGTGAATATAGAGAGAATACCACATTAATTGATAGAAAGCTCTGCCGTGGCAGGTGGATGAACATGGTGGATAGAAGAAAAATAGACTGAGGATAGCTTGATTTGTGGCTCTGTTAATATACTCAATGGATTGATGGAAGGTGAAGAAAGTGGGCATAGATTTAACTCCAATGAGGCATTTATTAAAAAACTGCTGCAGGAATTTAAAAGGATTGAGGAGACTCCAGTGGTAAAGAATAAGATGAATGTCAATTTGGCTGAAGCTCCACAAGAGAAAAATTAAGACATCTGACCAATGTAAGATACTTAAACAAGATCTGTCATTCATTTGTTTGAGTTGATTTTAAGGGTGTGGCTTTGGGTCTGAGATCGTTCTGGGAAAGAAGATTCTAGTAGGACTGGAAAATCACAGTTCTCAACTACAATATGTGATACAAGCACGAGGAGGATGGATGGCTGATGGTGAAGCTTCTTCAACTAAAACATTAAGACTGTTGGAGATGAGTTCACAAGACACTTACAAATTGCTAACTCATTTTTGTTTGCAAGTGCTCAAATCAAGGAGGAAGCAGATGAGATGGAAGAATTACATGTTCCTGACCAGGAACATGAATTAACAAAGGATTAATAATTTAGTCTTTGATGTAATTTTTTCTAGGTTGGTTTGTATAAGAAGAATTGCATTGTCTATATAGTTTGATAGGTCCTGAAGACCAATTTGGTTTAAAGGATGTTAAAAGTCATCATTATCACCATCACCATCTTCATAAGCTTGAGTATCATGGTGGCACTTTACCTTGATAGTAGACAGTAGTATCAGTCATACAATAGACACAGGTTTACATAGGAACACATTTAACTGTTGTTGGATGATTGATTAGGGCACCCCATGGGATACCATTTTGCTAAATTGTCACCATAATATTAGATAAGAAATGGATTCAAACAGAACTTTGGCCCTGAATGAAGTGTTTTGTTTTCCGATGGATTGGTGAAGAAAAGAACCAATTATATTGACCAATTACCTATGTCAATGACCCATTCATCCATTAAAAAATATAAATAAATATCAGTTGTGCAAGGCCAAGAGTTCTAAATAGGAACAAAATGCATATCTAGTAAGATCCTCTTATTTGAAAGAAACGTAGATCGAGCTTTTTAATGGCTTGCACTCCTATATCCCCAAAGTCTTTCATTTATGGCCCTCGCTATGCTGTACCAATATGGCCCTCACTATGTTAACATCAATCCACATGCATATACGCATCATGCCTCCCAATAGTTTACTTCCTTCCAGACAATAGAGATTCTTTCCAAGCAGTCATTGAAAATTTGGTTCTTTTTTGGTTCATTCATAACCGTTGGATCATGACAGCTGCTTTTCTTAGATGTGGGAAGATTCCTTTTTATGAAAGATGCCTTTTGTATCAGCCTCCTCTGATTTTCCATCCACTTATTGCTCCACTGCATAAAAATCTCTTTTGGAAAGGTCTTGGTTTCCTGATACCAATAACTATATTGTTGGACTCATCCAAAAATTGTAAACTAACCCTCATATAGGTGCCTTGCTACATACCAAAAAATTCGTTGCACCTCCATTCATGCGGAACACCCCCTTCCAAACAGTCATTGCTCTTCGAGTTTCAGGTCTTCAAGAAGTAGAAGCAGCAATGGGCAAAAATAAAAATATACAATGATAGAGGAAGGAAGATAAGAAATTTTCTCAGCTCTTTTAACTAAAAAAAACACTTCTTGATGTCCACCACCTCTTCCTCTTTCAGCTGAAACATCCCTACCAACCTATTTCTTCTGCTGTCCATTCCTCGTTTAGCTGAAATATCCTTCTGCTGCCTACCACTAGTTTTACTCACAAAAACTTGAACAGCTTACTTTCTATTATTTTCCAATGTTAGATTGGCACCTCTTGTGTGATTTCCTTGATACATGAAATATTTTTTCACGAGTTTGAATTTTCATGATTTTTTCATGCGCGTTAAAGTTTTATATTTTGGAATATTTTTTAAACATTACTGAGAACCCGAGTTGGTCCCACATTTCCATGTGACTAACTTTTAATTAACCCATATTTTTACTTTTTATGGGAAACAGTCATTTTCACCATTATTGGAAATATTTCCAGGCTATTTCCCCCACATTCCTAGATATTTTCATCTCAGAAATATTTCCCCAGAGGATATAAAGATGTTCGTGGGGCAGGTGTTGTGTTTCCTTCTGCTCAGTTTGCCAATAGTACAAGAAAAAACAACAGCAATTTTTCAAGAGTGATCAAGTTGGCAAATAAGATCCTATATGTATAGGGACCACATTCTAAATAATACAAATATATAAGAAAAGAGGCTTTTGGAAAAAACTGTGCAAAATCTTTAGACATCAATGTACTTCACTAGAGTTATCTATATAAGGAGCTCTAGTTTGTTGTTCTAACATATGTTTCTTCCGCATGATGGATCACGGGATGTGATCCAAAACGTCAATCAAAAGAGTTTGTACACTTTTTTCCAAAAGCCTCTTTTTTCAATACAAATATGGTTAAGCATATAAAAAATAAATTGCAACTCCAAAAAAAAATAAAACAATCCACAAGACTTGAATATATTTTGTAATATTAAATAAAGCATAAGGGTAAAAGACAAGGACTTTAGATAATATCAGTTTTTAAATATTATATTTAACAGAACTAACTAGCCAAACAGCTACAACCACTAAAAACCTAGTAGGTGGCAATAAGATGCAGTGATCTTGCATCAGTGATATATTAACCATGCTTTGGGGCTAAGTAAAACTGCACGTCGACCATACAAGACAATGAATCAAAGAATGCAAAAGATCAACCAGATATGATAGAGATTCTAGAATGGTATTTAAATGCACACCACTTTTGTTGAGTAGCTCCAGTTCAAAAAAAAAAAACTGACTAGGTCAGCACATCTACTTGGAAAACAATGTCATCAAGCAAAAATACAAACTTAAAATTGAAATTACACAGAAAAAATCCAAATAATAAAATTCATTCTTCCATTAGCAATATAGACGCAAGGAGAACCATGACATTCGTAACAAATTTGGTTGTACTTTTACTAGAAGTGGCACAAGCAGCTGCCCGTTTCCAACCTGTTTCTGATCTCCTAAGAATATAAAGTGCTGAGAGATATAAGAGAAATTATTCACCATTCCTCATAGAAGTGACAGCTGAGAACAATAAGAAATATACCACATTAGAAAAGGGATTTTTCCACTAGTTGAATATTGACGAAGTTGCATATTGTGCCCCCAAATCCCGTCTTCAGGATGATATATTGACCCAATCTGTGTTAACACTTATAAGAAGAATGTGTATGGCACAATCTCCAAATAAAGCAGTGGTTTAGTCATGAACAAACATATATATATAGCCTCTTCTGTAAGCAAGTATGATTGCTGAAAGAATGAAGAGAAACTGGAAGGCACACTTAGAACTCCGTGTGCATCCTTTATTTATCAATGCCTTAAAGAAGTTACATATAGTTACGGTGGTTGACAGCTACATAAGTTAGTCGTAACCAATATAGGATTAGTTAAGTCGCATTAGTATATTAAATCAATGTATTTAATACCCCTTCTTAATAACTAAACCAGGAACACCACCAAGTTTGTCCCGAAGTTTTACAAACATAATCGGACCAAGAGGTTTAGTCATTAGATCTGCAGGCTGCCCTATAGAAGCACAGAAGTGGAGAAATATCACTGCAATCAACCAACTGTTGAATGTAGTGATGATGGATCTCAATATACTTGGTGTGTGCATGAAAGACAACATTCTTTACCTCATTCGATACATCTTGATTATCACCAAAAATTGGAGTAGGTGTTGATCGAGGAAGTTGCAAATCAGCTAGAATCCGACGTAGCCAAACTACTTCACAACTGGCACTGACTGCTGCCTTGTATCTTGCTTTGGTGGAAGAGATAGCTACAGTATGTTGGAGCTTGCTCTACCATGAAACAACTCCTGAACCAAAGGAAAAGATATACCCGGTGGTATACCTCCGAGGATCCACTGATCCTCCCCAATCAGAGTCTATATAACCTATCAATCTGAAATCTTCTGCTCTCTAATATATGATGCCAAAGTCAAGAGTTCCTTTGTCATAACACATTTTATTGTTCTCCAATGAATGAGCTTCTGTTGTGACAAAAACTAAGAAAGATAGCTAACATCAAAACATAGATTTGGTCATGTGGTTTGTAGAGTGATTCATTGACCAGTGATGAGTCATCATGGGCTGACAACTTCAGCCCAACCTCCATAGGTGTAGAAGTAGGATTACAATTTGTCATTCCAAACTTATTCAAAAGAGTTGTGGCATACCTAATTTGAGCTATGAATATGAGATGGTCATGTTACCAAAATTCTACACCTACACAATAGTGTAGGAGGTCTAGATCAGTCGTGTCAAAAGCAACACACAAATCTGAGTTCACTCATTTTTATTGCAGTGGTCCCACTCCCTGTGATGACAAGATTGTCAACATAGACAACATATCACAATGTCATCACTGTTGCTTTTGGCATGACTTGGAACAGAAAGACTTCTTTATCCGGAATCTTGTAGATGTCAATCAATTTTGATATATCAAGCTTGTGGAGCCTGCTTAAGCCCATATAGAGACTTAATCAATCTGTAAACAAGATGGTCACTACCGAGCACTCAAAAATCTTCACGCTGCACTATGTAGACCTCGTCCAAATCTATGTTTAGGAAAGTACTTTTGACTCCATTTGAAACACTTTCCATCCAAACTGGCTGCTATGGAGAGAAGCAACTAAAATGTGGCCATCTCTGTAGTGGGAGCAAAAGTCTCCTCATAGTCTATTCCCTCCTATTGGGAAAAACCTTTTGCAACAAGACAGGTCTTGTATTTATCTATAGTACCATCAGCTTTGCACTTTATTTTGTACACCCATTTGCAGCCAATTGGTTGTTTACCTAGAGGTAACTCCCCCAATTTCCAGGTATTGTTCTTTATCAAGGCATCATATTCAAATTGCATGGTAGTCTCCCATTTAGATTTTCCTTTTCCTTCAGAATATTTATGCGGTTCAGACATCGTGAAAATATCAAAAACAAGAGCAAAATGAACATGATCCTCAATTGAATCCACAACTTTCTTACTTGTCCTCTGAAGCCATGCATCTAACTAAGGAATTCACCGCTTGCGCACACCCTGTAGAGCGGAGTAAAACCACTTAGGCCTCTGATGTACTGAAGAACCCTGTATTGATTGAATATTAGCTTCAGGGGTTAGCCAATGCAGGTGTTGGTGTCACTAATATACTAGTGGAGTATGTGAAATATCATCCATGGGGAGTTGCACTAGAATCTATGATGAAGTACTCAATGATCTCAATTCCTTATCTTTCAAAGGAATGACAACTCTAGATTCAGGTACCTTAGCTATCTCAGAGAGTGCTTGCTGGTTACAAACAAAGAAGGATCATGTCTCCTTCACATCAACATCTCGACTAACAATGATCTTGTTAGTAGAAACATTATAAAGTCCATAGGCCTTAGATTGGTCACTTTAGCCAATGGAAAAATATCTAGCATACTTGGAATCTAGTTTACTCCTCTTTCTATCAGGAACTATAGTATATGTAGCAGAACCAAAAACATGAAAATGTGTACCTCAGGTTTGATTCAAGACCACGATTCTTCGAGTGTGACGTCCTACAAAGCTTTGCAGGGACTCATATTTAGGATCTATACTATCGTGTTCACTGCTTCTCCCCAGTGTTTGTACGACACTTCCCTACTATGCATCATGGATCGAGCCATCTCCATGATTGTGCGATTATTGTTGAACACACTATCTACTGAGAGGAGGGGTGAATCAATAGATGAGCTAAAACCTGGTTCTTAAAACTTTTAAACAAGATACAGAATGTATATGCAAAGTAAAGAACAAAAATAGAGATCATACACACACATAAGAATGCTCAACACCATATTTTTACGTGGAAACCTAAAGGGAAAAACCACAATGAGAAAAGCTGCTAGAAGCAACTGTTCTAATCTAGCCTCACAAAAAAGATGTCTCATAGACAAACCTCACTGGTTACATTCAAGAGCACCCACTCTAAGGAAGCATCAACTTTCTAACTGAGCACCAAATCAGTTTTTTTGATGGCACCAACCTATCAAAGAAATGAAGCTACAACTTCAGAATACAAAAGAGCTTCAGAACGAATCTTGTTCAGTTTTTTGTTACAAGTCTTGTCTGTAACTGCACCTTCATGCTATGTGTCTTCTCATCTTATCTACCTCTATCTTCTTGTGTCTAGATATCTTCTATATTAACACACCTTATTCGCTTTGCCTTCTTACGCTGTCTGCATATGTCCTTACTCGACAATTTTTGAGTTAGCACTCTAATTATTATCGCATCAACAGCAAAAGACTCTTTCAAATGTTCTATTCGTAGCATTTATAGACAAATGCATTTTAGGGTTTCTATATGTAAAGTGTTCACACTTCAATTGCTCTTAACTAGTTCAAGCTTCTGATCTGAATTCAATGTGACTTTTACTTCGTGTCTTGATTCATGCTTCAAATGGCAATGTTCAAATATCTTTGCTATCTTTGGCATGTGCACGCTTACTATTTTTAATTGTGCCACTTCCTCGATCAATTAGATTGATTAATCTCGAGCTCCGTGAAGAGATATTGTTCATCACCTGTTCCAGTTGTTCCTTTACAGACAATTAGAAGACATTAAATGCGGGCTTTTTATTTCTGTCGTTGTGCCAAGTTCACATTCTTTTCTTTGTTGGTTCTTTCCTTATGACCTCTTGACACTTTCAAATGCACGTGCACTCGGAGGGTAATTGTGCTTTGCTTCGCACCATTGGATCTAATGCACCAATCAAACGTGAGTCGTTGATCTTTTAAAGTAGCATGAATTTTAATTATTGCTTTGCCATTAACCATCGAGCTTCTTTTCTTCCCTTTTCGCATCTCGCTGCTTTCTATATCATGGGTTCACTTTTGCTCCTTTTGATTGTCCTCGATATGCTCGATCTTTACCCTTTGTATTGTGCGTTAAACTTCGGCATGTTGGCTTGATCTTATTTACTTCGGCATTCTTGTAACACTCCTTGCAACGTCAATCCTTGAAGACTTGCTCGTCTTTTAACCTTGCTTTAATTCCTTAAGAAGGTTCCTTTATACAAATTGTTGCGGGCCTTTGTGTCTTCGGGACAATTTCCACTGACTTTTGTCTGGGTCCATTTCATCCTGAAGTGTCCTCCAATTTCTCCGAAAGAATTCGTCATTGGCTTTTATTCAAAAGTGTCCTTCGAAAATCTTCCAACGATCCTCATACCCTTCAGATTCTCTGCAATCTACCCTTCGGCTTTTCTGCAAGTGTCCACATACCCTTTGCAACGTTCAAAAGATACCCTTCGGACTTTTTGAAAAGGTCCACTTGCCCTTTGAAACGTTCAAAAGATACCTTCAAACTTTTTGAAAAGGTCCACTTGCCCTTCGAAACGTTCAAAAGATACCCTTTGAACTTTTTGAAAAGGTCCACTTGCCCTTCGGAACGTTCAAAAGATACCCTTCGAACTTTTTGAATGTACCCTTCGGACTTTTGTTAAGGGACAATTTTCCGAAAAAGACTTGACAATTTTTCCGAAAGAATTGTCCTTGCCTTTTTTTCCAAAAGAATTCCTTCGAAGGAATTCTTCAAGACTATTTCGGGGTTTCCATCCTTCTTGACTTATCACGATTGCCTCTTCTAGACCCTTTCGGGTTTTTGACATTACTTGACTTATCAACTTGGGAGAAGCAGTCCCTCTTCAAAATCCCGATTACTTCATCTAGACCCTTTCGGGTTTTTACCTTTACTTTGCTTACCAACATAGAGAAGTAACGTGCTTGCAAATCCCTGATTACCTCTTCGCTGGACCCTTTCGGGTTTTCCACAATGCTTAGCTTATAAACATAGGAGAAGTAAAGCTATCCTGGAAACCCGATAACCTCCACTTGGACCAACTCGGGATCTTAACATTAATTTACTTAACACATGCAGAAGTAAAGTCGTTCCAAAATCCCAAGTAAAGTCACTTCAGAACCCCAAATAACTCCTCTAGACCACTTCAGGTTTTCGACTTTGCTTTACTTAAAAACGTGAAAGAAGTAAAGTCATTCCATAAACCCGACCAACTTTATTAGACCAGTTCGGAGTTTCGAGACTGCTTTACTTATTTTATAAGAGCACTTCACAAACCCGATTTACTCAAGTCTATTCAACTCAACCTTTGGCATTAATGCATGATTAGATTCAATCTCAATGACATCAACCTTTGACATCAATGACAATTCCATGCTGCCTTAGATGGGAATGACAGTTCTTCAGTGCTCAAACTGCTTTCTGGATCATGATATTCAAACTGTCAACTGTCTCCTTGCTCAAATTGCCAACAATTATGCCTATCAACCACTCTATTTTATCATGGAGTGTACAGGGTTGTCAAATGTCAATGAATTCCCTCCTTGTTGCAGTAGTTCTGAAACTGCTTGGAAGCAAATTCACCCCCATAGTCAAATCTAAGAGTCTTGATCTATCGGCTTGTCTTGTTTTCCACCAATGCTTTGAACTTCACAAACTTAGCAAAACAACATGACTTCATTTTCAAGAAGTAGACCCACATCTTCTTAGAGAAGGCATCCACCAACAACAGAAAATACCCCACTCCGAGCATTGTAGATGATTTCCAAGATGGTTCACAAAGAACTACAAGAACAAGATCTAAGAGACCTTTTGCTCACCAAGCACCTTCAGTGGGAAGTGGTTTTCGCTTTTATTTGTCAGCCACACATCCTGCACATATATCTTGTTTTTATTGGATAGAAGGCAAACCAAGAACCATATTTATTCTTCTAAATTTGGTTGAGCACTTAAGGTTGAGATGTCCAAATCTCTCATGTCACACAATGTCAGTATTATCCTCCACAACTAATGTATGCAAATTGATTGTAGTAGGATCAACACGCTGATATAGGACATTTTCCCCTACATCTAGAGCTATTATTCTATCAAGTTTTACATCAAACACAATACATTTCTTCCATGAGAAATTTACTTATTTTAGAATTTTCAGTTAATTGACTAATAGATAGGAGATTTTTATTCATTTTAGTGAAATACCTAACATTTTTTATTATGAATTTTGCAGCATTATTCAATACAATTGGTATATTTCCTATCCCTTCCACAACATATGATCTTCCATCACCTACTAAAATTGAATCAAAGAAACTTGTTATTGCGTTAAAGTTAGCATACTAGTCTTTACGACACATGAAATGTCTAGATGCGCCAGAATCAAAGAACTAGCAACTCGTAGTACTTTCATCAGAGTAAGATGCAATGAAAGCATATTCTTCTTCAAATTCAGCTTCAACTGATGCCACATTTGCTTGCTCCTTCAAATTTTTGTTATGTGAAAGATCATACTGTCATTTTCAACAATCTCTCTTGACATACCCAACCTTATGACAATAATAACATTTCACTATAGTTTTGGAAGTAGATGTAAATGCTTCTAGATTTCTTTCCACTTCCCCTTCGATTGAGCAACAAGTGCACTTTTTGTGTGGCCAAAACTGGACTCATTGAATTGTGTCTGCCTGCATTATTTTTGCAGCAAGAACTAACCTGATCAAATGTCAAGGTGTTACTTTCAAGCATCAAGTGTACTACCTCCATGAAAGATTCATAAGAGGATGTCAAATTGTTCAGAACCAATGCCACCATGTCATAATCATCCACCTTTTTGTTGATGGCTGACAACATAGTTAATAGGTTCCACCGCATCTAGGTGAAATCTGAAAATTTCCGCTTTTTTTTGGCCTTCCGGATTAATGTGTTCAGTTTGAGGTTAAAAAACGTGCCAAAAATCTATTGTGTCTACCCTCGTGTGGAGTCGTTCTATTGCCAACAACTGCGATGGACGGCGTGAGGAAGGGGAACTGGATCCGTCGTTTCGTGCAATTGGACGTGGATATGGTGCAATTGAATGCGAAAATGGTGACACAGGTTGCAGAGGAGCTAGATGCAGGTCATAGAGGAGCTAAACACAGGTCGTAGAGGAGCTGGACGTAGTACATAGGATGCAAGCCGCAAGTCAGGGAGGGTTTTATCTTTTACGTTTTTTGTTATTTACATTTCGTTTTATATTTTATTTATTTGTTATTTTACATTTTGTTTTATATTTTATTTATTTGTTATTTATTTTATATCAAATATTTTTGATTCATTTTGATATTTGTTTTATATCAATGTTATTTATTTTATACGTTTTTTTTTATATTTTTCAATTTTTTTTATGATAATTTTTTTAAAGTATCTTTAATATTAGGTATTAATTTTTATTTTACTTTAAAATTAATATTTTATTAAATAGTAGATATTAATATTTTATTTTAATAGTAGATATTGATATTAATATCCTTAACAGATTGAAATATTATATATATATATATATATATATATATATATATATATATATATATATATATATATATATATATTTCCAAACTGGATTTTACAAACTTTTTCAAGAATTTTGCATTCCACATTTTTTTGGCCTCCTGAACACATTCAAATTTCCAAACCTAGTAAATATGGCTGACAGTTCGTCTCGGAGATCTTTCATCCAAAGCAAGTGTTCTAATAGGAGACCAACCCTCATTCATCTTTGTGGAGTAGCATATTTTTCAAATAGAAGACTCGACTCTTCTCAGAAGTTTGGTATTTGTTCTTCAAATTGGTCCATAGCGCACTTGCTTGAGTGGCATCTCGAACCTCAGGGATCATGTCATCCGACACAGATAGCTCTAATAACAAGGCCTACTTATGATATTTTTCATAATCAGCAAAGTTTTCGGTCTTGCTTCAAAGTCGAGAATGATTTTGTCACAATCACGATCTTCCGCAATTGTCAAAATATTATGACTCCAAACATTGTAGTTTTGGCCAGTTAACTGATGCGCTTCTAGCATAACCAAGTTTTGTATGTTATCCATTTTATACACAACGTTTGACTGTGAATAGAAAAAGTACAGTATAGGGATGACCCGAAAATCTATGCAACTACAATTTTCTACCCTGGTTAACTTGTAAATCAATGCAACAAAAAAATACACTTTTCTGACTTGTGACTTTGAAATAATTTCACCAAGAAAAGTAAAATTTTCTGACCCAAAAAAATGCAACTAGAAAAGTACAATTTTCAAACTTTGATTATAAAAGGAATTCAAAGATTTACTAACTTTGCTTATGTATCTGAGTTTATCTTTATGTCAAAAGATCACTTACAGTTTGAAAGCAATCAATCGAATCTAATCTGAGTCTGTTGCACTTCACAACCACTCTGTACCCTAATGGCACCTTCAACCATGGCAAAATCATGATTTTATTTTAGCGATTCTTTTGAATTTCTTCTGCAAATCGCATATGGCCTACTTTGCAATCGCATCTAGTCCACTCCACTGCGGATCATGTGTCTAGCTTCTTCTCCTCTAGTAAATCATGATTCTTTCCTCCTTACAAACACAATTCTTCTGCATTCTGGTCTCACAAACATTTGGGACTTTTGGTTGCTATTTTGTCTTTACTCTCGTCCCGTGCCCTTGCATTTTGACTAGTCTGTTGTTTGTGTTTCAGCCGTGCAGGTTTGTGCACATTTTCCTTCTATTGTCGTTGCAATGCCCTATGTGACCCTCAAACTCGACCTCTGCTCACTTCATTGACTAATTTGCATCTGCTAAAAATTACCTTCACGATTCGTACCCTTCTTCCTAGGGTGACCTTGAACTTCAACCTCTTCTTCTCTGTTGTGCGTACCCAACTAGGTTCACTCACACGATTGGCTCTGATACCAATGTAAGCAAGTATGATTGCTGAAAGAATGAAGAGAAACTGGAAGGCACATTTAGAACTTTGTGTGCATCCTTCATTTATCAATGCCATAAAGAAGTTACATACAGTTGAGGCGATTGAAAATTACATGAGTTAGTCTTAACCAATGAGTCGAGACTCGATGAGTCCTGTCGAGGAGTCGCGGATCCCAGCGCAAGTCAACCTCAACGAATCCTCGACGAGTCTTTTTGTAGACTCGATGAGTTCTACAATATATCTAGACTCTTGTCAGTCTTGCCCTGTTACTTGTGGAAAATCTAACTAGAGTGCTAAAAAAGAAACATGAAAAGGAATTAAGGCATGCTCAAAAACAAAAGGCAGACCCAAGCAAACCCAGTGTTTTACAATGTATCACTATCAACCCAGGCAGACCTAGTGTTTTACAAAATTACCACAAGTATAATTAGAGTTCAGTCCCAGAGCTACTAGGGTTTCCCTTGGAAATAGAGCACCCAAATCAAATAATTGATTGAAATTTAGATACAGTCCAAATAGCATGCAATAGCATTCCTTAAGATTCAGAAAAATTGAACTGACTCACTGAGCATATATATGAACTTTCCCAAGCATGGAACTCAAAAATTCCATGGCAATAACAACCACAATTATAAAACTAGAGCTCTATCAACTAGAAACAAAATTCAAACTTCCAATATCAATCCTGCCATATTTTGAGAAAAACAATTGCCACTTTTACTGAGCAGCGTATGATTCTATCCATGCTTCTTGTATGTATGAACATATATTTCAGAACAAGCTACTAACTTAACTTCCATTGTCATTGGCATAGATTGACAATCAACGAAATTACAATATCATGATTGGTATATCGGGCTAGGTCCATTCAATGAGGTTAGCCACCCTAATAAGATTCCAAGAGACAAAAACCACTAGATCAAGAATGGAATTAAACCTAAGTGTTTAGATTCTATAAAGTAGAAACCTTAGAACTGAGTTCAGCATTACAAGGCCATTTATATAATCCTGAGTTTATACATTTATACTTCTTTGTGTTTACATATGTATATTAGATGTAATTGACTAGTTTTGATAGTATTTTTAAGTGGATTTGATATGGAATGCATTTTAATAGTTTTTTCCTCCTAAAATTTATTATTTTTAATGATTTTTTAAAAATTGTCAAGTCTTGGCTGAGTCTTTTTCGCCAAGTCCGATTCCGAGCCAAAAATAGGCTTGTCGAGTCTTTGCCGAGTCTATAGTCTTAACTAATATAGGATTCGTTAAGTCTTATTAATATACTAAATCAGTATATTTAATACCTGCCCCGCCCCTCTTAAAGTACAATTAGAAATTAGAATATGGAAAACCAAAAAAGAGTAGAAAGTATGCAAATGTAAGGCAAAATAAATATAAAAAAGAACAAAAAACAAACTTTCAAATAATCTTGTAAAACATCAAGAAGGAAAATTTAAGGTCAGAGATTAATATGGTCTTAAAAGCCTTGGCTAAATATAAGTGCATGGCAGTAAATTTTGACTTGGATCCTTCAAAAAATACATTGACTAGGAATACCAAAACATATTCCTAGTGAGGACCGGATTTGTCATCTTTGCTCCATCTAAGAGGTGGAGACTAAGGAGCACTTCATTTTCAGGTTCCCTATTTATTTGATATCCGGGGGAGATACCACTTCTTTACATTGTATAGAGACTCGGGCAACTCTCTATTCACTTTCTTTTGGTGTCTAGATCAATAATGCCTAGCCCTTTTTCTTTGGGAGGTTGTTGCCTTTCAACGCCGGTCCCTGCAAGGATCCCAAGAACCCCCAAGCGAATCACTTCATTCTTTTAGCCCCTCACAGAGGTTGGTGGCTTTAGTGCCCTTTGGATACTGATGCTTCACACACTGAGGGGGGTATGTCAATAAGGCAACACTCATCTCTACACCTCTACAAAATACTACTAAGGTACCCTAGCACACTAACTCTTGGCAATGAGGATCCGCTCCTGCTCAGCATCGTAGATCTACTTCTTCGCAACCGCCCATGGGTTGCAGAGGCAAGCACACATTACAAGTTCCTTTGCTGCCACGGGAGATTCTTCCGCCTTGGATGTTAGGAGG
Source organism: Torreya grandis (assembly GCA_037957365.1). Lineage (NCBI taxonomy): Eukaryota > Viridiplantae > Streptophyta > Pinopsida > Cupressales > Taxaceae > Torreya > Torreya grandis. Next base: position 2,903,967 of record JARHVA010000799.1, read on the forward strand.
GATTCTATAGAGAGTGCTTTGCTTCCTCTTAGGATAACCCAACCTGGCCCCCTCAGCCCTAAATATTCCCCGAGGAGCATTATCACTTCTTGCATTGGCCCTTTCACAATGATATATGATGACACAAATGATTCCTCTATCTTGTGCACGGTCGGCGATATTTGATGAGACTACCATCCAGTATTTTTGACATTCGACTTTCATCAGCCAATGCTCTTCAAGGGTTCTTACTCCCCCCCCATGGCTATTTGTGGGTACCCTACCCACATGGATTGGGGCACTTTTCTGCATTGGGTTTACCCCACATTTACTTTCAGTGCTTTTGTTCCTAGGGTTCTTTTACCCTAGCTCTTTCTATTGTAATTGGGTGTATTCTTGAGTCCCATTGACCTACTTTTGGTCGTTCTTGGACATTAATATATTTTCTTTCTTTCCTTTCTTTCTTTTCTACTAATACAAAGCCAAAAAAAAACTAATGATTTCTTTGAAAATTCAGAAGCAGTGGTACTATGAATCTAAGAAAACCTGAAAGGACGATTTGCTTCCAATTCTTATCTTCTAGAAAATCCAGGTAATTCCAAGCTAAATACCAAATAAAAGACCTCTCTTTTCTAAACTTGTATAGAATCAAAATCATTGATGCAAGAACCTGAAAGCATCCTTACAGAGATTGGTAAATAGGCATGTCGCCCATTAACAGGCCCAACAGTGAAACCTGTATATCCAGCCATGGCTCCATGAACTGCACTTTGAGCGAGAAGTGTGCAGTAGACATTGTCAGAGGCATTGCTTGGTATGGCACGGATCATATATGTTGGATCTGAATGGTTAGAATCAAATCAAAGAATATGAAATTCAATTAGGCTCTTCTTTTGAAAAAAAATGAGGCTTTCTGCTTGCATTTCAGTTTCCAACTACACCTTCAACTTATAATTCAGCATAAATCGTTAAATTAGAAGCCTGCAGACCAAATAAAATTAACAGTGGTCTTGAATACATTTAGATTCCTATTGTCTATTGGATAAAGAGTTGTTTTCTGTGTATTTGAAAAACAAATAAAAAGACATACCAATATATTTCAAGTTTAGTACTTCCCTGAGGTCCTTCCGAAAATGATCCTGCAAAGGGTGAAGAAAAGCTTATTAGAATAATCATTCTGAAGATTATAGTGGCCACCTTTATTTCATAACATTGTTAAGCATTTATATGTTTGACCCATCTCACCTTTAGTTTCTGCGAAAGCCATAACCCAACATCAAGTAGTAAGCGGTTTCCTGATGCATCACGGGACTCAATGTTTTGCATACTCTCAGCAACAAGTTCCTGCCCAGCACCTTCGGCAACAACTATAACCATATGCCCATTTTCCCTCAAGCGTTTTTCAATGAATTCGTAAAGACCGCCTTGGCCTTCAAGATAAAATGGTGATTCGGGAATTAGACAACAATCCTGCACAGATAAAAAAGAGGTGGTCCTAATTAGATTAATATTCATTAACAATTACTGTTAGTCTGGAAGAACAGTTTGGAAAAGCTTACGAACTTGGTAACCAAATATTTTGTTCTACCAACTGGCAGTTCATAGTATTCTTGCTTGTATCATCATCATATTTCTGTTTCTGCAGGTTTCTGTGCATTCTAAATTCTTAAAACATATTAAAGTATTTATTATATGTGGTCTATATCTTGAAATAGCAAACTTGCCAAATGAAATTGGCAATTAATCATTCAAATGTACAACGATGGGGATGAAAAATATATATAGAATCTAAACATCAACAAAACAATGCTGCATGAAAGCGCGGTCAGTTTCATTGATTTTGCTCATACTCAATAAAAATTGCAACTAAGTAATGAAACTCTTCATGGAAATAAGGGCCTTACCACATCCCTGTTGGCAAGTGTAGCATACATAGCAATGTATCCTGTTCCAAAAACAATGACATATGAGATGGAAACATGTTAATTTGCTTGACAATGTTTTTAAAATAGAATGTCCAACAAGATTATTCTTTAAGATAAAGATTGGCATTTATATGGAAAGACAGATTTCGCTGAAGTATGAGCTATAAAAGTTATTCTCAGGTCCATAAAGGTTGCACATATTAGATAACCCAGAACGAAACTTCAAAAAAGGAATCAAAGGAAAACTTCAATGTCACTTCACAAGACAGATAACCAAGCTTAGATCCTCCACCCTTACCACTATAACGACCCATGAGCTTCACAAGGCCTATACCATTCTCGACACTCTCTGCTTCTACATGTGCTGCATTGATAGCACGTTGGGCTTCCTCTACAGCCGTGTCAAAACCAAAGGATCTGTCAATGACCTGAAATAAACAAAGAAGATTCTAAAGTTTACTAACATTTATAGAATGCATAAATTTCCAAAATATTCTAAGATATAGCCATTAATTATAAAACGGAATGACTTTAAAATTTGGAATTGCTGATAGAGGAAGGAAACAACAGGTATCTTCTGTCTTATTTGATTCCCCAAGGTAAAAAAATGAAACCCAACATTTTACCGCAATATCGTTGTCAATTGTTTTAGGTATCCCTGCAATTGCAACTTTCAAACCGCGCTTCTGAGTTTCCTGCGCATGATTGTCTGTAATTAGGAAGGATAGAAAAAATAAATTGCAGATAGATTAAAGAAACTGCCATAGAAATTTTTTGAGGCTGCCATCTAATAAATCTGCAATTTCAAGTATTTCTGTTTCTAAAGCACACTCCAAGTTCTTAACCCTTTTTCCCAGGAATACAATCAATTTACACACTGTTTCTGTTTTTTCAGATTCCTGCAAATACTGGATGCATTTTTGCAAATAGTTAAGTTCAGTAGCACTACCAAATGATCTCTTTGAACTTATTCCTCAAATGCTTGTAGCTCTGCAATGCTTAAACCCCCGTACTATAAGAAGTATTTATTGAACCCATACCTATAGCCTTATATCTGAAAAATTATGTGCTCATATTACCAAATGAAGTATTAAATCCCTATCTGTCTTAGCACTTCCTTGTGCACATGATAGATATTATATTATTCAGATATTTAAATTATATTCTGGCATCAAAATACAGAACATTGCACTAACCATACTAAACAGCTTGCTCTAAACGTACATGACATAAGTAATGAAGTCAAAACATGTTCCCAATATCCTCAACGAGGCCAACAAGAATCTTTTGACGAACAAATAGTACAATTAGCTGTGGTCATGCTGGTGAAATATTTGGCAATAGGACAAATATGTCTCTTTCACAACAGTGAAGAGGACAAAGTCTCTCCCCTATTCTAAGGGGAGGTTCCCTTTATTAAAAACAAAGAAAACAAAAATAAACTTATTTACAATTTTTACAGGTAGAATTTGATATTGGGTTTTATTACTTTCTACCTTCAAAAGAAAAATGAAAGAGAAGGAAGATAAAGGTTACACATGAACAAGCAAACACAGATCTTGTCCCCTGCATGACAAGAAAGAATTCAAAAGTAGTATGATAGTTTGACAATAAACCAAGTATTGCTTGACAGTTGAGTGATACACATTAAACACAAGAATAATGCACATCTACAAAGAGAAACCACAAGACACAAAGTTCTGGAATTTCCTCTATATTCTCACTGGAAAAACGAACACAAAGTTTCTTTCTCCTTCCTTTCAAGCAAAATTACAATGAGCATCAAACAGCGCTTGTACAATAGTCATTTCTACTATTTATAGATTTATGAGTAAATGTGCTGACCCTTCACATTCTCGGTTTTGTCCTATTCTAATTATATATTTATATTTCATATTTTACAAAAGAAAAAGAAACATTTTAGAATTTAACAAAAATGGGAGGAAAACAAGTTAAAATAGTAGGATACTTCCTAAGGAGCTTTCCCTATGAGAGGATTTGTACTCGATGCGGCTGGTTGCTGAGTGACTATCTGACTTGAACTTTTCTTTTATCCTGGGACATTTTGAATATTTTGAATCTTTTTATTGCTTCAGCAATAGAGTTTCCTTTAGGAACCACAGTGTTCTTGCTGCGTATTAACCATCTGTCGGATATCATCATCATCATATTGGGGATCTCTACAAATTCTATCAACTATGAATTAATCTCCTCTAGTGAAGTATGAATGTCGTTGAGCATATTCATCGATGAATCATTGAAAATGCCTTCTTTGAATAACTCCTCTTTGATTAACTTTTTGAATTGTTCCTTTATCTCACTCACTAAATGTCGTCTGGAACCATCTTCTTTGAGCAAATTGCAATGTCGACTCCTTACATTTGAGCATGCTTTATTGCTTCTTCAGATCTTCTATTGCTTTATTCAGCACTTCCACCTTGTGCAAAATGCTTTCGAGCCAATCATACGAGAGATCATTCTCTCTTTTATCAAAGATTCCCCCTTCAACTAGCGGGTCAGGATCTATGGCCAACGTCTCCTCCATATCCCCTTTTTACATTTTTCCATGAGGTAAGCTCCTTTTGATGACACTTGATTTGTTGGTCAACTTTATTATGCTTTGATTCAATTTTCTCACACAATTTTACTATCTCTTCAATATATTTCAATTCATTCAAAAGCAACTATTCTACCCTAGCCTCAAGGGTCTTCCCGTAGTTGTTGTATTTGCTTATGGTTGAGATGGCATCTTTATTGATTTTGAGCACTTGAGTTGGAGCATCTTCTTGGGAAGTTGTTGAAGCCTCTACTAGACTCAACCTGTGAGATGTCAAATTTGGTCTTTCAACTACTCTTGGGTCAGCACATTTAGATCTTTTGATCATTCTTTCAGTAGTTTCCCAGAGAATGTGTGCATCACTCTCACGGGTTGCTATACCCAAGGGGATTCTTTTCTTTTTAGGTTATAATATGACATGGTCATCTCTTCCTCATTCTTTTCCACATTCGGCTAGCAATTTCTACAACTGGGCTCCAAAGGAATAAAAAACCAACTAAAAGTGGTCTTGGCCTTCTTTGGGGGAGGAGTAACTAGAAATTTAGCTACAGCATCAAGGTCAAGCAATTCTATATCCACCTTTTTCTTCTTTCTTCCGAGTAATGATTGCATCAACTAAAAGGAGACATCATTGAAACTAACCACCTGTGCACCTGAATCAGTCGAAGTGGATGATGGTGTAGGCTACCTTGGCAGTGTAGAATGTGGCAGAAGCAGAATCTAAGAAGTTGAAAGAAGAGGTGATGCTAGCACCTATGGTACAAAACTTGAAACAACTCTTGCGGCTATTTATTGATCCAATCTCTAACTAGAAGCGATATATAGTTGTGTGGTATTATCAATCAGCAAAGAAGTATCACCACCTAGGGAAGAAGATGACTACAGCTGCATTGATTTCTAGGCTTGCAACTTTTTCACTGTAGAAGAACCTTCACCACAAGTCTTGCTTGATTGCTTGGGTTGATTTGGATCCTTTCCACCTCCATCGCCTCTTGCAGTAACTGTCGGGTGGGATATGTTACCAACACTATTAGTCCCAGTTGCTTTGGGGGTTGATGAGGAAGTTTGCTTTGGCGAGGTTGTGATTCTAGATTTTCTTAAACTAGCGACTCACGTGAATTTTGCAGGATTCCCATTGAACCAGTTCATTGCTCTCTCCACTACTACCCTAGTCTGAATCTATAGGTCAATCAATTCTAGTACAGACCAACTTATAATTGGAAAAGTTGGGGCTGTGATTCTTTCAGTGTAAGTTGGGTTAAGCAGTTCACTTCCATCATTTGTCGTCCCTTCAAGCACCCAAGTGGTAGTGAAGGCTTTGATTTGATTCAAACTTAATCGGCCCCAATCACACCTTCGCACCTCATACTCATTTGTACAATTGGCCCAGTAATCCTCCAGGTGTGGTTTATGTGCATACAAGGGACCTATCCTGAGATGAACTCTCACATACCCTTTGCTATGAAAAGAATATCTGCTCGTGCAAGAGGACAATGTGAATTGGGCAATCCAAGTTTCAAAATTTTTAGCATCTGTGGCATTCTTACAAGTGTAATGACCCAAAGTGATTGGTAACACTACACCCACCACATGTTTCTTCATGCATCTCTTATGCACATCTGCAAGTTGTCTGCACATTTCAATCAACAGCATTTTATCGCTCACTAGTCTTGGGGACCTCAAAGGATAACCTTCAAATCCTCTTACTTTGATATAAGAGAATTTTTGGAGCTAAATGAAGTTACTTCCATGATGGGATATGAGATTAGCTCCTTCATCAGAGACGCTGGTTCCCCAATCCTATTTCAATACCTGCACAACTCTCATGGTGAAGGCATCGTTGACCCGTTTGAAGTGTTTATTGTTGGAATAATGTGTGTTTAAGCTTACCTAGGGTTGATTTGTTTTACCTAGAGTAAATTATTTGTTATATAGGGTTAATTATCTTTACCTAGGGTAGTTTGTTCATTTTATTGTTGATATCTCATCAATATTTTGCACGTAATATTTGAAAACTGAATATTTTCAATTTTCTCTATCAATGCAATAATAACAAATAGTTTGTTCACACACACCAAACTATTTGTGTAATATATATTTGCAATCTAATAGATTGCATACAGAGAGAGTGAGAGGGAATTAGGGGACATCAGCTATTGTTTTGGAGTGATTGACTAAATAATTATATGTTATTTGTTCTCTGAAATTATTTTTTGCAGGTTTCTTGTTGTGGAATCTATCCCTTGGATTGATTTTGTTGGTCAAGTGTATCTCTTGCACATTAATATATGCTTTCAAAACTTGGAATTTCAGTTGAAGATCCTCTTCCTTGCATTTTAAAACATATTTTAGATCTTAACACAGAGAAAATATTTTATTGTTGAGTTCCAATAATCTTTTATTCTCTCCCAAGCTTTTTCTTGTTTGAAAAAAAATTCTAGCAAATTTTGTACGTGTTTTTAAAGTTTCAGGCAGTACAAGTTGAAAAAACAGAATTTGAAAGTATAGGGGCATACTAAATTGAGATAGCTTTCCTCTGAAATTTAGAGGGACCATCCTGCAGTAGGTCGTACAGTGTTTCTGGAGGTAAACCTGCTAGCTGGTTTTTCTAGCGTCTCCCTGCCTACAATACGGCTTTTTCTCACAAGAAGCCGTACAAAGCAATTTTTTGAAATCTCAAAACATAGTGGATTAGATTATTGTTCCAAGTTGCATCTCAAACCTGGCCGTACCACTTCTGATCAAGCCATATAGTGTTTTTGGTTATTTGAATTAGACTTTTGGCAGGTAGTCCTAGTCTTCTACAAACCCGTACGGTTTTCTTCTGGTTGGAAGCCATACAAACTGAAAAATTGAAACCTGATGATATGGTAGCATAGAAAACTATCACAAAATTCATGTGCAACTTTGACATAGTGTTGTGCAGCAGGCCATATGGCCCTTGTGGAAGCTTTTCCAAAGATCATTCTGAAGGCATTTGGACGAGTCTTTTGATGAGTTTTCTTCAAACTCCTACCTGACAGCCACGTCTTGTTGAAGGAAATAAAGCTATTTGGTGACAGTACCAACACTCCACATCCCCCTCTCACATGTGTGAGTCCTTTTTTGATGTTTTTTTAAAAATTTTCCTTAAAGGTGGTTTAAAACACAATTTTTTGAGTTGCATATTCACAAATTGACTTTGGTAAAGTGGATAGAATACTTTCGTTAAGACAATGATAGAGTGGAGGTCTTGGGGTCAAATCCCACTACCTAATTTTTTACATAAAGCCATTTTTTATTGTTTTAAAACAAAATAGTACATTTGAAAAAGTTTTTTTTGGGGGTAAAAATTCATCAGAAGACATCAAATTGTAATGGGAGGGTCTTTTTGAAGAAAGTTGTATAGGGAAGGAAACATCTAGATTATCCCTGTCCACATTTTCTTCCTCGGGAATGGAATCCCAATTGTTCAAACCTCTCAACACCAACAATTACCATGTCTAAAAGCCTAAATGCAACAACTCATCTAGTCAAAAGGCTTGTGGAGGATTTTTGATGACAACCCCCACAACGTTCACTTATGAAAAAGACAAGTACGCATATGGCTGCAACCAAGACGAGGTTCTTGGATTGATGGCCTCAACATTTCAAACAACCTCCAATTCACATAGCAGATGCTAAAACGCCAAAAGAGGTATGGGACAAATTCAATAACCTATTGGGCAAAGTGAATGAGTTTAAAATGTTGCAATTAGATACAGAATTGAGTGTTATTTCCCCTTCAAATTTTCCGTCCATAAATGAATTTCTGTTAAAATTCAAGTTTTTGAGATCACGGTTGAAAGCTGGTGATGAGTGCATTTTTCATGATTTTGTCTAAATTGAAAGGTCCTTATAAAATATTTGCTTCTACCTTTTATACCATGATGGATACATTAGATGAAGAATTCAAATGGCCTTCCTTTGAAGTTTTTTGTGAAAGATTGAAGACAGCGCAAACAAAATTAGTGGGCCCTAGATGCTCTGCCTAGTCCAAGTCATGCATTAGTTGCTAATTCCTCCAAAGGAAAACCTCCACCTAAGTCTAAGCAAAGGCAAGAACCTTTCAATAGCCCTCCAACATCCACCACCCAATCATCTCAACCTTCTAAATATACGAAAACCAAAAAGTCCTTTAAGCAAAAGAAGAAAACCTTTTGGTCCATGTAATTTTTGCAGTTGTCCTAATCATGATGAAGATAGATGTTTTAAGAAGATGGCAGCATTAGAGGCAACGTTGAAACAACACAAGATTTATGTTCCTTCTCCATCTTCTTCTACTCCTATGGGAAAAGGGAAAGCACTTTCAGCCAAAGCCAAATCTGCATGTCATGATAAATGGATTTTTGATTCACATGCTTCACACCATCTCGCACATTCTCAAGATCTATTGTCCTCTCTTTCAGATCTCACATACTGTCATGGGATATTCTTCACGGATTGAAGTTTTGGGATCAGGGACAGTTGTCAAACAAGATGGCTGTTTTAATGATGTATCACTTGTACCCCAAATCTCTTTTAATATTCTCTTTGTGTATCAAATATGTAAATTTGGTACTGGTCAAACTGTGGAGTTTACTCCAAATGATGTTGTAATAAGAGAATGTAATGATCCTAGTGAGATAGTGACTATAGGTACAACAGATCATGCTGCAAGGCTCTACACTTTTGATAAGTTTGAGTCTTCTTCTAGTCTTTTTGGTTCTTCACTTGTAGCACATGGTGATAGTCTAAGCAAATTGTGGCATGAGAGGCTAGGGTATTTGAGTTATGGATATATGCAACAAATGAGTGCAAAACATCTTGTAAACGACCTTCCAAATGTCTCGTGTATTGGAGTTGTGTTCTGGATGTCTAGTTGGTAAACAGCACCAAGGGCCATTTCCAATTGGTAAGGCCACACGTGCACATGCACCCTTAGAGTTGGTTCATAGTGATTTGATGACTTTTCCAACTCGTTCTTTATCAATGGCCAAATATGCACTCATATTCATTGATGATTTCACTCGTAAAGCTTGGGTATATTTTCTCAAGTTGAAAAATGAAGTCTTTGAGACTTTCAAGGCTTTCAAAGCCTTTCTTGAAAAACAATCATCTCTTCCTCTTAAGAATATATGCACTGACAATGGGGGGAAATATGACAATAATGCCTTTTTAGATTTATGCACTGAGCATGGCATCCAGCATCAATTCACTATACCATACACTCCCCAATAAAACAGTGTAGCAAAGAGGAAGAATCGAACATTGAAAGAGATGGAAAATTGCATGATTCAATCTAAAAATTTGGGTCTATAATATTGAGCTGAAGTAGTAAATTGTGCAAACTACATTCAAAACCATATGCCTCACAAAGTTGTGCAAAATATGACACCTGAAGAAGCTTGGTATAGGATCAAACCTGATATTTTAGATTTTCATGTCTTCGGGAGTCAAGCATTGGCATTTGTTCTTGATAACAAATGCAAAGCATTGGAGAAGAAAAGCCAACCACTCATTTTTGTTGGCTATTGTGAAGATGTAAAAGCTTACTGCCTTCTTGATCCTATCACACGTGTTGTTTCGATAGGATGTATGCATTGATGAGCTACCTGTTGACGCTGTGGATTGCACCCTCTGAAAGGACACTCAACTCCCTTCTTCCACGCGGCACAATGGAGACATTCCTCTTGCTGTGGGTGGCAAATTTGAGAAATGAATCTCTAGATTAGGGGCTAGCTCCCCTTGATGCACCTTGAGGCCTTGAATTTTTACTGCTAACAATGGGGGGAGAAAAGAGAGAGAAATACTATAAAACAGAACCTAACTAAAGTGGTGATGCACCAGAACTGATTGGTCTACTCAGCTTTCACCTACACTTTGCACCAAAAGAAGCAAACAGACACTTCATTCAAATGAGAAACTAACTGCATCAATGCTTCAACAAGGGATTTTATGGAGGTATAAGGAGGAAGAAACTACCAGAGGTGTTCTAAAGACACTGTTGGACAGTTGCTCACTTGCGCCTATACTTCAATCTGAACACTTCTTGTTGACCTGCAAAAAAGAATCTATAATACACTAGATATGCTGGCATAAACTTATGAAAGCATTAGAAGAAAACGACTAAACATAAAGCAAGACCATAAGCATATGCAAAAGTGCAAGTTCAAATGGAGGTAAAACGCTTTTTTTGATTAAAGGTAAATTTCTTCAGGGCTTTGCCAATACAATGCTGAGAGATCTTCAAATCAGAAGTTACAATTATATAGAGGATTGGGAAAACAGGTCATTGACCAGTCAAGAGAATGAGGCCCATGCTGCATTAAACACTCCTGCAGCGAAGAATTAGCCCATGTTGTCATTTCTTCTTAAATGCATATAAGAAGGCAATGTTGTAGGTACTTTACGATGTCGCCTCTGTTGTCCGAGCCTGCAGGAGTTGGGTTCTTTTGTCCGAAAGAATTCGCTCTTTAGGTGTTCCTCTTTGGATTTCCTTTGAACGAAATGTCTGAAGGAATTCTTTCTTTGCCCTGTCAAGTTTCTCAAAGGGCAAGTCCTCTTCGGGCTTTCTGCCTTGACCCTTTGCTTCGACCATCTGCCCTTTGCAAGGACACCTTGAGCCCAAAGTTGCCCTTCGGGCTTTTGTAAAGGTCCATTTTGTTGATTCCCTGCCTCCCGCAAGGGCTTCTTGGCCTCTAAGTCGCCTTTCAGAAGAATTGCAAAGGTTCTATTTGGCACCTAAGTGCCCTTCGCAAGGGTACCTACCCTTCGAACTTTTTGTAAATGATCCCTGGCCCTTTGAACTTGGTATGTTTTGCCGATAAAAAGCCCACCGAGGTAACCTACTTGCCCTGTTAAGCATCCAAGATCAAAATGAGCTTCAAATTGACTCATGCTTGCCAGACCCAAAGCACTTGGCAACCAAAAGAAGAAAACACTTGGTTTTTTCATGGACAAAGCCCTGTCAAAGAAAAGTCCACAAGGCAGCTATGGGATGAACTTGTGAGAACCTGGGTTAAAAGACCTTGCAAGGAAAAAGAAAGAGGAGTGCCCAATTTTGGTCCTGTAGGACCAAAATTGGTCAACACATTTGGCGATTCATAGGGGAAGCATGTCTGCTATGCTTGAAAAGACTAGTGGCTTAAAGGTCCATTGGGCATGGAGTCAGAATGCAGCTTGAAAAGCTGGCAACAATCTTGAAAAAACCTAAGAACCAATAAAGATTTTACCCCAAACAATAAAGAAAACACACACGAGGCTAAAAAACTACAGACATGCATAAAAACACTTAGGGAAAACAAAGAAAAACAAGGAAACTATGTACATGGCAAAATAAAGATAGTGACAATGTTTAAGATATATCCCATTGACTGGGATTGTAGTTCTTCAGCATCTAACTTGGAAAGTTGGAAAGCATTATGTTGTTTGCATTGGGTGATGACATATGGGCCACTCCACAAGGCGTCAAAATTCAAAATCCCGAAAGCCCGAGGGAAGACCCAGCGACCCGCCAAAGGAGGAGCCCAAGAGAAAATTCATAAGCCCTGAGAGCTTGAATTGTCAAGAAAAAGACAAGAAATAGCAGGAAGAGAAAAGAAAAGCAGGTAACCCAAGACATGGCCATGCACGTATAAGACAAAAGCTCAAAGCGCTCAGAGTGGCGTAGCAAGTCAAGCGCGGAAACGAACCAGACCAAGGCAGCTGGCACAAGAGTCGTCAGCGGGAAGAGTAAATGCCTTCAGGTGAAATAGTCTCGACTGAAAAACCATTAAAAGGGTTGGTTCCGAACATTGAAGGGAGCGGCCCGTGTTTCCTTATTTTGACATTAATGAGTAGCCAATTGCGTGAGCATTCAAGAGAGCATGGCCGAGTCAATATAAGGAGGGATGGCCTTGTCGGTTGCTAGAAGTAACCCATACTCCTGTAGGCCCAGACAGTAGAGACAACATCTTAAAGTACCTACAACATGGCCTTCTTATATGCATTTAAGAAGAAACGGCAACAGCATGGGCTAGGCTAATTCTTCGCTGCAAGAGGGTTTAATGCAGCATGGGCCTCATTTTCTTGACTGGTCAATGACCTATTTTCCCAATCCTCTATATAATTGTAACTTCTGATTTGAAGATCTCTCAACATTGTATTGGCGAAGCCCTGAAGAAATTTATCTTTAATCAAAAGAAGCGTTTTACCTTCATTTGAGCTTGCACTTTTGCATATGTTTATGGTCTTGCCTTATGTTTAGTCATTTTCTTCTAATGCTTTCATAAGTTTATGCCAGAGTATCTAGTGTATTGTAGATTCTTTTCTGTAGGTCAACAAGAAGTGCCCAGATTGAAGTATAGGCGCAGGTGAGCAACTATCCAACAGTGTGTCTTTAGAACACCTCTTGTAGTTTCTTCCTCTTTATACCTCCATAAAACCCCTTGTTGAAGCATTGATGCAATTAGTTTCTCATTCGAATGAAGTGTTTGTTTGCTTCTTTTGGTGCAAAGTGTAGGTGAAAGCTGAGTAGACCAATCAGTTTTAGTGCATCACCACTTTAGTTAGGATCTGTTGTATAGTATCTCTCTCTCTTTTCCCCCTCATTGTTAGCAATAGAAATTCAGGGCCTCAAGTGCATCAAGAGGAGCTAGCCCCTAATCTAGAGATTCATTTCTCAAATTTGCCACCCACAGCAAGATAAATGTCTCCATTGTGCCGCGTGGAAGAAGGGGGTTGAGTGTCCTTTCAAAGGGTGTAATCCATAGCGTCAACACCACCCACACCACAGGAGTCTACATCTAGTCCTTCTCCTCCTATAGATAATAGTGAGGACTTTCTTTCTATTGTTGATCATGATGAGGATGATTTTGATGTTGCACTTGTTCATCCGCTGCAACGATCTTCTTCACAATCTATGCCCAAGTTGACACAGAGCACTCAACAAGCAACTAGTTCCTTGGTTGGTGATCCATTTGATTCTCGTCGCACTCGCTCACAAACATCTGGTATTGCTCTTACAGGAGAAACCATTACTGATGATTCAGTGTTATTTTCTAAGGCCATCGGTAAACCTGAGTGGGATGCTGCAATGTACGTAGAGTATTCTTCATTGATGAAGAATAATGCATGGGATCTTGTATCTCTTCCTAAGGAAAGAAAGCTTGTAAAATGTAAATGGGTCTTTAATAAAAAATATGTTGCAAATAGATCAATTGATAAGTACAAAGCTAGACTAGTAGCTAAGGGTGTTCCACAGGTTGAAGGAATTGATTATTCTGAAACACTTGTCACTGTAGCTAAAATAGATTCTATTTGACTTGTACTCTCTCTTGCTGCTTCACATTGTTGGTTAGTTTTTTAGATGGATGTGAAGAGTGCTTTCTTGCATGGTGATCTTCAAGAGGAGATCTATATGGAACAGCCTCCAGGATTCATGCAGGACTCATCATTGGCTTGTAGACTCCGTTGTTCTCTTTATGGCCTCAAACAAGCTCCTAGAACTTGGTATGAGAAGATGGATTGTTTTCTTTTGAGTTCTGATTTCCATCATTGTGAGTTAGATCACAATGTGTATATCTTGAAGCAAGGTGAGGATATTATAATATTGGTTTTGTATGTTGATGACCTTATCCTCATTTGCAGTTCAAACTCCTTGATATTGGACATCAAGGACAAGTTGGCAAATAGGTTTGACATGACAAATCTGGGACTTACTACATTATTTTCCTGGCCTTCAAGTTTGTTAGTCTTCTATCTGAGGGTGTCTCTATTGGATCGTAGAAGTATGCAATAGATCTTCTTCACAGGTTTGGCGTCGCTGATTGTAAGCCTCCCCCACTCCATATCAATCAAGTGTTGTGTTACCTGCCACTTGCATGACTCCTCTTGTTGATTCGACCTCATATCAGCAACTTGTAGGTAGTCTTTTATACCTGACTCATACACGTCCTGATATCACATTTGTTGTGAACCTTGTCTCTCGGTTTTCACATGAGCGTCATGAGAGTCATCGACAAGCAGCTAAGCGTAATTTGTGCTACATTTGGGGCACCACACACTTTGGTATACAATACACACCATAGACTTCTACACAACTTGTTAGATATATTGACTCTGATTGCACTGATGATGTTGACAATCGCAAATCCACTTGCAGATTTGTAATCACACTTGGCTCTGGTCCAGTTGCTTGGTCATGCAAAACGCAGATAGCAATTGCATTATCCTCCATTGGGGCAAAGTATCGCAGTGTCGTCAAAGCCAATCAGGAGATACTTTGGTTTTGACAGTTTCTTGCAGAGTTTGGCTTCACCCAATAGGGTCCTACTATTCTTTGGTGTGATAACCAAAGTACGATTGCTATCTCATGCAATCATGTTGAGCATCAGCGCACCAAACACATTGAGATTCACATGCACTTCATTTGCCAGTTTATTCAGGACGGAGTTCTTTCTTTAGAGTTTGTGCCTACAACTGAGCAAATTGCCGACATCTTCACTAAGTTTTTGGCTTCTTGTTATCTTTAGTTGTGATAGATGTTTGGGGTGAAGGAAATTGTACTTTAGGGGGATTTCACATGAAGTCCTACCTTCCTTTCTTTTTCATGTTTTGATTGGTTTGTACATGGGTACCTTATCAGACCTAGTAGCCGGGATCCATATTTAATTTATCATACTCCCTATATTTCACTTACAAGAGGGTGTTGGAATAATGTGTGTTTAAACTTGCCTAGGGTTAATTAGTTTTACTTAGGGTAAATTATTTGTTACCTAGGGTAGTTTGTTTTATTGTTGAGATTCTCTCATCAATATTTTGCACATAATACTTGAAAATTGAATGTTTTCAATTTTCTCTATTAGTACAATAACGATAAATAGTTTGTTCACACACAACAAACTATTCGTGTTATATATATATATATGCAATCTAATAAATTGCACCCAGAGAAAGATAGAATTAGGGGACATCAGCTATTGTTTTGGAGTGATTGAGAAAATAATTATACATTATTTGTTCTCTAAAATTATTTTTTGCAAGTTTCTTGTTATGGGTTCTATCTCCTGGATTGATCCTATGGGTCCTATGTATCTCCTGCTCATTTCTATATCTATTGTTCTACTTCAAAGTCAATTGTGGATAAAACTCGTGTACCTTGGTTACAAGGCTTGCATTGGCCAATTGATTGGGACCAAGGTAGATTCTTTGCATTGCTAAAGAGTATACCAAGTACGAGATCAAGTAAAAGGTCCTTGTTTCCACCACATTGGTGAGTTATTGGTGCAGTGCATCGCTAATGATGTTTCCCCAATCAATATATTGCTTGTCATTGCACATGATGCTCATAGCCATTAACATCCAAGAATGAAAATCCATAGGAGTCATGTTACCCACCACCCTATTGAGAAGGGTGATTATGTTTGACAATTCTTATTTGAAATCCAACATGTAAAAATTCTTTGAAAATTTTGATAGGGCTCTTGGCTCGTCTTATAGTTCAACCACCCATTTTGATGGTTGTAAGATGCCTCTCCGAGTTTTTGTCAGTGAAAGCTTGCCCAACATTGATGCTCATTTTTGCTTAGGTATCCCTTGAGAGAATCCTTTGAGTCATGTCCATGGAAGCACTATCTAGCTTGGCCATCAAAGTGCCACAAGCCGATCGTATTTCTCTGATGTCTAGATTATAATGTTGGGCACATGCGAACAACAGATCTGAGCGTTGCACAGAGGTGGGAAAATTGACGACTTCCCATAGGCCACTCAAAAGAAGTGCGGCCACAATAGTGGGAAATTCTGCATTTATTCTAATGTGGAACTCCTCCAAATCCACAAGCCCAATCTGCAAGTCACCTATTGCTAGAATATCAATCTCCAAAACAAACGTGGGATTATAACCCATGTATTTGAACTTCATTTTCCACATTTTGGTGGTGCAAAAAGTTGCTTCAGTGAGGGCATGGAGATTTCAACACGCTTCTGATTGTATTTTGATGGATTTTCACCTCCATGGATTTGTACTTTGTTTCTCCGAGTATGTCATGCTGAGATAAGTTTCAGAGGATTCATAGCATATTTTAGGGGCTTTTCACTATGATGGAAGATTGAAGTACCTTGGGTACACAGGAGTTCCTTTAGGCCTCTGTAATCTCTTGGTGAGGAATTTCATGACCATTGTGGCTTGAGAAACAAAGATTTTGATTGTATTTTGATGGATTTTCACCTCCATAGGAGTAAATGGTGCAAGAACAGAGGTCTAGTGTTGCGCGGGTACAAGTGCAATGATTCACTTGTCTCGACAAAACTTTTTTTAAAAGTCGGTACCATTTATGTGAATTTATAGGGTGCAGGAGCTTTGTCGATGCACTTTGGCCACATAATATTTTTAACTTCTATCAAATACTGACGCTTTACATCTTGCAAGAACCCGTTGAGACTCAATCTCTCTGAGTGCATGCCTTAAGGGGTGCACCGAGAAAGGGGTGGACAGACCTTTGGTGCTTTGCAAGATTGTTGTCCCTTATTGCCACATTATTCCCAATCCATTCAACGCCTAAAACCTTTCCCTAAGCTATTCCTCCTCCCTTGCACATTCCTCTGGTCTTTTCCTCTTTTTATCCTTCTCCTTGCTTTACACCCTTTTTACCTGTTCAATACACTAGGTCAACCTGGTCGACCTAGTGTATTCTAGGGTCACTTTAGCTCTTTTGACTTGTTTGCCTTTCGGCTGACCTAGCATAGATTTTAGGCATTACCCTGAGAATGTACTAGGTCGAACCGGTCGATCTAGCAAAGCCGACATGTTCGAATGATTTTTGAGTGAGATACTCCTATATATACAAGGTCATTTCGGTCATTATTAAGAATATGCAATAAAAAATTATTATTCACTCGTGCTTCTTCACAATCTGCTCTTCCACCATTCTACTTGAGGAGTCTTAGTTTAGGTTTCTTATTTGGAGAATCTAGTCTTGTGGATAGGTCTTGGACGCTTTGGCCTAACAAAGTGATCCTTACGAACCACAACAACCTCTTGTGAAGCCCCATTAGTCAAGGGAGAGATTGAATCGTGACGGGTTCACATTCAGGTAAGTATATTCTAACTTTGTTCTCCTCTCTTTCAGTAGATAGAAGTAGCATAAGTGTTGTCTCAAATAATATTACTCTTCATATTCTATGTATTAGGGTGTTGCTCATACTTTATTTGAAGTTCCCTATACATATTTGATTACTTTGCATCTAATCCCTCACTTTGTGCCACAAACTTTAGTGCGCACTAGATTAGTTTACTTTTCTTGTTAATTAGAATAGTTTACTTTCTTGTTTATTACATAAGTGAACATCAAATGATAGGACTCTTTTAGGGTTGTTGTGCGATTGTGGTAGACTATAGGCTTTGGAACCTTTCCTAACATGATGTGTTGCGACAATTGATACAAGTGATCCCCTAATCGAGTCTAGTGGATCTCCATATTGGTCATGCTCCCACTTAACAAGTGTATCCCCAATCGGAAGTGTAGGTGTGCTCTATCTTATCCGATCCAAGATTTATTCATGCACATCATGCAATTCCGATTGCATACACAATGATTCACTATTGTCTCGACAAAACCTTTTTTTAAAGTGGGTACCATTTGTGTGAATTTATAGGGTGCAAGGGCTTTGTCGATGCACTTTGGCCATCAACGCCCACCACGTGCGGCGTGACCTTACGTCTAGGTGGGTTGGACCCCATGAGCATGGTGGACACGACACAATGACTATATTTGGTTGGGTTGTGTCTTTGGATCTCTTGCACCCACAGGGTAGGGACGACCTGGCTGAGCAGGCACTACAGGGGAGAAGTCGTGCATGCGCACTCTAGACATGCTTTTGCATCCAACGCACTCAAGAGGTCGGGCTTGCCCAACTTTTTGGGCATGTGGGGCACGAAAAGCATGGTTTTGAATTTGACGAAAATGTTTAAGTCTAGAGACGAACATATTTTGGCACTTAGACTTAACAACAAACACTTCATGTTGATACCAAAAATGGAAAATATTGACCATGGCAATTTTTGGGGACAACAATCATCAAGATCCCATATTTCTTCTCATTTATTGTTCCAAAAATATGACCTCATCAAGATAGCTATCATAAATGCATATGTAGCAACACAACTATGGTTTTATTTCATATAATTGCAATAAGTGTCTAACCTTTAGATTTCATTAACGCGCTTTGATGCTAGCAAAATACGAGGGGATGGGTTGCCCATGCCAACACCTACTAAATCATTCAAAGATGCTAAAGAATCCACTCCTCATTATGGATGGTATGAGAATAGAGTTTTCCCAATCGATTCTTGCTCAACTCACCAAAGGGTTAATCTCTCACACTTCGTCCATCGCATAGTGTTTTGCTAGAAAAATATTTTGTTTCAACTCTTGAAGTACATCTTGTTGTTGGAGAGTTGTCAGTGATGTCATGGTGATATCATGGAGGTGTCTTGGTGAGTGGATGAAGTGTCTTGATAGTCTGTGACAATGACAAAGTGTGTAATGTGTTTGTCCTAGTATGCTTGAAATATGCTTGGTTGATCTTCTGTTTTGGCATGGTTAGTGATGTTCAGAGATGAGTATGGTGATTTTAGGATGTGCAAGAGGTCCCTAAGATGTTTTCTATGCTTTGAGTGCTTGTGTGCATAAGTGGAATTCATTTGGTTGTCCATAGTTTTCATCTAGACACTTTGGGTCCAGTGGCAGAAAATCTGAGTAGGCAGTTTGATGACGTCACCATCGCCACGTGTGGATGAGTCAAGGGGAGTTGGTCATATGGTTGTGATCACATTAGTCCCTAGTTGCTATGCGCTAAATCTTAGGTCATGCGCCTAAACACATCAAAAGTTATGCAAATGCAAAGTTGGGATCTCAAGCATTTTGACAGTGTTTTCCCATACTTGGCCAAATTTATATAAGGCAAGAAATAGTCAAGTAAGCATTTTGATGGTAGCATATCTCGCACATGTGGATATTTAAGGAGAAGTTGATCATATAGGTTTGTTCAGTTTTGCGCCTAGTTCATTTGCGCCAAATTTCAAGTCATGCGATGTAGTGCAACAAAAGTTATGCATGATCAAAGTTGGTCTCCCAAACAAGTTCTAAGCATAGTTGGCTAAGTGACAGAAGATTTTGAGAAGGCATTTTACTGGCAATATATCTCACATGTGTGAGGGTTCCAGGGGCAGATTCTTATATGGTTGGATTCTCCTCTGTAAGGAGATCATATGGTCCAAATTGCAGATTATGCATCCAAGCGTAGCAAAAGATATGACTATGCAAAGTTGGCCTTCCAAGCAGATAAGTAAGGTTCTCATACCTAGTCAAATTTGCACAAGTTCAAGTTCGAGCAACATCGATGGTGCGCATTGCTCCAAGAAGTCAGGAAGCAACGAGATGAGGACAAGTGCATGATGTTTAACGCTGAGTAGAGATAAAGACCGAGCTTCTTCCAAGGATCAACGGTGAGCGGGTGATCATACAGATAGGGATCAACAGTGTATATTAAAGTCAAGAGGTCAAAGTGACAGTGGTTTAGCATTTTTAAAGACCAAGCTAAGTATAAGAGATCGACGGTGCGCGATGAGTCAACATTGCAAAATTGCACGAGATGGGGTCAAAGTGACTTAGGTTTAACGTTTGAGCATTGGCGCCTATGCGCTAAAGTTCAGAGAAGATCGACGATGCGAGATTGATCTAAAGCTGAGAGGACACAAGATGCGAGCATAGTGTTTGAAGTTTAATTGTGACGGTTTGCATTTGAAGAAATTACGAAGGAAAGACCAGTGTCTGGTTTTTGGGCCATAACTTTCGATACAGGTAGAATTTGATAGTGCAGTAAAAAGTGAACTTGTAGAGGACTCCAAGGCACATTTGGCAATATAGATTTGAAGATCTGAATGTGTGTACATACATAAATATGAAGGTCCAAAGTTGATTGTGTGTTCACTATGTTCCGCGAGTGACTCGAGAAGGATTGTTCGAGTTTGCTTTGATATTGTGTCAATGTCTCATGATGAATTAGCTATTGGAGCATGTTGTAGACTCCATCAAGACCATCTGTGTGCATTACGAAGGTTTGACTAATCATATGCAACATGAACAAAGGCTTAGAAGTCGACTATGTATTCGTTCATGGTGACTGTGTACACAAAATGTTGATTGAGCTTGCATAGAAGAGTGCAATGATGATTGTATGCATTTGAAGATGACTAAGGGGTCATGTAGTGTGGACCTATGTTTTTGAAAGTGGTCCTATGTTCTTGTTTTGCTCATTGATGTGCTAAATGGGTGAATAGGTCTCCATGAGACCTATAAGAGCTACAAGGGCCTTATTAAAAAGTGTAGCTGTGTAAGGGACCCATAGATGCTATGGCCGACCTATGAAGATAGTATTGAGCTGTGTCTCGGTGAGATAGATGCCTTAAGTGTTAAGACATGCCTAATGGCCTACCAAGATGGTGATGATCATGATTGCTCTATAAATAGTGAAACCAAATGTGTTGGTTTCTAGACTTGTAAGACTTATATGAGAGTGTAAATGTGGAGCCAAGTGAAGGTAAGAACCTTTGAAAGAGAAGGTACAAGTCAGTGCGGACCAACAGAGGGCGAAGAGGATCAGACATGCTTGTCTGATTATGTTGGTGTAAGAGGACATACAAGGCATTGGACCTAATGAGCCTAGATGAGGCAGAATGAGCAAAGTTGCTCAAGAGGTTGTTTGAAAGAGTATATTGTGAGCGAAGACAAGGTGAAGATTGTATGAGCTTGGTGGTTGATCTGAGAGGTAGATCAAAGTGTGGACTATGGATATGACCATCTGGTCATGTTGTTATGATAGAGTTGTTGCAGGTGTGATGAAGGGAGTGTGAGCGAAGGGTCAAAGAGTGGGGATAGTTGGGATATGTAATGTGTCATTATTGATCTTTGTATGTTGGTTCAAGTATGTAATGTGCTTTGACCAACAGGGAGTGTTGAGGTGACAGAGTTGTTGCTGAGAAGTGTAAAGTGGTCCAAAAGGTGGCTTTTGATGCATTGAGTGTGCAAAGTTGAAGAGAGTTGATATACTTTGTATCTCCATTAGATTGGCAGGCAATCAGAGTTGAGGAGATGGTCTATTCATAGGTGCTGTGGCAACTCAGCATCTAAGGGGGTTATAGCCTCCTTGCAAGTTGAAACTTGTTAAAGGTCTAGTTGTTGTGGCAGCTCAACTAGACAGGAGTGGTAGCTCCTTGTGGGATTGCAGTCTCACTAAAATCAAGAATGATAGTTCCTTGATCATTTGTAGATGGTCTAAATTGGTTCTTGTTATTATAGGACAGTAGTCCAATTGTAGGTTCCAGTGGGTTTTATTCTCCAAGAGGGTTTCCCACGTATGACATGTATTATGTGCTTGATCTTGCATTATTTTTCTTGTTCACTGATATGAATGATGTCTATGCTTCATGAATGTATGTATTGAATGATTAAGAGTTTGAAGGAAATGGAACTGAAGTTGTAATATCTGGGCTCATTGATTCACCCCCCCTCTTAGTGATTGTACCTGTAACCCCT
Source organism: Torreya grandis (assembly GCA_037957365.1). Taxonomy (NCBI): domain Eukaryota; kingdom Viridiplantae; phylum Streptophyta; class Pinopsida; order Cupressales; family Taxaceae; genus Torreya; species Torreya grandis. The sequence goes on from JARHVA010000799.1 coordinate 2,926,001, forward strand.
GCATTATATGAATGTGTGATTTTGCTTATGATTAGTCATTCCTTGATATGTCGATTCTTATTACTTGATGTACCGAGGGAATGGATATAACTGAATTGAAATGCAATAATTGGTCTAATGTTTTTTTTCTTGTGGAAATATTATGTTTCTTTTCTCATCTTGAGAAGACTGAGAGAGGGTGTTTCAAGGTGGGCCTTGGCTTGCCATCCCTTCAGGGAATTTTAATGCAGTCTTGGATGTTTCATTCCCTGTTCAAACCTACTGAGGAGATTCCCTCAAAGGTTCTAACCCAAGTCCATTTATATGCTCTTCCTATGAACTTATGGAATGATGTTAGGAACCTGCTTGCAAACAAATTAATATAACAGAAATAAAACCAATATGCATTGAATGGAAAGAGAATAACAATATTGTATTGAAATGATAGAATCTCACAATGAGGTATTGTGGGCCCTATTCGAGGGGGAATCCTTCTTTGAGCACAACTCAATACAAAATATTCAATAGATGATCTTTCCGCTTATACAAGCCCTTTATTTAAGTTATTTTACTTAATACAACTACTACCACCCATACATGTGGGATAATAACCATTAGCAAATGGGACAACTTACAAAGCATATGCATCTGAGCTTTTATTAATATTACCTAATACAAACTAGAAGAGTTCGGACAAACAAGTCTTAACATGCCCTCCAGCTTAAAAAAACTTTGTCCTCAAAGCTTGAGATGAAGGAACTGCTGTTGTAATTGGAGTAGGGGTTCCCATGTCACATTTTCAGGTTGCATGTCGTGCCACTATACCAAAATCTTAGTGATAGTATGATTGCAGATCTAGTGGGAGCATTTGTCAAGGGTGGACTCAAGTTCTAGGAGGATTCAGCATTTAGTGTCAAGCTCCAAGAATGCAGTTTGAACACAAGCATGCTGACCAATGACCACACTCAAACATGATACATGAAAAACTGGATGGATCTTGAAGGGAAGCTCCAACTTATATGCTATGGGACCAATCTTGGAAAGCACTTTACAAAGGACCATAAAACTTTGGTGCAAGTTTCTAATGGCCCTTCAGCGTCAAAGAGAGCTACTTATAAAGTTGGAGACGGAGAAAACCCATGTCACCAACATCAAAAGCTTGTTCTAAGTGGTATTGATCGGCCTATTACTTCATGCAGTTTTGTGCCAAATGGAGGTTTTCTTTGAGAGTTTGAAAGATAATTTCATGTGCGCGGAGTGTGACATCAACTCCTTGTACCTTGGAGTTGCATGAAAGGTATGCATGAAGAGAAGGCAGTGGCTAACCGTAAACATCCTCATATGGGATTCATCTTAGTGGCAGTGTGGTATGTAGAGTTGTACCACCATTCAACAAGTGATAACCATTTGATCCAATGAGTCTATTGATTAGAAGCAAAGCAATGCAAATATGTCTCCAAGCATTTGTTGACAACTTCCATTTGACCTTCAGTATGCGGATGGTATGTAGAACTCATTTTAAGTTGGGTATCATAGCAGTGGGAAACTTCCTTCCAAAAGTAACTAGTAAAAGTAAAATCATGGTTACACACAATCGAGATACGTAGCCCATGGAGGCGGCAAATCTAAACAAGAAAAGTTTGAGCAATGGTGGAGGCAGTGAAAGGATGGCCGAGGGCGCAAAAAAAAACCATACTTGGAGAGTTGATCCACCACCACGAGTATCATTGATTTTCCCTCTGACTTGGGTAGTCCCTAAACAAATTCCATGGAAATATCCGACCATACCCGTGTAGGGACAGGCAAGGGTTGGAGCATGCCTAAGGTGGCAACAACGTCCCCTTTGTTGCGCTAACACATTTCACATTCTACCACAAACTATCTAATGTCTTCTTTAAAGCCTTCCTAGAAAAAATTCCAATGGATTCTTTCATAGGTTTTTAAAAAACTTGAGCAGAGCGGTCGATTGATATAGAGGCATGCAATTCTAATAGAATTGTTTGTCTCAAAGTTGATTTTAATGACAGTACCAGACATCCTTTGTATCTTAAATAGTGACCATCCCAAGAGTAATTTGGTCGAGAGGCAAGGTTAGTGGTCACTATCTAAATGAGTTACTAAATTTGGGTGTCATGGGACCATTGTTTTTGTGCCTACTGCACCCAATCTGGAGTGGGGAAGGATTGTGCGCACAAGGTTGTATGTTCTTCATATTTGTGAGACAACTCATTTACAACAACATTGTCTTTACCCTTCTTGTATGTAATCTCATAGTCATAGCCCATTAATTTTGTTACCCACTTTTGTTGCTCAAACGAAAAGACTCTTTGCTCAAAGAAGTATTTGAGGCTATGGTGAAAGAAATAATTGAGGCTATGGTGATTAGTTTCGATGTAGAAGGGCCTTCCGACTAGGTATGGGCACCACTTGTTGACGGCATGAAGTATAGCTAGCATCTATTTCTCATATGTGGAATGAGCAAAGTTCTTCCCAGTAAATGCCTTGTTGGTGAACACAAGGGGTCGACCCTCCTGCATTAGAACAACTCCAATGCCACTTCCCGAGGCATCACTTTCGATGACAAATGGTTTGGAGAAGTCAGGGATATCCAGAATCAGTGTAGTGCACATTGTAGGCTTGAACAGTTCAAAGGTTTTTTTTCTATCTCAAACCACTGAAAGGCATCTTTTTTTAACAAGGCCGTTAATAGAGAGGCGATTTTCCCATAGTCCTGGACAAACTTTATATAATACCCAATCAGGCCCAAAACCCCATGAAGGCTCTTGAGGGATTTGGTTTTAGGCCAATTTTTCATAGTCTCAATTTTTTCGGTATCCACTTTGACGCCTTCCTCAAAGACAATACGTCAAGATACTTAATTTCCTTTTGGCCAAAAGCACACTTGGACCATTTGGCACATAAGTGGTTATCAGCAAGTCGGAAGTTGTGGTCCAAATGTATCAAACGCTCCTCCTAGGTACGGCTATAGAAAATTGTGTCATCAAAGAGCACCAAGATGAATTTGCATAGAAATGGCCAGAAAATCTTGTACATTAAGCCACAAAAGGTTGAAGGAGCATTGGTGAGGCCAACGGGAATGACGAGAAACTCATAATGGCCATCATTAGTTCGAAAGGTCATTTTGGGAAAATGATTTTCCTTGATGTGGATCTGGTGATAACCTAATCGCAAGTCGAGCTTTGAGAAGAATCGAGCTCCATGCAATCCGTCCAACAACTTATCAATCACTGGAATGAGAACTTGTCCTTGATAGTGAGTTTGTTGAGTGCGCGAAAGTCAATATAGAGGCACCAAGACCCATTTTTTTCTATACCAACAATAAAGGAGAAGAGTAAGGACTAATATTGGGCTTGATGACTCCAGCAAACAACAATTCTTGCACCATTTTTTCTATTTCATTCTTCTGTAGAAATGGGTACCAATAAGGGCAAATGTTTGGAGGTACACTATCTAGAATCAACTGAATTGCATGATCTTTCGGCCACTGTGGGGGTAACCCTTTAGGTTCTTCAAAAATAATTGCATGCTTCAACAAGAGTACCTGTAAATCTAGTTTGTGGTTGGAATCGGAGGATTCATTGAACTGAATGGCGCAAAGCTGAGCAACAATCCCATGAGATCCATTTTTTATCAACTTCTCCATGCAGTAAGAGCTAATGTACTCGTAAATCCTAGTGTGAGGCCTCTTAATGTGTGTTTCTGGTCCTTATTAGTGAATTGCATCCATATCTCTAGAAATTTCTTTAGGATAGGGCCTAGTGTCCAAAGCCACTATGCCCCTAAAACTATGTCACAACCTCCTAGAGGCAGAACAAACATATTTGATTTCAAATTATGATCCCCCATTGAAATATGGACAATGCGGCATTTGTCCTTACAAGGTAAGGTTCCTCCATTGGCAATCATGACTTCAAAGCTTGATCAAGGATAAACATAGCAATCAACTTGTTTGGCTAGCCTAGGATCAATAAAGTTATGTATATTGCCAGAGTAAATGAGAATAGTGAGGGGGTGTTTTTTTAAATGCCCCTTTACTCTCATAGTATGAGTGGTTACCGCAGCCAAAGCATGCACCAAAATTTTGGGGTGCAACTCCATTGTGCTAGGTTCTTCGACTTCAAGTTCTTCATTGTGGGAATCTTTAATATCTTCCCATTTTTTAGCATTTGGTGGTGACTTGACATCCAACAAATATAGCTTTTGTTCAATGCACTTGTGTCCAATGAATAATTTTTCATCACAGTTGTAACATAGCCCTTTTTCAAGACAAATATGCATTTCTTACTCTGTAAGGCATTTAATAGGGGTTACTTTTGGAGGAGGGTTTGTGACTGGCTATGGTGCTATAGATATCTTGAAATAGCCAAAATTGGACGATCGACGTTGGGAGGTGATCTTATCTTCTGCAGACTTGACCAATCCTAATGCTTCCATCATGTTCTCTGGTTTAAACATCTTGACCTCCACACGAATTGTATATTTGAGTCTATTGATGAAACAACTCTTCAAAAAATCATCATTTAACACTTTGGTTTGGTTGGCCAACTTTTCAAATTCAGCTTGATACTCCTGAACCATTATGGTTTGTCATAGTTTGGTTAAGGATCCGGTGAAATCATCATAAGCATTGGGACCAAAGAGAACCAACAAAAGTTCGACAAAATCATCCCAAGTGGGTTTTGTATGATATTTTTTATGCCATTGGTACCACTAGACAACTTCATTCTTTAAGTGAAATGACGTGATGGGTACCTTGTCTACCCCCAACGTATTGTGCAAGCTGAAATACTGTTCAACACGGTAAATTCAATTGGTTGATTCTATACAATCAAATTTTGGCAAGTCCAATTTAGGGCCACACGGCGTGGTTCGAAATAGAAATCCACCTTCACAATGCTTGTCACCATGAGGTCTATTGGAGAGCATGGTATTTTGTACATTGATGTCATGTAGTTGCTCATTCAACTCAATGAGTTGAGAGTCGAGCTGAAATTGGAATTCAGCGCGGAGTTCCTCAATGTTTTGTGCCATGGATTGGCTTCCTGCATGGTTGATAACCATTGACTAAAGTGGTCCAGGGGTGCCAAAAAATGTTGATTGAAGTTATATGTTAAAAGGATTGGCTCAATTAGACGATCACAATGGTATAATTTTTGCGAAGATGAAAAAAATGTTTTAATGCTGCCAGTGAAATAATTGTATAGAAAAAGAAAAAAAACTAAAATACCCATTAAAATGATTGTCTCAAGTCTCGACAAGAAAATCACAATAGTGTATTCTCCCTATGGGCAAAAAAATTATATTGGCTTTTCTAATGACTAGCTACTGCAACGAGTTCAGGTAACCGTTCTGAAACATTTTGACCCTTTCGACTACTGCAACGAGTTTAAGTAACCATTATGAAACATTCTAACCCTTATGGCAGCTGAAGTTACTATGTTTTTGTCAACTGGGAAAACATGATATTCTTTTTCTGACTAGTGGTTGTTACTACAGTTTTCAAGAAATCAAAATCGGATCTATGGTTGTAGGAATTCTAGGGTTATAGGGGAAGATTTGTTTGGTCTATGAGCTTGTAACTATATTAATCTCGTTCGTAAAATAGTGTTGGCTCAATATTTTAAAGCACTAACTACAGTAAATAACCATTTTGCAATCCACTATCCCGTCTCTGAGGTACAATGCAAGTAACTTCCCAGGGCTAACTGCTTACCGGTGCATTATAGAAACAAACCAAAGGCTTCCTATGGCCAGGCTGCAAAAACAACTAGGGGGTCTTCCGATATACTTAAAGGTAAGTGGAAGCACGAATCCATATACAACGCTGACTAACAGCTTGCGTATTGGGGTATAACCTCTCACTCCACGGAATCAAGGAAAACTGATAACCGATTAGCCCAAAACGAAAGTTTTTTGTTAGTTTTGAAACTACTACACAATTTATAACCTGAGGAAAGAAGAGAGAAGAAAAAAATTGGGGAAGAAACTTCGTGTTGCCACCTTGTTACCACTTTTGATCACCAAGAACCTGATTGGGCGAGGTAAGAGTATACGGTGGATAAAAGTAGAGAACCCTAAACCAATGACAACTGTTGAGCAAAAAATGGCTCTAAAGAGAGCTCTGACACCAGAAGTTAGGAACTTGCTTGTAAACAAATTAATATAACAACAAAAAATATAACCAATATGCACTGAATGGAAAGAGAAAGACGCTATTGTATTGATATGATAGAATCTCACTACGAAGTATCACAGGTTTCTTTGAGGATGCAACTCCCTTTAAGCACAGCTCAATACAAAATATTCAATAGATGATCTTTCCTCTTACACAAGCCCTCTATTTAAGCTATTCCACTCAAGACAACTTTAACCTCCCATACATGTGGGATAAATACAATTAGCAAATGGGACAACTTACAAAGTATATGCATCTTAACTTTTATTAATAATACCTAATACAAACTAGAAGAGTTAAGATGAAGGGATCCTAACAAATGAGCATATTTTAAAGATGGTGTTTTATTAATGAATATTTGTAGTCTGGACATCCTATGTTGGATATGCAAACCAGTCTAAATGCTCAAATTTGTACTTACATTGATCTCAAGAGCCAGTATTGGACAAGATATACGTGACGCTGTAAGATTTATCTTTGTCAACAGGCACTAGATTATTTAATAGAGTTGAACTGAAATAAATATTTTATTGGCATCATTGGGAGCTTTAGAAGGATCTATAGTTGAATCAAAAAATTACAAAAATAAAAAATGTCTTGAGCATTGGTAGCAACTTAGCTACAATTTATAGCTCATACCTATACCATCGAGATTAAGTTTTCTATATTCTAATGCATCTTTAATTTAAACTTCTACACATTTAGTAGGCAAGACAAGAAGGATTATGAAGATTTACCTTTCACTATCAAACTCCTCATGAGCATGGTCACTTACTAAGGAATTACCCTAATGTTAGTTTTACAAGTGACAAACCAACGCGAGTGAATTAGTAGGCAAGACAAGAAGGATTATGAAGATTTACCTTTCACTATCAAACTCCTCATTAGCATGGTCACTTCCTAAGGAATTACCCTAATGTTAGTTTTACAAGTGACAAACCAACATGAGTGATTCTCATATTACTAAACACATTTCTCACTCTTCCCTAGTCATAATCACTTGTTCTGCCTTTCGATGTTGTTGTTGTAGCCCCTTTTGCTCTTTGGATAACAAGTTATGCTTCTGAAACATAGCATTTAGAAGATAAGGAAAACAAGGATGAAAAGAATGATGTTACTCTAGATGTGGATAAGCACTTAGAAAATAGACAAGAGCATAGATCTTGAGAGATCAGTTCAAGTTGAACATCCTTGGTTGAAAGACATGGCTCATGTTGATACGTCATACAATGCAGAGCTCACTCTATCCGAATTTTTGAAAGATAACATCCATCCGTTCTCATAATCTTCTCGAGATCTGGTGGAATTCTTAGAATTTCCCAAGGAGGTTGGAGAGAATGCTCCTTTCTAACCTCCTGCAAAACATCACTAGAAGAAGTTTGGGCAAAGTAATTCTACTTAAGCTTCTTGATATTCTTTATGAATTATTCATCTTCAACTTCAGAACCAATTGTAGGTATAAACCAGCGCATTAAAAGAATAAAAGAGACTTGCAAGTTGCACAATGACTAATATGAATACTGAAAGATGAAGCACTAATATTAACCTTTATGTAAGATTTCACCATACAACTATCTTTAAGAAAAGATAAAATCCCCAATAGACAAATAAAATAAAAATCCAAGACATGTTCTACAGTGACTAATGATTCCCTTTATAAATTCAAATAGAGAAAGTGACTTCTCCTACAATAATACAAGCTAACTGCTAATATTGTCCTAGTACATTGTAGTATTGTACCATACAAAGGGTACATACAACATATAACATTATCTAATAAAATAACATCATTCATAATATCAAGGGTATAGGTACATAACATCACGTACCCCTTTTAAGTTTTTCATCCTCTAACACAAGATGAAATCCAAAAGTATGGCTTTCTCCAATAAATATGCAATTTGTGCCATGTTTCATCATCCCTCCATCCATATGATATCTTGATTGATGATGGTCTTCAATGATACCCCTTACCATAGTTGCTTCTCCATTGATTACATGCATGCTCATAGCCAAGAAGTTGTTCAACGCATGTTGCTTTGATTGTTACCTCATGGTGTTGTGAACATTGATATGGTTCAATGTTTATGGACTTAACCTTTTCCTGATTTCTGTTAAGTCTTCAACATTGTTTTCCATATGTGCCTTGCGCTTTAGAGTAAATGGATAGTTTTTGCTACCCTTACCTTCATCTTTGTTTTCTTTTTGTTCTTTTTATACATGAATGGTCATTTCATCGTCCACGACTTTCATTTCACTTCCATGGTTTTCCTACTTATCTTTGAGTAGAGACTCCTCCATTGTGATCCCTTGCAAAGGTTAATTTTCTTTACTTGTATAGTTTCATAAACTTCTTTTACAAATTGAAAGAAAAGGTTCATAACGTCTCCAACCACTATGATACTATAACAATGTCTACATTATTACAAATATTGATTTAATATAATAATGAGACTTCATTAATACTATATTACTTAAGGCTAACTAATGTAACTACCACCCACCCCAACTATATGTAACTTCCTTATCGCATTAATAAATGAAGGATGCACACGCAATTTAATGGGTGCCTTCCAATTTCTCTTCATTCCTTCAACAATCAAAATTGTTTCCATTGGTATCATGGCCATTGTTCAAGGAACCCCTAGGAGAAGGTACGAACAAACAACATGCAGAGTTTGAGGAAGCCCCAGTCGAGTATGGCCTGCAAAGAAAAAAGAAAAGAGGTCATTGAGGAAGTGCAATCACAACATACATCGAAACTAGGGCACTAACAATGTCGTCACAGTAAAAGAACGACAAGTTTGTTGTCATGGAAAGATCCCATAACCATGGTAGAACAAAACGTGAGAGTGAAGATAGAACGACGCGACGTGATTTGAAAGCCCAAGGGCTGAACATAACGCAAGGGCATGAAATGGCAAAGCAAAAGACAGAAGGAAAAATAGAAGTTTACAGTCACAATTTGATTGTAGTGAAAACAATCGAGATATTATCCACAATAATGAGCATACGGTGTGTTGTCCCCCAAAAAGTAGCAGTCATTTTTTGGTACAACATTTGAACTATTTTGGTCCTACAGACCAAAATTGTATCTTCCATTTTCAAAAATGTCTTAGACATTCAGATTCCTCATTTTCAAAGCTTTTCAGAAAATCTACAGACTTTGCTAGTCAAGTTCAATGGATTTTTCATGATGATTTCTACGGACTTTGTATCTTCAGATTCTACAGGGAGGTTCATTTATACAGGTTCAAAGATTTCTGCAAGTTGTTTCAGTCAAAAGAATTGGTTTTCAATGTTTGGTCATTTTCCAGAATTAGTTCAGAGCTTTAGTTCAGTTGAAAATCTTCATTGACAAGCATCTGAGTACAAAAGGAGACCTGAACCATTCAACCGTTGAACCGTTGAACCACTTTGATTCAAAGGTTCAACGGGTTCAACGTTCAACAAGTTCATCTTTGGCAAGAGTTAAGCGCTTCATCAAGGTTCAAAGTTCAATCACTTCAATTAGTTCATCGGCTTCAAGACATTCAAGATAGCTTGAACCATTGAACCGTTGAACCATTGAACCACTTTGGTTCAAAGGTTCAAGGTTCAAAGGCGGGTTCAACCAAAGGAACAGTTCAATGGCTCGGTTCAACCAAGTGGTTCAACTCTTTATTTCATTCAGTTGGTTCATTCTTTCAGTTCATCCTTTGGTTCAAAGTCTACAGGTTCAACAGCAGGTTCGAAGACATTTTTCAAAGCTTTGTTTGAACCGTTGAACCAAAACTTGGTTCAACGTCTTGGTTCAACGCTCGGTTCAACCACTTGGCTCATTGGACGGTTCATCGGCTTTGTTTCAAAGGAGCTCGGCACGCTTCATTGAACCGTTGAACCGGTTCAACGACTTGGTTCAAAGCCTTGGTTCAACCGATTGGTTCAACGTCAAAGTTCCTGTTGGTTCAAAGGCAAGTTCATTAAGTTTGTTTCAATGTTTATTTCATCGGCTTGTTTAATTCATTGAACCATCGGCTTGAACCATTTTTGGTTCAACCGATTGGTTCAATGTAAAAGTCCGAAAGAACTAGTGACTGCCGGCTCAAAACACTTTGCGGAACAAATTTCTGCAGACTTTTGTCTGCGGGAATTTTCCTCGGGCAAATTGTCAGCGGGAATTTTCCCCGAGACAAATGTCCGCGGAAATTACCCGCAGGAGACTCAAATAGAAAACACCCAGGGAAAATATCCACGGGGAGCTTTCAAAGAATAAAGCCCGGGGATTTGTCCGCGGAGATTACCAAGACAAAGGGCTGCCGAAGGACCCCGAAGGGCAGGTGCCCTTGCGGGGGACTCTCGACGGCCAAAGTGAAGGATCATTCCGACTTGACACAGGTCATTTCTCAAGGCCCGAAAGGGCAAGTCCAATCTGGAAGGGCAAAGCCAAAAGCCAAAAGAAGACCAAAGGGTGACGCCCACAAAGACGTCAAATTCAGGATAGTGAACTAGCAGTTGAGATCACATTGATGGGCATGTAAACGTCAATTTTAAAGACAGTGAAATAGCCGTTGATCCTTTGATCCACAGACCCGAATGCATTTCCAGAATTCAAGACAAAAACCAGCTGAAAGCAAGGAAAGACTGAACAATGGATGAATCCAAGACCCGATTCAATTAATCTGGAAAGGAGGAATGATGAAGACAAGATCAGACCGCCAGTTGGACATTGAAAGTTGTAATCTTTCAATTGTGTGGCTTGTTTATCTACATTGAAAAGATCAAATGGGTAAAATGCCCCAAAGTTCCAGCCTATCTTCCTAACATTTCCCAACGCATCATGATGTATTACTGTTCCCAAGTCCTTCAAGTGGCTATATAAGGGACTTTCTTTCATTGTAATTGTATCATCTTCTTTTTGACAATCTGAACGAAACTCTGTCGAAATTGAGAGGCATCATTGAGACTTTGTGCTCAGTCTGTTGATCATATTCTGTTAATGAAAGCAAGGGACTTTTTCAAACTTTGTGCTGTGATATCTTTTCTATTTCATTAATTTAATAAGCAGGATTAGTAAAATTAGTCAGGAAGGTGTCCTGAAAAATCAACTGTGGAGAGACTTTGTGCCCCCATAGCTACCTTCAGTGTGTTTTCTTTTTATTGCTGTGTAAAGGACTTTGAAAAGACTTTGAGCTTTCATTACCCTTCGTATATTACTCTTAAGCATTTCAGATAGAGACTTTGTGCTCTGTCTCGATTTGCTGGTTACCATACTCTCAGTTACATTCTGCTTTTATTTCCAGGAGTATTCTTGTGGCTGGCTGAATAGTTCTTCTGAAAGAAGAGGAGAGCTGTCTGTCATTCCCTTGAGTTTTTCCTTTGTTTTGTATACATCATCTCTGAAGAAAGAGAGATGGATGTCTGGTCCTATCCCTGAGTATTATTTTCTGTTTATACATATACATAGCATATCCACAGGGAACCTCCCCTTGATGAGAGGAGAGAGCAGTCTCCTTCTGATGTGATAAACTTACACATTAGGAAGACTAATCTTCTTGCTTTGGCTGATAAGACCTATTTTGTTTACCAGTACGCTGATAGACAAAATATTCAACCAACACGGTGTTGGAGATTTGAATGACGAGTTCGTAGAAAACTCACAAGAAAAAATAACAGAAACAATGTTGAAACTAGGGCACGGAATAGTGCAAGAATGACGTGTTTGCAGTGACATCGTCCCAAACCTGAAACGCAAACATGCAAACAGACAAGATCTAAAGTGAAATGCCTAGATCTGAAACGTGATATCAAAATGTTTTGCACAACTCTGAGACAATTTCCAATAAATAATTTACATATTCACGTTTCAAACAAGAAATTGTATTTTTAGAGTATTTTCAAAAACTATATGTTCAGAGTATTCTCAGAAACTTCAAAAAACTATATTTTTCCTGTTAAATTAATTTCATGGTCAAAAAATTGTGTTGCATTGATTTCCAAGTTAGTCAAACAACTATACTTTTTTGTTGAATTATTTTCCGATTCAGAAAACTGTAGTTGCATTGGTTTCCGAGTCAACTTCTACTGTACTTTTTTGTTCAAAGTCAAAATGACCAATATTCAAAATCTAGTTTTGTCAGAAGTGCAAAAGTTAACTACCCAAAACTATAATGTTTGGAGTCAAGATATTAACAATCGTGGAATATCATGATTGTGACATAATCATTCTCAACATTGAAGACAAAACAGAGACATTTTTTTGATTATGACAAACGTCATAATGAGACCTTGCAGTTATTGAAACTATATGTATCAAATGACATGATTCCTGAGGTCCAAAATGCCACTCAGACAAATGTGTTGTGGACCAATCTAAAGAACAAATACAACACTTCAGAGAAGAGTCGAATCTTGTATCTAAACATATGTTTTTCTCTACAAAAATGAATGAGGGTGGGTCTTTGTTAGAACACCTGCTTCGAATGACAAATCTCCGAGACCAACTATCAGCGATATACAAAAAGGTGGATGATGATGATATGGTGTGGCTGGTTTTGAATAGTTTGACATCCTCCTATGATTCTTTCATGGAGGCACTACCCCTAATGTCGTAATGCAACACTCAGACATTTGATCAAGTTAGTTCTTATTTGTTGCAAAAAGAACACAGGGAGACACAATTTAGTGAGCCCAATTCTAGCCACATAGTGTACTTGCTACTCAGTGGAAGGGGAGGTAAAAAATAAATCTAAAAGCATCTATGTCTACTTCCAAAACTAGGGTGAAGTGTGATTACAGTATGATCTTTCACATAACAAAAATTCAAAGGGGCAAGCAAATATGGCAGGTGTTAAAGTTGAGTCTGAAGAAGAATATGCTTTCATGACATCATGAAAGTGCTACCAATTGTTGGTTCTTTGATTCCAGCGCATCAAAACATTTCATGTGTAGTAAGGATTGGCTTGTTAACTTTAATGCAAAAGCAAGTTTTTCTGATTCAGTTTCATTAGGTGAGAGAAGATCACATGTTGTGGAAGGGATAGGAGACACACATTATATTGAATAATGTTGCAAAATTCATAGTAAAAAATGTTAGGTATATCCCTAAAATGAATAAAAATATTATATCTATCAATTAATTGAAAATCCTAACATTTTAATAAATTTTTCGAAGAAGAAATGTATTGTCCGATGTAAAACTTGACAGAGTAATAGTTCTAGGCATCAAGCAAAATGATCTATATTGGCTTGTTGATCCTACCACAATCAACTTGCATGCATTAGGTTTTGAGGATAATACTAGCAATGTGTGGCATGAGAGATTCGGACATCTCAACCTTCAATACTTAGCCAAACTCAAAAGAACAAGTGTGGTTATTGGTTTCTTGGTTTGCCACTAACCAATAAGAATAAGATATATGTGTAGGGTATTTGATTGGCAAACAGAAGCAAAAGCCATTTCCCACTGAAGGTACCTAGCAAGCAAACAGGGTCTTAGATCTTATTCATGTAGATCTTTGTGAATCACCCTGGAAACATCTACAGTCCTTGGCGCGAGGTATTTTCTGTTGTTAGCGGATGACTTCTTTAGGAAGATGTGGATCTACTTCTTGAAAAATAAGTCTGACTGTTTTGCTACATTTGTGAATTTCAAAACATTGGTGTAAAACCAAACAAATCGGCGGATCAAGACTCTTAGATCCGACAATGGGGGTGAATTTACTTCCAAGCAATTTTAGAACTAATGCAACAAGGAATTCATCAATAGTTGACAGCCTTGTATGCTCCACAACAGAATGGGGTGGTTGAGAGGAGGTAACACATTTATGTATTTTTGGTTCTATGGTATATACTTTAGTTCCTGATAGAAAGGGGAGTAATCTATATTCCAAGAGTGCTAGATATTTTTTTCACTGGCTATATTAATGTTTCCACTAACAAGATCATTGTTAGTCGAGATGTTGATCTATAGGAAACATAATCCTTCTTTGTATGGAACTAGCAAGCACTCTTTGAGATCCCTGAGGTACCTAAATCTAGTGTTGTCGTTCCTTTGAAAGATGAGGAATCTAGTTCATTAAGTACTCTAACACAGATTCCAGTGCAGCAACCCATGGCTAATATTTCCAATACTCCACTAGCAAATCAGCGACACCAACCTACATTGGCTAACACTTAGGTTGTTATTTAGCAAATATAGGATTCTTCAATACATCAGAGGCCTAATTGGTTTTATTCCACTCTACAGGATGTGGGGATGAAAGACCTCAATCAAATACACAGCCTCAAAGGATAGGCAAGAAAGTTGTGGATTCAACTGAGGAGCGTGTTCATTTTGCTCTTGCTTCTAATCTTTTCACAATATCTGAACCACAGAAGTATTCTGAAGCAAAAAAGCAAAACTAAATGGGACACTGCCATGCAATCAGAATATGATGCCTTGATAAAGAACAATACTTAGAAATTGGAGTTACCTCCAAGTAAACAACCCATTGGCTGCAAATGGGTGTACAAAGTAAAATGCAAAGTTGATGGTACTTTAGATAAGTGCGTGCGTCTTGTTGCGAAAAGGTTTCCCCAACATGAGAGAATAGACTATGAGGGGGCTTTTGCTCCCACTATGAAGATGGTCACATTTCAATCGCTTCTCTCCACAACAACTCAATTTGGATGGAAAGTGTTTCAAATGGATGTCAAAAAAAAATTCTTGGACAAAGATTTGGATGAGGTCTACATGGTGCAGCCTAAAGGTTTTCAGGTACTTGGTAGTGATCATTTGATTTGCAAAATGATTAACTCTCTATATGGGCTTAAGCAAGCTCCTCGAATCTGGTATATCAAAATTGATCAGCATCTACAAGACTTCAGATTCAAAAGTCTTTATTATCTGAATATTTATGTCAAAAGCGATGGTGATGGCATCATGATACTCATTGTCTATGTTGATGATCTTAATGTCATAAGTAGTGGGGCCACTGCAATTCAAAAAGTGAAATCAGATTTGTGTGTTGTTCTTGACATTACTGATGTAGGCCTCCTACACTATTTATTCTACATTGCCAATACGGATATAGGTACGAGAATCAGATACGTGGATATAGGGATTTTTTTGGGAGGCTTGGATACGTTTTTGGATAAAGCCATACAAAAACATGTGTAGAAAATTAAAAATATAAAAATATAGCCATATAAGCAAAATTAACCACATAATATGCATAGAAGAAACAAAATAAGTTAAATAACCACAAAACATACTCATAACTCAATATATGTTGCTAAAGTACACACTTAGTACACAATTTTTTAAGTCATAAAGGTACACCAAAGGGTCACTTAAGTGACGCCCTCATTTAGAAAAAGTAACTCAACATAAAAACATAAGGTGCACAACTTAATAAAGTTTAAGTCAACTTAAAAACAATTTAAAAGTGACTTAGTTTTAAAACACTATTCCCTCCAAAAGTGGAGCAAAAAAAATCCACCCTTGGATTAGGTTCTATAACGACCATTGGATTGGTAAACCCCAAAAGTTATCCTAATCCATAAGGATGATTGACAAAAGTCAATCTAAGCTTTGGAGGCTCATTTGCAGCATGAACAAGGTTGGGAGGAGAGTGAGAGAGGGGAAAGGCTTGTTCATGCCTTTTTCCTCCTCCCCCAAAGTCCATTCAAAGTCTCCATGGACCTTCTTGCCATGGAGGTGGAGACATCATGGTTTTAATGTAGACTTAGTTCCATTAAGGAGTAAAATCCCAAAGGCTTCACCCCACAAGTAGCATATGTAGACTTTCATAGCATACGTTGTTTGTTTTAATGTTGTTTTGTAGGGTCATACACCATATGTAATGGAAAAAAATATTGTTTTAATAAAATGAATGTGAATGTTACTTTTAGGATTGAGAATCCACTTTATTTTGTTTTTAATTGTTTTTTGCAGTCCATATTTGACATTTCATGCAGCGAAATTTTAAAAAAAAATTAAAAACATGTTTTCAGACTGGGTATGCAAGCCAAACGAGTAGGGTATGCCCTTGATCATGTGGGTACGTCCAAACATATCCGGATATACCCGCAGGGGTAGGGACAGGGGCATACCCTGCCCATTTCCCCCTTGTATTCCCCCGCATATCATACCCAGACACATAGTACCATACCTAGGGGTCTGCAAGGGCGTATCCAATAACATAGTATTTATTGGGTGTAGAATTCTGGCACCATTACCATCTCATTTTCATAGCTCATGTCAAGTATGCCACAACTCTTTTGAAATTTGGAATGATAAATTGTAATCCTGCATCTACACCTATGGAGCTCGGGCTAAAGTTGTTAGCCCATGATGACTCATCATTAGTCAATGAATCACTCTATAGACCACACAACCAAATCTATGTTTTGTTGTTAGCTATCTTTTTTGGTTTTTGTCTCAACTGAAAACCATTCATTGGACAACAACAAAATGTGTTATGACAAAGGAACTCTTGACTTTGGCATCCTATATCAAAAAGCAAAAGATTTTAGATTGACGGTTTATATAGACTCTGATTGGGGAGGATTAATGGATACTCGGAGGTCTACCATCGGGTATATCTTTTCCTTTGGTTCAAGATTTGTTTCATGGCAAAGCAAGTTCCAACATACTGTGTCTCTATCTTCCACCAAAGCAGAATACAAGGCAATAGTCAATGTCAATTGTGAGCAATTTGGCTACGACAGATTCTAGTTGATTTGCAACTTTTTCCATCTCCACTTACTCCACTTTTTGGTGATAATCAAGGTGTATTAAAGCTGGTAAAAAATCTTGTATTTCATGCACGCACCAGACATATTGAAATCCATCATCACTACATTCAACAGTTGGTTGATTCCAATGATATTTCTCTTCACTTCTATGTTTCTACAAAGCAGCCTACAGATCTAATGACTAAACCTCTTAGAACTATTGTGTTTGTAAACTTTCAAGACAAATTTGGTGTTGTTTCCAGTTTAGTCATTGAGAGGAGGTATTAAATATATCGATTTAATATATTAATGAGGCTTAACTAATACTACATTAGTTAAAACTAACTAATATAACTGCCAACCACCCCAAACAGTATGTAAAACTTCTTTACTGCATTAATAAATAAAGGATGCACACATAGTTCAATGTCTGCCTTCCAATTTCTCTTCATTCTTTCAGATATCATACTTGCTTGCTTCCATGAAATTAGAATGCTTTAAATAATTGTCCATGGTGAGTTTCAATCTTAAAATACTTGGGCATTTTCCCAAAATACGAGTGTTTCTTGATGTTTTGTCCTTGGACTTGTACCTACTACTTGGTCCCATTGACCAATAATAGTTTCCTTTTTAATGCTTCCTTAAACTTACCAAATTCGAGACTCTCTGGATAAAAACATAAATGTTTATCCTTTCATCTACTTTATTTTCCTCATAGCCTTCTTTATTTATATTTGCAACTCCCTTTGCCCATTGGGTGCTGGTGTAGTGGTAAATGGGTGATTTTAGAAGTGTGAGACCCAAGTTCAAATCCCTCCATGATAATGCTGCCCACCCCTGATTGACACCTCCATTAATGGGGCACCGTGATAATGCAGTCAAAATCATGAACACAAGTACAGTGCTTAAATCTCCCAACCTTGGTATGGTGCCACGTCTGGGTTGAGGCCTGGTGATGTCCCCAGGTACCCTAAGCAAAAAAAATTGCAACTTCCTTCACTTCCCATCTAGATAAAAACACTTCTTCAGCTTCTTCCCAAATAAATATAGCCTTTCCCACAAAGCTGCTCCACCAAGCAGAAGCCCCGCCCTTAAGGTATAAGCTTAGATAATATTTCTATAAATATGTCTTACTATGCTTATTCTTATTCTTAAAGCTCAAAAACCATTCTCTAATATCAATATTATATTCCTACCCCAAAATTAAGGGTATCTCTGTGGATTACTAAAATCACACTTCAAAATTCAAATAAGAGCAAGGGTTTTAAGGAGAAACTAACAAAACATGTACCTCTCTCTAGAGAAGATCTTATGCGTTTCCTATGGGCTCTAAGAGTCTAAATGCTATAGCTCTATATGGTATAATCTCAAAATTGGGAATTCCAATATGGCTAGAATTAGAGGCTGCTCTGCTTATGAATGGATGGAAAAAGGCATCCAAATCTTCTTCGATACTAAGTGCAGAGGTAGATGGTTTCCCGGGGTTGAATAACAAAAAACAAATCCCCTTGGGGATGCTGATAGGAATACGTTTTCTTTCCGGACAAAGGCTATATGTTGTTTTCCTTAAAATACCTAAGCTTCGTTTGAATTCAGATGTTTGTTATAAATTATAGTGGACAGATAAATTATATTTTTTGCAAGGTACATCAAAATCTGTCTACCTTTTAGTGATTGGATCTTTACCTAATTTGGTCAGTTTCTCAGAATATTTAATCAGCAAACAGAAATTTTACTAGTTATAAAACATTTTCATTGAGAATTGAATTTATTTAGTCCATTTCATATCATTTTTCCAATGGATGACGTTGAGGATGTAGTTTTCATCTTGTCATTGTTCTTGTGTAATCTACCCTAAACAATTATGCATTTTAAAATGTTATCATTTGGAGATAAAGCGCTAAGTGAATGTTCTATTTTCATATTAAAGAATAATGACTTGGAATGATCTATGGACCAATGCTATGGTTAATAATAAACTTTCAAAGTGAAGGGGCAGCCCAAGAAGGTATGCAAAGAAAATTACTCCGTTGTTTGCTTCAATTGTAGAAAGAGGAGGCATGAAGCACAAGAATGTTGAAATACCTATCCATGTTCCTTTTGTGGAATGAATAACCATTGTGGGGCCATGTGTTGGATTAAAAAATCAATCACCACGAATCCTAAGTGTTTTGAAAATAAAACAAGTTGCTCACACCACTCTCCAAGCCAAGGAAAAGATCAAGGTGCAAAAAACAAAAAGGGTGTAAGTTGTGAAAAACATTCTTGAAATCAGCACAAAGAGAAATGCAGAAAGAAGAAAATATTGTCCAAAGACATAGGAAAGAATTACTTCACTCATTGCAACATGAGTGAGCATTGGCATGCAAAATGTTGGAAACTTCATCCTCAACTTCACTCAAATAATTGCAAGGGGCAATCTAAGAAGAAAGAGGCATCTACAATCAATAAGGAAGAAGTTGTTCAAGCACATACAAGCCAAGAGGTAGCAAATGAAAAAGAAAGGCTATGCAAAAACGAAACCATCAAGAGAGAACTGCTCGTAGAGGAGTTCTCATATCCGCTACGTGTGGGTAATGGGAAGAAGTCATTATTGGATTCATTGATAGACTATTTACGAAGTTAAGATGTTAATTTACATTCAAATAAATAGCACCTAAGAGGCAGCTCCAAATTTGTTTCATGGTTCCAATTGCTGATAGAAGAAAATAGGAAACTAACTCTACTTGTATGAGCAATTAGATATGACATTTCACTCATCAAGGTTGAGTGTGGGGCAACCATCAAGTCAAGCACAAGTATGGACAAGCAAAGATATCAAGAGCTGTCATTTGTAGGTATTCACATTCTCGTTATTAAAATGATATAGCATAATTTTTCTCACTACTTGGGGTAAAACAAGAGAGATGGAAGAGTGGCACTCCAACCAAATAATAAAGCAAAGCCTCACAAAGGTGACAACAAGTTGGTTTCACGTTTCTCCATGCAAATTTAAAGTACATTTGAAGTAGCATGTCTATTTACTCATCACTTGATTGTAGCAAGGATATATTGGTCTAATTTCAACATCAGAGTTGTCACTTTCTTTTCACATCAAAATGGTGTAGAAAATTGTTTTAGTATGTACGTGGCACTCATACAAAGATTGATGATTGTGGCATGTAAAGTTGATGATGTATTAGATGTGGAAAGATTTTAGCATTCATTTTTGTTGTTGTATGCACCTAAGCCATGGTTGCAACAGGATTTTACAAAACTGATTTTTGTATGACAGCAGTTGTATTATGCACATTAAAGGAAATTTACAAGCATGTTCATGAGACCACGAGTTTCTTCCATGATGGAAGAAAAGTGGCATGACATTTGGTCATTGATAGCAAAGTGAGAAGAGCAATCATGATGAGTAGCACTCCATAACAAGACTCGTAATTTCATGGTTGCACAGTTAGCACACTCATCACCCTCGTTGAAGGAATTCAATTACATGTACATTTGCATTTGTTGTTGTGGATGCAAAGTTTGAAATGTAAGACCCAAGATAGGAGGCAGCTATGTAGACAAGGTTGTGATTTAGTCATTCACAGAATCACAAATGTTTTTAACACTCGTAAGCATGTGAACATCAAAGAAAAATGATGTCGTAAGCATCTTCATGGAGAAAGCATCACTCTAGCCTACAAGTTTGAGTTGTAAGACCAAAGATTGGGAGCAGTTATGTAGGGGCTACGAGAAGAGGCCAAGACACCAAAGTGCAAGAGGTTCAATAGGAAAATATATAAAGGAGTCATGGACTCCAAAACCAATCTGATTTTATAAAATTACAGGATGGAACAGTAGACTCCAAGAAAGATAACACTTTCAGTCTATGAGAAGTGTTGAAGAAAAGATCTCCCATTTGAGAAGGTAGAAGGTAAATCCGTTATCTCTTTGTAATAGAGCTTTTGTGGTGACAAAAGTTTCCGGATTGGGAAGATATGATCCGAAATGGATAAAGAAAATAATCATAATTCAGTTGATTGAGTTGATCAGCTGTACTTCTTAGTTCATGTGACTAAAGAAGAGTTTAAGCCATGCTTTTAAACTGGATTGTGCAAGGAATAGGTTGCAAAAGGTTATAAGGCGACCTGGATACCTTGGGACCATAGATAGCTAAAGAAGATCCATTAGAAACAAAACGAAAGTAAAAACTGTGAAGGTGTCATGGCAGTTGCCCTTGTGTCAATAACGGATCAGCATGTGATGTGGCAGTCACACATGTGTCGTGGCGGTTTCATCCTAATGTATGTGGTTTTTCCCTTTTAAAAACAGAAAAAAAGAGTAACAATAGAAAATGGTGTTTCATCCTTTCCTTGGAAATTGGAATCCTCTATACGACTCATTTGCCCATCCTTAGCATAAATATACCTTTTGGGGTCAAGTAAAAACATTTAGATGCATGGAAGCATAACCAAGAGTGATCTAAGGAAGTTCTTGAGGTAGAAGAAGACTGCACAACTGAGAATGGCTTAAAGCTCAGGGATGTTGAAGAAGCAATTAATCCACAGCAAAAAAACTACAATACTAGAAAAAAAATATAGTCCGTTTGAAGGTTCAGTTGGAGCAATTGGCTTCTAAAAACATGCAATACAATAGTGGACATGAGGAAGAATAGCTTCACTCTTCTAGAGTTTTGATTTATAAACTAGGTGGATATTCCACACTAAGCTTCACCAACACGGATCCTATATTCCTACCTCAACATATGATCGATAGATGATTGTTCTAGACTACTTTCAATGCTAAAACAAAGATAAACAAGTGTTGGAAATGAAATGTACAACATATTGAACATAAGAAGGATGCATAAGATAACACAACATAAGATGAACACACTAAAAGCCCCGGAGAAACCCGGTGTGGGAAAAACTCCAGTGGGTGAGGCAATTGCTCTCCCCTTCCAGTATGTAATTCAACAATTACACAAGTTACTGCCAAACATGGCCTTCATGGGCAGAGCTTTCATTATTATACTAACCAAAGCTTGCACACATGACTCGCAGTCACTTCTTAGACACTTCCTAATGATCCAACACAAATTGGAACAACCATTCACAGCTAGGAAACAATGAGACAACATGAACAAAGACCCAAACTTGTAAATTACAATGTGAATCCAGCTTCAAGGTTTCTCATTGACTTCTTGGATGATATCTCTGCCTTCAATAGAGACTATAATTATGCCCTTTCACCTTGGAACCCACTAACGACTCCAAATTAACTATCACCAAGAAGAGAAAGCATTTGCAACCACTCCACTGTTGCATTGTGTATAGTGGCAAAATCGTCGTTTTAGGCAGACTGGCAGTTGCACAACCGTCATGGCACTTGTGCACTAGCGGTTTCGTCATATTTGATGAAATACTCAGAATAAAACACTGCAAGCTGTTGATCAAATAGTACAAGAATACCTGTACCATCCCATCATTGATTCTAC
This sequence comes from Torreya grandis, assembly GCA_037957365.1. NCBI lineage: Eukaryota > Viridiplantae > Streptophyta > Pinopsida > Cupressales > Taxaceae > Torreya > Torreya grandis. The sequence goes on from JARHVA010000799.1 coordinate 2,948,347, forward strand.
ATATAGTTCATTTTACATGAACAAGCTTGAATAAGTGCCTTACATAGTGTGTCATACATGGATTACATAATCGAGTATAGTGGAAATGAACTAGACAACATATTAAGTATACTAGATCTATATTTTGGATCATGCCTCTCCACATTCTCTTTACAATACCATTTGGCTTTAGGGTAGTGTAGACACATAAATTTGGTCACACGTATTTGACAATGTTAATTCTTGACACATTCCAAAACACATGACTTGGAAACAAATACATGTCTCTATTTGTTATTCCTCTAAGCTATTCCTCCACATGCGGGTTTAACCCTTTGTTTGCCATTACTTCAGTACAAAACCTTCAATGTCAAATACTCAAGCTATCTGAAATCACCTTCAGATTGTCCCCAACCAAGGACAGATGTCTTTGATATCTCCGAACAGATCCGCACTAAGCAGACAGAGGTGAAATGCGCCCCTATCCAGTTATAGCAACCGTATCCCATGCCAAATAACATCTATTTTTCAAAATTCAAAACATCATTTTGGGTCTTCTTGCACGTTTCACATGGTCGAATAAAGGAAATTGTCTAAAGATTCACCTATAAATACATGTCAAGAGTCACCCATTAAAGACACTTGCTATTCATTTGGTACAAGCATATACATTTTTACACACAACAAATCTGCCCTATTTTCCCAAAAAATTTATCATTCACAATGAGCAGCGACAACCCAAGTCAACAACCCTCTAAAGCAAGTCAAGAGCTATCATTGTCAAGTATCAAAGTCATACTCTAGTTGCATACACAGTCAAAGGAGCACAATTGCACATTTACTCTAAGTGGGAGAACTACGTGGGCTTGATTTCCGTCCTTAGACTATTGGACATGTAGACAATAATCAATCATCAAGGGGTGATTGAGCTCAACTCAACCCATTACGCTTGCAACGTCCCCTTTTTCAAATTAAACAAGTCAAGAAAGCCGAAGCCTATTTTTATTTCTTGTAGGCTAAGGGGAATTAATGATGAAAATAATTTAATAATAATTAATTTAAGTTGTCCGAAGTTACTTTATGTTATAACATGAAAAAAAAGCATTTAGGTGTATTATTATTAAAAAGGGCCAAAAATCTATATTAATTACATAGCCAAAAAAGAAATATTTATTAAAAGGCCAAAAAAGTAATAATTGCCTAAAAGTGTTTTAAATGCTTTTAGCGTTAAGGTGAAATTGGAAAAAAGAAATTAATAATAAAAGAACAAGTGGGGCAAAAAGAAAATTATTATTGATATTGATTATTCACTTTTCACTATTCATGATTTAACCCAGAATTCTTTCGACTTCTACTTTTGAGTACCGATACCCTCTATTGCTATCCAATTTGAGAACAAAAACCCTTCAACCTTTAGAGGTGACTCCATTCAGGGGTTGCAATTGCACAGATAAACAAAAGACTTTCATATTGGTGTTCGCTGAAAGGGAGTAACAATTTTTAGAATTTCCCAGAAGGGTTTCAGAGCCACAAAACAAGATTTTTCTATTGCTCAAGGGAAAGGCGTCACATTTTCAGGACAAATCGCTTCCCCTAGGGCAAGGGCATCACACTTCCAGGGTAAATCGCTACAACTAGGGCAAGGCCATCACATTTTTTAGGACTATCATACAACATCCAGGGCTGAATGTTGTTTCAGACTATCATTGAGTATTAAAGGGCTGTTGTAACCTTCCATTGTTGGGCAATGACCTTGTTGAGTTGGGCGTTGACTTTTTTGCGTTGATCACTAGGTTTTAGGGTTGTCGTACCATCCGAAAGGTTGTCGTACTACTACAACTAGGGTTTCAAGGGTTGTAGCCTCCTCACAAGTTGTCATACCTGTCAGAGAATAAATCGCAAACCTGATCAGCCTAGGGTTTGTAGAGTTTTCAATAAAAAAGCAATTTTTATGCTTTATCATGTTGTTTCAACACTAGGGTTATGTGGATACGCAAGGATACATTGATATTCAGGCTTTATCATACGTATGTACCTTCCATAATTATTTTCAGAATGCTTTCTATGTAGCCAGTCGACTGAAATAAAGAATCCACTTGTGAGCTGTCATCATTCTGTATTGCATATATTACTTTCGTGTTTGATTGAATTTTCAAAATTAAAAGAAAAAATCAGAATTCAAGGTTTATTTTTGAAAGGGATATTTCACAACTCCCTTATTTTTCTTGCAAAATTTCAATCTATTGAAGTGCCCTAAGGGTTTCAAAGACCAAAGAAGACAGATAATGAATTTTGCACAACCAAACCCTAAGTGCGATACATCAAATTACTTAGCATCCAGAGGCGCAAAAAGCGAGATCAATTTTTACACAGTCAATTAGGGCAAGTCGATGGTCAACAAATTTGAACACACTGCCCTGCCATCTTGTGGGCTCATGAAAAACTGAATTCCATGTTCAATAGGCCTCACCAATGGCAACCCTGTGGGCTCATGAAAAACTTCCTTGAATTGTTGCACCAATTCTCTCATACGCTTCTACTCTTTGTTAGTAAACATGCTACAAGAAGTTTTATGTGCAACCACTTCTTTATCTTATATATCTCTCAACAGAAGTAAAGCGAATTTTCCACTAGCATTAATAACCCTTTTAGCTTGAAAGGCACTTACCAAGGATATTTTAGAATCACCTTTATAAGCTGAAATGATGTAGCTCTTGCTATCCTTCACCAAACAGTATTGATTGGCTCCTCATGAAGATAACATCTCAAATATATAAGGGCTGCCAAACACTACGCCACACACATCAAGAGGCACCACATCCACTATAATTTCATCAACAAAATGTACATTAGTACCCAGCTTAATTTTACATTTCTTGGTCAACTTGATGTCTACACCTTTCTTCACCCAACCCAAAGCATATGAGCTTGGATGATTGTAAGTCTCTATCCCCAATTTGTCTACTAACTCTTTGCTTATCAAATTTGCTAGTGAATAAGTATCAAAAAGTGCATCACTTTTGTGTTCTTCATCTGAATTTTAATATGGAAAAGCTTAGAAAGTTCTCTCTTGAACACTACTACCCATACATACCTCTTTGTTGATGGATGTACAACACAAAGTCTCATCCACATCAGAGTTGCAACCAATGTCTTCACCATTGAGAGAGGGCATAGCCTTCTTGTTGTTCTTGAACAGATGTAATTTTGGATTTAACTTCCAATAAATTTCCTCGGAATGACTATCAACATCAGCAATGCCTGCAATGTCTTCTAGTATCCTTCTTAGAAACAAAAGTAACATTACACTTACCTTTCCATTTACCTTTTATGCTTAGAACTACCTTGTTGCTTTGAAGTGTTTTGAGAGGTAGATGGAACCTTCTTCTTGTCCATCTCTAAGTATTGAGCTTGAGAACAAGCCTCAGCTACATCCGTAGGCAAGGCCAAGAGAAACGGGTCTCCTCAAATGGCTATGGAGTCCACCAACATACTTTATCAAAATGTCACAGTCTGCTATAGCTTTGCCCATTTAAACAACCTTCTTTCATAACTCATTTGTGTACTCTTGCACACTTTGGCATTGATTTTGCCTAAGATATTGCCAATACATGGACCTTTCTTCCTCATAACAAATAGAATAAAACTGCTTCTTGATTATCTTAAAATCATTCCACTTAGTAATAGGAGAAAGCTTCTTAACAACCAAGGTATGAATATAACTTTCAAACCAGGTTAAAACACGATTAGTTAATTTTAACCTTGCAAAATAAATAAGTAGGCTCTCATTAATCTAATGCAAACTGAAATATACCTCTAGTTGGGCTAGCCAATGGTCTAGCCTCTTCGCATTCACATCTACATCATATGGCTAAATATCTATATTTACCTCAATCTTAAATGGAGGTGGAGCTTAGTTGGCACAGGTTTATTCTTCCATCTTCCCATGCTCAAGAGCGTCCTCATTTGTTTTCGATGCCTCCATAAAAATGCCAAGCTTCTTCATGAGAATCCCCATAATGGACTCCAACCTATCAAGCTTGTTCATAGAAAGAGAGATGTCAGCCACTCCTCTTTCAAGCTTGTGAAATCACTCTTTTGTTATACGGTCATCTTCTTCATTAGAAAAATCCATTATTCTGATCTATTGCTTCCACTTCCTTGTGAAAATGTCTCCTTCAAGGGGAATTAGGATACCTTGACCACTAGCATTGCTTGCTCTTGTGACAGGCATATACTGCAATGTAGTCACAAGTACACAAAAGGACTAAAACTGATACTAAATCAGCTCTAATACCAATCTGATCCATAAATTAAGTGGATATTTCCCACTAGGCTTCACCAACATGGATCCTATATCCGTAGCTCAACATATGATTAATAGATGATTGTTCTAGACTACTTTCAGTGCTAAAACAAAAATAAACAGGGGTTGGAAATGAAATGTACAACATACTAAACATAATAAGGAAGTATAAGATAACACAAAGCATAAGATGAACACACTATATGACCTAGAGAAACCTAGTGTGGGAAAAAATCCAATGGGTGAGACAATTGTTCTCCCCTTTGACTATGTAATTCAACAATTGTACAAGTTGTTGCCAAACATGGCTTGCATGGACAGAGCTTTCATTACTATCATATCCAAAGGTTGCACACATGACAGTGATCCGACACAAACTAGAACAACCATTCACAGCTATGAAACAATGAGACAACATGAACAAAGACCCAAACTTGTAAATTACAATATAAATCCAACTTTAAAGTTTCTCACTGACTTCTCTAATGATGTCTTTGCCTTCAACAAAGACTATACTTATGCCCTTTCACCAACGACTCCAAGCAAATTGTTACCAAGAAGGGAAAGTGTTTACAACTGCTCCTCTACCATTTTTGGATGGTGGCGAAACTGTTGTTTTAGGCAAACCGATGGTTACACAACCATCAGGGCAATGACACAATCATCGGGGCAGTGACACAACCACCGCTTGCAAATACCGTAGGTTTTGTCATCTTTAACAAAATACTCAGTTTCAAAGGCTGCAAGTTACTGATCAAAACAGTACAAGAATGCCCGGACCATCCCATCACTAATTCTGCCATTGCAACTTAACTGAATAGTTCATTTTACATGAACAAACTTGAAAAAGTGTCTTACATAGTGTTTTACATACATGAATTACATAATTGAGTGTAATGTCCCCAAATGGGACAATTGGGCAAAGTTGGGGGTTTCCAACAAACCCTACCTAATCCAAACCCCTTTCCTTCAAAGAATTTGAAAATACAAATTTAGCCAATAACACACTTTAAAAAATGAAGTAATATTCAGCAATTTCCTCCGCCAAACCCTTAGGCTTTTAGGGCAAAAATCAATTTTAATACTTCTAACCCTCAAAAAAAATGAACTGAGCTTTCTATTGTAGCCACTAATTTTAGAAGTCAAAATATTCACTCAAAATTCGAAACTTATAATTCTGGAATTTATTATTGCAAAGTTATAGTGAAATTTCATAAATTCACAACTTCCACAATACTTAAAATTTTCATGCAAGTAATAGCTCGAAATGATCACAAAAATAGTAGCTATCAAACAAGATTAGAATCAGAATTTTCCCATCACAAAAAACCCACCAAAAGCTATCGCAAAATTTTCAAAACCCTAGTTCACCGCTGAAATAATATAATAAATTCATAATATTATCTAGGGCGCAAAATCACCCTAAATCATGTGCAAATCAACCCTCAAACAATTCGTCAAGCTAGAATAAATTGCTAAAAATACCTCTAACCCTAGAAGAAGGTTCCAAAGCCAACTAGCCCTTTTGAGAGGGGCCGCCATTCTCCCAAAGCAAGTCGCCACCCTAGGGATGGCTTTCCAGATCAACCAAACTCTTCAAATCAAGTTCGTCCACCTCTTTGACCTACAAATTATAAATTTTCAGCGCTTTATAGGGTTCAAAACAATCGTTGCCACATGTAGGTGCATATCCAAAACACAGGGTAGTGAAGGTAGGATATAAACAATGTGCATGGTGGATGGTTCTACAACCAATCCAAGAGCTCCTTGAAGTCTAAACTGATCTTATCCACCTTGGTAGACTTCCCAAGACCTTGGAACCTCCTCATTTAACATGACTGTGAAAAGATCCTTTTCCCTGTCTGTAGGTTAATATTGCAGTATACAAGGCAATATGTGTTGGATTATTTCTCCAAATCAACTTCTAACCTTTTGAAAGGTTCAAACTTGTTGTTTCCCTCTCAAAACCATCTCAACACTTGGAGAACCTGTCCACCTCTTCAAAAACGCTGGTCAAAGCTTCCTTTCAGCTGACTGTAGGTGGCAACTCATGAAGCAAGCTGACTGTGTTGGATTTCTGACTGTGTTACATGAAACACCTTTGCAACTCAGCTTTGGAAAGAGAGGTGGCCATCATATCATGAGAAGCATGAAACACAACATGCCACCTTCATTTGAAACCACAACAAGAACAAGAACCCTCTGCAATTAGTGAAACTTGTCTGCAACCTAGCAATGGAGCTCCCACTAGCAGAATGAAGTGCTTGTGCCTTTCTCATCCACTCCACACGTGCAAAATAAGTTGAGAACCATGTGAGGAGGGTATCCACACTATCTAAAAACAAGTGCAACACCTGGTTTGTACGGACCAATGCAAACATAAGAGAAACCTGCAAGGTATGGGATCGAGCAAGCAGAAAAAGGTGGCAGACTTCTTAGCATTGGTTCATAGAGTAGAAGCGACCAATCCTGGAACTCCTACCATGGATTTGAAGTGGATAAAGATTACTACCTCCCACCAAGTGCACTTGCCCTAATTCATCTCCTACTGGTCGTACCATCAGAAAACCAACTATTTTTGCATGCCAAGTAGAGCGATGGAAGAACAAAATGGTTTTAGGCCATTTTCAAGTGTTTCAAAGCTGATCAAACGTGAGAGTGAGTTCAAGGGAGTTGAGTCACTGTGGAAGCCTACCACATGTGCCACACTCCTATACAAACCGTACAACTGTCCAAACTCTCCCTTTTTCAACTGTTTATTTGTCTTCAATGTAGAAACTTGCAATTTTCAGTTAGAGACTGCCACTTCCGACAAGATTCTGACATATAAGACGTTGAAAGACATTTTGATACACTTGTCTACTATGGGAAACCTTACAAGCTTCATAAATAGCTTCAAATATGACCCCTAGAATGACATAAGACTATCTAGTACAAAAGTGACCATGACCAAGGCTAGAGACATTAGAGATGACCTCATTAGGACCATGGGGGACATTTCACATTCTGGGGGGGAGCCATATAAGTTTTCAACTATAGGAGGTTGACTAATTTTGACTTGTCGTCAAAATAATCAATAGGTAGAAACTATGAAAATGGGCCAACTCAACAAGCCCTACAACATGGAACCAGCAAAAATACTTGGTTTTATACATTTAGTCCCAAAATACATATTCTAGATTTTGAGAATCATCCAAAGGATAAGGTATTATATCAAGTTGGACCAAGCAAAACTGCAGGTGCAAGGGATTCTGTAAGCTAGAGGAGCAAGTGCAGGGGATTCTGCAAGCTAGAGGAGCCTTCTATGGGGCCTTGAGATTGGTAATTGATTTGCATGCTCTTTCATGTCCTCAATCAAACAAAGCCTCAATTATCTTTCTTGATTTTTCTTAGTCTTTTCTTTTACTTCAAGTTTTAGTGTCTTAGATGTTTTAGAAGGATTTTAGTATAGGCTTCTCGCAATGAAATATCTGAAGCTTTTGTATATTTCTTCTTAGGTTTTCAGTCCTCCCCTTATTTTTGGTTTTATCCAGAGGTGGACTATGTTGTACTACTCACTTCTTCTTAATACTAGTTGGCTTTATTCAAAAAAAATATGTTTGCACAAGGTAGCACTCTAAGGAGGATTGATTAGCTACAAGGGCATGTAAGGCCATCACACACAAAAATGTCCCCAGGGCTTACATAAAATAAGTGGTATATCTATCAAGTATTTGACAAAGTTGGTAGTAATTTTTAGGCTTGACAAAAAAACCACAATGAAGGCATTGCTAAAAAGAAATTGCAAAAAACTAATTGGACACCACTCAAGCCTTGTGGTTGAAACTCAACATTGATGGTGCATTCTAGCAAAAATTCAAGTTTATTGGGGGCTGGTGATATTTGCCACAATCATAAGGGCAACATAATCTTTTTGTCCAGTTGGAGTCTTGGAGTATTGAAAAATGATCATGACAAACTGCTTGCAATATGGCATGGGCTAGCCTTGGCTAAAGTTGATCATATTCGGAAAATCATAGTGGAAACCAACTCACAAATTTTGGCAACAAATATAAATTCAACGAGCATAGACAACTGGCAGCTCAGAAGAATTGTCTCAAGCATCCATAGCCTCATATCCTCTGAAGAATTGAAAGTCAAGTATATTCCACAAGAAGGAAATATAGCAGCATATTTTCTTACTAAGAATGCATCCTCCCTTTCTCATAATGAATAGTGGCTGGGAGACATGTTAGGAGTCCTTTGGGAGATAAACTTAGAGCATGCATCAACAATGAGCAACCAATGGATTAACAGGAGCTTTGTCTTAGAGCGGCTTGTTCCCGCTTATGGTGGTTGGGAGCTCCATAGGACCACCTCCCTCCCAAGAGGGTGCTAATCATTATTGGAAGTGGTGATTGTTAAAGGTACAATCACTGAGAGGGGGGTTGAATCAGTGGGCCCAAATAATCCAACTTCAATTCTGATCTTTACAAATACTTAACCAGTTACCACAAGCATTCATGAAGCATATATATCATTCATAGCAATAAACAAAAGAGACAATGCAAGATGAATCACATAACACATGATATACGTGGGAAACCCTCTTGGGGAATAAAACCCACTAGAACCTACAATTGGACTATTGTCCTATAATAACAAGATCCAATTTAGACCATCTACAAATGATCAAGGAACTACAATCCCTATTTAGTGAGACTACAATCCCACAAGGTGTTGTCACACCTGTTGAGCTGAACTACAACAACCAGACCTTTTAGCAAGTAACACTTTGCAAGGCAACTGCAACCACCTTAGATGTTGAGTTGCCACAACAACACCTATGAACACATCCACCTCTAAACTGATGTCTTCAACACTTGATGATAGACCTCTGACGCTCACACTCAAACAGCAAGCGCATTATTCTCCCAACAGAATTATGACCAACAAGTCATACAAATAGTCCTCGATCTGTTCTGCTCTTCAATTCATCCTCAGGGCACTCTACCCCTCCTCTCCACAAAACACACACAAGGCTCTCTCAAAAACTCTCCCAAGTCTCTCACACAAAATCTAGAACCCATCATCTTTAGTTCCACTATTTATAAAGCAATCTTGATAATCACTACCTTGGTTGGCCATTAGGCATGCTTAGTTCTTAAGGCATCTCTCACACGAAGACATGGCTCACTACAATCTTTATAAGTTGACCATAGTATCTATGGGTCACCCTTAAGCAGCTACACCTTTTAATAAGAACCTTGTAGCTCTTATAGGTCTCAAGGAGACCTATTCACCCATTTAGCACATCATCGAACAAAACAAGAACATAGGACCACTTCCAAATGCATGGGTCCACTCCTTATGTCCCCTTTGACATCCTCAAATGATAACAGTCATCTTAGCTCACCTCTGCGTATGTTCAAACAACTGAAATAGAGACCTTAACACAAGAACACCATTACTGAACATACAGTCAACTTCTTAAGCATTGTTCATACTCAAGATAAATTGATCACACCTTCAAAATACTCACAGAGCATCCTCATGGAGTCTACAACACTCCCCAATAGTCAATTCAACATGAGACATCGAAACAGCATCAACACAAGCTCAGATATCCTCTAGGGTCACTTGCAGAATAAGCACGAACACATAGTCAACTTCTAGGCTCAATATCTTTGACTGTACTCACTTCTAGATCTTCAAATCTATATAGCCAAATGCGCCTTGAAGTCCTCTACCACTTTGCTTTTTACAACACCAACAAATTCGACTTTTATCAAAAGATATGGACAAAATACAAAGCTCTGATTTTTCCCTATGTTAAATTCAAATATTTGAATTCAAACGGTCAGAATTAACCTTCGAACACAATGCTCAAATCTCGTGTCCTCTCAGCTTAGATCGAATACGCACTATCGATCTTGTTCGATCATTAACACATAGTCTGCCAAAGCCAAACATTAAACCTCAGTCACTTTGACCTCATTTCATGCAATCTTGAAATGTTGACTCCACGCGCTCCATCGATCTTTGCAGATCAATCAGGTCTTTAGCGATCAACGCTCATCGTTCGATCAATTTGTACGAACACCCACTCGTCATTGAGTCCCTATCCTGTATCTTTGCCCAGTCGTTAAACATTGTGCACTTGTCCTCATCTCGTTGCTTCTTAACTTCTTGGAGCAACGCACACTCTTGATCTTGCTCGAGCTTTAACACTTTAAAAAATGACTAAATATGGGGACCCTTTCAATATGCCTGAGTAGCCATTTTTTATCCTTAATAACTTCTGCGTTTCAATGCAGGATCTCAAATTTGGACCAGATGAACTCACATAGGAGAAACCAACCATGTGATACACTGCTCCTAGAACCCTCGTGCGTGCAAGATATAACGCCATTAAAAAGCCTTCTCAAAATCTTCTGTCATAGAGCCACCTATGTCAAAACCTGCCTAGGAGGCCAACTTTGCTCTTGTATAACTTTTGTCGCGCTTCAACGCATGATCTGAAAATTAGCGCAAATAAACTAAGATCAAAACTGAACAAACTCATATGATCAGTTTCTCTTGACATCTTCACACGTGCATGATATAACACCATCAAAATGCTCACTCGGCTCTTCTTGCCGCTTTGCAAAATTGGTTATGTATGGGAAAACACAGTGAAATTGCCTAGGAGCCCAACTTTGCATATGCATATATTTTGACGCGCTTCATCACATGATCTAAAAATTAACGAAAATAAACTAGGTCCAAAACTGAAAAAATTCATATGATCAACTTCTCCTGAAACGTCCACACGTGTGAGATATTCCATCATCAAACTGCTTACTTGGCTATTTCTAGCCACATTGCAAATTTGGCTAAGTATGGGAAAACAATGAATTATGACTGAGAAGCCAACTTTGCAACCTCATATCTTTGACCGCACTTTGACGCATGACTTGAGATTTGGCGCATAACAACTAGGGACTAATGTGATCACAACCATATGACCAACTCCCCTTGACTCATTCACACGTGGCAATGGTGACATCATCAAACTACCAACTCAGATTTTCTGTCATTGGATCCAAAGTGTCTAGATGAAAACTATGATCGACCAAATAAATTCCACTCATGCATAGAAGCACTCAAAGCATTATTGACTTCAGATAGGAACCCTTGCACATGCTCAAATCACCATACTCGTCCTTGATCCTCTCTAGCCATGTCAATACTAAAGATCAACCAACCATACATAAAGCACACTAGAACAAGCACATTGCACACTTTGTCATTGTCACTTAGGCTATCAAAGCACTTCATCCACTCAACAGGAAACCTCCATAACAACACCGTGACATCATTATGACAACTCTCCAACAATGATCCCCACAACATTCTGAAGGCCCTACCTTCTCTTGATATTAGAATTCATAATATATTCTCCCAACGTCTTGAAAGTTGGTTCTATACCTCTCACACTTGAAGCAATAATTTCATGATGTGGTGGCATCGTCGGAAGCTCAAAGGCAGTGCATTGGATGCAATATCCCCTTTTTGTGAATTTCATTTCTTTCCCTCTACTATTATTGTTTCCCACATTCCCTCTTGGCACTGGATGGAAGTGGGTATACTAGGTGGAGGAATTCATTCATTTCCAGGGATGGATTAGTGTGCAGTTTGATGGGTGTGGTTTTCTTCTTGCTCCTCCCTTACCATTTTCCCCTCGAGTATGTGGCTCTCTCTTTGGTTTCTTCAAACCAGGTGCAATTTGGATCCTTATTTCTTAACTTGGTTTTAGTTGGGAATCAATAATGATGCTACTCTATGTGGGATGATTTGCCTTGTTTTGGTTTTCCTCTTTTATCTAGGTGGTGTAATTTCTCTCTGAAAATAGCCGAGGAAAATTCAAAGAAGGTGAACCCCCCATTTTTAAGTCTGCTAAAAAACTTTGTTTTGACAGGAGTAAATCCTATGCTAAGTGGTATGTTGAGTGTCTCTCTTCTCCGACCTCCTAGTAGTGCATTTCTCTGTTCCTCCCAGAGTGGCATCCCTATAATTACAAAAATTCCTGTGATTGACACCCCTTTCCCCTGACCCGAATCAAACCAGGCCAGACACACCATTCTCAACAATTTTGTGGTAAATGAGTTTAACAAGGTAGGGATGACATGGGGTCATTGGGCCACCCTTGTAACGATTAAAGAAACAATTGCTGCTGATGTCTCATGTATCAAATCTCAGATCTCACTCCTTCCCGCTTCCAATGTCAATCCCTGCTCTACTAGGAAAGACCCTGCCAGTCCCGATCTCCTTATAGCAGTTAATTTTGTAGTCACACTCAACAGTTGGGATTTGATCAAATTTGTAGTTATCAAATCTGAAGCAGCTAGCTGTTCAGTAAGAACAAATCGATAATCTGATTGAGAAACAAACCAGTCTTGAGAATAATGGCAAGTAGAGGAAGGGGGACTTTGATACCCTCTACAAATTTGTCCACGAGGCAGATCTATATGGTACCAAGAATGGACTTTATCTCTCTATGGGCCCGCTGTATGGGTGCTTCTACAACATTTTGAGGAGGTTTCCGAAGGCAGATGAAACCATCTTTAATTTAAACATCTTTTCGCTAACCCAGTAATGGAGAGCTGTTGCCACCTCAGCCCAATGGCAGTTAATTCAGTTTTACGGTTATGTCTAATTTTTTGCCTCTTTAGATGATAAGGGGTCGCCCAAGATGATCTTTATCGAGTTTATGATATGGTCAGGATACTTTGTGGTTTGATTTTTGTCATGTCCCCATTCTGGCTGACATCGTTTAGCATGCCAGATTTGCCTATTCCAGACTCTCGTAGGCAGACGGTGCTGATAAGAGGGCCATGTTTGCAATTCGATAGCTCACAATGCTCCGGAAGATAGTATATTTTATTAGGAAGGCCAAATTGTTATATTTTAATTTTAAAATGCACTTTTATTTTTATTTTCATAAAATTACTTTTTATTAAAAAGTATAACAAGTTTTGTATGATGTATTACGGAAACTCTTGGAAGTTCCGAAAAGTGCATAAATAGACCCTATGGGTCTATTATTTGGATCCAGTTCATTTTATTGATCATTGCATCTTCTTGAGCATTTGTATGACTTCAGAGTCTACAAATTTCAGATTAATCCTTGAGAACGATACCTCTCAAGTGATTTGCATAACTGAGGTAGTGAGAGATCTTCCGAAGGGTTGCACATTGGAGATAGTATCCAGCTATTTCATGCTAAAGCATTCAGGGTCGATTTTGTCAGTTTTGAATCCATTGGTGGGGCAAGTACACCATCAACTTATTGGCAGACAACCACAGTTATTGCAGTCCGTACAGGTACGACCTATACCTACAATCCGTACAGCAGCAAATTCATCCAAAAATCAGCGAATCATTTTGGCAGTTACAGCGTGCTGGTCTGGAGGGTGATTTAATTTTTTGTAAATTTTCTAGAGGACGTTCAGCTGAGCAACGACATCCTTAACCTGGGGCGCTTGGTTTTAAAGACCAGGGAAATAATTTTGTACCAGTCCGTACTGTACAGTACCGTACGGACTGTACCCGCGCCATATTCTATGCACAGGGATTTGACAATTGGGGGCAGCGAACAGTTGCAATAAGAAGACCAGGTTTTTGCACAATACAACAGGTTCTATTTTTAGATTTATGCAACAGGCTTTTTAGTATATTTATCTGCTCATTTTGTAAGGTTGAAAGAGCCATAAATATTTTTATCATAAAGGCTGTAATTTTTCCAGAATTTTAAAAATTATCATTGAAGTAAGTCAATTGGGCATATTGCAAACTGTTTGTCAAAATTACAATGCTATATCTTGTGACATGTTTGACAAAAATTTTAGTGCAATATAATTTCTGATATTCATCAAAGTGTTTGACGAAATTCCATAGTGTAATATCAGTATTTTAGTGATCCTACTAGCAAGGGTCATTACAGTGGTATCAGAGCCAGGTTCCTGCCATCCTGTGATCAGCTAAACAGCAGATGAGAGAGAGAGAAATTAGATATCATATCAGGGAACAGCGGAGACACTAGCAAATCAATTCAAAATATGGCAAAAAATGATAGAGATGTAAATACTGAAAGAAAATTTGACAATATGCTTGACATGATGTCACGCTTATTAGAAAAAATGGATCAGCAAGCCACTCAAAATCAAAATCATCAACACAGTGGAGGATCCGCCTCTAGGCCTCTTTTTCCCACCTTTACACCAAGAGAAGAACAACCACATGCTGCTCCAGCGGCTTCGTTTGGAGACGAAGCTAGACAGGCCTACTTGGAGTATACCACTCTCCCTCCTGATATGAGAGAATTATGGACATTTGATCAATTTATGAATCAAAGAAATAAGAGAGGAGGAAGGAATGATCACTATGCTCCAAGAAATGACAAGAGATCGGCTGATACAATTACCAGGAACTTGCATCAGGGGTTTGAAAAACAGATCAGTAGCCAGGCAGAAGATTCGGTTTCTACTCAGCCACAGGAGGAAGTAGTGAAGAATATTACGCTGGTGGACAATAATTGTCAAATTGATACGCAAGTTGAGATAGAGGTATACATGTTGCCTGAGAGTAATATCACACGTACTCATGATGGTTTGGTTACAACAGGGAGTGACTACGGCATAGTGGGTACAGGGGATGATTATGAGGGAGTTGTGTGCATTTCCAGTCGACCACTCAAGATGCAGTGGGCTTATGATGATTCGGGCACATCGGAGTTGTCAGCGATTACAGATCAGTGCCAGGATCGTATCCAAGCGGATGCAGTGGACAGTTTTGAGGACTTAGTTTCCTCGGCAGTTTCTTTCGGTATGGAGAAGTTGGACAGCGATGCTATAAATTTTGATACTCTGTATGTTGATATAAGCTTTGGAGTTGATTCGCAGAGTATGGATGGTAGTACTCCAGAGATCAGTGATTTTGAATCTACTCTTTTGGACAATACATTAGAGGAGGATTGTAGGAGACAATCTAGCCAGCGCCATCATGTGTCTAGTCAGCTGAGAGTTAGTGAGCAAGACATTGCTATCGCTTGCAAGCATTTCGATGATGCTCGTCAGTTGTTAGCAGTTTATGGATGGGGTTCTCCTACTAGCAATGAGCAGGGAGGCAGTTATTTTTCCTTGACAGAGATCCACTCTTTATGAGAGGCTATCCAGATTTTGAGACAGGATTATATGCAGTTGGTAGCCGACAGAGATTATCTTATGGAGTGGGGCAGCACAGTGTACGATATATTATTGGCCAAGGAAGTTGAGGTGAGTGAGCTTACTCAGCAGCTCGAGGTGACTTCTGAGATTCTTGAGAGTACACAGTTGGCTTTTGAGGAGTCACAGTTTCATTTGGTTGAGGTGACCATGGAGTTAGAGCGACTTCAGTCGCAGTGGGTTGTGCCCCCTGTGCATGGTAAGCTGTTGACTAAGGTCGGTTTTTTTTATCAGCATTATACTACAAGGTATGTTCATCAGTTTGCATTTGATCCATGCATTGAGAAGTTGATGGCCATTAGATTTGGTTTGAGTTCTAGTTCTTTCTATCTATCATATGATGACTATTCGCCATCAGTGGTACATGGGAGTTATGGTTATGAGACAGTGGCCGGTGATCTGCAAAGTTGTATTGACTGCAGGGGTTGTACAGTGTGTGGATTTTCCATACTTGGTACAATTTCATTCGGGAGTGTTCACCATTGTTGCAAATTTGGACAATACATTCCGCATAAGCCAGTGGGATGCGTTGATGATATTTACGGCGTTAGCAGTTTGGGATGTCCACTCTACTTGGGTTCTGATATTTTGAGAGTTTGTTTCTCATGGGTCCCTGACTGTGGCAGTTGTGATTTTGGAGTTTGGTTGAGTTGTATTTGTCAGTTTGATTATGGATTCCTCTTGATTATATTTCAGAAGTTATTGCAGGAGCTTGCGTTGATTGACAGCAGTATAGATCATGACTACATTTGGGATCCAGGTGGATTGATTGGCTTATTGTTCAGCGATTGCTTGGGGACAAGCAATTTCAGGAAGGGCGCACTGTCATGTCCCCATTCTGGCTGACATCGTTTAGCGTGCCAGATTTGCCTATTCCAGACTCTCGTAGGCAGATGGTGGTAATAAAAGGGTCATGTTTGCGATTCGATGGCTCACAATGCTCCGGAAGATAGTATATTTTATTATGAAGGCCAAATTGTTATATTTTAATTTTAAAATGCACTTTTATTTTCATTTTCATAAAATTACTTTTTATTAAAAAGTATAACAAGTTTTGTATGATGTATTACAGAAACTCTTGGAAGTTCCGAAAAGTGCATAAATAGACCCTATGGGTCTATTATTTGGATCCAGTTCATTTTATTGATCATTGCATCTTCTTGAGCATTTGTATGACTTCAGAATCTGTGAATTTCAGATTAATCCTTGAGAACGATACCTCTCAAGTGATTTGCATAACTGAGGTAGTGAGAGATCTTCCAAAGGGTTGCACATTGGAGATAGTATCCAGCTATTTCATGCTAAGCATTCAGGTTCGATTTTGTCAGTTTTGAATCCATTGGTGGGGCAAGTACACCATCAGCTTATTGGCAGACAACCACAGTTATTGCAGTCCGTACAGGTACGGCATGTACCTGCAATCCGTACAGCAGCAAATTCGTCCAGAAATCAGCGAATCATTTTGGCAGTTACAACGCGCTGGGCTGGAGGGCGATTTAATTTTTTGTAAATTTTCTAGAGGATGTCCAGCTGAGCAGCGACATCCTTAACCTGGGGCGCTTGGTTTTAAGGACCAGGGAAATAATTCGGTACCAGTCCGTACTGTACAGTACCGTACGGACTGTACCCGCACCATATTCTATGCACAGCGATTTGACAGTTGGGGGCAGCGAACAGTTGCAATAAGAAGACCAAGTTTTTGCACAATACAACAGGGTCTATTTTTAGATTTATGCAACAGGGTTTTTAGTATATTTATCTGCTCATTTTGTAAGGTTGAAAGAGCCATAAATATTTTTATCATAAAGGCTGTAATTTTTCTAAAATTTTAAAAATTATCATTGAAGTCAATTGGGCATATTGCAAACTGTTTGTCAAAATTACAATGCTATATCTTGTGACATGTTTGACAAAAATTTTAGTGCAATATAATTTCTGATATTCATCAAAGTGTTTGACGAAATTCCATAGTGTAATATCAGTATTTTAGTGATCCTACTAGCAAAGGTCATTATAGTGCCAAAATGATTCGCTGATTTCTGGACGAATTTGCTACTATACGGATTGCAGGTACAGGCCGTACCTGTACGGACTGCAATAACTGTGGTTGTCCGCCAATAAGCTGATGGTGTACTTGCCCCACCAATGGATTCAAAACTGACAAAATCGAACCTGAATGCTTAGCATGAAATAGCTGGATACTATCTCCAATGTGCAACCCTTCGAAAGATCTCTCACTACCTCAGTTATGCAAATCACTTGAGAGGTATCGTTCTCAAGGATTAATCTGAAATTTGCAGACTCTAAAGTCATACAAATGCTCAAGAAGATGCAATGATCAATAAAATGAACTGGATCCAAATAATAGACCCATAGGGTCTATTTATGCACTTTTCGGAACTTCCAGGAGTTTCCGTAATACATCATACAAAACTTGTTATACTTTTTAATAAAAAGTAATTTTATGAAAATAAAAATAAAAGTGCATTTTAAAATTAAAATATAACAATTTGGCCTTCATAATAAAATATACTATCTTCCGGAGCATTGTGAGCCATCGAATCGCAAACATGACCCTCTTATCACCACCGTCTGCATACGAGAGTCTGGAATAGGCAAATCTGGCACGCTAAACGATGTCAGCCAGAATGGGGACATGACAATTTTAGACTTGCTTTTAGTTCTATTGATATTTTTTAATCTTATATGTTTAGTACCGATTTTATTTGTAGGTGTTTTATGGTTTTTACCATACACTTACATGAGCTAAGTAGTGTCCCACATCAAGCTACCTGGTATTTACCTTGTGGCTAGACCTTATTATGCCACTGCTACTTGGAATCGTGTAACTCATTTTTGCTCTCTATTATTAATACATAACTTTTTCACCTATTTTTCTATATAGAAGAGACTCGACACACCAGAAAGGTATGATTACATATTTCGTTGCAAACCATAAGTTAGTGCTCTTCTACAACTAAAAGGTCATAAAATTAGTCCAAGGTCTAGATACACTAAACGAGGCTTATTATTAGTACTAACCTAGTTCCCATTTTCCTTCTACTTGTGTAATGTCCTCTTCTTTGGCATAAGCTGTCAGCAAAGACATTTAGCCTATTTAATTCCCGTAGGCTATTTGGGAAGGGACAAAGAGAATATTTAATTAATTAAATTATAAGTTGTCCTAAGTCATTTCTAATGATTGTTTATATTTAATAAATGATTAAGTTGAACAAGGGCAATTATAAAGTGAATTTATAAAGTGTCACTAGACTTGAAGAACAAAAGTAAAAATTAATTTAAAAAGGGGACCCTTTATGAGTTGAGCAGGAAAATAAGAGAAATAAAAGAAAATAAAGTATTTTCTTACATGAGGGTTATAAAAGGAGGATTTGGGGGAAAAGTGATTCATTTTGGATAATTCATTTTTTGAAAACTCTATTGAGAGCTTAAGCATTTGTTCAGCTACAGCCCTGGGACGAAAATCCCTATGGCAATATTGGTTTCGTGGACAAAAACCCACCTAGCCAATCCTTGGTGGATTCATTCAGAGTTCACAGGTGTGCAATTTGATTGAAGATTGAAGAGATTTGTGCTGAAAGGAGACTTATCTTTCCATATTTATATTGTTTTCACTGAGTGGTGAGGAGTTTAAATCTCAAAACCCTAGGTGCAGCTATATGTGTGTTTCAGGCAATTTGAAGGCTGGACGCTGCCATCTCTTGAAGTTTTCAAATCATTCTTATCTGGCCGACTCAGGGTATTGCTATCCAGGTGAAGATTTATGTGATTAGTTTGTTGTAACAAGAGATTTGGAGTCTTAATCGCTCATTTCAAGTGCTGATCAGATTTAGACCCAGACTAGCATCTTTGGCATTCATTATGGCAAGTATATTTGGCATCATTTTGGAGGTTAGAAAAATAAGTATTTGCATGTTCGTAATTCTGATTTCTGGAACAACAGTCTTTATTGTTCATTTTAATTGTTCCCAGCCCAAATAGAAAGATTGTCATCTGTTTGACAAAATGCCTTGAGTAATCTATGAATGATGGTATTAATTTTTTATGAATATATGATATAGAATTCTAGTTACAGCTGTTCTAAGTGATTGCAATCAGAATTTCTTCAAAATAGATTGTATGCTTAATGTTTGATGAAATGTCTTCGAGCTAAAATCAGAAAAATTGCAAGTGTGAACAAAATTTCTGGGTAGGGATAATACAACTTGTGATTTTGAGGCATTCCATACCTCATAAATAACAGCTGCTCCTTTTTGGGTTCCATCACCTCCAATTATATAGACCTGTTATTTGAAGAAAACAAATAAGCCATTAAGTATGGTATGTATAAGGAACACACAAAATGTTGTCCCAAATAGATTAGAACAAGAAACAAGATAACCTATTCCTTCCCTTAATTAGAAATTATGTACCTGATTAATGCCACGGTCTTGAATACTATCAACTATCTTTGAAGTTTCATGACCGCCCCGTGAAGTGCCCAGAATAGTGCCTCCACGTTTATGAATATCATCAACAACCTTAGGTGTTAATGGGATGGTATTGCGAGCATAAAATCCTCTGTATCCTGCCTGCACAAAAATGAATTCATTAGAACTACATGTATTGCATGACCATATATATAGCTTTGTTTCTTTATATCTAACAGTACAAACCTCAAGAACAAACCAAACAAATTGTGTGTGAAGGCAATGTTGCCATGAAAGAATAATACTACCAAAGGTATAAGAAGAATATAAATATGAATTGGCTCACAAGAATTATAATACCTTACAAAATGAAGCATATAGACATGAGATTAATCCAAAGAAAATGTAAAAAGAAATGTTAAGAAAAGATATTTAGCAAATACCCTGACTGGAAAAATGTAAAATTTTAATTGCATTTAAAAGTCGGAAGAAAGAGATGCAGACCCATAAGTAGAACAGAAAACCAAATAGAAAATGTAAACAGTAATCTTATTTAAAAAAATTATTATGAGTAGCAACTGTATGAATATTCTTAGACATGCCCAGCTAATAAAGAAATAAATTTGATGTACATTAGTAAAGCTTCAATTGAAGACTTGAACTAACTCTGTTGTAAAAGGAAGGTACACGAGAATAAGCATATCGAGGAAATAGACAAAGGCTAATCCTAATCCTAATTTTACATTAGACAAGATGCAATATAAGAAAACGAAATGCTCTCACCTCAATCCCGATGACATCTTGAACCCCATATATATACCATAATCCACATACAATTTCTCGAATGACAGTATTCAGCCCCGGACATAATCCACCACATGTCACTACACAAGCACGCACTTCATCTGGTTGGAAATACACCTATTCAAATACAAGCACGATCACAAAGTCAAAGACAAACATGCTTACTAAATCCATTTCAGGACATTAAATTTATTATAGACTTCATTTGCTTTGAAATGCACTTATTCCAATAAAAGCATAATCTTAAGGTTTAAGATGACTGCCTTACTGATTTCGCAGCACTTACTTTACTTAAATAATTCAACATACCCTTTCACGTGGCCCTGCCCGACGGAAATGAACTCCTCTTGGACTGTTTAGTTGAACAACAATCTGAAGAAACATTGAGAAGATTACAATTCTCTTTGTTTACAATAGAACCAAAGCAAAAACTAGAGGAGAAAGTGAATGAGTTCAAAGAATGTCATTTTCAGAATGAAAAAACTTGAGGATTATAGTTCAAATACAGTAACTCACGTCCTTTGCAACTGCATTGTCAGGATGAACAAAGTATTGCCTGCAACTCATCAAAATTGCAACATCATAAAATGGACCAAACTAGACACCAATGTAGCCAATTACTCCATGAAATCTGAGAGTTTTTATTAAAATTAATATTCTACCATCTATTTCTACACAATAAACGAAATGGACAAGAACTACACCAAATAACCTTGAAGGTGATATCCATAAATTATTGATTCAAAAGTATATAAAATATAGAAAAATCAGTAAATATTTTACTTGACAACTAAGCAAGCAGGACTGTTCTGCAAATGGTTTGGATAAGACTACAGATAAAACCAACCAGAAAAAACCCAATATAAAGGATATACCAAAATGAAAAACATTAGAAAATGGTTCTTACTTGACAGCTGAGTAGGCAGGATTGTTTTGCAAAGGATTTGGATAAGTCTGCAGATAAAAAACCAACCAAAGAAAGCCTATGAGATGGCTAGTAGTGAAAATGATTGTGAGTAACCATTTATAAAATTAATTAATTAGGTGGTTCTTTAAGAATTGAAGCAGAAACTCTAAACATCACGAAAACAACTATAGTTATCAGCTCAGATCAAAACTCAAAATATCTAAAATATATTTATTGAATTTCATTTATTTATAAGTAAACACGCTCTGCATAGATCTTCTTAACCTATTTGACTAACATTATAAAATCATTTTTTTTGGCATTAAACAAATGGTAGGTTAATAATAGCATGGAACAAAACAATACATAAAATATAGAACATTATTTATGTTCAGAAGCAATTTAGTAGTATGCTTCACAAGTAAGTAACATATATGTTGCAAGAAACAAGAAACGAAAAAATGTGACGGCAACGGCAATGAAATGGGGTAGAAAGAGACTGCGCATGAGAAACGAATTTTTGGCACATATAATTTTCTCAAGAATTCAACTATACACTTATTTCAAACATTGAAATTTTCTCAAGACACCAAACATAGTTTATATTAAGGCAAAAACAAGTTTTTTTGTCATTACTTATAATCTAATGATTGCAAAAGTGTTTTAAATCAAAAACTTACATATATATCTAGGCTAAAATTAAATATCGTCAAAATAGCCTAACTGTACTGTAGAGTAATTTCCTACTCTACGTCGTATTCAATTATTTTCAGTCGAGCACTGCAATTTTGGCACTTCGAGTGAAGCCGCAAAGTTTTGGAGTAGAGGACGGGTTCGTTTTGCCCAAGTGTCGAAGCGCAGCGGAAGCTGCCAAGTGTCATCTTCAGAGCGCAATCCCTTTTTACCTTTTGTTTCTTTTCATTTCAATTTTGGCCTAAGTATTGGATTCAAGCGGAAGCGACCACGTGTCGGCCTCCGAGAGACGAAGATGGACAGCTGGCGACTTCCAAGGACCTCTTTGTAACTTTTCAGAGAACCACGGATCGTGCCACGTACCTAGTAGCAATTAAGCGGAACGCACCACGTGTCAACATCCGCATATCATAAGAGGCACCCATGTTTTCTATTTTGACAAAGACTTCCGACGAGCTGAGCAACGAAGAGAGCGGAAAGCGCCAGGTGACAGTTGCAGAGGCCCTGAATGACCTTTTGAAGAAGCAGCGAAAGCTACCACGTGTCGACTGCCAAGAGCCTTTGTTTCAATACCTGGGTCCATGCTTTCCATTCAACGCATAAAGGCGTCGTTCATTTTGCTAAGTATCAAAGTGCAGCGGAGGCTGCTAAGTGTCACCTTCCGGGTCCCTCTCTACTCCATCCCCAAAAAGCGGAAGGCACCACATACCCCCAGCAGGAAAAGCAGAAGATGCCACGTATCTTCTCAGGAGCAGCGGATGTCGCCACGTATCAACTTCCGAGAGATCACCTTCGAGCCTAATCGCCAAATGAAGATTGTGGCGGGTCCCGAATGATATTTTAAAGAAAGCGGAAGCGGCCAGGTGTCATCCTCCGGTGCCTTCTCGATCAAAAGGAGAGTTTTTCATAAATTGGCGAAGTATCCTCTTCCGTCCTAACAGAACAAAGTGCCCGTCTACCTGTTACAGGGAAACTGGAGAGAAATTTGGCGAGAGTTAATTAGAGTAGATGAAACAGTGCACCGGGTAGATTTTTGGGGCTTGCGAGCATTGAAGGCACCGTTTGTTTGTCCCCTAACAGCGGAGGCAGAGTAGACAGTTGAGCGGCCAAAGAGGCGAAGGATGGAGAAGATTGCGCGGGAAAAAATGTGATCAAAGGAGACACCCAAGGCTATATAAGCAGGATTGTAAAATATAAAAAAGAGGGGGGGAAGATTTCTGATAGTTTAGACTTCTTGTAATTTCGACCAGTAATATCATTTGCTCTTGTCTTGATTTCCTGAAGTTGTAAAAGTTGATATAATCGTGCATGTTTCTGTGCCCTTTATGTGGCTGAATGAATTAAAGAAATTTTAGCTCCATGCCTTGGTTGGTGTTACCTGTGTCATTTACACAATAGTCTATGCTGTAGATTTGCTAGTGTTGTGATTGGAAATGTTATTTGCTTTTGTCTCGTTTTTTGGAATCTGAAGTTTTACATAACTGTGCGTGACTTATGCGCCTCTTATGTGATTGAAGGGTTCTATTAAGAAGGTTGAACACTATGCCTTTGTTAACAATTCTTGTATCTCAACAAAAGACTCCCCTGTTGTGAGCCTCTGTTTCTGTTATTCCAATCATTTACATTGATCATGCACCTGTCTGCTCTTAAATGTAATTGAATCATATAATAGTTTCTCTGTGCTCAGGTTAGGATTAGGATTACACTCAGGCGCATCGCCATAGGTTTCAATTTCTGCATTTGCGTTTTTGTTTAATCTCCTATCCCTTTTCTCCA
The DNA here is from genome assembly GCA_037957365.1 of Torreya grandis. NCBI lineage: Eukaryota > Viridiplantae > Streptophyta > Pinopsida > Cupressales > Taxaceae > Torreya > Torreya grandis. The sequence goes on from JARHVA010000799.1 coordinate 2,972,485, forward strand.
ATACCCGATACAAAAGAAGAGACCAGCTTCTCTAAAATCTAGAGGTTGTTTCAAGCCGCATCATCCCACAGCTTGAAACTTCCCATTGTTGTTGATTAAAATCAAGCGCAATTTTAAGGCATCAACAGTTTCTGGCACGCCCGGTGGGACCAATCTTTCAAAGAGTTGAAAAATTTTGGTGTATTCTTCAGCCAATCTGCCTTTGGAGGTTTTTATCGACACCAACAACGACTCTGAGTCATCAGCCAATCAAGCGGTATCATCAAGAAATCCCTTTGGTATGTATAACTCTGTAACTCATAGCTATGAGTCTTACTCTCCTTATATATTTAATCAAGAACAAACTTCTCCTAGAATTATGTCAAGTAATGAGGATGCACATGGCCACGAGCTATACCAGTTTTATGCCCAGCCTAATCTCATTTTTACCTTCAAGAAAGCATTGATGGGTTTTAAGAAATATGTATTAGAGCTTGACAGCAGAAGGGGATATGGCCAAGAGGTTCCTTGTCATGTCATCTATCAAGTGAGGGAAGCAATTGACTTGATCAAAAGTGAGTGGGACCCCATTGAAAGGGCAAATTGGCAAAAGCTTACATATGAAATGCTGGAGGTGTGTGGATTGATTGCATTTCTAGAAGAAAGGCTAAGCGTTCATGAGAACCGGCCTTACCAAGTCTACCAAAATTCATATCCACCACCACAAATCCCATATCAAACATATGTCACCCCTATTCATGAACAAGGTCAAACTTGTCAAGATCATTTCCCCAATAATGCAGAGTCTATGACAGCAGCAAGGGAAGAGGTCCCCAAACTCTCACCTTCCCCTCAAGACCCTTCTACCCTTCCTCAAGAGACTTCTTGTTTTCCATCACAGCCTTCTTCTTCATCCTTTTTCGAAGAGTATATTTTGAAGGAAGCAGCTGAGTATGCAGAAGAGTATGCTCAATTCATGGCTAGTCAAGAAGATTCCATAAGTACAGATGAGGAAGAAATAACCATAGGCACCCCCTTTGATGAGCAAGAGGATAAGCTGCAAGCTTTTTCCTTAACTTCAGATGAGGAAGAGATCATTTCTAACTTCTTCCTCGCTTTGCAAGAAGACATGGAGGAGTATGGATACTCCCTTGATCAAAACACTGAGATAGGTGACACTATCATTCAGGAAGGATATGGAGAAGACGACTGTGACACTCATCTGAGTATGCAAGAAGCATGCCAGCTTTCAGATTCATCCTTTCAAGAGGATGCAGTCATCACGGAGCATGATGATGAAATAAAGCTGGAATTCGAAGGAGATGAGACAAGAGAAAATGGATATCAAAAGGCACAGAGTGAAGAATCAATAGCCAATGATTTCTTGATGACACCTGACAGCATGAAGAACCAACATTCGACGAGCAATCAAGGACAAGAAGAGTTCGTAGATGTCAGATACACGTTTTGCTCAGACTCGTTCAAGTGCAGGCAGACCCGTGTGGCTGGTGCAGTGAACATTCCATCAACAACATATCCGTTGCAATCACCGGTATGGCAACACAAGTTGACTTGTCATAAAGAAGACGTGGGAAAGTTCATTTTTTATCCTGGAGGGAAGTAAGGATTTGTCATAAATATAGTTAAGTAGTTTCCATTCCCGCATCGCTTTGTTTTTGTTTTTGCTTTTTGTTTTCCCACTTTCTTTTAAAATAAGCATTTTAGACGCAGAGTCGGCATCTTAAGGAATTCTTTAATTCTTTATTTTTGCTGCAATAAATGTTTTCCCTAATCTTTTGAGATTTTCAAGGTACTTTGCGCTGCATAACATGTCCGCCTTGCTGTTTTCCGAAGATTGAGTAGGATTTGCTAACGATCACCCGAAATTAATGCCATTTGGGACTTGATCGGCCCATAAATACCCCCTTAGCACATTTTAAAAGATCCCAAACTCTCAAGTATTCCTGCGAAAATATCTTGCTCATTGTGATTATGGCGTCTAGTGAAATTTGTTGCAGCAAACGTGTTTTTATCTTGCGAAAGGTTCATACCAGGTTATTATACAAGAGATTTAGAGATGGCGGGAACATCAGGAACACCCAGAAAGAGAAGAAGGGTGCAGTTCCAATTGGACCCAGAAGAAGAAGAAGAGCCTTCACAACGCCCAGTGCAAAGCACTGCAACTTCTCCTCAGGTAGGAATTACTCCCCCTCCTCCATCTCAATCCATGCCTCCACCCAGCCAAATGACACTTCCCGCCACTGCTGCCATTCCCATTTCGCAATTCACCTCATCCTTGATGTCTCAAGCCTTAACATTACCCTATTTTTCCCCTTTCGTTCTTAGAAAGATGCCCCTGCAACTCACCCCTACACAACCAATGGCTCTCCAATACGGCCTGCCACAAGGATTTTCCTTTGCAGGGGAACATATTGCATCCCCTTCCACATTCCAGAATCAAGTTGATGCCGCAAGGAAGGCAAGAGAAGCCTGATTGGAGAAGAGTAAAGAGAATAAAGCGCCGGCGGTTCCACATTTGAAGTCACAATTTGACCCCATCCAACAGCAGCTGACGGTGACCCATTTGTCGTCCAACGTTGCCAGGCCGAGCGAACAATTGTAGCTAGAAGACTACACCATGCACGCAGTGGCCATCGACATGTCCCTGTTCAGGCCTCAAGACAAAGTCGAGCTTATGACCGAATCCACTTCTGCGGTCACAGAAGATTATTTGAGGATATCAAAGAGACTACAAAAGATGGAGGCCGACCTGGCCACAGAAAAGGCAAACTGTAGTAGTTTGGCCGAACAAATAAACTAGAAAGACAATGAGATAGCTAGTCTGCAAAAACAGTTGCAAGATACTGTCTCCCTCCAGACTCAATGGGCAATTCAGGCCCAAAATGATTCATTAAAAACAGAGCTTGCGCTTGCAAAGGATGCAGCAACAACTCTAAGATGGAAAAATGCAACACTGCAGGGAAGAGTCGAAGGACTCCAACTGCAGGTTATCCAATCACAGCAAAGGTTGCTGGAAGAACAGAATAAGGTTGCGACTTTTCAAGCCCAGCTCCAGGCAGAGCAACAGCGGACCGCGCAACTAGCAATTGAGCTGGCCAATAGGCCGAGAGATATCGGAGTGGTGCAGCTGGTAAAGAGCCTTTACGAGTCAGCATGGGAGAGAATCTCTTCGGAGATTCTCCAGCTCAGGCCAGTTTTCACCTTCCTCAAAGCACAGCAGCTGTGCGAGAGGGTTGAGAATCCGGTACAGAGCACTCTGGCCACAATCTCCAGAAGAGTCGCAGACTCTCATTTTTTACTAGAGAAGCTCTACAACTCAAGGGATGCAACATTGGCAGCCGAGGGGATTCCCGACAGAATGGCCGCCGCGAAACGAGTCAATGAGGAGCTCAGTCGTAATGCCGCAGCCAACAATTGCAGAAGCTGTCTCGATGTCGTCAAAAAAGGCATTGGCGAAATGAGGCAACACATTGAAAATCTGGTGCGACTGGGTCCTTCCCCGTTTTTGGATGCGAGGACGGTGCTGATGGTGGACCAAATCCAACCATTGATGTTGGCCAGGCAAAGGGATCAAACAATTTTTCAAAGCTTGTGGGATGTTTCTCCAACCTCTGAGGTCGAAACTGTTCTAATTCCTATTTTTCGGCTAGAATCCAAGCTGAAAGCCACTGCCCAAGTCCTGCAAACCTTCTCGCACAAGGATCTCATTAGCGTGGATTTGGCTTTTGATGAGTTACAGAACAAGCAAGGATTATCCGACCATGAGTGGTCTATCTTCCAGACAGCTCTTTTGAAGCTGTAAATTTTGAAATTTTGATCGAGCGGGAGTTGAGTTCTTTTTGAGCGGGCTCAAAAGCCCTAATGGTCGCCAATAACTGTAGAGTAATTTCCTACTATACGTCGTATTCAATTATTTTCAATCGAGCACTGCAATTTTGGCACTTCGGGTGAAGCCGCAGAGTTTTGGAGCAGATGATGGGTTCGTTTTGCCCAAGTGTCGAAGCGCAGCAGAAGCTGCCAAGTGTCATCCTCAGAGCGCGGTCCCTTTTTACCTTTTGTTTCTTTTCATTTCAATTTTGGCCTAAGTATTGGATTCAAGCGGAAGCGACCACATGTCGGCCTCCGAGAGACGAAGATGGACAGCTGGCGACTTCCGAGGACCTCTTTGTAACTTTTCAGAGAACCACGGATCGTGCCACGTACCTAGTAGCAGTTAAGCAGAATGCACCACGTGTCAGCATCCGCATATCATAAGAGGCACCTGTGTTTTCTATTTTGACAAAGACTTCAGACGAGCTGAGCGACAGAGAGAGCGGAAAGCGCCAAGTGGCAGTTGCGGAGGCCCTGAATGACCTTTTGAAGAAACAGCGGAAGCTACCACCTGTCGACTGCCAAGAGCCTTTGTTTCAATACCTAGGTCCATGCTTTCAATTCAACGCATAAAGGCGTCGTTCATTTTGCTAAGTATCAAAGTGCAGCGGACGCTGCCAAGTGTCACCTTCTGGGTCCCTCTCTACTCCATCCCCAAAAAGCGGAAGGCACCACATACCCCCAGCAGGAAAAGCGGAATATGCCATGTATCTTCCCAGGAGCAGCGGAGGTCGCCACATATCAACTTCCAAGAGATCACCTTCGAGCCTAATCACCGAATGAAGATTGTGGCGGGTCCCAAATGATATTTTAAAGAAAGCAGAAGCGGCCAGGTGTCATCCTTCAGTGCCTTCTCGATCAAAAGGAGAGTTTTTCATAAATTGGCGAAGTATCCTCTTCCGTCCTAACAAACCAGAGTGCCCGTCTACCTGTTACTGCGAAACTGGAGGGAAATTTGGCGAGAGTTAATTAGAGTAGATGAAACAGTGCACCGAGTAGATTTTTGGGGCTTGCGAGCATTGAAGGCACCGTTTGTTTGTCCCCTAACAGCGGCGGCAGAGTAGACAGTTGAGCGGCCAAAGAGGCGAAGGACGGAGAAGATTGCGCGGGAAAAAATGTGATCAAAGGAGACACCCAAGGCTATATAAGCAGGATTGTAAAATCTAAAAAAGAGGGGGGGAAGATTTCTGATAGTTTAGACTTCTTGTAATTTCGACCAGTAATATCATTTGCTCTTGTCTTGATTTCCTGAAGTTGTAAAAGTTGATATAATCGTGCATGTTTCTGTGCGCTTTATGTCGCTGAATGAATTAAGAAAATTTAAGCTCCATGCCTTGGTTGGTGTTACCTGTGTCATTTACACAGTAGTCTACGCTGTAGATTTGCTAGTGTTGTTATTTGTTTTTGTCTCGTTTTCTGGAATCTGAAGTTCTACATAACTGTGCGTGACTTATGCGCCTCTTATGTGATTGAAGGGTTTTATTAAGAAGATTGAACACTATGCCTTTGTTGACAATTCCTGTATCTCAGCAAAAGACTCCCCTGTTGTGAGCCTCTGTTTCTGTTATTCCAATCATTTACATTGATCATGCACCTGTCTGCTCTTAAATGTAATTGAATCATATAATAGTTTCTCTGTGCTCAGGTTAGGATTAGGATTACACTCAGGCGCATCGCCATAGTTAGGTTTCAATTCCTGCATTTGCATTTCTGTTTAATCTCCTATCCCTTTTCTCCAATACCCGATACAAAAGAAGAGACCAACTTCTCTAAAATATGGAGGTTGTTTCAAGCCGCATCATCCCACAGCTTGAAACTTCCCATTGTTGTTGATTAAAATCAAGCGCAATTTTAAGGCATCAACATGTACCTACATAAACCCTGCAACACTTGGCAAAAGAGTGCTAGTGCTTCTACAGCTTTGCCCCCTCCATAGATGATTGGAATCCAACTAGAGAGAATAATGCCTCTACATCACCCTCTTACACCTCAATTTGAAACTTAAGATATTTTTTATGTTTTTACTCACTTTATATTTTGATTTTGATTTTTTAACAAAAATATTAAATTTAACTTGTTTAATTTTAATTTTTCATTGTTTTAAGTTTTAAATGCAAATGTATAAATTTCAACTTCTAATTTTTATCTCTAGTATTTAGTTTTAATATTTCTTATTTAAGAATTTAACATTTTCAATATAAATTTTGAATTTTTTAATGTTTTAGTACAAATATTTGTGTCTGAACGCAGCCTGCAATGGCTGCTCTTGAGCACAGATGCAATGGCACTAAAAGCGGCCGATGCAGCTGCCATTGTGGCCTGGACTACTGCCGTCCGTAAAGAAGTCCCTGTTGCATTGCCATTTCGGCACATTTCAACGCAAAACGGGGGCAGTACATAGTGTTTCTTGCAACAGAGAGTAACATGCATTATATTCACTGTGGTTTACTGTAGTTGTCTTCATAACCAGAAGCTTCTTTTAAGGAAAACATATTCCTGTAACCAAGTTTTAACTAAGCCCATTAAAAGGTATATCTTAGTGTGAAACTCTGTAATTTCTCAAATCACCTTTGATTTAACTTTAATAAAAGAAAAAAGCCTTAATTGAGTTGTTGATCAATTTTTTGAAGGATCGCATGCATCTTAGAAGAAACATGTCTAAAACTTATTTTCAATTATAAGACCTAAGGAAAGGGTATATGTACCTTCAGTAAAATTATTACATACCCTGTATGTGCATATATTGCATTAGAAAAGGAAAAATGTGCGTCTCCTCTGTTTATTATTTAACATAAATTTAGTTATAAGTTATAACTACCAAACAACTTTGAATGGGAGGAGGTAAAATGAGTTATGATGGGCATTTTCATGTTTTCAGATGTGTGGGTGTGTGTTGTTGGGTGGGGATGGGAAATTTCTCTCTCCCATAAGTCGTTCCTCCATAAATCAAAGTGTGCCTGCTTGCTAGCCAAATTAAGCACTGCTGATTGGCTGCACCTCTTATGTCTCAAGATTGATATGAGTGTTGAACTTCTAGTGTTGTCGATATGTGTAATTACTATAAACTTGGCATTGCCAGTGAAAAGAGCAATTGAGGAGGTCAGCTCATGGAAGTTGTGCCTTCTCTCCAAGAAACTAAATGGATATAGGAGTGTCCTATCGCATTTGTTGACCGTTTATGGGCTAGATTCAAATATAAATTTTGTAAGGTACAAAAATTGCGTAACAGGTAGGAATGATCTTTTCCATAAAATCATTTCTTCCAGTCGAGTCTCTTCATCAAGAATTTCCATCAAGGCTCTCTTGATCAAACTTCGGATCAAGGCTTCCCTGAAAATGTTTTTTTTATCATGTCTTCAGTTGTGCCTTCTCTCCAAGAAACTAAATGGCTATAGGAGTGCCCTCTCGCATTTGTTGACCCTTTATGGGCTAGATTCAAATATAAATTTTGAAGGTACAAAAAATGCGTAACAGGTAGGAATGATCTTTTCCATAAAATCATTTCTTCCAGTCAAGTCTCTTGATCAAAAATTTCCATCAAGGCTCTCTTGATCAAAAAATCCAATCAAGGCTCCCCTGCAAATGTCTATTTTTATCATGTCTTCTTTAGTCAAGTCCTACACTTGATCTAAACCCATATGCTGGTAAAAAAACATATTCCAAGGAATATGCTAATTTAGATAAACTTCTCGACTTAATTATTTGTAAAGTGCTACTTATCCCTTCCTTCACAAGTGTGCACACGGAATACTAGCAAATACAAGGAATTGATGGTGATAGCCATGAACAGGAAACCACAAGGAAGAGAGGAATGAAAATTAGGCAGCAGCAGGGATAAGCTGAATCAGAAAACAACACCAAATGGCACCGGTCTATATCCACAACATCATCTAGAAACAACCACCATGGGTATTCAGTATGAGTGGAGAAGGGCGAATCAGCAGGAGAGAAATGCAGGGGAAAATGGACATGACTGTCCACAATCAGCCGGAGAAAGTTTGGCAGAAAAGCAACTGATCATGAAGGGGTAAAAGCACCGACGTAAATCCACACATAATGTGCAGGGCAGTGAACAACAATCAGCCAGGGCAGCATGTAGCAATTATCCACAGTTTGAGCATGTTCTAAAGCAGCCAACCCAAAACAGAAGCAAACATCTAAAGAAAACCCTTGCCCCAAAATGTAGGAGTCCTGAGGCTAGAAAAACAGCTCAGATCTGAGAATGGACACCCTAGTCAGCTCTAAAATGGGATAGGTGTAGTTTAGCATCAGAAATGAGAGGTAAAATGCTGAACACTGGGATCTCAGCCAAAAGGAATGGCGCCAAATCTAAGCTCTGATGCCAACTGATATGAATCACAAAGAAGACTCAGCAGGAAATACACACGAAAATGCAAAGAAAGACAGGAGATAGCCCCCCAAAACTGATGTCTTGACACTCTGCATAGGACAGGTTATATAGATGTACAAGGGTGAGGATGAGTGCTGGATCGAGATTCGATAAGGCCAAGCACATGCAAACTGCCCCAGAACTGGGCATGTGCATAGACACCTCAATCAGTCTTTCTTATTGTTTACATGCTACTACGGGCTCCAATGAACTGGGCCACAAGTACATGTAGATAATTACAGTAAGGTGAAATTTTAAAAATAGATTCCTATGAGAGTGATTCTCATCATACATACCACTCTTGTTGATGACAGTTGTTACATTGTACCTTTAATCATGTATTGGTTCCGTATTGCTTTTCGTTTATTATGTGGTCCTCCCACTCCCCTGAGGGTCTACAAAGACAGACATGTTTTTTCTCACTTTTTCAGTGAGGAATCAAGCTTCATAAAGCGAATGTCATACTTCCATACCTCCAGAGACGCTTCTAGGTGAGCTAGTAAAGATGTCGAAAAACCTACACCCACTTGGGGGTTCCGTTTATAGGTCCATTTCTCAATCTAAGGGCTGCTTCTCAATTGTGACTCTGTATGGCATATGCATCCCTTACTAGTTGGTAGCGTCAATGCTTTCAGGTGCATTTTGAGGATATCCTCTCAACCATGCGTCTCTTCAACATTGTTATTTACATGTCATAGGTTTGGGGGGCCATTTTAAAGTTTTCTAAATAAGAGCGTATTGAGAATGTACAAACTATCATGTTTTAGCATACGATCTGTTTTTAACAAACAGTTCCTCACTGCATTTCCCAAGCTGAATTTTCTGCCTAGCTTCTTTATCTTGAGAATGTCTTCAAGCTCAATTTGTTTCTTCGAAAACACTGGTCCTTGGGTAATCCAACCTTGGGTCAGGGAAGATATCCATATTTAGCCCTCTCTTCTTTGAAAATGATTACCTTTGTAGGTGTTCCTGCTGACGATGATGATGGGATTCAAAACCAATTTGCTTCTTCAGTCTATTGACATCTTCATATGTTGACTTCCTCCATTTAGATACTCCTTCGATGCCCCTCCTCTCCTTCCTGCAAAGAGTGATATTAAAAGAGTTGTAAGGGAGGACATATATCTGCAATATATTTCAGTCCCTTGAACATCTCCCCCACAGGCTCTCATTGCCATGATTGCTTTCTATGCCAACCAATTATTGCCAATTGTTGATGCCACTGTCATCTGTTTCATTATCTCCAACATCATTGGTCGCATGGTCTTTGGTGTTCCCTTGGTCAACTGAGAGTATGTTCCCACCAATTCCTAGTTGAAATAGGCCACCATAACCCATGAGGTGATAGGACTTATTGTCTTTGTTCTCTTCACTAAGTGGATACAAAGAAGCACTTTATTTTCAAGTGTCCTATCTACAAGAAGATTTGGACAAGATATCATATTTAGCACAGAGACTCGAGAGATTCCTTAACCCCCTTTTTCATTATCCGGAACAAATGTGTTTAACCTGTTAAATTTGAGAGGCTGTCATTTTCAGACATTGTTATTTATAGGGGACTTCTATGAAAACCTGAATGATTACCACCTTTTACCTAATACATCCATCGAAGGTTCAAGTGCACTTTGGATGCTACAATTTCACACACAAATGGTGATAGCTAAGTGAGACAACATCCCTCTTTGTGAGTTGAGGTACCCCAGTCCTCTCATTATTGCACCAGGTGCAGTGGGACAGCTTTTCTCTGATGTTAAGGGTTTGACTAGTTCCCCTCACTCAAAATCTAGGCTGAGGACACAAGCGCATTTCCAGCCTTCTTTCTAGCTCTGAAGAATTGTCAGAAGAGATGTTAGGAGAGAATAGAAGGGGAGTATCCTGCTTCTTCCTACGACAGTGGGTTAGGCCCTTTTATCCCAGGTTGTTCTCTATGGACGTCAGAAATCTTGTATTGGCCCTTTTGTGGTGATTGATGATGAAGCTACTAGTCCTTTACCCCTAAATTTTGAGACAAAATTGGAGCAAACTTTGATTTCCAGCTTCAGTCTCCATCAACTACCTTTTCAAGCCACATCTCAAAAGGCTTTGGTGGCAATATGCTTTTCCTACGGAAAACCAAATTAACTGGAAATTACTGTATGGCACCTGTGCTACAGCTGAAGTAATGGCTTGGTGGATGATAGTCTCTTTGCCCTGTCTGTCTTAGAGGAAGAGGAGATGCTGCCCCACATCTTTGGTCATAATTTGAAAGAATTGCATTTAGCCTTTAACACAAACCACGTAGTCATTACAAACTTTTTGGCAGGGTTGATATTAAATTACATTAAGAAACAGTTCTGAGAGGCACTTCAGATATGAAATCTCTTTCTTTTGACTGTGAAAAGAATGATGTACGTTATTTGGAAATTCAGGAATATGGCTCGCCTTCAGCATTCTATTCTGCTCCCAATGAAGCAATAGAGAAATTCAACTGAGAGTTCACACAGGTCAAGCCATAACAAATCTAAACACAGTCTTGGTTCTTGGATCTCTAGGAACCATCTACCTGTTATTAACTTAATCCAGATTGGAGAATTACCACGTTGGTCAAATGTCCATATTCATGCCAGTACCTGTTCTCGGGCAACAACTTGAGGATGAATGTGTAGCATTACTAAGGCTGCTAAATTGGTCTCACATAAGTTAATTATGGCGGTGAATTCTCCTAGGGAAGGGATGGCAGTAGTTGGACACCCTACGTTGATAGGTGCTTCCTGCCTATTTTGAGCCACATCAGCCAACAAAATTCATAGAGGAGGAAGACTAGTATGTGTTGAACTTAAAACTAAGAATTTTATTTCATGTGTTCAAGTGATCTGGAAAGCCATTTCTTAAGTCTTTTGCAACAAGAGGTTTTTAATCTATAGAAAATAGGGTTGGTCCATTATTTTTGGATAAGTCATTTAATTATGTGTTGTGACATGGTTTGATAATTTTTTGACATAGCTTTTTCTCTCTCTCTTTTTTTTTTTTTAAATAATAACTTTGGTAGTCATATCAAATGGCTCCTCCTCAACTTTTGAACACCATCACAACTGATAAACCCCTATCAAGTAATGCCCCCTCCACCCAAACAGCTTGCCGTTTCAATTTTTCTTTTTGGCAGGCCCCTTCGTCCCTAACCTTGACTTTTAGCAGCAGTTTCCATACTAAGCCACGGGGATCACCTGGCCTCTGAAAACTGGAGTGTATCCCCTGCTGGAGAATTTCTTCTAAATCATCTTCGGACTGGGCGCCTCAATAATCATTTGCGCTCCCTGCCTAACTGGCTCAAAATAAATTTAATTTTCTCGTGGGTTTTGACTAGTTTTTCTGGTGTAAATGTTTTGTATCAAATTTTGTTCTTAATTAATACATTCTTAAATTTATACTAAAGACAGAACATGTTTCTAGACGGCAGAAATATACTTATGTTTTTGATCCCAAAGTGAACGGTATACCAAATCCTAAACCCTGATATGCTGGAGAATTTTGTTCTTGAGTGATAATTTGCAGTGTCTCCTATTGTGAGAGTCTTCTAGGATTAACTGTGTAGGTAAATTTAGGTCACATTTGGGGTCTCTCTACAAAACCTATCATCGGGGATAAGATCTGAAGCTAATGCTACAAAAAGCCAATTGGAAAAGCATTGACATCGATCTTATCCCTGATAATGGATCCTATAGAGAGACTGGAATGTCGGAACTACTATGCAATTGATCATAGAAGACTTTCACAATGCTTGAGAGTATTCCCCCAAAACACTGAACGAAACCAGACTCCTAGCACATTGTCATGTATATTTACTAAGATTACAATAAACACGTCATTCATATGATTGAGGTTAGTTTGTCTCTATAAACATGTTTATCTCTACAGAAAATAGTGTTCAGTGCTGTTTATGTTTAGTTTGTCTCTATAAACATGTTTATGTCTATACTAAAGACAGAACATGTTTCTAGACAGCAGAAATATACTTATGTTTGATCCCAATGCTAACGACATACCAAATCCTAAACCCTGATATGCTGGAGAATTTTATGCTGGAGAATTTTGTTCTGGAGTGATAATTTGCAGTGTCTCCTACTGTGAGAGTCTTCTAGGATTAACTGTGTACGTAAATTTAGGTCACGTTTAGGGTCTCTCTACAAGATCTATCATAAGGATAAGATCTGAAGCCAATGTTAAGAGAAGCATTGGCTTCAATCTGAAAAGCATTGACATCAATCTTATCCCTGCTGATGGATCCTGTAGAAAGACCGGAAATGTCGGAACTACCACGCAATTGATCATAGAAGACTTTCACAATGCTCGAGAATATTCCCCAAAACACTGAACGAAACCAGACTCCAAGCACATTGAAATTTATAGTTACTATTACTAAGATTACAATAAACACGTCATTCATATGATTGAGGATAGTTTCTCTCTACAAACATGTTTTTGTCTATAGAAAATAATGTTCAGTGCTACTTCAATTTGACGTTAGTTTGATTCGCATCAATAGGCACCAAAAAATTTAAAATGCAAAGTTGTGAAGAAATACACGTACAGGTAATTCTGGTAAGTAATCTAAAAGGTGAGGAACGTCTTCCAGTACAAATCCACAGTCTCCCGTGTGGATTTTAAGCTGGGATTTTACAGCTTCAATATTCTTTTTCTTAAAACTTGTGGGCACTCTCCCCCTTCGATTTAGCAGAGCATCTGTGTTACCTGACAGAAATGTCGGTTTCAAATCAATCCTCAATCGGGCAGTGGCAGCCTTCAGTCCTCCAGCGGCGGCAGCAAGCCTACCGTACTCCTCCGATCTTGAAAATCCGAAAGGCGGGCCGTCAATTGACGGCAATTTAGCCGTCCACTTGTTTGCTAAAAGCTGAGAGTAAACCCCAGAGGTCATGGCAAAATATCGCTCAAAAAAAACACACAGTAGAGAAATTAAATAGGAGGAAGAGAGGCTACACAACACAGTCTGGCTGTTGGTAAAGATTTATAGGAGGCGAGATGACTTCGAAAAAAATATGAAAAAACTCTAATGATCTTGACACTTGATCCTATAGACTATTTGGTCTCGTGGAGGTTATTAAAACTCATTTCATTTTCAAATGGTGACGAAAGACAAATTGCTCAATCAACCGAGGATGTGACGTAGGTACCTAAATGGACTGGGAGAATATTTTAACACAGCGGTTTCATATGTTTCATAAGTGAATCGGAGTTTTCTTTAATCTGAAGAGCTTTGGTTTTCTTGTTTTGTCGTCCTAAACTCTTAACGTCATGAAGATAGATATTTCCAAAAAGTCAAAAAAAATCCCACCCCATGATGAAAGCTATGGGGAAGTTGCTCGGCGGTACTGTTTTTTCCTTTGAATTAGGATGTTTTCTCTAGAATCGTTGAATTTGAGACGAGTATGTTTCTAGAATCCTTAAATTATGTGAAAATGTAACTTAAGACTATACAATTTTATAGAACAATGGGAGAGGGTAAATTGGGCTAAATATAGAGATAACGGTGATTTAGATATATTTAATAACTGAAAGATTGAACAATTGATAAATTTGGTAAGTTGGAAAAGAGATTTGTATATGAGGTTTGGTAATAGTTTTGGATGTTGGAAAATAAGATTTAAAATTGTGTAGATTGAAATTTTAAAAGTAGATTAAATTTTTGATGATGATTATAATCGATTAGTGTTAATTTGTTGAGATCACAGTGAATTTGTTGATCATTTTCACTGTCAATTTGTTGATTATCTTCGACAACAATATGATAAGAGTTTAGAAAACTTTTCAACTTAGATCTATTTAAGAAGTCGTTACCACAGCGATAAAGCCAATGAATTGCACACAAAGAATAGATTATCTATTATCCACAAATAGATTATACAATTTTGAAATTGTTCCCCATATCTTGCTCTTAGGCACAAAGGCACATTTATAGGAGGAAGGTAGACAAATCCCAATATCCTCATTCCTGTACACCAAAAACACCTAAACAAGCTAACAACAAATATGTAGGAAAAACCCTACACTACTGCCCCCCTTAACAGTAGCTTAGGTGGGTAGAAAAAATAGATCTCGACAACAAGCCTGACGAGGTACTCATGCATACAAAAAAGATGCAATGTGAAGTCAAGTGTCCCTATAAATGTTAATCTATCTTGCTAGAATACATAGATGTCAAGTCATTGTAACTGCCAAGTCGAAGTAAGAATGGTGTTGAATACGAGGATCATTGAATACAAACACTACATTCTAGAATACTAGGTAGAATGAGGACCCTGAGGAAACATTGTTTGAACACCCTCCCTCAATTCTAAACTGGGAGAAGATGGCAATGAAAGTCTCTAAAAAACTGCACTGAAAATGGTGAGAAGTGAGTACAAAGACTAGTGGGAATGCCACACTAGTGTCACTACACAAAAAGTCACCAAGAATGCCACTGAGACATAACAATCATCATATGGGTTATAATAAACAAAATGCCTAAATAAGATACCCATGTACAAAAGAAGAATCTAGAAAACACTCGAAAAAAGGTGTAAAATATACAAGTGCATAAAAACACACAACTGTTAAACAAGGAACTCAAATTAACAAAGAAGTAAAAAGCAAAAGGAATGTGAGGTCAAAGATTGTATTGGATGGGTTGTAAAACCATCACTGAAGTAGGTGCAAAGGTTGTTCAACACCCAAAAATACTTTCAACTATTTGTAGAAGGTGTAAGAGATTTTGAACATTCGAAGAAGCAGACAAAAGTACAAAAGAGTATTGTTGGTGCAAGGGACACTCAATACCCAAAAAAGTAGTATCTATACACACACACCCCATAATGTTAAATGGGTGGAGTGAATGAAAAATATGTATGAGTGGGTTGCATCTACTACTCGAACACTGACACGCTAACACTATATGCATCATAATAGCTTCATATTATGTTGAAATAAACTGTCAAATTGTCAAAGAAGACAAGCTGACACTAGGATTCATCAAAATAACTACACTTCAAGTTGTAGTAGAATGTCAGCTACCAAAAAGGATTGTCAAAGTTATAAATAAAATCTCTCAAGAAGATGGCCCTAGTGGTGATGGGAGAGACTGACAACAAAAACAATAAAGGGTGTGCAAACTAAGGTACATATGTATGAAGGTAGATTAGACTATAAAAACAAAACCTCCATGGCACTTTATAATTTAGTACAAGTACAATATATCCTAAAAAATATGAAATAAAAATAATGAAGATAATGTATACCAGAATAGCTTCAAACAAAGACATTGTTGACTTGTCAAAAGAGTCATCACAAATCATGAGAGTTACTCCTAAAAACCAAGGGAGTGGTGTGCAGACAAGGAAGCTAAACAATGGAGATACCATTCTAGTAACATCATCGCAAAGAATGTTGACATTGTCATAGGTGATCTGAAATCCATCCTAAATGAATAAGAGTGGTGGATAAAGATGCTTGCATAGGAGTGGGTGAAAAATTACACAATAATGAAATACAAGGTAACCTCTAAATCTACGTCAATTTGATCATGTCTAACAATTCGAATCTTAGGTTTATCAACCCTGAGTGAAGGTGCAAGTGTCTCCATAAAAAAAGGTAAGACACTAAGAAAGGGGCCTTAAGGAGACATGACACAAACTACAAGTGTGTTTATGTGTAAATGGTAAATGTGCAAAAAATTAATGTGGGACACAGTCTACAAGAATGCCAAGAACAAGTGTGGACCTTAGAATAGAGCATGTCATTGGCTAACTAAAGAGTGTATAAAATGAAAAAAACATCATGAATGCAAAAACACACCTGAAACTATCAACTACCAAAAAATAATATGTAGGATGTCAAAGTCCACAAAAAAAATCTACAAGTACAATGTGGGCCCACAAGAGGTACAAATGGGAACAGAGCACATGAAAAGGGATGTCGAGCTTAGTTGATAATGCATCTATGATAGAGTGTAAGGTGATTGAAAGCAATGAAGCAAAAAAAATTGTTTACTTGTGAGGAGGTTTGGCCTCTTGCCAAACCAAACCTCACCCTTCATCTTCGACAAATGAGATCAGAATAAATTGAATAAGCAAACAATTACAATACTGATTTTAATAAAAAATAATTAAAAAATACTCTTCATCTACAAATATCAACCCTACCATTAGAAAATGTCCTTCCTCTTTAATAAAGTTACCCCCCCTCAATACAAAAACATCACTTGCAAGAAGGGAATTAATACAAATTTGTATTTTACAAGGCAAAAAATAAATGTTTTATCTTCAACAAAGATAAATTTTGTCTTAAAAACATGCACAAAAAAGAGTAAAATGTAGGTAGTGGAATTTGATCCCAAGACCTCCCACGTGACAATGGTCTACCAAAAATTGATTTACCACTTCACCTATTGCTTAGTTTGAGAAATCACTTTTAAAATTTGCTTTTAAACCACTTTTAAAGTCAATAAAAGACAAAAATAGCCCATAAATACTCACACGTGTGAGGGATAACTTATTTATTAGGTCAAAAGCTTCAAAAAAATGTTTTTGGTAATTTTTTTTTGCAGAAACTAGGCATGGGTTGTCAAAATGGGTGAAAGCCAGCTTCAAGAAGACTCCTCCAAGGTGAAATAGTAGAGAGAATGATTGGTTTTAGAAGTTGTACAACCAAATCCAATGATGTACGACTTGTAAAAACTCAAAATATTATGTCTTTTTGGTTGGATTTGAAGAAAGTTCTTTGTACGACCTCAGAAGGTGAAGCTCTACTCTAGTTTGAGTCTTTACAAAAGTTAGAAAATTGATTCACTTAGCCCTAATCTAACATCCCAAAAAGTTGTACGGCCTGCTACACAATGGTATGCCCTAATCCAAGATGAAATAGAACTAGATTTTCTATGCTCTCTAGGAATCAGATCTCATTTTTCAGTTCATATGGCCTCAAACCAACAAAAAATCATATAGTTGTACAGATGATGAAGATAGACTGCCAAGTCATTGTTCAAGCTACCAAAAGAGTTGGATGTCCTACTTCAAAATACTAAAAATTGGTCTGATATAGAAGCTGGGATTGTTAGTTAACCTTACCATTTTTTAGATTTTTAAAATCAGCTTCGTACGACCTATTGTGAGAGAAAATTGTATAGGTGGTAGGTAGACACCAATAAACCAACGAGTAGGTTTTGCAACAAAAGGATTGTATACTCTGGTCTTGGGTGATTCTTCCAAATTCTAAAGGACATAAAACTCAATTTGCTATGCCCCTATGATTTTACATTTAGCTTTTATCATATATATGACCTAAAACCATCAAAAATGTGTATAAATTGTCTTAAAAGCTTCCAAAATAGACTTAAACATGGGTCTATCAAAATAAGCACAAAATGATACAACTTAGGATCTGTATGGCCTGTCAATGACAAAAAAAACTACATATGAAAAATCGATACAAAACACCACCCAAAAAAATAAATGGATAGAGAAATACACCCTATCTGAGAAGTGGACAAACAATGCAAAAAATGACACTTGGAGACCGCTCTAATACCATAATAGAGTTTGGAAAAGTTTTCAACAAAGATCTCTTCAAGAATCCATTACCACAGTCGTGAAGCTAATGCATTGCACACAAATAATAAATTATCTATTATCCATAAATAGATTATACAATGTTGAAATTGTTTCCCATATCTTAGACTTAAGTACAAAATCACATTTATAGGAGGAAGGTAGACAAATACCAATATCTTCATGCATGTGAAACTAAATTCCCTAATGTACACAAAAAACACCCAAGCAAGATAATAAAAAATGTGTCAAAAAAGGCATGAAAGGAAAAATCCTACACTAACACAACAGAGATTTGGAAAAATGTCTTTGCTAGATGAAATTGTTGTGTGCAATCCTCCAAACCACTTCTCATTTGACATAATCCTAACTCAACATAATATCACTAGAATATAGAAAATATGCAAGGTTAGTGGCTTGGGCCCCCTTGAGGGTTGCAACTACATATCCCACATGCTCACAATCAAGGCTTAATGTAGTTTTGGTGCTTATGAGTGTTCCCAACCCCAAATGAGAGAAAGGACTTCATCTCCTCTCTGATGTAGGAGAATTTAGGTTCATGTGCAATCTTGCATCAACAAAAAAAACATTAGTTTAAGAATATTATCTAATTTTTATTTTCCACAAGTTTCTTATTGTGCTTTGTCTTTATTTATAAGTCTGTGCAAGTCTGCGTATATGCAAACTTTGTTATGTTATTTCATACCACCTTTGAGTGTGGTTGTCATTTTGCACAACCTGCGAGCCCACATATGTTTGTATTGTTTTATGCATATGTTTTCACGTGTAGTTATAACCATTGTTTATCTAAATAAGCTTGTGAAGCTTTGCACAAGAAATAGTGTTAGCCTTTTGTGCAAGCGAAGTCTTGTGGATCAATTCTAAAAGTTTGTGATATCTTATTGAGCAACAAAGTATCCATTTGGGTTCCTATAGAGTTTGGTTTTTCACTTTAAAAACAACAGAGTTTATGAGATTTCTTAGACGACTTTGTTCTTCACTATCCAATTCGTGCAATGATTTTCTAATCATTTGGGGCATGAGCAGTAATATGTAATAATGTTCTTGAGTAAATATGAGGATAACAATGTAAGAGTTTTCTGCACATTTATTGGTTGTGATTTATTGTGAGTTTCTTCGTGCACACTTGGTTTAAATGCATATATCACTGTGATGTGTTATGAAAGGAGCCATTGTTAATTATTTGGCATTTAATTTTGAAAGCCATGGGAAATTAATATGGGTTCATTTAATATTGCATGTGATGTAGTATGTTGTAATGCATTACGCTATAACATGTTGGTGCCTTACAATTATAAGAGACATTTAATATTTGTGGTACACTAAAGTGTGTTAAATATTGTTAGTAGGTGTAAAGAACTTAATGTAACTAGGTAGGTCTTGTGTCTATATAAACATGCCCCTA
Organism: Torreya grandis; assembly: GCA_037957365.1. Taxonomy (NCBI): domain Eukaryota; kingdom Viridiplantae; phylum Streptophyta; class Pinopsida; order Cupressales; family Taxaceae; genus Torreya; species Torreya grandis. The sequence goes on from JARHVA010000799.1 coordinate 2,991,746, forward strand.
CACCTATGCAAGGATGTTGGTCAGAGTATTGGATTTTAAGAATAATTTTGAATGATTGTTCTAAGAGTTAGGCTACACTTGTAAATACTAAGTTAGTAAGTGTAATGTCCCCTTTTTCAGGTTCTCTTGCTTTGCTATTGGCATTGAATTTATGGATTTATGTCAGCATGTTCAGAGGGGTAAATTAATGTTACCAGTGAGCTCAAGAGGTTTAGAGGAGTCATATGATGCTTTTAGATGTTATTTTTGGCTCCTAGTTTGGGTTCCAAGATTCTTAGAGGGAGCGTTTATTTTTAGCAAGTCACCCAGTCAGGTCCATTTATCATCTTTCATCATCGGGATCACCCTGCGCAATCAATTTTCAATTTCAATGCATTTCAGCGATTTCCACTTATTGGGTGTAATATTGAGCTATATTTAATTAATTTTACTAAAATTGTCATTTTAATTAAAATAGTTATTCAAGTGCCTTAATATTATAGCTTGTTGGAAAGAGAATGAAAAGATTTAAATGATGAGATGCTCAAAAGTAACTTTCAGTGCTATAAATGTTTAAAAAATAAAATAAATCACTTTTTGGAGTTAAAAGGTTTAATAAAGCAATAAAGTGATTTTAAAAAGGAGTTTCTAGAAAGTTCCCTAAAAAGCTTATAAAAAAGGGAATTGAGAGCTCATTTGGTATGTTGAGTTTATTCCATTTCTCTAATTGAACCCTTTATGGTTTTGGTTATTGAACTGGGTTCATCTTAGCCTTCTAAAGGATGAAAATCCTCTTGGAGAAGATCAACTCCGGTGGTGAAAGACCCTCCAAAGTTGATTGCTAGTAAACTTATTCAGAGTTTACGCACTCTGAATTTGTCATTTGATATTGAAGATCTTCTCTTTGAGTTGAAACTTTGTTTTAGCCTATTTTTTTAGGATGAAAACCCTTAGAAAATCAATGATTTGGATGAAAATCCACTCCAATTTGAGAGGTAAATCCATACAGGGTTTACCATTTGACATATTGGCCTATCTGGGTGCATATAATTGTAGGTTGAAGACTTCATGATTCAAATTTGAAGGTTATTTTGATAATTTTTCATCATAAAATGTATGGCTAGGGTTTGGAGTTGGATCACCATATTTTGGAGGGATTTTTGGTGATAAATTTCATGTATTTGAATTTAGATTTTTATATCAGACATAAGTGTATTCATATCAGTCTGTAGATCAGAGGGTTTAAAGGTAATATTTGGCACTATGATGCATTATTCTCCATCAAGGAACTCCTCACTCCATCATAAGGCAAGTTTTTGTCATTTTTTAGGAGTTTGAAGGCATGGAAGGGTGTATTTCAGTCACCTAAGGTTTATATCAGACTGTTGCACACATTTTCAGGTTGGTGGTAAGGCAATTACATCTTCTTTTGACATTTATCATCATCCAAGTCTAGGCAGCTTCCTTGGGAATCCATCACTTCATTTGGAGGTGGAATTTGGCATGTTTCATCATTGTATACACTCAAAAATTCATATCAACAACTTAGAATTTAGAAACAACAATGTACAATCAAATCTGGGCCTTGATTCAGATCTCTAGACATCTCTATTTGACATCTAAATTGTACCCATTTGTGGAGAATTTAATCAGGTATGTTTGTGCAATAATTGATTGATGTAATCATTTCAAATATTTAATTTGAGATAAAATATCTTGTTGTTTTGAGTGAAATCAAATATCTAATATATGATTTTAGTTCATTAGTTTGTTGATATTTCATTTCAAAATAGTTATATATTGATATCATTATACGGTAAATGCATCCTTTCATTGAAAACTCATAAAACCACTCAAAATAATCAAGAAACCCTAATCAAAAATTCAAATCAGCATTGAGAAAAACATCACAGAATTGGTAAGGGTTCTTACAGTGGTATGAGAGCTAAAGTTCTTGTCAGCCTTTGGGTAATTCAGGAAATTATCTTTCAGTTTGAAGCATGAAAACATAAGATATAAAATAGTTGACAATATTACTCTATGAATTAGGTATTAAGCTTAGTATTCCATCTCAACCAAGGAATGATGCTTTGATCACATTGAAAAAAGTAGAAGAATGTTTGATCCTTGTTGAGTAGTCACCTTCTTAATTGTTGCAGACAACTCTTATTCCTATAATGCCTTCTTTAAGTCAGCATAGGTGGTTGAAACATATAGACAAAGAGATAAGACTTATGGTTACTTCATGTTTGAGTGAAATAATGAGAATATCAGTGCCTAAAGCTCCTTGTGATGATAATGCATTAGAAAAGATAATTCAGCTATAGGTGGACAGTTTCCAGGATTTGGATGATATCAAATATTCTCATTTTTCTAGAAAGGTTGCCATACTTGAAATATTTTCAAAACTTAGGTTGTGAAACATCATGTTAGATTTGGGATTGAATGATTTTATTCACCAGATGTTTCACCATTTCCTTGCTACAATCAGAAAATATTATGTTGATAATGTGATTGTAGCCATGCAAACCATTATTATTTTGGTTATTAATGAAAGTGATGTTATTTTCCAGCCCATCTTATGTATGTTATTGGCTATTTTGAGGCAAGATCATGTTAGTCCTATGGCTATATTTTAATTGATTTATAGATTTTTCAAACAGTGTGAGAAGAAGCTGAAGCCTCTCTTGGCAAATGAGGAGCATGAGGAAGATGAAGAAAAATTAGAAGTTACCCAAAAGATCATTGAGAAAAATGAATTTAAGAAGAAAGAATAATTGCTTCCTTGTGATTTTTAGCCTACAGGTGATCCTAAAAAAACCAAAAATCAGTTGAGGAGAGAACAACATTGTTTCACATGCCATGGTGTTTGAACACCTAGTCATACATGTGGAAGCTCTAAAGAAGATGAATCCATGCTCACAAGTTCACTTCAATAGAATGATGATATGGATAAAGAAGAATCACTTCATGTATCCAAAAGTAAGGGTCACATAAGTTTCCATGATAACAATGAGGTTGAAGGGTATGTTGTTATGGAGTTTGCCAAACTAGCAGTGATTGATTCAGCCACATGAAGGTATGGACTCTTTTGATGATCTATTATTTGAGCCTATCATTGTCTCGCCATCTCTACATAGTAGTTGCAAGGAATCAAATTATTAGTTAGGTGACTTTGAAGGTGATATTATTAATACATATAAAGGCAATGTGTTATGTCATGAGTAAATTAACTTGGACAAATTGGATCAAAGTCAATTAGTAGGGCAAGAGTTGAAGGTCAATAAAGGTACAACTTGAAACCACAGGATAAATATTAAGACAAGTAATACACTTAGTTTTCAGCTGTGTATAACTCTTGGACCAGCACTTGATGATGAATGACCAACAATGAAGGAAGATGATGGCAATCCTAATTTTTTGATTATGACAAGCACTCCATTACCCTCACATAACCATGAGGTGATAGATGAATCAAAGGAGGATGATAGTGGTAAGAAGCCTTACCTTGTTGATACTCAAGATTTGATGGCTAAGTATGAGGTAACGGGTGTGGATACAAACTACACACAATCTGATTTTATAAATCATAACACGAAAGATGCTATAGAGACAATTGATATGGAGAGGAATGTTCTTGAAGGTAAATCAAAAAATTATTTTTATGACGCTGATTTGGATATTTGTCCTAGTGAGTCATGTGAAATTAAGGAACAACTAAAAGTCACTGAGGATAAGGTTGTTCAAACCTTAACTCATTTTGACAACACACATAAGTTCATTGAATACCTCCTTTGGACATCTCAACTTGAAGAAAGGCATAAAGGTTTAATGGTTGGAGCTACTATATCAAATCTACAGACTATCAAACATGCTTTAGAGGTAATGAAATCATATTACCTACATTTGATTTTAGATAGAGACCTTGCCATCAAATTTCTAGAGAAGACTTATAGGGAATTCACAAAAAAAGAGAAAGAAGTTGATGAACTTAACCTTGAGTTAAGTTTACCTCACTTTTGTCTCTATAAAATAGAAAATCAATCATAGGCTATAGCCACATTGAAGGAACAAGAATGTGGTATAGCAACTATGGAGGTTAAAAATATGATTAAAGGAACCAGTGAGCTTGGAAGTAATGAATAATCACTTAGTGACTCCAACAACTCAACTATCACAGAGATTCAACCTGATGAAAGCACTTAGGATGGGCATCATGAGTGATATTTAGTTGGGCCAAACAAGCAAATTTTGCATGATGAAACATCTTCCATTAATAATTCAAGATCAACTCTTCATGATTTGAGTTGTGGGATACCTCCTGATTCATGCGATGGGAATGGTGAGATATGTTATCCAAGAGATTATTCAAGTGAGCCGGTGAATTTCACCTTGATTACATTGTGAGGTATGCTCATCATTTTTATTTCAGCCCACATACGAATGATTTGACCACATTTTTAATGGCACATAAGAGTGGAATGGATAAAGGATTACACAGATCACTTTGGTATGAGGTGTTTCCATCTTCAAAAGAAGAATCCAAATTTTGTAGGTCTCCTAGTTTGTTTCTACCAGATGGTTATTATGATTGGATACACAAATAGAAAACAAAGACTTGGTACATTGGGATTGCAATTGTGATTAGAGTGGCACACCGTCAGCATGGTGGTTACTTTCTAAGACTAACTTGGAACCTTGGGATTACATTGTTTTGTAGTTCAACAGTTGTTGGGGATGAGAGAGCCAGTGTTGAATTTTTAGAGTTTACTCTTATGGTACATCAATTTAGTTCTTTTGAAGAGTAATTCTTTGAGGAGTTGGTCGAGATTATGTAGTATTTGATTACTCTTCTTACAAGAGATTTTTAGGAGGTCTCTTATGTTGGTACATCATAGGATAATGATTTGAGTAGATGGTGCTACATCTCTTCTAGGTTGACTTGGGACCCTGGGATTATCCTTGGTTTTAGTTTGGTTCAGTCTATTGATTGTGGGGTTGTATTGGCATTGTTTGAGGACAAGCAATCTTAGGGAAGGGAGGACTATAATGTCCCCTTTTTTGGGTTCTTTTGCTTTGCTATTGGTGCTAACTTTTTGGATTTGTGTCAGCATATTCAGAGGGGTAAATTGATGTTATCAGTGAGCTTAGGATGTTTGTAGGAGTCATATGATGCTTAGCTTCTAGTTTGAGATCCAAAATTGTTGGAGGGAGTGTCTATTTTTAGTAAGTCATCTAGTCAGGTCCATTTATCATATTTTATTATCAGGATCACTCCTGCAAAGTTAGTTTTTGGTTTCGATGCATTTCAGTCATTTCCACTGATTGAGTGTAATATTGAGCTATATTTAATTAATTTTACTAAGGTTTCTATTTTAATTAAAATAATTATTCAAGCGCCTCAATATTATAGCTCGTTGGAAAGAGAATGAAAAGATTTAAATGATGAGATGCTCAAAAGTGACTTTCAGTGCCATAAATATTTTGAAAAAAAAATCACTTTTTGGAGTTAAAAGGTTTAATAAAATAATAAAGTGAATTTAAAAAGGAGCTTTTGGAAAGTTCCCTATAAATCTTATAAAAAGGGGAATTGAGAGCTCATTTGGTATGTTGAGTTTATTTTATTTATCTGATTGAAACCTTTATGGTTCTAGAGATTGAACTTGGTTCATCTCAACCTTATTAAGGAGACAACCCTCTTAGAGAATATTAACTCCAGTGGTAAAATGCCCTCCCAAGTTGATTGCTGGTAATCTTATTTAGAGTTTATGCATTGTGAATTTGTCATTTGATATTGGAGATTTTCTCTTTGAGTTGCAACTTTATTTTAGCCTATTTTATGTGGATGAAAACCCTAAGAAAATAAGTAGTTTGGATGAAAACACACTCCACCTTGAGAGGTGAATCCATATAGGGTTTATCATTGGACATATTTGCAGATTTGGGCACATATAATTGTAGGTTGAAGACTTCATGATTTAGATATGAAGGTTATTTTGATAATTTTTTATCATAACATGTATGGCTAGGGTTTGGAGTTGGAGTGCCATACTTTGGAGGGATTTTTGGTGATATAATTCATGTATTTGCATTCAAATTTTTATATCAGACATCAATAAATTCATATCAGTCTGTAGATCAAAGGGTTTGAAGGTAATATTTGACATTTTGATGCATTATTCTCCATCAAGGAACTCATCACTCCATCATAGGGCAAGCCACTGTCATTTTGAGGAGTTTTGGAGGCATAAAAGGGTGTATTTTAGTCACCTAGGGTTTGTATCAGATTGTTTCAGACATTTTTAGGTTGGTGGTAAGGCAATTGTATCTTTTGACATTTATCAACATCCAAGTCTAGGCGACTTCCTTGGGAATCCATTGCTTCATTTTAGAGGTGGAATTTGGCATGTTTCATCATTGTATACACTCAAAAATTCATATCAATAACTTAGAACTTTACAATAGCAAGGTACAATCAGATTTGGGCCTTGATTCAGATCTTTAGACATCTCTTTGACATCTAAATTGTACCCATGTGTGGAGAACTTAATTGGGTATGTTTGTGCAAATATTAATTGATGTAATAATTTCAAATCTTCAATTTAAAAAAAATGTCTTGTTGTTCTGAGTGAAATCAGATCACTGATATATGTTTTTAGTTCATTAGTTTGTTGATATTTCATTTCAAAATCATTCTATATTGTTATCATTATATGACAAATGCATCCTTTCATTAAAAACTCATAAAACCACTCAAAACAATCAAGAAACCCTAATCATAAATTCATACCAACATTGATAAAAATAAGGTAGAATTGGTAAGGGTTCTTATACCAAGTAACAATCTATGGATCTAGTGTTGTAAGGCATCTCATTATGAGATTGTAGTGTCATTATGGATGTTGTATTTCATTTTGTTGAAATATAATAAAGATATGAGTTGTGTTGATGCATTTTTCATATTTTGTTGTATATTATGAGGGTTGAATGATCTAAGGCATCTCTTAATTGAGACCCCTATTTTCAATTGCATCACTTTCCCTGTATAATAAAATGCAACTGTATGCTATTTAATTCCACCTTCTTTTGGTAAAAGTGTGTAGGCACAAGATTTTAGTAGACAATGAGAGCATAATAGGATCAACATGCAAGTTCCTTGATAAATGGACTATGAATATTATGAACATGTAAATTAAAATTTATTGCTAAAATGGTGTGCTTGTGACCACTTCTTTTTCACACTTAGTTCATGCTTCATTCCATTATGCTTGACCACTCTTCCTTCACTCCTATTGGATGACCCCTTCCCACAAGTAACCAATGATCCTAAAATATCCCTATTCATCATTCTAATAAACCTAAACTCACTCTAAAACTGATCCTAAGTTTTAGTTTACTTGTTTTTCCCTCTAGACAAGACCACCCTATTAGACAATGTCTCCCCCTACTATTATCCAATTTTGCAACAATGTCATCCCACCAAATAACAACTAGTTGCTCAAATTTGAATTTGCATAATGGGTTGTCTCATAAGTTTAATGAGCCTTATCTAAAATAATTCTTAAAAGATCAGTATAAATCTACATTTCAAACCATTTTTCACACAAGAGGCTTCTATATTGAAAATCACCAAAATTCTAATTGTACATTGAGAGCAAAATCCCTATTTTTCTCAATTTTGAATACATAAAGCCCTAATATCCCTAAGCTAAATTCTAAATACATTTTCAAGGTCACAAGTCATGGTTAACATACTTAATCACATTAGGGTTACACCAACATTTAGCATTTTGCAATAGTCTTTCACACACACCATCATAGCATGGGAGAACTATGTGGAGTTTGATCCATCTTTAGAGTATTGGCATATAGGCAATGCTCAATACATGGGGTGTTGAGGTCAATCACAAATTCAACTGTTATCCCTTTTTTACTCTGTGATTGCTTTTGTCCTCTTGATCTATTGAGCTAGGGTTATAAGTGAAGGAAAACATATACAATGTTTTTTGTGATAGATTAAAGGTTCCTACACAGGTAAACAAAACATCCAGGCAAAGGCAAACTTGTCATAATAATTTTACAAATATATCATCTACAAGACATTGATACTTATTAAGGACATTAGCATATCGTGTTCCTAACTAAATCCAACACTATTGTCTAGAGATATATTAAAACCCTATTTTAGAACCACAATCAACCAACATAATCACACAACCTATTTTCAAGTCTTGATCATAGTCTTGCATTCCAATTTTCTAGCTAAGCTATATTTC